>JALPQD010000403.1:467991-1067991 GCA_023101885.1 Typhlomys cinereus
AAGATAAAATCTTATTAGTCCAACAATAGTCAACACAGGCAAACAAGAGGACAAGTCCCTTCCCCTACTCTTCCTTTTATCTGGTCCACTGGAAAGCACTGCCACTATGGGCTGGGTCTTCCATGTCAACTGGACAATCTCCTGCAGTTTTGCTCAAGGGCTTGTCTTAACTATTAATTCTTCATAGCTGTGCTCAGCCTGCAACTATGAAGTTGACACCTGAATCTAACTGTATCACACCTGTCTTCTAATAATGCACTTGGCTGCCTGGGTTCTTTACCTTCATGTACTGTGTATGCATTCTCAACTCTGAACAGCCTACTTGCAACCTGTCAGCAATCTAGGGTCCCCATCTGATCAAGCCACATGCATACCCCACTCTTAACAATGCAATCAATTTCTCCTCCCCTTAGTGAACATCAGGCTTAGATTTTATTCCATCGTACATAATTTAGGTTTGGCCTGAACTGGTTTACAGTGCATGCACAATAAGGCAAACCGTGTCCTCTAAGTGAAATACCTGGCCTAGACCCTGACCACTGATAGCACGTTTTTTTTTTTTTTAAGTTGGAGACTATGTGGGGAAAGAGAAGGAAGGGAGTAGGAATACAGTGGAGATGGGGGATATATATGTATATACATGGAAAGGGACAACTTGGGAAGGTGAGGAGAGAAAGAATTGGTCCATCTGAAAGCAGCCCCATAGAAATCCTTCCAAAAACATGGATTTAGGGACTGCCAGGGGATAATTTCAATATCACTTAGTGTAGCTGTTCTTCAAAATGTTATGGTATCTATAACTTTGCTTCCAGTGGAAAATTTCCCTTCTACCAACCACATATAAGCAAACATAATTATGAGTGGTTTGAATTGGATACATCTGTGTTGTCTTTTGGAAAGAGAACCTAACGCTGCTCTGAAGAGGATGTCAGGGAGAGACTATGTCCCAGTGGAGGATGGGGTAGGTGAGTAGAGGTCTTAGGGAGCAGAGGTGGCTGGCTGCTCTGCCCAACTCTCTTCCATGCAGTGAAAGTCAATCATCAGGATCCCAGCTGGAAACCTAGGACACCACCTGCAAACCCAGCAAACGGAAGAGTGAATGAGCTCATCAATATGTTCTCCGTAATCGTAATGAGACAACTGAGGTGGGTTCTTCAGAATGAAAACAGGCTGAGGACTGGAGAGACGGCTTGCTGAGTAAAAGCGTGTGTTGGACAAGCACAAGGATCTGAGCTCAGAGACTCTAGCATCCGTGGCAAAAGCTGGGCATGGATGTACATGTCTCTAATTCCAGAGTTTTGTTTGGGGGAGGAGAGAGAGAGACAGAAGGGTTGCTGGGGTTGGCAGACCACCAGCATTGCTGTGGCTTCAGTGAGAGACCCTGTCTCAAAGGGATAAGGTAGAGAGTGATAGATACAGCAGGGCACTTGAAACCCTCTTCTGACCTCTGACCTTTGTGCATGCACAGGAATATGCACCCCCTCACATACACACACATACACACAACAACCATACATATATACACACAAGGAGAGACAGAAGGAGAAAGACACACACACACACACACCACACACACACACACACAGAGTAGTTTACTTAAATCACAGTTGTCACACAGGAACTTCAAGAGCGCAGTGAGGGTATCAGCTTGTCTATGATGAGAACTGTAGGGTAATGTTACCTCAGTGGCCAGGTGCATATGAAAGGGAAAGTCTATATGGGAAAACAGGAGCCTGGGTTTTGCAGGTGGGGTAAGATTCCTTCATTTTTAACAGCCCATTCTTGTGACATTTGCCAAGGCCCACAAGGATGACTTCTTACCTCCAAGGGTTATGCTTGCAATGCCCCAATCACACTGCACTGGGCTTGCTTCTTGAAGATTACACTATTTTTCAAATTTTTAATTAGTTTGTATTCTCTCTCTCTCGTGTGTGTGTGTGTGTGTGTGTGTGTGTGTGTGTGTGTGTGTATGTGCATATGCACGTGCATGCTTGTGATGTATATGTATACCCTAACACAGGTACTGAGGTCAGAGGACAAGTTCTGGAGTCATTTCTCTCCTTCCACCCACATGGGCTCTGAGATGGAGCTCAAGTTTTTGGGATTGCACATTTAGTACTTTCATTCACAAAACTATCTCATTGATCATCGAAAACCTCAGTGTGGTTACACTGAGGACCAAGTATCTAATACATAGAACCCTTGGGGCACACATTACCTCTAACTATAACATCAAGGATTGGACACGCTGCCTTTGTGTGATTGTAGAGGCCACTAGCTTTCTCAATGGAGACAGTTAAGTTTCGAGCTTCTGTCCTCTGTGGCTGGGAGCCAGACATTACAAACCTTTGTTCCTGGGTGGCCACAGTTGAGAAGGTCTTTTAATGAGGGCAGCTGCTGCTCTAGCCCTCAGCCATAGAGGAGACCCGGGTCCCAGCTGATTGCCCTCCTATGGAGGCTACAAGGTGGCAGGGACTGAATCTCTGAAAACCAACCCAATATGCATATCCACAGCCTGAAACAAAGAACATGTGGAGTTACAGTGTAGACCAGTTTGAGGTCATATGTGCAATGATAGGAGCATCATGCAGGCCCTTAAGTGCCAGGACACACAACCTGTGGACCCCCATATGTCTCAGCCTTTGTAGTTCACAGTATCCCAGTCTCACTGGTGAAGGCTGGTGGCCATCACTGCGCATCTCTTGATGAAGGCTTGGCTTCAGTTCCCTAGCAGAGACCTTGGCTTGAAGATAGTCCATTTAGAGGCTGAATCACATTCAGTTTTTAACAGCTGCCTTCCGAGGTTTTATTTCCAGACAGCTTAGGCTAATTATTATGTGATCATAAAAAAAATCACCTACAGAACTTGTTAAATTTACAGATGTTCCTGGGTCTCATCCCAAAGGAAAGTCTTAGGGATAAGTATTTTTAATATATCTTCTGGGAGTTTTCATGATGCAGACTTAAGTGTCTAAGAAATGAAATAGAAAGTTAATGCAAAAATGCGTGTATTTTTTTTAAACCAAAGTTACAGTTCCCACACTTCTTAAAAAAGAAAAAACCAGAATGGAGATAAAAGGGAGGCCAGGAATCTGAAACTAAATGTTGTAAAATGATGTTGGAAGGAACGTGGTCCAAGAGGTCAAGTTCTTCAGCCCACTCTTCTAGAGAAGGCAGCTGGGTTTAGTGTGGGGAAGGGTCTTATTAAGGTCATCCAACTACAGTGCCAGAACTACATTGGAGGCCTCATCCTGCAGCATCCATTTCAGGACAACCAGGCTGTAAGCCCTTCCTAGCCAGAGTGTGATATTTACATGAATTAAAATAGGGACCTTTCAATTTTCTAAGTGTGTGTGTCCACTTGAAAATATGCTGTTTTATAGGGTTCTAAAGTTGTGTGTTTTACATGTGGGTGGATGTGCAAGCATGTGGACGGACATGTATATAAGAGGCCACTTGCATGTGTGTGCCTGTGGAGGCCCAAGGGTGACATCAGGAGTCATCCTGGATTGCTCTACTCTCTCATTGCTTTGCTGTGGGGTTTCCAGCCTCTGCCTTCCAGGGCTTGATTTCAGGCCACTAGGCCACATCTGCCCAGCATTTTGACCTGAGATCTGGGGATCTGAACTCAGATCTTTTGCTTGCCAGGCAAAGGTTTCAACTCTTGCAAATGCTTCTAAAGATGCCCCCCAAACGGAAGAAATCGACAGGGTGGGGGACTTGCTGTCTCCTTCTCCATATCCTTCTTTGTCCTACAGGGATCCCTCTCTGACTGCCTATTGGTTGCCTCCTGGGTTCTCTTTGTTTGGGCTCCAGTCCTGTGCAGGGGTTCTGCTGGGCTTCAGGAGAATTTCCTGGAAGGTGGAGCTAAGGAAACATTGCAGGGGAAAATCCATTGCTCCCTTCACTGGGTTCTGGGATCTCTCTGTCTTCAGGAGAAGAAGGTGATGCTGATCTACCCCCGAGGACCCCCTGGGGGGATCTCGTGGGATCACCCTGGCAGTCCCACTGTGCCTTTCCCATTCTCAAGTGAGCATGTGAACCATCAGGAACATAAATGTCCCCCAAGTTAGCAGAACCGCTGCATGTTAGAGCCGCATTCACATGCAGGTCTACCAACTTCAGGGCCCGTAAGCTGGTTCCTTGCTCAGATCCACCGACTACACTTGAGAACATGGAGCTCTTCTTGCAACAAGTATTCCTTCTTGGTTTTGCTTTTGAGACAGGGTCCTGCTGTGTAGCTCAAGGTCCTTGGAACTGCAGTCTTCCTGCCTGGGCCTCCTGAATGCTGAGACTATAGCCACGTAGTGCCACAACCGGTGGCAAGGATTTCTTGAGCACCTGTGCTATTGTAGTTTGCCTGTATGTTAGCGCGGTACAGCAGGAGAGCACAGCCAACACAGGGAACCAGCCACACCCCATCCTAGGACTGTTGAGAGAGGGGAGAACCTCACTTGTCAGACAGCAAGACTGCCGAAGCATCCCAAGGTATGCCAACTTGCTGAACAAGCTTCCTCTATCTTATGCACGTGCCTCGGACATGGTCCCACCCATTAGGGCCTGTATCTTCCCACATCAATAGGACACTGTCTTGCAGGTTTGCTTAGGACTCGCCTTAACTATCAATTCCTCATAGATGTGCCCAGAACTCAACCTTCAATTGTCAAGTTAATACTTATATATCTAACTGACACATGTACTCCGAGACAGTCCAAGGGGCTTTGGAGATGTAAACATAAGAAAATCAGTGATCTTGCCTTCTGTGCATATTCCACAGTGTGGGACAGACTGTGAGAATTCAATGCAGGTAGTTTGCTTGTTATATGTAGATCAGACTCCACGCACAGGGAGGCGGACAGAGAGGCCCAGAGGATACCCGTCCTTTCCCAAGTGACTTGTAGGCAGATGAGCAGGAAATGACCACCATAGACAGCTTCACACCTCTCACTGCTCATCCCTGGTGTGTTCTCTGCACCAGGTGGTCTCACTCTGTCGGGGACAGGCCGAGGTCCTCCTCAAGGAGCCTGCATGTCCTTGGTGTTCCTCACAGCAGCTGCAGAAGCTTGGACAAATGCAGAAGTCACTGCCTGGTCCATGCCTGTGTGTTCAAATTGCCAGGACAGGGGGTGTGAGCGGCGAGGCTGCAGAGAGCTGGAGGCCAGACTTGGATGATTTGACTGTCACAATAAAACTTGGCATTCTGCATCACAGACAGTAGTTATGGCTTTTTAAAAATGTGGAAACGCGACATCATTTCTGTCAGCACTTTTTCTTAAAAAAAATAAAAGAAGCCTGTTTGAAAGACGGGCCTAGCAAATCATCCTTCTTGCCCTGTCTTTCCTGGGCAAGTCCCACCCAGCCTCGCCTCCCATCATGAGGTTGGCCAGTCCCCCTCCTCAGTAATCGCTTTGCTTCACATTTATGCTATTGACCTGGTCCTCCTTGTTCCGCAGACTAATCGGTTTCTGCTGAAGGTTGAATTGTGTCTCTTGAAAAGATCTGTTTAAGATGGGGAGGAGCAATGATACGCAAGATACTCCACACAAGTTAGGGCCGCAGTAGCCATAATCGGATTTGCATGACCTGCACAGTGACTGACATGTCAACGACCCCCCAGAGTCTAGCATGGATCACAGGCACTAGAATCTTTAAAGGTAAGGAATTAACAGTCCTAATAATGTTCCCATACTAAGGGGGAACCCAAAGAAGGGCTCTGGGCAACGCTACTGAGTCCTTACACCTTCACTAGAGTGGAGGACTCAGAGGGCAGTTTGACATTCACACAAAAAGATGCTCCAGGGAATGGGAGAAGGGAAAGGGGGGCACTGGGAGAAAGGGAGGGAGGGGGGTAAAAGGAAAGGGAAAAGAGGGGTAGGGTGCAAGGGAGGGGTGGAGGAAGGGAGGGGATGGGGTACCTATTAAGCTTGTATGATTGGGAAAAAATAAATATAACAAAAAAAGAAAAGATCTGTTCAAGTCCTAACCCCTTATAAAGTCCCCTTGCATCCCCCTTGTGTGATGAGGTCTTGGTGAGGTTCAGCAGATAGGCTGGGCTTGGATTCCACATGACTAGCCTCCTACACAGAAGGCCAGATGCAAAACCTAAGGAGCAAGGCAACCCCGGGCAGAGTCACAGACTGAGCAAGGAACACCAGGCACTGCCAGCAATACCGGGAGCTCGGAGAAGAGCCTGAGGACAGATCCTCCCCTCCACTCCGGGCAGAACCTTCCAGAGAACAGAGCCCCGCTGGCACTTGTCTGTGGAACTCTTGCCTTCGGTAACCGCCAAGGAATAGACTTCTTTGCTTCCAGCCTCTGTGCTGTGGCAGTGCTGGGGATGAATGCAGCTCCCCCTCAGCTCCCCTTTGCCTCCCCCTCCGCCTTCTATACGATTATCACCTTGGCCTTTCCAATCACGTGTCCGTTTCTCCCATTTCCTCCTTCAAAGTGTCAGCGGCTCCCAATCCTTGTGCCCCCTAGGAGGAGACCCAAACCTCTTTTATTACTGGACTCATCACGTTGTATGTTCGGAAAGTTCCGTGGGGGGAGTTTGGGGTGCTCTTACAGGGATCAGATGCTTGTTCTACACTCTCCTGCCTTTTGCCTCCTCCTCCTCACAGAGGCCCGAGTCACACTCTCCTGACTTTGCACCTCTGTCATCTCTCTGCTCACCTCTGCGTTACCACGGAATTGCAGCTTCTTGCCTGTATCACCTGGTCAGGAACGGGATTGTTTTCGGTCCATCTTCACTGAGTCTTCCACTGTGCCTGGAACAGAGGAAATGAAGAGCAAGTGTTGTTGGCAGAATGAGTAAGTAGGTACGTACGTGACTCACAAAAAACGGAGAAAAGTTGCAGTTTCTGCTGTCAGTCACCAGGCGGAACCTGAAAGAACTCCCCCAAAAGGAGTTGTTATCCATCTGACTGTGGTTTGCACTCCTGCATTTGCTAGCCGCTCAGTTCAGGGAAAATTATGTAAACGTCTCTGAGATTCATCAGTAAGGAAGCAAAATCACATTGTTCATGTCACAGAACTACCAAGCTCAAGGGAACGAGGAGGAATGATGATAGGCGTTTGTTACGTGCTGTGATTAGAGCATCCCAAGTCTCACATCACCTAGACGCTAAAAGTGATCCTTTGCTTCCCTCTAGCAGAGCATGTTCGAGAATGACCCCGGCGCTGGAAACCATCCTAATTATTTCGGTAGAACAATAGCCCGGGCCTCATGGAGGGCCATTTAAACACGGGAGGAGCAATTAATCACGACCCAATGGAATATTGCTTTTGGTGCTGAACTCAGCTCGCTTTATACACAGGAAATGAAATGCCGTAATTGTGGCAGCCACTTGAGATTTGAGTCCTGGCTTCAATTCCCCAATCCTCCATCACCGCAATGTGGCTGTGTCAATAAGACGCCTGCACATCTGGCTCGAAGTGCAAATGCCATCCGTGCTCTGCCCATGACTCACCCCAATGCTCCTCCTTTCCTCTTCTGATGGGGGTAAAACACACAGAAGGGCTGTGCTCCAGCTTCTAGCTGGACAGTTAGCGATGCTACTGTGTGCATACGCTCACATTGTTGTATAACCATCACCACCATCACTTATAACGTTTCCAGTTGCAATCTGCCATGCTAGATAGTAACTTCCCAGTCCCCTTCCCAACCCAGTCTGTTGCTATGAGCGTGACTTCTTTAGGGATCCCAGGTGAGTGAAGACACGTTTCCTTTCTTTCAAAGGCTGGGTAATATTCCACTGGGTTATTGTCATTACTTATCACTGTTGTGGAGGTGATAGGGAGGAAACCCAAGATACGGAGCACCTACTCTACACTGAGCTTACCCCATTCTCTTGTTTTACGTTTTACCTATCTGCTCATCTGAGATGAATGTTTGGTTATGAGTAGCGGTGCTGTGGCTGTAATGTGCCACTATTTGCTCAAGTCCTTGAATTCTTTGGGCTTGCACACCTACATGCGGAACTGCAGGATGAGAGGACAGTTCTGCTTCTTCTGTTTTGCAAGGACCCACCATACATTCAGACACTTCCCAGGACACCTGTGGCCATCTTGCAGGACACAGCACCTCAGGGAAGGGCAGGAAGGTGACCGTCAGGAGGGACTAGAAGCTCAGGTGAGGGGATTGATTCCATGCAGAGGGAACGGAGGCCTGAGCCCTGTGGCTGAGTTGAAATGGGTGTCACCTCCAAGCTCCCTCACTGTCCACACTCTGGGTGACTGGGTCATGAGCTCCATGTTGCTTCATTAGTGAGGGGACAAAGGATTTCTTTCTATTTGTCTTCTTTTCTTTTTTCTTCCTTCCTTCTCTCTTTCTCTTCTTCCCTTCCCTCCCTTCCCTTTCCCTCTCTCCCTCTTCCTTCCCCTTCCCCTCCTTCCTCCCCTCCCTCCTTCCTCCCCTCCCTCCTTCCTCCCCTCCCCCTCCTTCCTCCTCTCTCTCCTTCCTCCCCTCCCTCCTTCCTCCCCTTCCTTCCTCCCCCCTCCTCCTACCTTCTCCTCCCTCCCCCCCCCTTCCTCTCCCCCTCTCCCCCTCTCCCCTTTCCCCTTCCCGCTTCCCTCCTCCTTCTCTCTTTCTCTTCTTTCTTTCTTTCTTTCTTTCTTTTTTCTTTCCTTTCTTTTCTTTTCTTTCTTTCTTTCTTTCTTCTTTCTCTCTCTTTCTTTCTCCCTTTCTTTTTTCCTTTCCCTTCTGTTCCTTCCTTCTCTTTCTTCCTCCCTCCCCCCCTCTCTTTCTCTTTCTTTCTTCATGGATTAGTGATTCAGTACTACTCTTATACAAGCAGAGGAAGTCGTATGGAAAGCAACCTCAAGTTTCTTGTCAAAAATCATCCAATCAGCAAAAATGAGATCAAATTTCAAGACTTTTTTATGTGCTGTTACCTCATAATTTTATAAGCAGTGATTTGTTTGGTCTCCCAAGGTACAAGAACTCCCCAGAGGCTGGTTTAAATGTTGATATGAATCTAAACAACTAATTAGTGTTCTATTCCTGTAGATGTGGCTCCAGTGGCTGAGGGGGAGAGGGGGTTAGCGGGAGTGGAGGGGTTGCCAGGAGGGCCGGGAGCCACCAGTGCTGCCAGTGCTGCACGGAGCTGCTCTCTGTCCTGCCAGTCGGAGCGCTTCCTCCAGAAGGGCCGGTGGGGAGGACGGTCTGGTTCCCCAGCTGCTTGTCGGCCTGTGTTTGTTTCTTTCCAGCATAACACGGGAAGCAGCCGTGAGCTGAGCTTCTCTTCTGGTGACACAGCATGGCTTCGGCTTCTTCTCCTTCTTGCTCACCAAGGGCAGGAAGCTTGGGGCAGTGGCGAGTTTCCCATCTTCCAGCTGACCACGCTCGGAGCTCCTACTTCTGTCTGCTTTTTGTTTCTTGTGAGTTGAGCTGATGGATATGTGGATCCCAGACGGGCCCTTTAAGAGTGTACGTACAGCAGTCAGTCATGGGAGGTGCGGCCTCTCCAGACTGAAGGGTGGATGTGTGTGCCGGCCA
Organism: Typhlomys cinereus; assembly: GCA_023101885.1. Classification (NCBI taxonomy): domain Eukaryota; kingdom Metazoa; phylum Chordata; class Mammalia; order Rodentia; family Platacanthomyidae; genus Typhlomys; species Typhlomys cinereus. The sequence continues at coordinate 477,488 of JALPQD010000403.1, forward strand.
GTAAAACAGAAGATGGTGTCTCCTCCTTAGCAGCACGGGCAGGTTTGCTTATGCACAAAGCACACAGGTTCACCACATTTGTGTTCTCCAGCAGTGCAGCAAACTCACTGTATGTGTGTTCTCTATGCTAAACTTGTGTGTGCGTGTGTGTGTGTGTGTGTGTGTGTGTGTGTGTGTGTGTGTGTGTTGTTGTGTTAACAGCCCCTGGGTGCTGAAGGGTGAGTTGTGATGTTAATTTATTGCAATGCAACATGGAGTATCAGAGTGCTACAGGATTTCTGTCCAGGTTCTTGCATCGCAAAATTGAAGACTGAGGCCAGGACACCATTGAATTGTTTAAGTAAAATTTATTGAAGAGTAAGGAAAGGGATCTTGATTGCTCAGGAGAATCAGGGGAAGCAAGAAGTAGTCTCTGTTTAGGGAGCCAGAGGAGAGGCAAGATGATCTTGCCTTTTATGTGCCCCTTTTAATGAATAACGTTTGGAGGCACAAATGAAACTTTCTATGTGGTTTCCTCTCTGGATCCTCTTGATCGTTTGATTCGTGTGCTGGGGGCAAGGTTTGAAAAGCCCCCACTAGTGGGCTTTGTGGTGGACCACCCTGGTGGGGTGTCTATATGCTGAATTCAGTGTTGATTTCAGGTCACCTCTCCCAGTATACAAGCTGCCTTTCACATAGGCCTGTGGCCTTTTTCAATTTCAATTTCTCACTGCCCATGGGAATCTCCATCAAGGGGGTAACTTTGTGGAGTCAGTTCTCTCCTTCTACCTTATGAGTTCCAGGGTTTTAAACCAAGGTAGTGGAGCTTACTGGGGTACGGGGCGACACAAAACGGAGAAGATAGAGGAAACAGAAAAAGAACAAAGAAAAGAAGGAGAGAAGAAGAGGGATAGGTAAGGCGATGGAGGGGGAAGGGGAGGGGGGAGGGGAGGATGAAGGAAGGTAAGGAAGGAGGAGGGAGGGAGGGCAGGGATGGAGGGAGGGATGGGGGAGGATGGGCGGTAGGGGAGGGAGGGAGGAAGGAGGGGATGAAGGAAGGAAGGAAGGAGGGAGGTTCTGGGGGAGGAGGGAGGAGGGAGGGAGGGAGTGAGGGATGGCCTTAGTGAGTGAGGTAGGGAGGTAGGGCGTTCGGACGGTACGGATGAGAAGCGGTCGTAGCTCTGCTGGGCGGGTGGTGGAGAAAGAGGAGCCAGCGTCGCGCCCTCGCGCGGGGTGGGACGCATAGATCGCCAGAGCTAGCGAGTGCGGGGAGAGCTGGATCTGGCGGAGGGCGGGAGGTCGAGGGCGGGGCGGTCTGGCGGGCTTGCGTGCGTGCGGGAGGAGGACAGACGACCAACACGAACGAAAGCGGAACGAAAGGACGACTGACAAAGTAAGGCGAAAAGAATAAGGCAGAAATTCAAGGAAGAGACCGCGTGGAAGACCGACGGAACGAAGTACAGAAAGCCATAACTACGTACGCACGCTAGTAAGGCCCTCACTACTGCAAGACTACTTCACTCAAATATTACTGACCGAACGCCTGCAGAAAGACTCCTCCCTCGCTTCCTCCCTCCCCTCTCTCCCTCACTTCCCTCCCTCCCTTCCTTTCTCCCTTCCTTTCTCCCTCCTTCCCTTCTTTTTTTTTTTTTTTTGACAGAGTTAGCTTCTTAGGTTTCCCCAAGTAGGCTAGGCCAGCCAGACGGTGAGCCCCAAGGCTTTGTAAATCTATTCTTTCTTCATGTTCTTTATTCTATTCAACACTAAATTCTGGAAACAGCCTGAATGTTAGCTCAAGAAGAAAGCACAAAGGCAGAGAAATGCCCTCTAAAGTTCAAAGATCCTATAGACTCTTCTGGAAACAGAGTAATAGTCTTAATCTTTTCATCAATCTCACCCTCCAGCTGTCTTCGCCCCTCAAGGTCACACCTGAAGACTGGTACTTCTAGATTGTGTAGATCACTGATCAGCCTTCAGTCTCCATACTAAGTTCCTCAAGTCCCTAAGGAATCTATAGTTCCAGTCCCCACATGGGTGAGGCTGTAGGATCCTTACAGGGGCCAGAAAAGATAGAGCTGATATGGGGTTGATATGCCTTGCTGAGTGTAGGCTCCATCTTCACCTGTGGTGGTGCCTCTAACTCTCACAAAGGAAACTGGCCAATGAGTAGAAATGGAACTAGATCTTTTTGAAAGGAGAAAGAAGGGCTTTCTAAATTCTCAAGTTGCCAGTTTTGAAGACTGGGGTTTTCCAGAGTTCTGACCACAGAACTTCATTGCAGAGGAAAAGAGCTCTGGACACAGGCTGGGGAAATGACTCAGCAGCTAAAGCGCATGCTGTGCAAGTCAAAGGACTAGGATTTGGCTCCCCGGAGCCCAAGTAAAATGCCTAGTGGATGTGGCATGGCTGGCAGCCTGTAATGCCTGCCCTGGAAGGTGGAGCCTGGGAAACCTCAGAACAGGCTGGATAGACAGACTGGCCCCAATGGGGAACTATGGATTTAATTGGAGACTCAGCCTCAAAAGATTGAGGCTGAACATTGGGAATGATTCTCAATATCAACTTTGTGCTTCTGTGTGCATGTGCATGCATGTCTTTGTGCACATATATACACACGCATATGCATGCCTACACACGCATGCCCACCCACCCACACACACACCCTCACGTGCCCACACACATGCAAAAATCATGGTTGCACCTCACAACATACCCATGAAAACGGAAAGAGTAAAAACAAAAAGAACTCAGTGCATAAAGAAAGCAACTTGTCCATCCCGAGGGCAAGAGACACAGAGCCCTGCTTTACTTAGCCAGATCAGCAGCTAGGGGGAAGAGCGAGGAAGACTGCGTGCTACACTGTCCCTGAGACACCCGTCTTCATGTCTCAGAGAGTAGTCAAAGTAGGGCAGAGAGACAAGGAAACCTAGGTAATGTCCCGAGGCTCCCACAAATTAATCTTAGTACTTCCCAACCCTTCTGTCACTCTGCTGTCCTGGCCTCTGCACTGCTGTGTAAATGTGCCGAGTGTGCTCTTGTCTCATAACATTTGCTCTTATTCTCTTTCACCAGATAGTCTCATGTATTTCCTCTTGCCAGTATAGGTTTCCACTCAAATCTTTCTAATTTTCCTGTTATTGGAAACAGCCTCACAGTTCATGCTACTAAAGCAGTGCCCACCTCCATGAATGGCATCCTCACCCTTACAAGGGGTACATTTTCCTTTATAGCTCCTAGCACCCTGCATTGTTGTCTTTCTATTGCATCTGGAGAAAGGATCTTTGTTTAGTTAATCTTGGGTGTCAACTTGACACACCTGGCATTAACTAAGATCAGCTAAAACCACCTGAAGAGATTATCTGGATAAAAATGATCGGCCCTAGATCTGATTGGAACCTCCCTAGATCTCATTGAAACTTCCAAATAGCAGACCAGATGAAAGGAACCATAGAATAGGAGACTGTGAAGAAGAGAGACTCTCCTGGAATTCTCCAGCCTTCAGCCACGTGAATGGGAACGACTTGGCCCAGTAGCTCAGCTACCAGCGTGTCTTCGCCATGAAAGACTGTATCTCTCCTCTGGAACTATAAGTTGAATAAATTTCCCTTTTCTCCCTTAAGTTATTTGATTTTGGGTGTTCTTTCACAGCAATAGCTAAAAGTAACTGTTATAATCTTGCTACCAAAAGCAAGTTTTATGATAACCATTTTCAGAATGAATATCTGACTATCCAAGGCTACAGGATTTTTGCTTGCTCCAGCTTGGCTCTCTGCTGGTGTTAGTACAGGCAGGGAGGACGCCAGCTGTCTACAGAATCATTTCTGAAGTCTTCACAATCTGTGGAGCCCAGGCCAGGATCTGCAGAAGTTCCCCACTGTATGTGAAGTGTGGGTGTGAATCTATGTTATTGTGGAGTCTGAAATATCAACAACAGGCTCATGTTTTGAACACTTGGTTCCTAGACGGGGACACTATTTTGAAGGCTTTGGAATGTCTGAGATGGGACGTGGCTGGCAGCAGCAGGTCACTCAGGTATTTGTTCTCTTCAAGGTTTAGATAATTTACCTGCTCTTGTTCCAGTTGGCTCTATGCCTGCCTCCCCTGGCCATCTTATTCTACGAAGGCATTTTGCTCTCCCCCACTGCTTTGCTTGTTACATCCAGCTCTTCAGGATGTCTTTCCCTCTAGGAGGGAGTGCAATCCCCTTGAAATTCCAAGTCACCAAGGTCTTCATTCGGTAAGTTATTTTGTCACTTCTTTATGTTGAGCAAAACTGCAGGAGATTGTCCAGTTGACATGGAAGACCCAGCCCATAGTGGCAGTGCTTTCCAGTGGACCAGATAAAAGGAAGAGTAGGGGAAGGGACTTGTCCTCTTGTTTGCCTGTGTTGACTATTGTTGGACTAATAAGATTTTATCTTGAAAGTCAGTCTCGTAAAGTACAAATCCATCCTATTGGTTCTGCTCTTCTACAGAACCTTGGATAATATAAGGGGTATGCACATAACTCAACTCGAATTGAGTCTTAGGTTGGTTAACTATTCCCTATGCTTCTCTGCCTCAAAACCTTCCCTTTTAGAATAGTTTGAGGTTAATAGAAGAGTCATGAAGACAATTCAAGAAGCTTACATATAACTTACACCAGGTTTTCCCTGTTCTCAGATTACATGATTGCAGTATGTTTGTTTCAATGACTAAATTTTTCAGATGATACAACTAATAGTGCATTACTCTCAGCTAAAGTCCATTGTTATCTACTGTCCTTTGTCTGTGCCAGATGCCATCAGGTTCTGTGACATTTAGTCATGCATCTTTAGCTCCAGAGCTGTGACAGCTTCTCAGCTTTCCTTGGCAGAATGACCCTCTCTGGATGAAGTGTCATGTATTTTGGAGAACACCCATTAGGAGGGTTGGCTGGTATTTATCTACATCATTAGACTGAGGTTATGGAGTATGGGTAAGAAAGTTGCAGAAATAAAGGGTCATTCCCATCACATCTCTCTTTTTTTTTTTTTTTTTTTTTTTGAGGCTTAAGGCAGAGTTTATCAGAGAAGAGAAAGAATGGAACTCATGAACTCCAGACGTGGAGTACCATGAGGGGCAAGGGTGCCCTGGAGAACTCATAGACTAAGGCATGAAATCCATGAGGGGCAAGGAGCTGGAAAAGAACTCATGGACTCCAGACGTGGACGGCCATGATGTGTCCCACCATCACATCTTAATTAGAAGTACGTGCCATCAACACACTTCCTTACCTTTGGCTGCCTTCATCTCCTGGCTGGGATGTTTTTAGCTTTCTCTTTTTCTCCTTTCTTACATACTACTTTTTGGAGATAAGTTGCTATGATATATACCAAAGAGCTGCTGAGCTTTGATAGACCTCCTTCAGAAGGCAGTGGCTTTATAAGTTATTCTGAGTTCTGCTCTTATAAGAACTTCATCAATCTCCCTAAATTTTGGCTGTGAGTTTAATCATGTGCTGGTATCCATGAGGCCCCATGGATTTTTAATTTATGCTTTGGGGTACAATCAAAACTGCTCAGTTTGCTTCAATGTTGGCCACTGGTGATTCTTTCAATAGGGTCTTTTGTGCCTTGACTCCCCATTAGCTACTGTGAGAAACTTTAGGCTCTTCAGTCCTAACTCTGTCACCTTCCACTGTGGAATGGTATTACAGACTGAGATATGATGTTTATTATGACCGGGAGATCATTGCTTCCATATCTTCTCAGTTGCCAGAGCAAGGAAATCATATGTGACTGTTATTAACCCATATATTCACTTTAAATGTTCCTGCAGACATCCACCATGTCTAGATTAAGCTAAAAGCTAAACATAGATTTACACTAATCCAGTGTCACATAGAACATTCTAACCTGATCATTGCTTGTCTGCCACCTCTCACTTCTGCAGTGAGAACTTCTGCTCTGACCATCTCCTTGCATTCACTGTTCAATCTCAATATCCGTGCACTATGGTTTCAGAATAGTAACCTCTGTCCTTCCAGTAAAAGCTTTATCAGATAGAACACAGTGCTTCTGTACAGTTCCTTTGCTGTTTTCCCAAGGTAGAAACTTAGGCCACTGATTTTATATATTTAAATATATAAAATATATATTTAAGTCTATACCTTAGAAATTTTTATAATTTAACATTTATTTATAATAAGAGCAAAAACGGCACATGTGTGTCAAATCACACATGTGGATACCAGAGGACGACTTTTAAACACCAGTTTTCTCCTCCACCATGTGCGCTCCAGGGATCCAACTGAGGTTGCTCGTTCTGTGTACAGTACCTTTAAATATTAAACCAATTTAAAGTTTACAAAATTGCAAAAGGTTTATTCTCACTTTTACAAAATATTATTGAATTTCAAGACTTCTTATTTCATGCATGTATGTTTCATTCAGAAATACACTATTTGATTTTTAAACATTTGGGGATTTTTTTCAACCATCTTTTGGCTATTTCTCACTTAATTTTGCTACGAGAAAATACTTTTTGTTTTTACTTTTAAACTTAAAATATATGTCACAGTGTAGAATCTGTCTATATGATAAGTATTACATATGAACTTAAGAGGGATATGTATTCTCCCATTGGTGAAGCAATGTTCTGAGAATATTAATTAGGTCATGTTGATTCATAGTGCTTCAGTTCTGCATCCTGCTGATTTGTCAGTTGATATCAGAGGGGGGTTGAGTTTCCAACTAAAGCAGTTGGTTTATCTATTTCTCCTTTCAAGTCCATCCGTTTTTGCCACACATATATTGGTGCTTTGTTGCTAAGAACAAGCAATTTTATATTGTTAAGTGCTTGTTTTCTAAAAAGGTTTCTCTTGCTATGGTTTTCTGTCTAAGCTTCACAGAACTACTCTAGATTTCTTTTTATTAATTTTGACATTGTGTGACTTTTCTCATCCCCTTACTTTTAAGTACTGAGTCTTTACATTTGAAGTCAGTCTCCTGTACCTAACCGCAGTTGTTCCTTTGAGTTTTCCTTCTGTACTGGGAGAACTAACTGTGGATTTGTGTGTGCTGAGCAAGCCGCCTGTCGCTGATCTGCACCTGAGCACATGGATTATTGAGACAGGATCTCCCTCTGCAGCCCAGCCGACCTTGACCTCATTATTTTCCTCTCTCCTAAAATTGAGAAAGTTGTAGATATGTACCACCAACCTTGGCTGTTGCTGCTCCTCCTCCTCCTTCTCACTTTTATCTTCCTCTCTCTCCTTTGCTCCCTCCTCATCTTCTTGCTAAAACACTGAAGGTCAGCTCTCAACTGGTGTACTTAGACGATTTAAAGTGATGCCCTGCATACTTGGCTTAATACCTACCTCATTTGTAGCATTTGTTCTTGCTCTTTGTAGCTGCCCTATCTTTCTTGTTTTGGGTCTTCTCTATTTTTAATTGCACATTTTCCATGATTCCTATTTACAATGTCTTGTTACAAATCCTGAATGCATATTAGGTATATGTTTTACATATTACTTTATGGTAGTGGAAGTAGCTCGTTTCAGAATGCTCCTAGCCCCTGGCGTGTGTCCGATGAGGCCCTGGCCATGTGCTGGGTACTGTGAGAAACACAATGCTTGAGCAGCACTGTGTCCTGTGTGTGAATTCTCCCAGCAGGACGAACAGAGAAATCATGCTCCTCTAACAAGACAAGAAACCTTTGGCTTAAAGGTGCTTGTTTTCCCCTGTAGGGCACAAAACTAAGATAGCCCAAGAAGCCCCCACCGCTCTCTGACAGCACATGGCACATAACCCAGGCTCGGCCAGTGTGAGATGAAGGCAGCCCGCACCTGCAGCAAGCAAGCCAAGTCCCCACAAGGGAACCAGGATTTGAAGTTTGCTGAACGATCCGTGTTCCTGAGTGGAAGTGTGGCAGGCGTAACAGGGGCTACTTTCTAAATGTTTTTTACTTTGTTAAGTTCAAATCAATAAAAAGCTCCATCCTGCTATTTGTGCTATCCATCCGCAGGGATCACTTGTCAGTTCACAGTTACTGAGGACTGGTTTTTGCCGGTTGTTGTAACAACCTCCCTGTGATTGCATCCCTCAAGCCACATGGAAGTGGCTTTGAGATCCAGAGGGGCAAGATTGGGCTCAAAACCTACAGACCAGCCGCTTAGGAAAGCCGAGGCTAGACCCTTCAAAACCTGTTCCCCTGACTGCCCTCGTGCAACAGGTCTGAAAGAGCAGCTGCCACTTCCCTTCCTAGAAGAGTTTCAAAGAAAACCCCAGCCAGTGTCTGCTGCTGGGCCTGGAGCCTTCCAAGCCCCCCACATCTAAGGCTGCCTGGACACAGTTCCAAGGCCACATCAGCTAGAGCCCAGTTCCAAGTAATGACTGAACTTGGGTCTCTTGGGCCCCACTTAATGGCTAATGAGGTCCAGGGGGTGGAAGATTCAGAGGGCAGTGGGTGCAGTTGCCCAAATACCAGGCAGGGACATATTTTTTTTAGACCACCCATGAGGCAGGTTCTGCCAGAAAAGCTGTTTGAAACCACTCGCCCAACCCCCTCAACCCCCAAACCCCGCACCTCCCACCCCTACTCTGCTGGCTCGAGGGATTCGCTTTGCTCTACATCCGTGCCTGTGGAAAAGCAAGTAATCTGTCTGGCACCGCTCCGCATGACAGAGCCCTAGCCGGGGAAGAGATTTTAGGGGTGTGAACCATTGTGTTAGGAAGGAGTTCTTGCATAGTAACGGCTCCCTGGGGCCCCTCGGTTAAATGCCTAGAATGCCCAATTCCAGGGGTTCTCCTGAAACCAGGGTGAACACTGGTGGGAGGGAAAGATATTGAGATCCAGTGGTCCAAGGAAGGAATGAACCAAGACACAGATGCAGGGGCCAACTCTGCGGGAGTTTAACAATATCGCAATGGGCGAGGAAGGGCCTGGGCTTTTTGCTCAGATGGGTGCTTGGATGGGTCCCTCATTGAGAAAGGGCACATGATGGGAGAGGGGTGCCGGGGCCAGGATGCTGAGTGAGGGCAGAGTGCCAGTGTAGGACTGGGCTCTGCCATGCACATCGTGATATTCTTTGGAGGGGGTTGCAGTGAAGTCCAGACACTCTGGAGACCAGGCCTGGAGCCCTACGAGCAAACGCTGCCCTCTGTGGTGGAGAACTGTAACGCATCCATTGGCCCGGCAGGATTGGCTCAGAGTGAGGAATATCTGATGGAAACTCTAACGCAAGCTGGTAAAAGCCTGTGCTCAGCAGAGTGCGCCTTGCCCCAGGAAAGGGCCTGGTGGACAGGCGAGATGATGCCTGACGCAGGCGGAGGGCAACACGGAAGACAGAGGACAAGATACTCGTAAATATCACCAGAGACAGACGGAGGCTCAAGGCACCAAGAACGATCCCTAGACCTGAGTCAGGTAGGTGGCTCCGCATCTACCTCTTCAACCCCATCTGTCCTGACCCTTGGGCTCCGTGTGCTCCCCTGAGCCCTGTTCCCAGCTTATCTCTAGGTAACAGGAGGATGCCCAGAGCCACAGACACGAACTAAGTTGATATATGCTGGGTTTCTACCTACATGTACCTATGGAAAAGCTTAAATTTCTAACTTAGACACAAAAAGCAATCAACAACTAATGATTAAATAGAATAATAATGATGAATGTATTATGAGAAAATTATTTCAAATTTTAAATTTTTCTGCAATATCCCATTTAATATTCCAGACTGTAGTTTATCACAATAACGTAAGCTTCAAATATAGGGGTCACTACCCTAATTTCATATGTATCGCATACTGTGGCACCCAGTTCAGGGAGCACTTTCTGAGGGGCCTCTCCCGATCCAGGACAGGCAGCCTCCTTCCCAGGGCTTGTGATGCACAGATTCTCAGTCCATATGTTTGGGTTTCCTTCTTCCTCCCTTCATGCCCTCTTCCCAAGTTTGAGTTTTTGTAAAGACTGGTGCCAGAAGCCAGAGCTCACAACTGACACCAAGGCCCACAGCAAGGCCCACAGAACTGTATGTGGAGTGATTCCTGTTCATGTTTCCAGCGTGATGTGCATTTCGCCAAGGTTCTCTGCTATTTCAAAACCCTATAGCAAGCCAAGCTGCAGATATCACAGCCGCCTTCCATGCACAGGAAGAATGTTGGGTCAGGACAGTATAAGACGTGCCAAAGTTGCAAACCTAGAAGGTGGCTGAGTTGTGCCTCAGACCCACCTCTGTGTGAACATAACGGTAGCCTGGACCGCTGCTCCTTAGCAGGAGTCACACAGAAGACAGACAAGCAGATGATGGGGCCTCCATGTATTCACGGCTTGGAGTTGCAAATGCGAACCACAAGCTGCCCCAACCCATGCAAATGCAAGTTAGGTACAAATGATAAGACTTGCAGGAGGCTGACAGTACCTGTTGGCATAGGAGGCCTGGCGTGAATCGTCCAAGTAGGTTAGAGCTCACTCCAGTCTCTTGCCTCCCTCCTGTCTTGAGGATTTTTCTTTTTATTGGTTCACTAAGCTGCGGGCAAATCCACCGTTCCCACCAAGCGCTGCAAGCTGATGTGTACAAGGAGAAGGGTCCAGCTCAAAGTCCAACCTTGGGCTTGAGTACCGGGGCTCAAGAAATGGCCTAGGAGATGTCCAGGGACCTATCAGAAAGGCCAACCAGGACGTGGCCTTGGCTGTGTTCGGGGAAGGGTTTACAAGAACTGTCCTTCCTTCCTCTGTCATGCCACTGTCCCTGCGACTTCGTAAACACTGCTCTGTGATAGACCTGCAAAGCCCCAAAACCATGGCCAGCAGGCGCTGGGACCCTTGGCCCTCCTGTCCTGTCTCTCTCTTGGGAGGAGAAGCAGGTGACCTAGGTGGTGGAGTCTGAGGTGAGATATTCAGAATTCAACCCATTCCCAGAGATTGGGACCACTGAGGCCAGGTAAGCCTGCCGAGTCATCTGTTACAGGCTCCTCAGCCCTCGAGGACTTCCAGGGCTAGGATGTCTCAAGCGACTATGTAGCCCCCAAACTGTAGCAGTCCTTAGTGTCAGATGTTCTGCAAGAAAGGGCTCCAGTCACATGCCAAACTGCTGTCTACTTCATAGCCTGCCAGGCTCCTGGGGACAAACATCGAATTTGATTCCTATGTATGGAAAGGTCTCTGGAGCTTTAGCTTAGACTTAGCACTTCCTAGACAAGGCTGACTTGCTTAGACCCTCACAGGGCACCCCCACTGGGTACACTCTGATCGAGTTCTTGGTGGCCAGATGCATCTAGAGTCAAGACAGAAACAAAGGGAATGGCAGGGGAAGAAATTGTTGCCCACTAGGATGCCCATCAGGATGCTAGATTAGCCTCCATTTGTGGCAAAAATATACAAGCACATAACCCAGACATCCACAATCAACCACACAGCAGAAACCCCTCCCCTGTAAACTCAGGCTGATCAAGGAAAGCAATGATCTCTTTCCACTACACAGGGCTGATGTTACTCAGCCCCGTCCTTGCTCCTCACCTGCACAGATGAGTGCATATGTCAGCTTTCTTCATACCTGGCTTGATGCCCTTGAGAAGACACTGGTCTCTTTTAACTTTTCTACCATGACAACCTACGTAAGCACAAACAGGATAACTGTTCACTCTCTATGGATCCTTGTCCATAGTCAAGGAAAACAGACGTGAAAGGAGAGAGAGACCAAGATCCTGGACATCAAGCCTAGTCCAGTTCTGCTGCCCTGAGTCACACCAGGTGGAATGTCTTCCCATGCACGTAGGCTCCTGGCCCATCTCATTAACACACAGCGGAGAAGCAGGTCAGCCCTCCCACCCCCAGGGCCACACTGAGTGCTCAGAAGTGCCGCTTCCCTCACCAGCCTCAGCTGAACGAAGCTGCTGGGTCTCTGTAAGGAAGGAAAGGCCAGTCTTGAGGCAAGGACTGCCAGAGGAAGCTGACGAATGAGAGGCTGAGCCTCCTACTGAGACATTCAAGTGTGACCTGTGGAAGGATGGGTGCTATGATGCAGATGAGCTGAGCAGGTAGGAATACAGATAAAGGAGAGACTGCCTTCATTTGCACTTCCTGGGTGTCAATGTCATCCTGGCCTTGCCAGTCGTGATGGACATCAGGTGGGCCTTCCCCAGACCGCTCCTAAAAGGAGAGAACTGCCACTCAATGCCTGAGCATCTGCCCAACATCCCATGCGTGGTAAGGACTGAGCAATGACTCGCATTCACAAACCCTCAGCCATGAAGTCATGGCCTTTGCCGTCTCAACTAACAAATCAGGGAGGAGCTGCATAAGGACCTTGTTAGGGCCCTTTCCAAGGAGAGACACCTCTGGGTGTCCTGTTCAGTTTCTACCAGTTTCTGGGCCCGTGGACAGCATGGAGGCAAACTCCAAGCATCTTCCAAGTATCCCAATCTGTGAGAGAAGAGCTTGGACTTAAATATACATTCTGCTGTATTCACAATATTCTTTTGTCAAGTTACGGCATCCATCGGGGCGAAGAAGAAATAGCAGACTTCTTCCCCAGGCTGTTGGACAAAAGCCACGTTTGTCACTGGGCTTGTGGCCAAAGTAATAATCATTTGTTAAGATTGACCTTTATGGAGGGAAGCAGCCTGGGCCACCAGAGCAGCAGGGGGTGGGAAGTCTCTTGTGGGCCCATCCGTCAGCACCAGAGACGGGTGAATGCATCATCTCTGAAGTGGGTGCACGGGGACCTCCAGGTGGATGCCACACCTTGTTTTCTTACTAAGCAACGAGGTGGCAGTAACGGGTCTGTGGTAAGCACCGAGGTCAGATGTCCCAGCGGGTCTTTTGTGTCAAAGCATGAAGCCGTCTGAGGAGACTCTTCTTGAATGCTCTTGAGGCCGGGCTGAATTCAGCCATGCCGTTGACTGCCTGCCAGAGAAGCAGCTTTGAGCGTGGAGTTCCCAAAGAAAAGTCTCTTCATCTTGCTAATGTGCAGCATTAGCTTGAAATCAGAGATTAAAAGCAAGCAAACTAGACCAACTGAAAAGGCAGAGGTAGGAAGTAGGCAGTAAAGGTAAGAAAGTAAGAAGGTCAGGAACCTGGGGCAGCCTAGGAGAGGGACAGTGGACTATCAGGGACCTGGGGGCATAGCCCTTGCCTACCATCCTGCTTTCCTTATGGGAAGATGCCAGGATGCCAAATGGGCACCTCAGTCCTGCAGGACTTCCAAAAGGAGGACATTGGGGGTGAATCCTTGTTCCTGGTCTCCCTTCATCCTACCTAAGGACCAAGATGTACCTCTCTATTCACATTGTTCCTCTATCTGGAGGGGCCTTCCCCCAACATCTGCACTCTCTGGAAGCCCCCAGGCATGCTCTCAGTTCCTCCTTCACAGCCTGAGGCGGGCCTCAGCGTACTCTCCCCATCTGCTCTGTGACCTATTCTGTCCGGCTCTCTGGCTACTGTCAGTCTGAGTTCCTGATGCCAGCTCCTGTCGCTTTATACATCAGGTCGACAGTAAGGAGGTGTGTTCCTTCGTAAAGAATGAATGAATGAGTGAAGAAAAGCATCAGGGGCAGAAGTGCCCTTAACAGTTCACAAGGATATTCGGCTTTGTTTTATGTGTGGTTCTCTTGCCACCTCTGCTACAGTCTGTAAACTTAGGAGAGGAAAAAAAAAAAAGGAAGCCTTCCAGGCTAGGGTGTAAACACAGCCCTTGGCTGCTTAACAAACATCTCGGACATGAAAGCAGGCTCTGCATCGCTCACAGAATGTGGAGAACTCGGTGGGGGTAGCACCACAGGAAGTGTCCGCACACCCTTGGATCTGGTACACACGGCTTACGCCACCACACACGTTCTCTCCATCCCGCTTTCCCGGCCTATGCAAACGCCAAACATCTGCCGTAGGGATCCCCGAGCTGCGCAGAGCCGGCTGTGAGGAGGCAAGAGTACCTACGGGCCTGTTCACTATGAGGCAAAAACATTTCCTCTGGTTAAACTTGATAATGACTCAGGTTTGAAGCTGGGACCGTAACGACTTCATTGGAAAACATGGAATTTCAACGGCTCTCTGGAGACATATTGATGGAATCTATGGTGGCAGTGAGCACTGCGGTTGGATCTTACCCATGCTTTGGCTGGAGATCAACCATCTCCCCTGCCTTGGTGAAGACTGGATACCCCTACCCACCCACCCCCACCTACCCCCATCCACAAGAGTTTGAAGATTCAGATAGGGTGGAAAGGCCCAGAAACCCTGTGGTTCTTCGAAAGATCAGCACGATGTGTTATACCCTCATACACTGGGGAAGCATCCAAGAGTTTTCTTCAAACTATAAACAGCTCTGTGTCCTTCATCTTCCACCACATGCATTTGCAAATGCTGGTTTTATTCACTGGCTGTCCTCACTTTTTTTTTTTCTTCTTCCTTTGATAGACTTGGGACCCCTGACTTGCACAAATGCAGGTATTTATGCCCGTGTGATTCAGCAGTGATAAGGAGATGAGCAGAAACCATTCTTAGAATGTCTAGCTGCTCCGGAGGGGGGGGGCCAGGAGGGCAGGCATGGGGTGCCACAGCTGTGCCTGTGGGATCCATTGTCCAGAAGACACAGGTGCCCGGAACTGTACCGAGTCACACCTGGAGAAAAGGGCCCCTGTCAACAGGAGTGCCACCATCCTGACGGCAAATCCTATAGGGACCCTCTCAGTCAGCCTTCAGACTCAGCACTGTGGAGGGGCTGGAGACAGGCTTGGTGCGCACTGACTTAATCCTGGCTATCTTGGCTTTGGAGAGAGAAGTTATCTTCTGTCAACACTGAGCCATGATGGACCTCCATGGTTTCTGGGGGAAAGATGAGTCGCCTGTCCCCAAAGAGCATATCCAGAGAAAACTTCAGAGAGGCAAGGGAGATACACCAAGGGGAAATGACTTAGGACTTAGAGGTTACATTGGTAAGGGATGACGTCAGTCTTCTGGAAGATGCCAAGCTGGATGCCCTGAGCAGGCAAGGGAAAATGATGGCTCAGCACCCCGAGTCTGTGTACATCTGACCCTTTTTTTTTAATGGAATCCGGTTCAGTCAAGGCAGGACTCTAACTTCTCTTAGGTGCCCTATTGGATCAGCTATTCCAAATCTAGGAACAACTTCCCCAAATCAAGCATCACTAGTCCATATCCTATAATCACTAACCAAGCGTCTACCTTCACATTTTCATAGCAAACCGAGTCTGCTGACACAGACAAGATGCCCAGACATAAACATATGCACAGCTTAAGCCACAGCCTGACTATCAGCAGCAATGGTTCTACCAGACCATGAGTTAGATAAACAAATCCATGGAAAGTTAACGTGGAGCTCACATGCTGCACGTTTGGAGGTCTCACACCCGTATGCCTGTGTCTCCTGGGGTGCTCTAAGGTGGCCTTGTTGACATGTAGCAGGGTGGTGTAGGACATGCCCTCCTCCACCTCTCCCTGCTCTGGGGCTAGTGTGACTGTTTCCAGTTCCCGGGAGCCAAGGGAGAGATTCTGAGCAGTCCCGATGTTTCAGATTTCCTGAGCTGTCTTGGCCAGGACTTCTGAAACTGGTCGTGCCTCTTGCTCTGTGTTTCCCTTACAGTTTTCTGACGGCACAATTACAATTTCTCATTCAGTTTCACATAGGAAAACAATCGTTGTGTTTGCTCCATGTTCCCACCTGGACCGTCCAGACGCAGCATGCAGAGGAAGCTGGAGTCGAGTCAAATGCCCTGGGTCGGCAGCCCGGTGACTCGGAGAAGAAAGTGGTGCTGGCTTTCATAAATGGAAGGAGGCGGCAGGCAGATGTTCAGCGCTCCGAAGCTCCTGCTGACCAGAATGCAACATCAAACACACAGCTTCAAAAGACGCCTGTCGCCTCCTGGCGTGTCTCTCCCAGCACGCCTCTCCTGACCGCGTGTAGAGGCGCAATTTGAGCACTAGTTTGTGCCTTTCGGTAATCAGATCCCTCAATCCCTTCCTTCCAGCCCCACACATCATCTGGTTTTGTCATGTGGCTGTGTTCCGCACTCCTGTGCGCATCCACGTCTGGAAGCCTGTGATTGATACTGCCTCCCTCCAAAGCCGCGATGGCCAGGGTCAGTCCGTGCGCACTCACACCGCGCCTGTCAGCAACCCACACAACACTGAGCTACAGCTCTGTGGTTGTGCTGATGGAGAGGACAAAGGCTGAGTGCAAGCCCAGGCTCTGCAGCTTCCTTAGTCGTCATGTGACCTGGGACAACTTGCCCAGTTTCTCTGTGCTTCGGCCCTCCCAGCTATCACGTATAACAGCAGTGTCCGCACCGCACGACAGGGCTACTCTGAAAATACCGTGTGGCTCTCAGGTAGCCTCTGAGTGTGTGCTCAAGTTCTGCATGCACGGATTCCCCCACTGTAAATAGAACACATTCAGAAAAAAAAAGTGGGCTGGGGGAATGGCTCAAAGGTTGCAGACTTTGCCTCCCAAGCAAAAGAACCTGAGTTCAGATCCCCAAGATAATATGTAAAAATGCTGGGTGGAAATGGCAACAACTTGTAATTCTGGCCCTGGAAGGTGGAGCCTGGGAACCCCAGAGCAAAACAATGAAGAGATAAAGTTAATCTGGATGATTCCTGATAACATCTTTAGGCCTCCTACGTACACTCACCCAAGTGCCCTTTTGTACACACACACACACACACACACACACACACACACAAAGAAAAACTGTATTTCCTAATCATTTATAAATAACTTTTAATCATTATGGTATAATTATGTACAAATAATGTGTCTCCTATAGGTGTTATAACCTCAGGATGACTTAACATGTATGGAAGGATACTCATGGCTTATATGCAAATCTGTGTGACTTTGGTGTCTGTAAAAAGTCTGGGAACTAAAAACTTCAGATACCAAAGGACAACTGAATATGCCTTATTGTTTTGTTTCAAAGTACCTCACGGTGCACTTGCTGACAAGACACAATTAAGTTAATATGTGTAGATGATAGTTTCAGTTAATAAGGAAGACAGGGAATTAATCATACCAAAAGAACCATTGTGGATTTCAGTGACCCTCCTGGATTCAGGGCAGACCTCATGTAGCATAGCAGTGACTGCAATCATTTCATCAGCTTCAAGTTTGATAACTATATGATGCTGCAAGGTGGATGTAGTCACCACTCCCATGAATCTCTCTCTTGCAGGAACTTCTCAGAATATCTGACTGACAGGTTTCTAAGGAAACTATTTGAAGAGTTTTCTTAAGCAGAAATGCTCCCTATTACAAACAGAAAACATTGAATAACAGTTTACAGTCAACTCTAGTGTGCAAAATTCAGTCACTTGCCCTGAAATCATTTGTCCTTTCCTAAGCAGTGTGTTAAATCCTGGAATACAGAACTCAGAACCAGCACAGCTCTACCTCTAGAGTTCTCAGCTCTAGAAGGGGCCAAGTCCTCTGGCTCTTTGGACACCTGGGTTAGAGACCTTCTGTTTACAGTCTTCTGGAAGCTTCTAGCCAAGCCCACCCATGCCTCCCTTCACTTGACTCAGGAAGCTGTGGAGTGCTAGGCGCTTCTGCCTGCTGTGTGCGCTCTCCTGTGAGTGGTCCCATGGGAGGAAGCCCACTGGCTCCCTCCTCCCTAGAGAATAGTTGATTCCCTGGTTTATTCTCCACCCGACCGTCCATGCCTAGAGCCACAGAGCATGCTCACTCAGAAGCACATTTTCAGCCATGGAAAAAATAGCCGCCTCCACACTTGTGGAAAATTCCTTCCACAACATCCCAGCAATGTAGGCCTAGGTTTAACCTGAGCTACAAATAGATGACCCTTCCCATCTCCCCCATGAGGCCCTGGATTCAGTGCTTCCAGCAGCCAAACAGCGGTCAGAGAGGTTCTGGAACAGGGCATGTAGCCGGACTGCGTGCGTGGGCAGGACAGATGTCCCACATCACAGTCAAACTGCTGTGCTCAGTGAGGAAGTGGGATTCAAGGACAAGGGAGAAAGAAGACTGACTCTTGGGGGTTTGGAGGAATCGGTCTTGGGACAATGTTTAACTCATCTTCCAGGGGCCAAGCCCTTCAGTGAGGGAAAGACTGGCGCAGCGGGGTGTTCTACATGCTTCTTGATGGACATCTCAGAGACTCTCACCCCACTTTCACTGGTGTCCCTGGGGCTATGATTGGACATAATCACAGTGATCTTCATCTCGAAGCCGCGTACTCAGCAGCCGAGAAAGGACATACTAGTTTGATCCAGGGCTTCTGTGTAATTCAGTGGGGTAGTGTTTGACTAGACTGGGTGAGTCCTTAGATTCCATCCCTCTCCAGCACAGCAAGGCAGCAACTACAACGGCAAAGATATATAATAGTAGGAGCCATGACAAGCACTAAGGAACCTTCTGGCTCCGTGGAGTTAGTGCTCAGAGAAGCCTGGACAAGTCTTTACTTCTGCCTTCCCTGGCAGCCCACGTGTGGATCCCTGAAACTATAGATGCCCCATCTGGAAAAGGAAGATACCAACACACACAACACACACACACACACACACACACACACACACACACACACACACCTCTTCATAGGTCAACTTAAACCTACAATGTGATCACAGAATTAATACTTTCCTTCCTTCCTATCATCCTTCCTTCCTTCCTTCTCTCCTACTTTCCTTCCTTTTCTCTCTCCTTTTTTTCCCTTTCATACTTTCTTCCCACTATGTGAAGAGATTGATCAACCCCAGCCCTAAGTCACCACCTCAGGGGAAGGAGAACCTAACACACCAAACTGCAACAGAAAAAGGCGAATTCCCATTCCTCTGTGCTGAACAGAGGCACCGTCCAGCATTGGGTTTCAGGCCAAGAAGGGGCCTTGTGACCTTCTCTGTCTGTCATGTGCCACCAACAAAGAGTTTCTTTAAAGGAAGGAAGATCATGTAGGTTCAGGGTTACATTCCTTCACCATTCCCTGTGACCTCATCATGATACCCATGGGCCCCTGAGATCCTCAGGAGCTGGCTCCTTCATCATCCTCATCCCAATGTGTCTCTCCTTCCCCACTTTAGCACAACCCCGAGGCCTCTGTGGCTACGCGTCCCTCACGGCACGGCCTTGGCATGGGCACTCTCTAGCTCCGGAGCACTTCTCGACTAAAGTGTTTTCTGGCTGCCTCTGCCTGAAGCAGGCTGGGCTTGGATCCCCCTCCTCCCAGCAGGCTCCTGGCTGCCCAGGCTGGGGGAGCTCCTCCCACCCCAACGCAGAGGAGGCTCTGGCTGTCTCACCTTCTCTCCTCTTTCTCAAAAGAAATCTCTGCCCCTCCCTGGAACCGTCTTTGTTTTCTGGGAAGTTGTCACTGAAAGGTCAACTCATTAAAACGTCAACTTCAGGAGACCACAAAGCTGATTAGATTTATCATTCCTTTAGCTGCAGATGCGCCCCAGGGTTGGTCCTGAGTGAATATCTGCTGTGAAATGCTCTCTGTCTACCTCATTCTTCCTCCTGGGTCTCAGTAGTCCATCCTAAAACAAGCAAGGGTATAGAATGAATTGTGATGCAACTCTCAGTAAGGGGGCTTTATGTGGAAGCAGGGCCTTTGAAGAGGAAATTGGTTAACAAGGAGTCATAGTGGATTAGGGTGGGTCTTTATGGAGAGGAGACATCTGAGCATTAAAACAGATGTTGCAGGAGAGGCAGCAATGCTGAGAGACACCAGAGGAGACGCCTACAGGCTATGGAGAAAGACCTGAGCTATGGCCTTCATCACAATCCTAAGTACCACCATTTTTAACTCTTGCCCCTGAATCTGCAAGGTTGTAAATCTCTACAGTGGAAGGTGTGCAACCTGTGGCTACGTGTCACTTCAGCTTTGGCGAACTCGTACAAGGTACATGGAAGATCAGCTCCCAGTCACCCCTGCTGCTGATCTCCTGGGGGGTCCTCTGGAAAGGACAGATATGCCATCTACGCCATCGTGGGTCTCTTTCTGAGTTAGCTTATTGTACTTGTTAACCAATGTATTCACTTACTTCAAATTAGAGTAGATTCCTTGGCTGGACAGAGTTCTAATATCTCCACACTTTTTCTTAAAAATAATGTCTCGTTTCTGCCATTTCCTACAAACAACTCTGTGAAAGGAGTTTATGACCTGATTTAAAACAGGAAACTTTCACTTCTAGGAAATCGCTGTTACCAGCCCCGCCGCAGTATGCCACAAGCCCTGGGCAGTGCACACAGCCCCAGCCCACTGCCGGGACTGGGTTGCTAGGTTTCATTTCTACGGTGGACTCTTCCCATCCATAAAGGTTCCCCCAGCTGGCACTGCTCACCCTGGAAGTTGTAAGCCCAGGCTTAGGCATGGTTCCATCCTCATTCCTGTTTTCCAAGGCCTTTTCCAACATGGGAAACGGGAAAGTTGGCGGACTCAGGAGACTGGCTGGATGACTTGAGGTTTCTGGCAAGCACAACTGCACACAGATGTGCTTCTGCAAGCAAGAGCAAGCCTCACAGGCTGGCTCGTGCAGGTCTTCCCTCCAAGCCAGAGCCAGCGCAGGACTTCTGGATCAAATAACTGACAAAATGTGTCACTTTTCTGTGTGAAGACCGAGGGGGAGACATCCTTTGTCAGCTCAGGAAACAAAGTATTGCTCTTGCCTCACGAGGGAGAAGCAGAGACAAATGGCAAACGAAAGACTTTTCTGAACTCATGAGAGAAATAATCCAAAAACTCACTATATAGGAAGAGACAAGTTCGTGAAGGGAAACATAGGATTTGAATATCTCTTGCCCAGGAACACCGCCAAGTGCCCAAGAAGCTGGTGAGAAGATTCATTTAAAAAGTTTAATTAAACTGTGAATCCCGGGGCGGAGTAAACAAGGAGGAGGCGTAGTGGTTCCCGAATTCGTCCGTGGTTCTACACACGCACACACACACATACACGCGCACAATTGAATAAATTATAAAAAAATTTTAAAAAAATAAATAAAATTTTTAAAAAAGTTTAATTAATTTTAATAGATTGATAGGTGGGCTAATATGGAAAAAAGAGTCAGCCCTTGTGGGCAGGGAGATTCTGGGACCTCAACAACCTCTTTTAGCTTTTCTTTTACTTTCTCTCTTTTTTATTTCTTTCTTTCTTTCTTTCTTTCTTTCTTTCTTTCTCTCTTTCTTTCTTTCCTTTCTTTTTTTCTTTCCTTCCTTCCTTTCTTTCTTTTTCTTTCTTTCTTTCTCTTTTTTCTCTTTATTTATTTTCTTCCTTCCTTTCTTCTTTCTTCCATTTATCAGAGTTTCATAAATAAATACAATGAATTTATGATATCTTCACATCTTAAACCCCCACCCCCGTTCTCCCCCCTTTTCCCATTATAATCATTTTTCTTCCTCACCAGTCTTCCTATTTCCATGTATTTTTGCCTGTGTGGTCCACTGTGTCTCATCTGAGTTGCTTCCGAAGGAAGGGCCTGAGCACTAGCTGAAGCATGAATCATATCCCAATGGCTAATATCCATCCAGCATTATCCCTCGACAGTCTCTCCAAGTAGAAGTGTGGCCCCTTGAACTCTCTCTTTTCCATGGTGAAATGATGAGAGACAAAATCCAGTGCAGGTCTCGTGAGGATACACACAGCTGCCATAGGTTCATGGATGCAATGGCACTGTCATGGCCAGAAGATGATGTCTGGCTGCGTCCCTATGGTCCCACCTTCAGGCTCTTACAAGGACCACAGCCAAGGAGGACTATTGGTGACAGTTTTCTCCCCCACAGTACACATGACATTTTCTACCACCCTAAAACCAACCAGCAGATAGAACTCTTTCAACTCAGTCCCACCTTGAATTTTCATGTTCCCCAGTCAAAGCATGTGAGGTTTTCAGCAACAGGGTCTTACTAAACCTCAGGTTCTGGTATGCAACTAACAGCAGTGACAATAGTCTGGGTTTGGGAGCCCTCAGAGTTCTCTGTGGTCAGCCATTAACATGGAGGTAGCTCACCCTCATACTGAGATTTTCACTCAACAGTAACTGACTCCTGGAATTGCCTTTGCATTCAAGTAGAGCACCTGAGCCTCTGTCTTCACCGTTCTTCCAGATCCTTTCCCAAATCCGTAAAATAGCAAAGGGTTAGCATAACATAAAGGAACATTTCCACAGAAAGTAGGCAGAATCCTCTGAAGACTCACAATGTCTGCCCTACGCAAATGCCAATTGGTCTTGGAGAGCACAAGGGAATACTTTTAAAAGAAACGTTACTGTAATGCGACATATCATGAAATGATCTAATCGCTTTTATCTATTATTTTGTCAAAAGCAAGGTTGAGTCCAGTGGCACGGATGGACGACCCTAACTAATCTAGACCTCCATAATCTATCGTCATTTTCTATTGGCCGTCTTCTCTCATCCTGGGGAGCTGCTGTGGCTGCTACCGGGCAACCACTGCAAATCTGCACAGCTCTGCTTGAATCAGTAGGTCCTGTTCGCACTTGCTCAGCCTGGTTTAGGCCCAAGGAGAAAAGGTCATATGCCTGCATGCCATGCCTGTGGCTCAGTTAATAGTCCTTTTCTCACATCTCTAGACTAACGCTATGATCCGTGCGTATCTGCTGGTCACACCCCTGACAGCTCTTTCACTGCATGTTTTCAAGTCTCCTCAGTTCAGAGGCAGAGTATTCCCTAAATGTCGTAGTTTCTGATGCTGGCCATTTTCAGGGCTCCCATCTGCATATGGAATCCCGGATTCCTACTTCTTCTGTATCAAAAGATGCAATGAATGGATGGACACCTTCTGTTATTTCTTCCTCATTCTCTTCTTACTGTCTGACTCTTCCTACAGGTTGCAAGTCTTTGGGTCTTGGTGAGGCTCATAGACCTAACTTGTGCTCCATTCTCTTGGTGCCCTGCCAGATGTTAGAAACAGCACGCCAATGTCTCTGTCTCATCCTTCCTTTTTCCACTTCCTCTGCCAAACCAGAGGCTAAATGCAGAGCATAGCATATTTCATGTATTTTTTCCACTGTAATTTCTCCTTTACATGAACAAGGTCTTGTCCCCAGGAAAGATCATGCAGTATCTGCCTTTACCTCCTTCGAATTTGGTCCCATGTATGCTACTTTTAGGACTGTACTGTAGTTCCAAGTCCATCAGCTATTTCAGGAGGATCCCTGTACTCACGAGATTCATCCTATTCCCTATTCCCTAAGGAAGTATACCAGTGGCAACTCGACAATTGAGAGCTGAGTCTTTAAGCACATCTATGAAGAACTATTTAGTTAAGGTGAGCCCTGAGGATGCCTATGAAAGATTATCTAATTGATGCAGGAAGACCCAGCTCATAGTAAATGGAACCATTCGTTTCCAACTCATCATTGATTCTATTAGTCAATGGTTGGGTGCCAATTTTGTCCTATGACTTTTTCTGAGGAGAGGTAGACAAATTTCAACTCTCCCAGATAACGCACCAATGACATCGAAGAAAAGAAGTCCACCCAAGTCTAAGTGAATCAGTGAGCCTACCAAAATTATTCACAGGAGAATAGATGAGGCGCTACTTCCAGGATCATGGGCGACCCAAAGGCAGTTGTGTCCCCAAAAGCCCCAGACTGGTGGTTGATTTATGAAACCTACATCTCTGCATCTTCCTGCACAATTTGCAGGCAGCTCAGCTGACCAGCTGAACCTCTTCCCAGCGGTTGTTTATTGCTTCTAGAAGCTTGAGGTAGAACCTTCCGAAGGTTTTACATTTTAGAAGCTTCTTGAGCCTTGTAAGTTTTCTGTTTCCTGAGTCTTAAGACTGTTTTTCTTTCCCAGGAAGGAATTGTTTCAATTCAGAAGAAACATCTGTAGGACAACCCAAAATGGAACAACGGAGAGCAAGGAGAATCCTGCTGGCCTCATATGGCTCTGTCAGGGAAGAAGCAGCATCCGTCCTGATTTCAGGGGAAAAGCAATGAATTTTGATATCACAGATTGCAGTTCAGAATGCATGACCACTGGGGGAAGGAATGGAAAGGGAAATCTCTTTGCCTGGAGAGGGTTAATAGTATAACTGGGAATTGAGAGGTGGGGATATGGATTGCTTATTAAAGCCAATATGCAATGCCCTGCTTTCCTGGGCCTGTCGGAGCCACAGGTTTAGTCAGAATGTCGAGAGAACATGGTGTGTCCTCCCACTCCCCAACTCATGGTAAGAGACATTGAGCTAAAGTATTAGCGGACACAGCTTGGGAAGCCTCAACAGGCAGGTTATCTCTGGGGAGTGACACAAAGAGAAGAAGCTGGAGACATCCCAAAACAAAGTTCGGACAGTAGGTGAACCTCTCTGCAACAGGCTAAATATAGATACAGCAAGAGGAATCTGGAGTCTGCTATGAGCTGAGGGTAACCAGAATAAGAATAAAGTACAAATTCCTTAATGTTTACTACCCTCTATAAGACATCTGACTTTCAACAACAGCGACAGCACAAACTAGAGACAGCAGCAACAAAGGAAAAAGTCGGGATAAGCTCGCTTTAGGGACTGGGAAGGGGAAGGAACATCTGAACCTGTATCAGAAATGGCATAGATGTTGGAACTTTTGGACAAAGAGTGCAAAATATCACAGTCAATGTGTTAAGGGTTCCAATGGGAAAGTTATAAGGAATGAGAATATGTAGGAAATTTTGTGGAGAGATAAAAAGTTTAGGGAAGAATCAAATACAAGTGGGAAAATGAGCAAAAACTTCCCCAGTTTGCACTCTCCTCAGGAGTGCAATGCAACTAAGGAGAGACTTGGCAAACTTGAAGATACATCAGGAAAAGCTAATTAAATGTAAATGTAAGGCAAAACAAAACAAAGAAACAGGAGAAAATAGAGGGAAGGAAGGGAGGGAGACAGGGAAAGAAAGAGAAAGAAAAAAAGGAAGAAAGGAAGGAAGAAAGAAAGAAAGAAAGAAAGAAAGAAAGAAAGAAAGAAAGAAAGAAAGAAAGAAAGAAAGAAAGAAAGAAAGAAAGAAAGAAAGAAAGAAAGAAAGAAAAAGAGAGAGAGAGGGAGAGGGAGGGAGAGAGGGAGGGAGGGAGGAAGAGAGGAAGGAAGGAAGGAAGGAAGGAAGGAAGGAAGGAAGGAAGGAAGAAAACAAAGGGAGGAAGGAAGAAAACAAAGGGAGGAAGGAAGAAAAAAACTCTAAGATACTCTAGATCCCTATAAGTCAAAGGCATGCAAGTGATTTTAGCAAAAATATTACATATTTTTGACAAAACATTTGTGCCAAGAAAGAAAACATGCATAATGTGGGATATTAATGACAAGCTACATTCTATTAAATTGCTTATTCCTTTAACAGTTATATTTTTAATCTATTTTGTAAATAATTTAAAAATTTCAAGTAGAGAAATTGGCATGCAAAAATTACATTCTTTATGATGCAGCATTAATCATCTAAATTCATTTATTCATTGACCACTCATAACTTACAAAAAAGGAAGAAAAAGAAAATTATTTCCCAACTGTTTTTTAAGGTTTTGAAACACAATATTCAAGCAGTCTTATATCAACCTCTGTGTAGCACTCTTTTTTTAGAAAAAAATGATTTTCTATTTATTAGAAAGTTCTATCAAAAGAAAGGACTGTCTATATATAGCCAAAGCATAGACTTCTGTTTATTGAGAATTCAGAGCTCTGCACACGATGAAGAGCAAGTTCAAAATGACATGACTGAAGGAAGGAATTTTCTTGTGATAAGCAAAACTGAAGCACTAAAACATAGCTGTGCACCTGTAGATACTAACATGGAAACCACTTCTCTAGATGATGGGCGTCTTGGCTTTGCAGGCTAATTTACTGTTGACAAGAACTTGAAAATGGTTATTTTTCATTGATGTAATAATGCATAATAATAACTGATACAAGAAATATACTAAGATGTCTTCCTTCAGTCTCATGGTGCCCTTTCTTCTTTCCTGACTACATGCCCACACTCTAGACGAAGATTCTGCATATGAGAAAAACCATGCAATATTCGTTCTACTGAATGCCTTATTTCTCTTAGCATAGCAGTCTTCAGTTCCATCCATTTTCCTGAAGATGCCATGATTTCATTTTTCTCTACCTCTGAAACATTCCATTAGATACTTAATGCATTTTCTTTATTCACCCATCAACTAGATGATATCTAGACTAGTTCCATTTTTTTAGAAGCTATAAAGAGTAGAGCAACAAGCATAGATGTACATGTGTCACCATTGTATGTTGACGTAGGATCCTTGGAATATATATTCAGGAATAGTACAGCTAAAGCAAAGACTAGCTATAGTCTTAGATTTTTTTTCTTTTTTATTTCTTTAGAGCTTCATATATGGATATACTGAATTCATGATATTCTCCTCCATCCTTTCCCATTGCAATCCTACTTCTTCTCTGCCAGTCTCCTTCCTATTTTCATGTCTTTCATATGAATGACCTACTGAGTTTCCTCTGAGTTGCCTTTGATGGTATATGCCTGAATACTTGCTAGAGTATGAATCAATTGTCAGTGGGTATACAATTGAGGAACCCCTCTACCCCCCAAAAAATCAGTATTAACCCTCATTGGTCTTTCAGGGAAATATGGGGAATCTTAAAAATTTTTCCTTTCCATGGTGAAATGATGATAGAGGAAATCCTGTGCAGGTCTTGTGGAAGTATACACAGCTGCAGTGAGTTCATGGATGTAACAGCCCATCATATCCAGAAGATATCTAACCACACTCATGCTTCTCTTTCAGATTCTTAAAGCCTTACTTCCCCTTCTTCCAGATGTTCCCTGAGCCTTGGGGTAATGGGAAGTGCTTTTAGATGTCCTGTTTAGGGCCTTATTTTCTCTGCTTTGCCAGTTGTGATTTTCTGCAATAAACACCTTTCACTGGAAAGGGAAACGTATAGGCAGAGTGCTGAGTGCTCCTTTAATCTATGGTCATAATGACAACTGCTTAAAATTAAACTTTAACAGGGTCACCCCCTCCCCTGGGGACTATGTCCTTTCACTTTCACTTTAGCTTATTTTCAAGAGACATTAATTCCTATAATTTTATTGGACGTGTTTTTGTTGGTTGGATTGTTTGCTCTTTTCTTTCTCAGTTATTAACTTTAAGGATTTGATGGCTTACTGTGTGAGGCATGATGGATTCTTTCCTAGATCTCCTGTGCTCATCCAGTTTTCTCTTGAAATTCATTCCTTTGTCATGACTTGGACTGTCTCTTCTGTATCCCTTTCAGATCTCCTGCAGTTGTGACTCGATGGTCATGATGTTAAGTTATTTCTGCATGGGAATGCCCTTGTTTTTCTGTTGATTTTAAAGAGATAGCTTGCTGAATATAGCAATAATAGCTAACAACTGCTCACTTTCGAAGCTTAGCATGTTTCATCCCATGCTTCCCCAGCTTTTATGGTTAGTTATGAAAGGCTTGATGACATTGTAAAATTGTCCTTGTAGGAGCTTTGGTGTTTTCCCTTACAGATTTTAATATTGCTTCTTTCCTTTTTATTTTTGTCATTTTAGAATATTTCATGGAAATTTTTTTCTCTGATCATTGTCTACTTGGCGATCTAAATGCCATTTTTATTTGGAAATTGATTTGTGTGTCTAGACTTAGGGAATTTTCTGTTGTATTTTCATCAAATTGATTCTTTATGCCTCTAGTTGTTTTTTTTTCCTCATCTCCTTCTTCTATTCTGCAAAGTCTTGACTTAGATCTTGGATGTTATGGTCATGTCCACCTTTTTCCTTTAATGATGTTTGAATGTATTTAATAGGCCTTGCCCTCCAACCATAGCATTTTTTTGTTCCATTTGGTTGAGGATATTGATAGTACTTTCCTCTGTATTTTTTGATTCATTAATTTTTTTCGTTTTAACTTTTTTTCAAATTTTCAAATTTCTTGTTAAATTTTTCTTGCACAATACTGACTTTCATCCATAGCACTGATTTTAATGCACTTCATTGAATGCTTTCTTTTTATATTTGTTATTTCATGATACTGCATTGCATATTTTACTGTTATCTATTTTGTAACTTTACATTAATCCTTATTGATAGCAGCTTTGAATTTTTCCTTTTTGAAAATTGTCAGAATTATGAAATCCTATGAAACTGGTCAAGAATAATTTTTTATATGATAGTTTTTGTATATGTATGCAATTTTTCATTATTATTTCTCTTTAATTCCCTACCTTATCTCTCTTTTTTCTCCCACTTCCTAACAAGTTTCCTTCATACTTTTATATCTTTTGTGTGTGTATCTACTCAGTCCATTGAATTTAATAATGGTTGTCTGCATTAGCATTTGCCTCAGTACCTAAGAGGGCATAGGTGATATATCAGTGGCAACACCACTGAAGGAAGTGGCTCCCCTTTCCCCAGTCAGCGTTAACTAATAATATACATTCAGCGATAGTTAGGGCCATATGAACATTTCCCTTATCCATGATGTAATATCGATGAGTCCAATCTTGTGTAGATTGCCTATAGGCAACTACAGCTGCAGTGAGTTCATGGATATAACGTCCTTATTGTGTCCAGAAGATATTGTTTGGTGGTACTCCTTCCCATCTTCTGGATCTCACATTCCTTTTATTCCCTTTTCTGTGATGAGTCCTTTGCCTTGTGGATGGGGTGATATTTAGATGTCCTCTTTAGGGCTGAGTACTCCACAGTCACTTATTCTCTAAACTTCAACCAATTGTAATATCTTGCATCGACCACCATCCACTGATCAAAGAGACTTTTTGGATGAAGCTTGAGAGCCATACTAAACAGTGAATTTAAAAATAAGATCTTGAAGAAGGGAAGAGGAGAATGGTAAGATTGTAAGAGCTTGAAGGTGAAGAAGTATACTTCTGGTTAGGTCACTCCAGACTTGACAGGGAAGCTGTATCCAGGAACTCACTGCAAAAAGAGCTACTCTCACCAGACCTACAGAATGACCGACATATCAACATTCCCCCAGGGACCAATAAAGAGCTCAGAAGAAATAGCTATATGCAGTAGGAACCTTAAGAGCAGAAGCTAGAGAGATAAAGGAGAGTACCCCTATCTGTAGGTTTACCCAAGGAAGGGCCACTTAAACTGCTGCAGAGGCCTGAGCCTCTTCTAGAGTATACAACCTGAAGGGAACCCAGCAGCCCACAACTGCAAACAGACACAAGGGTGAGGGGGTGGTGGTGGGATGGATTGGTGAAGGGAGGAATGTGAGGGGAAGGAAGAGGAAAGAAAAGGAGAGGGGAGTGAGGGGACATGGATATCACTCATTATGCTTGTATAAAAGGAAAGCTCTTAATTAAAAAAGTAAAGATAAGATTTAGAATATAGTTTGTTGCCATCTCCACTTACAGCGAATCAATAGTAGTGTGTTCTCCCCTAGGGTCTGTGACTCATTCATTTACAGGTTCTTAGGTTTGCAGTAGCAGGTACTAGTCGCTCAGTGTTGAGCATGCTTTAAATCAAATCGTAAAGCAGTTGCTTATCCCCATCATATTCATAGCATCATTGCACTGATAGGCACATCTTGGCAAGTTGGTTCTTACTGTAACCACAGCATGTGTGGTTGAACAAGAGTATCGATGGCATTTCTTCCCCAGTAGGTTGCATAGCATCTGTGAAAGCTAGCCAGCAAGGAGGAAGTTTCCAGGATACTTCTGTCTTGATTTCTTCATATCCTGTAACTGAAATGAATGGTGGTTTCCAGAGCAGGGATTTATCATCAAGCTCTGGTGGGCAACCAAGCTGCTGACTTTTCACTGCAGGTCCCGGGATGAATTCATCTGCCATTTATACTCTTTGAGGTCACTGAACATTTTTAGTAGAAAATTTTTAAAGTCTTTATCCCGTATTTTGCCTACTTTGATTTTTAAATTGCATATTGGAATAGTTATCTTTTGAAGGAGTCTTGTTTGCATTTTTTTCATGTTTCTTTAGTTTCTGTGGTCTGTAGCCTGAGAGCTACACTAAACAATGATTTATGGAAGAAGGGGTGATAAGATTGTAAGATCCTGAAGATGAGGAAGTACACTTCCCATCAGGTCACTCCAGACAGGACAGTTGTATCCAGGGGTTTGCACATGTGTCAGTTTGGATGTCTCTTTGAGGTTTACTTGGAGATATTCTTAGAGAGTAGTCTTCTCTTGAGGTTTAATTCTCAAAATCACTCTGAGAATAGGAAAAAAAACTTCATAATGTAATGGCAACAACATGAAACTGAATTATATATAGCAACACATCCAAGTTAAATACAGCAACACAATCAAATCTCATTTGTACACACCTATGAGCGTAAGACTGAATGACAATCTAATACAGAAAGCCCTCTAAAGTTAAGAACATTTATTTAAATATGGAAATAGTAAATGACTTATATAAATCAAAGAGGAAGAGAAAGGTAAAAACTAAAGGAAAAACCAGGTTAGATAAAGGAAGAAAATAAGGAGTACAGAAGTTATAAAGAGTGAAAGAGCAAGAAATAATACAAAATTTTAAAAGAAGAAAAAAGGATTGTCTACTAATAAAAAAGTTCAAAACAGGATTATATAAGTGTTAAGAAATAAAATAAAAATTAAGTAGTTTGAAACAGTAAGGTAAAGTCAAAATATAACTAAAATTATATCAGAGAGGAAAGTAGGTATAAAAGAGGGACAAAAAGAAGTATGAGAACAAAAGGCAGGCAGACAAGAAGGAAGGAAGGAAAGAAGGAAGGAAGGAAGGAAGGAAGGAAGGAAGGAAGGAAGGAAGGAAGGAAGGAAGGAAGGAAGGAAAAGAGGGGGAAAGGAGGGAGGGAGGGAGGGAAAGAGAGAGTGAAAGAGAGAAAGAGAGAAAGAAAGAAAGAAAAGAAAGAAAGAAAGAAAGAAAGAAAGAAAGAAAGAAAGAAAGAAAGAAAGAAAGAAAAAGAAAGGAAAAAGTTTGCTTAATAATGGTAATATGCAAAAACAAAATATGATGATTGCATAAGGGAAATAAAAGTTGAAAACATATGTTAATGCAATGAAGTAAAAATACTGCTAAATGTGAAGTAGAAAAGAAAAACACTACAGAAGTAGCATTAGGGACAAAAACATGAGAAAAGCAACAAAATGAAACGTTGAGCAGTTGTCTTTGTTCTTGACAACTTGAGACTGTCAGTAATCAATGCGGTGGAACCTAGGTCAATTGAACTTGTCAGTTCCTGCCTTTTCTATGGCTTATGCTGGGGTCCAGCCTGTCCTGGACAAGTGACCGATGCTCATCCATGCTTTCTCCCTTCACTATTCCTCACTTGCATACCAGGACGCTGTGCTGAGCACACTAAGTGTGAAGGCAGCGAAAGATGTCCTGCTCTCCTGACACTCCCTACACCATACCTCTGGGGTAGCTAATGCTCTGTCTAAGGACACTCTCAAGTGCACCAAGACTGTGGGAGCAGCCACAACACTGACGTCCATGCAGAAGGAGTGTTTGCCTTAATACTGTCAAGATCTTCAAAATATCGATCGCCCTGCTGGAGAGATGCAGCCATAGATGTGAAGAAGTCGTCACCGGCTCTTCAGAGCTCTTGGTCTCTGCAGCGTGAGAGCAGAGACTGATTCATCCATTAATCTGAGTCAGAACTATCAAACTCCAGCATGGTTTTCAGTTAATCAGAAGGGCTACTGACTACGACGTGTCGAGCGGCTTTGCTTTATGCATCCTACTGCCTGAGCTGAACTCCTGCAGCTTCTACTTCTCAGCTTGTCACCCACTTCTACTTCTCCCCACTCGCCACCACTACCTCCAAGGAAAACCTCTCCTTCTGCTTATGGAATGCTTAATTCAACCTCCCCAACTTGGTATATTGTGCCTTGTTAGAAGCATCCCAGCTGTATTAGGATTCTCTAGAGGAACATAAATGAAAAAATGTGTGTGTGTGTGTGTGTGTGTGTGTGTGTGTGTGTGTGTGTGTGTATTCTGTGGTTGTTGTGTTGGTGTGCTGTGGTTGTGTTATGTGTGTTATGTGGTTGTGTGTGTGCATTGTGTGGTTGTGTGTGTCTGTGTGTTGTGTGATTGTGTGTGCATTGTGTGGTTGTGTATGTGCATGTTAGTTTCATCTTCCCATTCCAGAATGGCCCAAAGATAGCTCAGAGGACGAGGTGTTTCTTCCAGCTTATGACTCTTAGAGTTCATCCACATGACAGACAAGTTCATACAAAAACATCAGGAGATGACAGAACTGCATATACCATATCCACAAAAATTGCTGAGAGAGAAACATATTCGTACTTGCCAATATGCTCGTATGTCAAAATATTGAACCAGCTCTCTCCATCTTATTCCCCTGCCCAGGGAATAATCCTACTCACTATAGGCTGGGTCTTTCCACATCAATTAGATAATCTCTCAAAAGCTTATTCAGGATTTGCCCTAAGTAAATAACTTTTCACAAGTATATCCAAAGGCTGTTTTCCATTGTCAAGTTGACATTTGTAAACATCTGCCACTGTGTGTGTGTGTGTGTGTGTGTGTGTGTGTGTGTGTGTGTGTGTGTGTGTATTACATTGAATTACATGATAGGGACTGGGTAAGGGAGTTGAACAATACATAGCTGTATACTATAGAGACTGCTTAGTCCACAAGACTAGGTATCTCATCAGGTTCGTCTTGACACTGGAGGCCTAGAGAATTCCTGGAGAGCAATAGTCATCAGTGCTTGGCAAATGGTGACATCTAAGCCAGCCAGGATCTAGTGTCCATGAAGAATAGAGCCCTGCCCCCAGAGGCATTACACAGGTAGATGCTGTGTTCCATGTATGTCAGTAGGTGGCAGAAAGGAGAGAGGTCAGGTCTATCCTCAGTGTTTTGACCTGCTTACACCACAGTACCTATACCCTGAAGGTCAGTTGTGGTACCACCTCTCTTTTATTTGACTAAAGATTATACAGAGTCCTTTGATAGCCCTGTACATACCCAACAGAAAAGGTACCGTTGTTTAGAGAGAAAAATTGAATCAACTTTATTTTGGCTACCACCAGAAGGTGCTATAACATTTAAAACAGGTCTTCTCAGCTCAATAAAAATGATCAAGAAAATCCTTCAGGACTGCATCACTTTTAACTATCACATCTAGGTCCCCAAAATCACAAAAAAACGCAAAATGCGTTTTGTCTATCTTTGAAAGTCTTCAAAGTTTTAACAACTTCAAAATTGCTCAATATTTTAAGTGCAGAATCTTAACCAAGAATCAATTTGTTAACTACAAGTTCCTATTATTTATTTTTAAAAGTTTATATGTATAATGATGCGGACTAATCTTTTCTATAATGTATAACGATTTGTGTTTGCGTGTTGACATGTGTTCGGGCACAGGTGAGTGTGCCCTTGCGTGTGTATGTGCGTATGAGGTTATAGGTACTGTGGTGTCCACAAAAGATGAAGTTGTGAGGGAAAATGTTCATTGTCCATTTGCTAGATTTGGACTCACTGTACAAATGTACTTTTGGGTGTGTTTACAAGGTGATTTCAGAAAGGTTAAAGTGAGTAGGAAAGATCCAGTTGAATGTGGATGGCACAATCCCAAGAGGTGCAATCCAAAGCCGAATAAAAAGTGTGGAAAGAGCTACCTGAAATCATCCGCTTCATCCTTAACCTCCGGATGCCATGATGAGCTGCGTGCACCAAAATAAACCCTTCTTTCCTTAAGTTTCTCTTGCCAAGTATTTTATCATGGAAATAAGAAAAGTAACTAGTACAGGAGCACAATGCACAAACTGGGTATCGATAATGAAGAAAGTACCCCAGACTTCTGTGTGGGTCCCTGCTGTGTTGATGTGAGTTGAGAAGCTGGCCATCCCTATCCCTGCTGTAGGGCAAAATGTTCCTTCCTGTGTGTCTGTCCTCTCCTCAGGTGGGTCAAGATCTCCACAGACAGGATCCTGTCAGGCAGCAAGCAAGGCGTGAAAGCTCTAATAATGAAAGGGAACTGATACTTACACTTATCTGAGGAAGATTTGTGCTGAAACTTTGTACAAATGTCGAAACTATAAACTGTGATTTCTTTATGTACGATGCAGTTCAATTCATAAATTAGGAACAGTAAGAGATTAACATGGTGACTAATATTTAGTAGAATGATTACAACAATAAACTGTAATAAAAATGTAGGTGAATGTGCTCTGTGTGTATGAGACTCTCTCTCTGTCTCCTTTCTCTACAATATCTTGTCGTATTACATTTTTCCTTCCTACAATATGAGATGATTCAATGCCTGTGTGACATTCAGTGATATAAATGGCATAGGCATTGTGACAAGATGTGATATTTAATGATCAAACCTGATAACCAAGAAGGACATTATGTAATTGACAAGCTACTAGATGAATGATTATTCATACTCTAGATAGGAAGAGTAAGACCGTGTAAGATTCCATCATGTTACTTTTTCTTTGGAATTTACCATTCAATATTTCTGGACTGCAGCCAACTGCAGGTAGCTGAAACTACAGAAAGCCAAATCATAGATGAACAGAAAGACTACTGTACTACCATTTCAAAGGATTCACCTCCTGGAGGAGACATGCAGATTTACAGGTGAGGAAATTGATTGCTAACGAGCCTTCTGCCCAGCAACCTGTTAAATATACAAAAGAACTCACCATGGATAACAAGAATAACCTTCCCCGTGTTAGCAGAAACATCCTAGGCTATTCCACAATCTGTGAAAAACACAGTCCCTTAGCTTTGGGACTGTGCTTGGGAGAATCAGAGTTGAAACAGTCAGCTACCCAGCATAGTATTATTGGCTAAGGGAAGGCATTCTTTCTATTCTGACAGAGGCAGAGCTGGAGCTAATTTGGGGGAGAGTAAATCCCGCTTTCCAATGGCTCCTCCTGCCCAGCACTGGTTAGGGTGGGCTGAAGAAGAAAAGCAGCAATTTCTCACCATGAGGCATTTTTTCTTTGCTATATTCTAGCCTCAGATGGAGGTTAAGGTCAGTAGATATGTGGCTACAGCAATAGATAATGAGTCACCACAAAGAAAAACAATATCACTGAAGCCAAAAGTACTTTGGCCACAAGTAGCTTTCTAATCTGACTGCTTAATGATATACCAGATGTTACAGCTCTGTGGTGCATGTAACTTCATCTTTTTATGATATAAAATAATCCTAAGAACAAACAATATTGTAATTCCAGAACACAGAAGGCAGAAGCATCACATCCACTCCAGTCTGGGCTACACAGTGAGACCTTGCTTCAAACCAACAACAACCAAAAATAGAAAAAAAAAAACTACAAGAACTGGGCTGACCTGGACATGAAGAGTGTAAGTAGCATGAGAAAAGCACTACAAAACTGCAAACGTATACATACACACACATACACACATTGCACACACATACACATACACACACACATTCACATACATATACATACCCTTCCCAATTACTGGCGATGGTTTTTAGATATTGAAAAACACAGACTGTACTTTAACAGGCAGAAATCATTAAAAACACCAAAAATAAAAACATCATATAGAGATACCACTCTGTGCCTACAGCGTATTCTTTGCACAGTAAATATCAATGTATGAGTTTATTCACAAAATTAAGGCATTGGTCAGGACTTAATGACCACAAACCATGGCATCCTCTCTCTGCCAAAATATGCAATTAAAATAAAAGAGCTTGGAATGTAGGAAGGATATAAAGAGCAAGAACATTCTGCTTCAGTATAAATAAGTGCAAAGGGAAGGTTTAGACGCATACACAGTCACATTCAGAACCAATAGAGGACCATATTATATTCAATTGTACTCAATGAAAAATGATTATACTCAATATAAAGATTCAACATAAGATATATGACACCATGTAATATTTGTTGACTAGTCAAAGGTAGAGTTCTTAAGGTCCTTTATTTACTAAGTGAAAGGAAAGCAATAATAAACAAGGAAAAAGCCAGAATAACTTAAATATCTGGCAAAACAAGGATTCACAAAAACTCCAGTGTGGCTCCTCCACTCAGTCACCAATGAAGCAAGGAAATGTGAAAACCTAAATAATATCATCAATTAAATTGGTAACATATGTAACATACACAAACATTTATGCGAACATGGTGATTTGCACACAGGCATGTCTCTAGGTCTTGTGAACAAATATCCCATTATTTCACATAGGAAACTTTAAATTCGAAAGAAAAAGGAAAAAATGAAACAGGAATTGACTTATTTAACATCAGCTACACAGTTTAGACACGGTAATAATATTAAAGAGCGACATTGTCATTTCAGAAGTCCTTTACTAACAATACTTTGGTCAAATAGAAAACAAAATTTAAAATTACTCATGGAATTCCTTCCACAATGCGCTTCTAAAGCAGCAGTGTTTGGATACTGCTAAAGCTGTATTCATGGACAAATCCAAAGCCTTTCCTTATTTATATAATAAACATGAAACAATGAAAACAATGAATTAAGAATTCTACTAAGTAAGGTTTAAATTTAGCGAGACTATAAAGAATAGCAAAAACAGAATCAGAAGTGAAGAGAGAACAGGGGTGTCCAAGTGGCCATCACTAGAAAGGAATCTTTTGGTTGAGAAAGAGAAAGGGGGAGGGAGGAGAGAAGAGAAAAGGTCAGACTGAGGGAAGAGAAGATTGCAGCAAAGTATCAATCATAACAGCAACGAGAAACAAAATCAAACCAATAAAACAAAAACAGAAAGATAGAACAAAAGTTTGTGTGTGTGTGTGTGTGTGTGTGTGTGTGTGTGTGTGTGTACAGAGAAAGAGGTGGGGGGAAAGCATGAATATTCAATTTAGGTGCACAGAGGAGACAGGAATGCCTAACAGCAAAGCAGTTGCGGCCACACCCCACGCCCCATCTGCTGGGGTCTCTCCTGTATTTTCGAAAGCTAAAGCTGAATCTATTTAAATCTATTTAAACTGATCCACTGTCGGGTGGCATGTTTTCCACTGAGCAGCCACCTTGACTTTTGCCTCAGTCAGTCCACAACGCTGGAGGCTCCTGAAACCCACAAGCTGGGGAGGGGTCGGATTCCCTCAGGAATCTGCCAGACAAGCAGATAAAAGGGGAACTGCTTAGCAGTTAGAGGCAGTCTGAAGGAGACCCCCAGAAGAAGCCTCCTCGGAGATACTGCTGGTATCTGCCAGGTAGCCTGGGGGGGGGGGATACAATCCATCTAGGAACCCCAGGAAGCTGTCAGCCTTGCAGTGGTGAGCTGCCCGGCTCATTTCAGTAACCTTTCCCACTGCTACTATCAGGAACCCCAATAAATTTGTTGGCTCATCATCAATTTGTTCTGTCATGAAACTCCCATCTGGGGTGGGAAGACGGTTGGGTGGCATCTCCCCAAGAAAAGTACCTCACCCCACACCACAGCATGGCTGGGGAGCGCCGGCTTGGGTTGGGATATATGTGTAAAGGAAAGAAAACTGCACACGCTTTCCCCGCTGTGCCAGGGCCTCAAAGGAAGAGAGACAAGTGGGAGCTCTGGAAGCCGCCCTTCCGAGGGTCAATTTCTCCAACATCTTGTTTGGTTATTTGGCCAAGTGATATTCTGAGGCTTATCTGGGTCTCATCTGAGGGAAATGGAAGGGAGAAGTTCCGCACCAGGTCACAGGTCCAGGCGACCTCAGGAATTCAGAGAGCTTGGGGGAGATGGTGGCCCAAGTCCTGAGGAGCCAGGACACTGACCACAGGAGGTGTCCTGGGAAGATGACCTGGGAAGATTTATCCTCCATCCCCGGGTGACAGTTTGACAAAAAAAAAGTGCAAAATTAGAAAACTTTAGAGTAGCATTGAAGGAGATAAAATTGCACCTGGTCTCACTGCTTTTGGTATCTTTTCTGGCTTTTAGTCTCCTTTTACTAAAATTAAAGTTTAGCCAATGACCATTTCAAGGTTTTTCATGCCTTAGCAGACTGGGGACACCAGGAAGACACTTCTCCCTCCCGGTCACTTTTCTTTCTATATAACCAATTATACAAGGGGCTTCAGGTAAGCAAGACCCAGCACCACAAACCTAGTCCGTCTTTGCTGTGGGCTTTTCAGACTGTTTTCCCCGGGGCCCGTTGGGCTTAGTCCCCTTGCAGCAAAAGGCTTTACTTTGGGGAGGCGTTACAGCATCATCTGAACCCCACCTTAACTCCACAGGCTCCGTGGCTCCTCCAGGCCCTGTAGAAAACGATTTGTGTGAATGACACTGTAAACCAAGAAGGTTAAAGGCAGAGTATGATTGGCTCCCTGGGGCTTAGTGTAATAACTTTAATCTTCTGGAACTCATCTGGTATGAATTTAGGAAATGGACTGGTTGAAACTCCCCCAAATGCAGCTATCCGGCCCCTTTGGGGTCGTGCAGTTGACTGTGTTTAAAGCTGGGCTCTGGGCTCCTTTCTGAAGGGCCTCAGAAAGTGTAGAATCCCTTGCTTTGTGACCTGCCCGGAGAGGAAACAAAACAGAAACATTTACCTTGAAGTGCATCTGAGCCAGGCCTTCCTTGAAAGAGTGTCGGTCACTAGGGTGGAAATCGGTCTGGCACCTGGCTCTAGCTATTTACAGCCCCACAGCTGGGACAGGACTTTTGAAGTCTTCCTAGCAAGAAATGCAGTCCTATTACTGGGAGGGCCAGGGTCGTTTACAAACAAGACCTTAAGATCAACTGTCCCTGTTTTCACAGCCTGTAGTCAAGACTGACAAGTTCTCGAGTCAGTTTCCATCTCTGGTCATTACTGATGTCACAGATTTCTAATCTTTGCCTTCGTGAATACCGGAGGTTCGTTTCAGGAGCATCAGAGCCTTTAGGGATCCTAGGTGTGTCCCAAGAGTTTTGCTTTCAGTCACCAAAATGTGGAAAACAGAGGTGGGTGAGGTGGGGTCATGAGGTCTCTTTACCACCCCAAGTTTCAAGGGCAGAGCCTGGTTTGCAGACCACCTGCCTCCTTGCAGATGAAACTAGGAACTGCATTAGGGAGGTGGGATAAAAAGCCAGGGGGGCTTCTCTGTCAAATACATGCATGCAAAGCCAGAAAGCAAACCTGCCCTTGTGCCCCTGATAGTGACCAGCTGACCAGCTTGGTGACACCTCCTGGGGCCTTTGGGTACCACTTTACAGTTTACAAGGCTCAGGCAAGCTTAATCTCTTTGCAGAAAGGCTTCTCTCGGTCCTGTATGCAAATGGCGAGCTGGCTCAGAGGCTCAGTGGGAAGTGCCCTTTCCTACCACTCAGCAGGGGGAGCCGCTGCCTGATAGACAGTGGCACAGGCTCTTCCAGGCGCAACAGCTCACCAGTTCCAGGGTTGGGAGCATCCTGAATGTCTCCTGAGCCCATTTCTTTCTTAGGTTAGCGAATGATGGTACAGTTGTCTGCTTCATGAAGTGTGCGTGTGTCAACTGCAACAAGAACAACAGCAAAAAAAAAAAAGTCTATTCCCTTGGAGCGTGCTGGTATAGTCCCAATCAGTAATCCTAACTTTAACCTTCTGTCCACTCTTATGTTCTAGATGCTGAAGATACCGCACAGGCTTGGGAGAGGATGGTTCAGCATGGGCATGAGGGTGTGTCTGTGAATACCAGGGACTCCAGACCTGACACTGGGTCACGTGGCTGTTGGTATTGTTTGGATCATCCTGGTCTACTGTGAGCTCGAAGTGAAGGGACCCAAGTGCACCTTGAATTGTAAAACCCACAGCACAGCCTTGTGAACTTTTCCCTCCAATGTCACTTCTCTCGTGTTCAGCCTTGCTAGGACATGCAACCAGAAGAAAGGCATTTGCCTTTGCCAGAGGTCCTCAGTGCCTTATCAGGATGTAAGGAAAGCCAGCAGTAAAGAAAGGGGTCGATGCTGACCTGGAGCCGCCTCTGGCTTTGAGCACTTGGGTGGGATTCAAAACTGGCTAGGCTCCAGTTCCTATGCCTGCCAGTTGCCCTTGCATTCTCTGCCAACCATAGCAGGGGCGTTCAAGAGAGTTTTACGCATTTCATAGTGATGAATGTACGTTTCAAATCTTGTGGAATTCCGAGTGTCAATTGAGGAGTTTGCTTGTCTTTCAAATAATTTTTGTAACGTTTGAGCATCTTACGTTGTAGGCTTTCTGAATAGAAAGAATTAAACTTGAAACAGAGCCCAAATGGCAGAGCCTCGAGAAACATCACTGATGTCTAGCTCTCCCCAAATCTTAATCAGAAACGACAGCCTGTGTGACTGTTGCAGTGTGGAAGCGCAGGAGGGCTGGGGAGGGATCCAGCAAGCACTGCCCCATCGCCAGACCCATGCTTTACATTCCATGTTTCTGCTGTACTGCGCCATCCCAAGTTTCTCACCGACCAGTCAGGTTTGGTCTGTGATGGTTATGGACAACCCAGGAGCCAGAACTCCCCTACCAGGATTAGATCTACTGCACCCCAGAGGACACTGGTGGGCCGTCCCTCTAGACGTTGGCACCAGACTATGGCAGCTCTCCTCCTCCCCTCTCATGACGCACAGATGTCAGCTGTGGAGGTGGAGGGGGGGAGTGGGCTGTCTGGTCACCCCTGAGGCCAGCCCCCCTCCCTTGCCTTCCTTTCCCTAGTCTATTTATGAGAAGCAATAAATCCCTCCTCAGCCTCGGCCTGAGTTAATTCAGTTGAGTTTTAGTCACTTGCGATTGTAAAATGTTTGGCTAATACAAAACCCCTTGCAAAAGCTTTGTAGACACTCTGCTCCAGCAAGCTGGCAGAACTTTTACATCCCTGTGATTTCCATGATAAAAAAAAAGTTCCTCAAAATTCCTTAAACCAATCCACATTGTTTCCTCGAAACTCCACCAAACGCCCTGAGCTGTCACAGAAGCTCTGTTCCCCAGCTTGCACAAGCCCCCACATGTACAAGGCTTGGACATGTAAGAATTAGTCCAGGCCTGCCTCTAACACCTCAGCGGACGGCCCCCCTCTTTCCCATCACCTCTCTCTCTCTCTCTCTCTCTCTCTCTCTCTCTCTCTCTCAAATAAATTGCCACTAGTAAGCACATGTGCAGGCAAATTGAAGAGCAGTCTCTGATCTCAGCCGTCTTCCTCTCAAACATTCTGGATTATTCCATCTGGGACAACCTTGGACCATCCTGGCATGTTCTCTATGCTCAGCTGGTGAAATGAGACAGCGAAGATGTTGTCTGCAGGAAGAGCAGGATGACCTTATGGTACACTCATGGGGGGGGGGTGGAAGTTCGCAGGTCAGTCATGTGGTGAGCACAGAACAGCTCAGAGGACCTGTCCAGTGAACTAAGAGAAGGCCAAGCTCCACTGTGTGACTTGAGCAGAGAAAGGCGCAGCCTGAGGCTCTGCCAAGTGACTTTGAGATTGGCCCAGCTAGATACCTCTGAGCATTCCTAAAGTATCCTTAGGAACACGCACAGTGAAACCAGGCTACAAATGGAGAAAAGCTACTGCTTCCTGAAAATGAAAACATACTCATGACGCAGGCTGGGGACAGGGGACATAGATGCCTAAGAAGTACCATCTTGTTCCCCAGTTTGACGCTCAGTCATATGTCCACCTGTCCTCTACCCACACCCCTGCTTGTTCCTATGGTTGCCCCTCCTGCACTTGTTCCTTCAACTGCCTCCTCGATGCCCCCAGCAAGACCCCCAGCCTCACCCTCACGCATTTGCATGCCAAACCTGCTCTCTATCTCTGTTTCTCTTTCTCTTTCCATTTCATCTCTATTTTTTAAATCTTTCATCCTCTGACATTTAACTCAGATAGACCTCCATCATCAAGCCTTCCAAACTGCCCCTCGGGCACCACCCTCTCTCGTCTATTCCCCACCCACCTGACTCCTCTCTGGGAGACACACACGTGCTTGTTGAGCCCCAGACTCTGGGCCCAGGTGAGACGCAGCAGCCAGTCAGGAGAGAAGCCTCCTCTGTCCATCTGTCAGAGCGTGGGCAGCTGAAAGAAGCGGCAGAATCAGGGGTGGTACTTACCCGTGAAGTCACATTCCATCCTTTTCTGCTCACTGATGACCAAGCCCCTGAGCCCGTCACCATGTCCCACAGGAGGGAGAGATGGTGCCACATAGGACTCTGAGTGTCAGGCAAGGTGACAGGCGAGCCCCGTCCACCAGCTTGCACAAGCTGGCCACCCATATACACAGGGCTCAGACATGAAGAATTAGCCCAGTGCACCTGCTGCTCCTTGGATTCTGGGCACTTGGGGGGAATGTGTTTCTAAGCTTTTGTTACTGCAACAAAAATACCAGAGATATACAACTTCAGAAAGAAGAAAGGTTTATTTGGGGTGATATTTCAGTTCATGGTCACTTGGCCCCGGTGCTTTGGGCCTATGATACAGACTATCATGGCAGATAAAGACTTCATCTCAAAGCAACTGGGAAGCAAAAAAGAAGAAGAAAGGGTCAAGTCCCAATATCCCCTTCAAAGCCCTGCTCCTAATGACATAACAACTTCTCCTAAAGGTTCCACCTCCCAATGGCACCAGCATATGGGCGATCAAGCCTTCATGGGTCTATGAAGGACATTCAAGATCTAACTGTAGCACTTCTTGAAATGGAGGGACAAAGCTCCAGGAGAGGCTCAGAAGGACCCTGGCAGCCCTGGGGTTGGTCCCGGTGCCCATGAGATACAATAAGCAGATATAACAAACCTCGAAGAATCGTTTGGACTAGAGATGTGGCTTTTTTGATTTGGGCTCAGGGGAAAGGAAAACCACACACACACACACACACACACACACACACACACACACACACACATACACACACAGGGTGGGCGGGGATACAATAAGAATCCAGAGTCCAGAGCTGAGATTCCAGCCAGATTTTACCTGCCTTCATGCAGCAACCTGCCAAGGGTGGAAAGCACAGGACCCACAATCACACTGGGCACCAAACAACCCCAATCTGCAGCCATAGCATAGGTAGTCTGTCTTTGAGAGGGGTGTTGAGTGGAGATTCTGGCTGGCCGTGTTGTACTGCTTTCTTCCTCATAGTCATCCTAGCTACTTAGCCTCCACCAAGGAGCTGTCTGCTTCTGCAGGGACACTACCGCCCAGGCCAAAGAGTGAGACTTTTCCAAAATACACAGTGGGTGTGCGTTCTGGGCATAGCCGGCGTCCCTTGGAGCCTAAGTTAGGAAGCAGGCCACTGTGAAGCCTGCCCATGGATCCTTCACCCAGTTTTCCCCTTTTGCTCATCTGCGAACTAAATTCACCTACCAGCTGGGACCCTGATGATAGAGGTCAAATTGTGTACACGTGAAACATTTCCGCTTGAATAAACAGTTCCTTTCTTTTGCTTGGTCCGCTGTCATTTCCGGAATGGACCAGCTGTTCACAGCCTGCGCTAACCTCCTGGTCACAGAAGTACTGCAGGGCAAGGACCAGCACACACCTGGCCCAGCTAGGTAGAGGAAGAAGAGAGGAGAATCTCACTTCTACAGCCTGGGAGGGACTGCCTGCATTGGGCAGGGAAGAAGGAGCAGGTGGCAGCCCAACCCCAGATTGGCCCTGAGGGAAGTAATTTGCCTATTTGTCCAGCCATGCAAACAGACAAGGTTTTAACCCTCTTCCTCCCACTAAGAACCCACTCCTGGGTGTACATTCCCACCCTACTCAGTATGACTCCCCAAGTTTCCCAATCCTTTCGTCTCCTGCCTCTCCTTCCTCCATACT
Source organism: Typhlomys cinereus (assembly GCA_023101885.1). Classification (NCBI taxonomy): domain Eukaryota; kingdom Metazoa; phylum Chordata; class Mammalia; order Rodentia; family Platacanthomyidae; genus Typhlomys; species Typhlomys cinereus. Next base: position 521,044 of record JALPQD010000403.1, read on the forward strand.
AATGGAGAGCTAACCATGGACAGAAATCAATTTATCTTCAGACCCTTCTCCCACAGTCCCTGGTCTCAGACAGCCTGGTTTTCCTTGAGACTCAGGCTAAACTCAGGACCTGTCTGTTCACTGTGCCTGCTTGAACATCCTCTGTGTGAGGCTGAGGAGGTCGCAAGTCCTGGGGAACCTGCAGAACCCCCATAAGGACTGCCAGAAGGGGATCATTTTCTCAGCATCTTGCTGCTGCAGTTTGGCTCTTGAATTGCCCCTCCCCCAAGTCCCATGTATAATGTCTGACTTCCCAGTCTTGGGCTACAGGGGAATGAGGTCTGGTGGGAGGTCTTCTAGTCATAAGGAATGTGTTCTCGATGGAAATGGTGTGACTTGGGTGACTTCCTCTTCCTTTCTCTTTCCTAAGGTGAGCAGCCTGCTTCATCATGCCCTCTCCGCTATGAACTGATGCTAATAAGATGGAAAACAATGGGATAAAGAGGATCATGGCTGTAAAGACTTCTAGGTACTTGCAACACCAATAAAATACTGATTAACACACACCGGTCAAATTCCCCTGAGGACCTGAGGACCCTGAGACCTTTCACACAGTCTCCTGGCTGTGCAGCAGCCCTCAAAAATCCTGTATCTGAGGGGTGACACCCCACAAGCTCTCCTGACTCCTCTACCTAAGCAACCTCCTGCTTTTCTTGAGTTCCAGATTTCTCATGTGCAGATGAGGATGAAACTTTGCTTCATCAGAGACCCGCACAAGGACAAATAGACAGCTGCCATGTAAAACGGCTGCCAATGGGGAGAGGTAAATCGTCGTAACCATCATCACCATCATCATCATCATCATTACCATATCAACATCATCACCGTCATCATCATCATAAATGTCATTGCCGGCACTTCTGCACAACCCGAAGAGCTTACAGTACCATCACAGGGAACAGCACCCCTTTCTCTGTGTCTGGCTCCTAGATCCTTTAGAGTCCATCTGAGTTGTCAAATTCTCAGAATCCGATGTCTAGGCACACCCAGACACAAGTTTCTCAGGTCTGCAAGTGAGCACAAGAGTGAGGGATTCCCTCATCTGGAATCCAAAGCCATGCCTTGGAGCCCCCCAAGAAAGACCTGACTGGCACAAAGCAGTGGGAACTCATGTCATGGCACACTTAAATGCCCTGCCTGCCTATTGTGCAGTCCCAGTCGTGCAAGTCATGTAGACCTCATGGCAGACTATGAACACAGACTGAGGAGACGCGGGGCTCATGCTGTTCTTTGTGGTTAGCTGTTTAAGTTTACTAAACTGATCCTTCTTGACCCATCTGTGATGTGCAGAACCTCACTGACACCGATAATTTTGCTCTGGAGCAGACCCCAGGGTCAATAAGTGTCTCCAGTTCTGCACCTAGAGCAACCAAAGCCAGACACTACCACAACCATATCAGGAAAGGAGAATCTCAAAGTCCACACCAGGAACCAGGATCCAAGTTTGACCACAGAACTGCTTTATAGTACACTGGGCTATAACCCTCCATTCTGAGCTTGGGTGCTGCCTCTAAAAGTGGCATCAACATGGTTACCCCACATACAGAACTTCTGAGATGAACAGAGCTGTTGGCATGGTCTGTCTATGTGATCACTTTCTCGTCCATTTGGACATACTCAGGTTGTCACAGGGACTGGCATGCAGAACCTGACTCTAACTGTTGCCATCTTAAAGGTTCCAGGGGCAAGAATGTGTGACCTTATGACTGTAAGCTTCACTTTCCCTTTAGATCTTGAGATCATGCGGAGTTTGACACATAAGGAGACCTTGGGTCTGCATGGTATTAGACCTGATGTGGATGGTCTTCCAGAGAGCTCCAGGTGAAAAGACAGTCAACAAGTGTACCAACCAGTGGTACTGTTAGCCCAAGTACAAGCTGAAGCTGTGTATCCAGTTGATAATGGCCTGATTATGCAGGGGCCATCACCCTGACCACCCGGGACAGTCAGATGTGCTTTCCTTGGCACGCCCTGGATTGGGTGCCTTCATCTGCCTGAGTTATGAGTGTTCAGGGTTCAGGCTTCCTGCTTAAAACCTCAACTCCAATCAACTGGTGGACAGAATTACACCCGGGCTGACCTGCCCGAAAAAGCCACAGAAGTAAATATTGCCTTGGGTCAGATCCCCTCCTGGAATCCCAGAACTGTTGAAAGCTGCCAAGGCAGGGGTAATAGATCACTACAACCCGCCTCTGTTTACAACCGGGTAATGCCTTTTATGACTGCCTCTCTCTGTCCTGAATATTTATTTTATTGCCCCTGTAGGGAGATTTTTCCATTTGGTAAAAATCATCAGATGGTTTCAGTCATGTTAACAACTGCTCATTAAATGCAGGGGAGTAAACAGAGAAGTAAAGGTTTGTTTCTCTCTTTTTACCTCTCTTTCTTTTCTTTCTCTCTCTCTTTTTAAAATAATTTATAGAGAAAACTTATAGCTGGGCACCAGGGGGTGAGATGTGTTCAGATAGCTTTCCCATTCGCTCCTGCCTGGGTGGGCATTCCCCAATCCTTTTTCCTGTCTACTGGAGGACGATCCTTCGGCTAAGACAAAGCCAAAGGTTTGAATGTTCTCAGGATTAAAATTTGCTGAGTGATCCTCAGGTATGGCCCCTGTGGTCCAGGAAGCAGAAACATACCTTTATCTTCCTCATGGGAAAAAAAAGCATCTTAAGAGTCTGAACTACTAGAAGAGACTGGTGTGGAGTGATTGAATGTGAAGAGCCACATGATGGTGAGTAGATTGATGGGGATGGATGGATGGGTGGATGGATGGATGGATGGATGGATGGATGGATGGATGGATGGATGGGTAGATGAACAAACGGATGGTGGAAGCTGGACCATGATAGAGTTGTTGGTTGGATGGTGGACTTGTAGGTGAGTGGAAAGATGGATGAAAGGGTAGGCAAATGGTACTAAGTAGGTGGATGTTAGATAGATGTATGGATGGGTGGGTAAATTGATGTTGAGATGGTAGTGGACAGATGGATGAAAAGATAGAGGAATGAGGCTGCATGTAAGTATGTATGTATGTATGTGTGGGTGTATAGGTAGATAGAGAAGTGAAGGGATAGAATGATGGATGAAGGGTGGGTGAACAGATAGATGGTGGTTGATAGATGGATGAACTCATAGATGATGGGTGAATAGTTAGATGGATATGTAGGTGAATGAATAGATGAATAGGTGTGTGGGTAGTTGAGTGAGTCCATCTTCCATTTTCATCTTCCAGGACATGCTTCCAGTGGAAATTACCTTTGGATTTGGCTTTAAAACTTGTCTGAGAAGTCTCTGCATATGATCTGTTCTACTGCATCTGTGCCATAAGACCCCAGATACCCAGTCAGAGGGGTGAAGGATAGAGAAAGGAGAACAAGACGCTCCTCTATATAATAAGGGTCATTGGGACTGGGATTCTGGTTTCCCTGACTAGGTGTGACCATCTCTCCAGTAACCAGACGTGTATCTTCCCTTCATAACCCACAGCAGCTCTGGGCCCATTTTTCTGACTTGTACAACTGTTGCCAGGTCAGGATATTGCTCACGCTTTGCTCTCTCCTGAGACATCACTTTCCCCTCTTCTGTGAGCAATTCACGAAACAGAAAATATAAGGAAAGGAGTCAGTGTCTGGGCTTCATGTACCAAAAGAAGAAAAGACCTGGCTGCTCTGACTTCAACAGTGGCCAGGATGCTTCTGTAAGGGCAGAGCTGGGGCTGAGGTCACGCAAAATTGCAGAAAGAGCAATGGGGAAAAAAAAACTCTCTCATTGTCTTGATTTTCTGGCATTTCTGAAATGGTCGAAATCTCCATGAGAAAGTAGGTGATTTCAGAATATGCTTTCCCAGGTTCTGCCCACATTTCCTAAGGGAGGCAGAAAGCTTACAAAGTAGGGATCTCTTTTGGTATAGACCATGGAGCAGGGCTGCCAGACCTAGCCCAAAAAAGATAACCAGGTAAACCTGAATTTCAAAATGTAAATCTGCCCCGTGAAACATGTGGGACATACTTCATATATCTGCCCTTACAGCAACAGAAATCCTAACCCGGAGGCTGGAGAGATGGCTCAGAGGGTAAAGCACTTACCATGCAAGTCTGATGCCCTGAGTTCAGATCCCGAGAACCTATGGAAAAGCTATTAGGATGCCTATGGGAAATGGGAGATAGAGACACGAGGATTTCTAGAAGCTCATGGGTCAGCCAACCTGGACTCCTCAGTGGGGAAGAGACCTTCCTTCAAGCAGAGTGAGGACAGAAACCTCTGGCGTCCCCATGCACACACCTGCACCTCCAGACATGAATACCACGTGCACACACATATGCACACATCACTCACATGCACGCATACAAAATTCCAGTACATTGTCTATTAGAAATTCATATTTAACTTAATGTCCTGGATTTTGTTTGCCCATTTTCATCTTTCTACCAAAACAGTCCTGTTATTTAAATCCCAGTTCTCAAAAGTGAAAGCGTGAGATCTCAATCACCCAGTTGAGTAGTGAGGTTAACAGTGGAACCATCTTACAGGGAAAGGCAATGTTATATCTCTTCCCAAACTCATGCTATCTTATCAGTCAACTTGGTGGAAAGTAGAAGGTTGTGCACATAGTAGTTCCTACCTTATCTACCAAAGATATGCACTCTAGTGAATATCTGAAACCATAGATAGCACCAAGTCCTATACATACACACACACACACACACACACACACACACACACACACACACACACACATTTCAATCTGGCAGCTGAGATAGCTATTATATAACTGAAGGGTAGGCAGTTAGATGTGTTAGACAAAGGAATAGCTCATGTTCTGTGTAATAGAAAGTGAGAAGGTAAGAGATTTCATCATGCTCTCAATAAATAGCACACAATAAAAACCACGTGAATTCTTTATTTCTGAAATTTTCAACTTAATATTTTCAGATCTTGGTTGACCATAGGTAACTGAAACCACAGAAAGTAAAACCTCAGAAAAGGGGTCACTACTGTACTCCAATTTAGAGCCCGTAGTGGGACCCCAGCTCCTGGGCCTTGTCTGATCAGAGACAGGGTAGCAAGAAAAAAGTGTGGGGCTAAGCATAGAGTGGCAAAATAAAACTAGACCACTGGTGTTGGCGGGGTCAAGGAAGAGTTTCGTGCCTGGGTGCCAGTGTGGGCCAGGTCTCAGAACTGAGTCCTGTGAGTTTTAGGGTTTTCCCAGGACATTAGCCTTGTAAAGCTGCTGCTTCTGTGGATGTCCCAGGAAGTACTACATCTCCTTTACCGTGCCATGCTAAGTTTGAGCAGGGTCACAGAAGATTGACATTCTATGAGTTGTTCCTGACAGTGTACCCCAAAGCCAGTGAGAACTGGTTCAACCTCTCTGGGGGTCATTCCTCCACCACCAGCACCCAGCGTGGCCTGAGGTTTTTTAAAATTAATCATTGCAATCAGTTTGGGTTCTAGTCAATGAACATATGGTCAGCTCAAAAGATGCTGAACCTTGACCTTGGGTACGAGACTTCAAGAGGCACCAGGATGACTTTCGTAGAAGTGACCTCTCTTCTCAAACATGCTCTTATGACTCACTGATGATCTAGAACTCATAGACAAACACTGGTCCCAGAAACTTGTGTCTTTGCCCCCAGACCGCTTTGCATGTTGACCCAAGCTCTCGACCATGCTGATCTTTTGGTTCATTATCTTTAAAGCTGAGCTAGAAGGTTTATTCACCAACTGGGTCTTGGTAAAAGCTAAATGTGACAGATTCAGAAAAGGCAAGATGAAATCCGATATTGTTAGATATCTTCCAAAGGTCTGTGGTTCAAGTGACTTGACGTTTGTGTCCACCACGACGGCTCAGGTAACAGCCAGGCTCTGACCCTGTGTCCACCTCACTTGGTTTCCTGGTTCCCAGAGTAGGTCACTGGCTCCTGAGACCTATGTAAGGAATCAAAAGCATGAGTGCAGAGACAGGTGGAGGAAAAACACAGCACTCACTACTGTCTGCTGACTGAGCCATGGCAGACCTCCGCAGAAGAAGGGAAGAGAGATATCTGCTGGGGTGGGAAAGCCAAGGATGTCCAGTGAGCCCACATGTCCCCACATTCCCCTGGGACCAACTTTGTCCTGCTTCCTCTGGAAGTCATCCTATTGTTTGATTTTCTGTTTTACCACTCTGAGGCCAAATAGTTCACTTTCAAGGGAGAAAGGAGAACAAGAAAGTGTATAATAATACAGAAAAAAATATTCTTCATTTATGCAGAATTTTTAAGCATCAAATTTTTTATATCATGATTATTATTCTTTGTATGTCCCAAACCACCTAAACTATGATATGATCTGTTAGTGTAAATCAAGTCACTTTTAAGAGCTCAGATCATGTATTTAAAAACACTAAAACCAATCCTCAGTACTATCTGATATGCCTTGGTGTAGTATAGTAGTCTTATTTTATTATTACTTAAACAACAAATCTATAAGGTCTAGAGAGACAGCTCAGTGTTTAAAACATTTGCTGCAATTAAGACCAGAATCCCCAAATCTCAGGTTAAAATGCAAAATAAGTATAGCAACTTGTCTGTAATCCCAGCCTTTGGGAATTTCAAATAAGCTGATTAGTTGGATTAGCCATATTGGTGAGCTCTGAGTTTCATTAGATGCTCTTTGTCAAAAACAATAAGGTAGAAAAATGATCACGATCTCTGATCTCATCCTTGGTCTATCAGATGCATGCACACACATGATCACGCATAATTGTATAAATGTATACCCACTCACATGCAAACACACATACACACATGTACTCACTTAAGTCTATACTTAAGAGCAATGTTTTCAATACCCATCTTTATGGTGGAAGTTTTTTAAGTAACCAAATTATGGAAACACCAATGGATAGATGACTAATGTGGTGGATATGCACAATGGAGTTTTACTCAGCCATAAGGAAGAATGAAATTAATGCCAGTTGCAGGATAACATGATCAGCCCCATAAAAACAAACCTTGCATGTTTTCTCTCGTCTGAGGAATCCAAAGAAAAGAAAAAGGGACATGAAACTGAAAGGGGAAGTACAAGGGATGTGGAAGAGGAAGAAAGGAGGCAGAGGAGGAGGACCGAAGGGGTGAAGGCCACCAAGTACATTGTATTCCTCTATGAAAAGTCATAATGAAACTCCCATTGATATATGCTAACAAAAGCTTATTTTCAAATAAAGGCAGGGTCGGGGAGATGCCTCAAGGATTAAAGCCTTTGCCTTCAAAGCAAGAGGACCTGAGTTCTGATGTCCAGATCCCATATGGGGAGAAAGAAAGGGGGAAGGAAACTGTAATTCAAGCCCTGGAGGGCAGAATCTGGGACCCCAGAGCAAATCAAAAGGAAACAGCAATCCAGGGTGATTCTTGATATCACCATTGGGCCTCTATAGGCAAACACACCCAAGTGCCCTCCTGTAGACAGACAGACAGACAGACAGGCACACACACACACACACACACACAATAATAAATGAAAAGCTAAATAATACCAATTGAAGTCATCTGTCAGTTATGCACCACACAATGGAAATTTAGTGCAAACCTTGTGCTGAGATTCCTCCCAAGAAGCCCAGCCTTAAACTCCAAGGGAGTAAGTCGCCTTGTCCAGTCAGTGGGAACAGAGCAGGTGCCTGTGCCAGGGGTCCAGAGCTTCACGGCTGCCCTCTGCTGTGCAGCCAAACCCCATCTTCATCATCTCTCTCAGGGTAACTGACCCCTCACCCTAAGGAGGGGGAGCCCTGTACTCTCTGTACTGTGTGGGAAAGAGCTACAATCTTCACAGAGAGAATAAATTACTGGGTGCCTCAAATGAGAAATAGGAGTTCCCACAGTCAGATAGAAATGATAGCATCAACAAGGACAGCCCCAAATTTTTGATGTGTCTCTGTGACTAAGCAAAGAACAATTTTTTAATCTTTTTTTAATGTTGTATGCATGAATATAGTGACTTCATAATATTTTCAATCCTTAGTCCCAAATCCCATCCCCTCTCCTTTCCCTTTATAATCCTTCATCCCCATATCTGTCTCTCTCCTATTTCCAAATCTCTTAGCTTGTGTAGTCTACTGTGTTTCATCTAGTCTGTGATGACTTATGTCTGACCTGATTCATGCTCCAGCATCCTAGATCAGTGGATACACCATTGAGAAAAGCATCTTCTTTACTCCCTCAACAGCATTTGTCCCCATTAGTCTCTTGGAAATGGGTAGAGCTTCTTGAGATCTTTCTGATGTTATGGTGAGATATTGATAAGTTTCCAGTGCAATTCTTGTGTAAGTGCACATATGTGCCATGAAAAAAACTTGTATATCACAACTACGTCATGTCCAGGATGCATGGCCCACCACCTTCTCACTTAGGCTCTTACAATCTTGCCACCCACCCACCCCTTTCCTCAATGTTCCCTGGGCTTTGAGAGTAGGGATAGCTGACGCTTATCTGTCCTGTTTAGGGACAAGCAGTCCACAGATCCTTATTTTCTGAATTTTGACAAGTCATGCTTTTCAGTAATAAACATCTCCTATGGTAGAAGAAGGCTTATAGGTTGAGTGCTGAGTGCTATTCCAATCTATAGGTATAATACAGGTATTTACAGAACAGTGTGGTGTACTGCCTTCCTAGCTAAAGGTTCATAGTTGGTTTCCTTTCCTTTTACAGATTCTTATTCTAGTTTACAGTTCCATTCTGACAAACAGGTCTCAAGTCCAATTAGAAAGCTGTTGGTTGTCTCCTTGATAGTCATGCCACTATTACACTGGTGGTCACATGTTGCCATGGTGATTTTTATTGTAGCTTGCAGATCTCACAGGTTGATGGGACCTCTGATTGGTTTTTCTCCCCAGTAGTTTCCATAGTACTCTCTGGTATTGTGTAAGTTATCCCACAAGGAAGAAGCTCTCAAAGCAGCTCAGTTGATGTATTTTCCCCATGTTCTGTGATCCATATGTGTTACATCTTCAGTAATAGGGTCTTACTGTCAGTTTTTTGGAGGGCAACCAAACAATGGCAAAAATCTACAATGTTTGAGGGCATTGGAGACCTCTCTGACCAACAACTTATCAGGAAGCATCACATTCTTGCTATTTCTAGCATAGTTTTGTCAGTGGGTTCTAAGTGGACCGGTTCAGAGAATTTTTTGGTTTTTTCCTGTTTTCCTCTCTCTGTGTTCCTCTGCATAGAGGCTGTCCATTCTTGTTCCTTTTTTAAAAGCAATGTTCTTGATGTATTAATAACATAGGAGATTCCTATGGGGTTACTTCCAAAATCTTAAGACTTTCTTTAAGTCCATCTCTTCCTCCTATACCCCCTAAGTATTTTCCCATTATTCCCTCCCTGATCCTACTTGCTATGATATCTTACATCTCCCCTCTAAAGGTTCTACCCTAACCATCCCTTCCCCACCTTTCCACTCACTGATCCCTTTCAAATTTTCTGACTCTTACAGCAATTTCAAGCCAAATACTTTGATAAGGAGATCAAAGCTAGCATTCACATATAAGAGAGAACATGCAACGTTTATCTTTCTGTCTGAGATATCTTGCTCGATATTATATTTTCCAGTGCCATCCAGTAAATTCCATAATCACTTCCTGATCGCTGAATAGCATTCCATTGTGTATATGTACATTTTCATTCTTCTGTTGATGAGCATGTTGGCTAATTCCATTTTCTTTCTATTGTGAATAGAGTTGCAATGAACATAGATGAACAAATGTCTTTGTAATAAGATGTAGAGTCTTTTGGGTAATATTCCTAGACGTTGTACAGATGGATCACGTGGTGGCTCCATTTGTAACTTTCTGAGGAACCACCACATTGATCTCTAAAAAGGCCCTACCAGTTTACACTCAGACCAGCAATGAATAAGTGTTACCTTTTCTCCATATTCTGGCCAGCATTCTCTGTTGTCTGTGTTCTTGCTCTTAGCCATTCTGACTGGGGTAAGATGGTATCACAGGATAGTTTTAATTTGCATTTCTCTGATGACTGGGGAATTTGAGTATCTTTTAAGACATTTTTTTTACATTTCAATTTCTTTTTGAGTTTTTTTTTTTTTTTTTAGCTCCCAAAGAACAATTTTTAAAGGCCATCTCTGCTTTGTGAAGTTTCCTGAAGTGGACAGCATTTTAAATTGAAATCACTTGCTAGCTATAAAGTTGTAGAGATTTTATCCCAGGCACCTACCCTTGGCCACCCTATTTACAATTCTAACACCTTCCTTCTCTGCTCCATTTCTCCCTAGCACTCAATTAGCTTTTAGTAGCACATGGTCGCTCCTCTCTGGAAGGACCGCCCCAGGATGCAAACTCCAGCACAGAGCAGAAGGTTTTATTTATTTTTTGTCCATTTATTTGTCTAAGTATTTCAAACACTCAACTCATGCCTAGCACACAGTAGGTATATGTGTGGGCAGTATTTTAAAGAATGGATGGAAAAGGGTGGACACAGATGTATCCAAAAGAATTTCTGTTCTGAGGCCTGGGAAGAGTGTCTGCCAGAGGGATCACAGCCAGGCCCCCAGACCCTGCTTGGTCTCTCTGTTTCACTCTAAGCAGGAGCATGTGTCTTCCCCATCCCCCCTCCATCCTTAAATTCCCTCTCCCCTCCCCCCACCCCCACTCCTAACCTCCCACCCCAAAGCTAAGTCCTATTCACCTGATTTTGTAGCAAAAAGCATGTTGCAAAAGGCTGGGGCGTTTGCTTTGGCTAGAGTTACCCGAGAAGCTCAGATTGCCCAAGGGTGGCGGGGGCGATGGCAAGACTTTATTCTCAGGGTAGGATTTACCTAAGAACCGGAGTTTATACTCAGCTGTGGGCAGCACAGGCTCCTCCCCGGCTTGAGGCCTCTGGGAAGCTCTGAGACAGGGAGTGGAAAGTACGGCCACTAGGGGGCACTGGAGCCTAGCCTCTGCGAATCCGTACTGGCAGGGGAGTTTACCAACTAATAGTAGCCTGAATATTCCGAACAAGGCAAAAGCTAGGAATGTCCGTCTGCCTTCTTCGGAATGCTAGTTTTTAAGCCCAAGGACCAAGTGGGTGCGATTCCTTGTTTGAAGCACACTGGTCTGCCATAGAATGAATGAACGAAAGAATGAATGGATGAAAGAGTGAATGAATGCAAGTCCACAGTGCATCTAACCCCAAAGCCAAAGTGCTTAGAGGGATTACAGAAGATCCCCCAACCCAATTCCTGTGACTGGACCCTCCTCTAGTAGATACCCACAACTCTAGCCCCCAAAGGGAATCATCGAGCCCAGGTACCATGGGTTGATCCAGTCCTTCATACCAGAACCCTGGGACTCTCCAGAAATAGAAGCCAGTCTACTGTGAATCCTTCCGATAGGGGTGGGCACAGAACTCACTTCGCTAGTTAGTTACGAAGGGAAAGGGACTGGTGAGTGGATAAGGAAAATCCAAAGAGGGCACTTCCCTCAGCCTCACGCCTAAGAAGCTCTGTTATTCTTTGACCCCCTCCCCCCAACTCTCCATCTGGTTGTTTCTTGCTTCCTTGATTGTTCAGCGAAGGACGTGGTGGACTGCCCAGTGGGTATAGTTCTTGGACCCCATCAACCACCTCTAGGCGCGCTGTCCTGGGAAGGAGGCATGTGGGGCTTCTCTGATCACTCGGATCACGCTGGTCTTCCACCACGAGATAGCAGGAATCTAACTAGTTTTAAAAGCTGGTTCTAGCTTCCATTAATTAAGCACTATGTGTGAGACATGATGTGGAGGTCTTCCCGGGAGAGGGGGCTCTCAGTCAGTTCACCATTTCCAAATCTGCGGGGCGGGAACTATGATTAGTACCTTCCACCGCTGACCAAACAAGAGGTGCCAAGGAACGAAAGGCTAAGAAAACTCACACATGCCTGGAGCCCCTGGGGGGAGCGGCTGGGCTCCTTCCTCAGCCTCACGGTCTTAGGTATCAAGGGAAGGACAATAGCAATGCTCTTGGGCCGATACATCGACCTTTTCTCCCTTGGGCTTAGGGTGCTTAGGACAGGGCTATTTTAGGACCAAAGACAACAGGCCTCCCCTCTGACCCGGAATACTTGGGCTTCGGCTGGTGCTTGCCTTGCACCGCTCCTCTTCCCCAGGTTCCTGGTTTTCCTTGGGTCTCTCCATCCGCACAGTGGGAACTGTGGCCCTGCAGCCCAGCCTCCTTGCACGGATTGGAACCTCTTAGAGACTAGGTCCCTGGAGCTGGAACCCCGGGGGACTGAGAAGATCAAAAGTCCGCGCGCCGAGCGGCGCCGGGAATACCAAGGGAGAGGAGGAGGGGTGCAGGGAAAGGACAGAGGGGCGGTCGCGCCACAGGGGACTCGCGTCAGAGACCCCAGCCACACTCCAGACCCGCCCCTTGCCGAGCGCCCCGCCCCGCCCCGCCTGGCTTTCGCCTCTAAAGCGCGGGGAGAGCGGCTCCCGCTGCCGCACTTTCACTCTCGGTCCGCCGCAGCGTCCGTCGGGCGTCCAGTCCTGTCGGTCCGCCGCCACCCGCCCACGCCATGGACGCCAAGGTCGTCGCCGTGTTGACCCTCACGCTGGCCGCGATCTGCCTCAGCGAGGGTGAGTACGATCGGCGCCTGGGGCCCAGGGTCTGAAGGACTTCCAGCTCTGGGCTCCCGGAGCCCCGCGGGTTTCGCGCCGCGCACCCACCAGAGAACTGGAGGCAACCCACTTTTGCCGGGCGCACTCCCTCCGCGTGCCCTTCCCAAGCGCTCTGCCAAGGTTGGCCGCACGACCTCGTGCAGGCTGCAGAGCGGGGGCCCGCGGGGTAACCCCGCAAGTGTGAAGCAGCACCCGGATGAGTCTGGGTGGGCGGCAGTGTCCTGGACTCGGGCTCCAAGCCCCTGCCAACTGCGTCTTAATACGTCCAGACACTTCCAAGGGCGAATGGACGGCGAGGTCCTGATGCCACCGTGCGGGAGATGCTGTCGGGCGGCGGGTGTTAGAAGGAGCGCTTAGCACAGCCCGAGGTGCATGGTTTGGTTGCGAGATAGGGTGCAGCTGCGCAGTGTCCCCTTCCAAGCGTGGCGGGGCTTCTTCCCGCACCCACGCGGGGCTCCGGGCCAGGCGCTGGAGGACAGCGCAGTGCAGCGCAGCTGTTGGACTTGCAACACCAGCCAGGGCCGCGCTTCTGCACAGTTCGTTGGTCCGCAGCGACGCGGACCCGCGTACGCATCCCTCAGCTGCATCCTTGCCTTTTCCAGGGGTCACTGTAGAATGGCCCAAGGTGGGGGAGCATACCTTTCCCCACACACACAACCCCCAACACACCTGCAAAGAGGCGCCTTTGTCGCCAGCAGCGGAGTCCCTCTGCCTGGGAATGGGAGCTGCCACAAAGTTCAGTCACCCAGGTCCTGGGCCACTGGAAACGGTGGTGTCCCGTTTCAGTGGGAAAGGGCTTTCTTTTTGTTTTCTTTTTTTGGCCGCTGTAGAGGATACTCGCTGCGCTGTTACAGGACACCGCTGCTGCAAAACAAAATAAACCATTGCCTCCGAATGCACAAAACAAAACACTGCCAGTCAGGCCACTGCCTGCCTTGGCCGCGAAGTTTCCTGCCGAGGGATAAGAGACAATCGGTTGGTGCTCCTCCCAGTGCGGCTGGGACCTCCTATGCAACAGCCGAAACATGCGGAAGGCTAATCTGGGTTCTCTCCCTGGTGGGTGTTGGAACACACGGATGCGGGTTGACCGAAGTGTGCTCCGCTGAGCCTGCTCTTACCCCCCCCCGAAGGGAAATCAAAAATCATAGCAGCTACTGATCAGAAGAAAGAAAAGCAGATCAAAGCAAAACAATTTCGAATTTTCCTTTATTGAAAATGCCTGGGAGGTTGCATCTTGCCACTGATTCCCCAACGCACGGTGCGCTTTGGTTTGGGTAGTAACAATTGAGTGAACTTCCAATTGGAAAACAATTGGCATGGTGTACCTCTTAAGGAAACAGAGCTGCCTTCCCACTCAGGAGTGCAGGATACCAGGACTCCAGAGAGCAGGAGCCTTGGTTCTTTAATGCAGTTGCTCAGGGGAAAGCCCGAGACAGTGAGCTGCTTTTCCTACAAGCATCTTTTTGACTCTGGGAAGCACTGGATTGTCACTGGTCCCTCTGCAGTCAAGGGTCCTGGTTAGCACCCTGTTTGCTCCCCCAAAACCCATTGCATCTCCAAAATGAGTTTCTTTCCTCTTTTCTTCTGACACCTGTGCACACTGACCCTATACAGCTTCCAAACTTCAGTCAGTGTGACTTTCCCTGTTACAGCTGCTGTCCTCCCCCTCAGCTGTCTGTACTAAGTGGCCCCTGGGTGCTCTAGGATTTCTTGATTAAACCCCAAACAGCTTGGACAAACTGCCCAGGACTCCGGTCTCGGCATTAGAGTCTGATGTTTTCTTGCAACTGCCCAGTGAACCAAGCTCTCTTAAGTCCTAAGTCCAGGGTGACATAGAAGCCAGTCAGAACTTTGGTCTGTACACAAAATCACATCAAAAATAGAAAGTTAGTAATGTTGATCAGTAGGCAACAGGGTCCAGAAAGTAGAACAAGAATTACTTTTGGAGAAAATGGATGAGGTTGGAGGGCTGCGTTTTGAGATCCAGTTTCAAGTCCTGTTCTCTGCTCCATGGTTAGAGGGGCCAGACAGCCTTTAGTTGCTTGGCAGAGACAGAAGCAGCCTCAGTGACTGTGGGGCACTGGGCAGTGTGTCCCTTCAAAGTCGCTGCTGCTCTAGGGAGGTTTGAGCTAGCCACGAACTGTGCTACCTGTCTTTCACTTCAGCTCCCTCCAACCGGAACACCCAAGAGAAATAGAAGTCAACCAGATGTGCAATACTTGCAAACCCAGGAGTTTTCAAGGCTGCCAGGCCCTTTCTGCCTGGATCTGGCTATCTCTGGTCACCTGGCTAAAGAGTTGCACTGACTCTGGCAGGAAAGGTGCAGTTGGCTCATGCTGTTTCATTGCATATTGATGCCACAGATTCTAAAACTTTTCAAATAATCATATATGGCTTTTTTTTAGATGTGAGGTCTGCTTTTCTTTTGTCTCAGTATCTAAATACACTGCTTCTCCCATATCACACCACCCCTCAAATAAATGGAAATTGTAGGAATAAATATACCCATCAGACCCAAGGCGACCTACTAAACCAGCTGCTTTCCCTAAGGTACAAAACTAAAAAAAATCCTGGACTAAATATCTCAACCATACGTTCAATCCTGATGAAAAAATCCACAAATTCAAATATGTGAAGCATTAAGTAGGGCTAGGATAAAATCTACAGGGAAAATTGTTAAAAAAAAAAACAACAAAAACAAAACCCCATAAATCCCAGCCCTCCTGGGCTTGCAATTCTAGATTTAAAGGATGCATCTTAAAAGGAGCACCTTGCTAATTTACACTAATGAGTGTCAATTATGGCATTTTGCAAATTGGCGATTTGGAAAACAAAGATGGTAATAGGATCCAGGAGGCTGGGGCTTCCCTGCACTGCCCATAAAAGCCATGTTTGAGGCCAGCTGAAAGGAAGGACTAGGAGCTGAGCCCAAAGCCTACCCTCTGGGGACTCTAGGTAGCGGCTCAGGGCTCAGTCTGGATTCTTTTGTGGTTTCCTCGGCTTAGTGTGAATGGGAGGAGAGAAAGCTGCAGGTGGGGGAGGGCGGCATTTTGCGGAACTGCCAGCCCTTGTTGCAGGGGAAGGGGAGATATTATCCTGAGAGATCTTTAAAGAGAAACTGGTAGTCTTGGTATCTTGGACTAACCAGCTATCCCTTCATGGTTCCTAACTGCACTAGGAGCCAGTTCTCCCATGCCCTCCTGTATCTCACCTTGTAGAAACTGAGCCTGAATCGGGTCGGATCTCACTCTGCTGCCCTAGGAGAGAGGGTGGTCTTTGCAGGAATGCACCTGTAACCCGTGATTGCTCTTAATCCTTTGCCCACCATCACTGCACCATCTTCCCTCTCATTCCCAGAGTCCATTAGGATAATGAGTAGCCTGTTCTGTCTCATTACCTCCCCTAGGGAAGCCCGTCAGCCTGAGCTACAGATGCCCATGCCGATTCTTTGAGAGCCATGTCGTCAGAGCCAACGTCAAGCATCTGAAAATACTCAACACTCCAAACTGCGCCCTTCAGATTGTGTAAGTCTTACCCAACATCCTCCAAGGATGCTGTATCTCCGGAGCATAACTAAGAAAGCCTCCAACGTGACATAATTTCTGCCGGCTATTAATCACCATAAGGACTTTTAAGATGCCATCGGACATGAGTTTCAAAAGCTGTTGTTGCTGGCACCCTCCTGGGCTCAGTGTTTCTTGCCTGTTCTTTCTAAGCTTCCTTTTTCAGCACAGCTTGCTGCCTCGGGCGTAAAGAAGCCATAGAGGAAGCCTAGTAAATTAACCAGTCCTTTGCTATTAGCAATTATATCTGGTCAGTTTCCAGGCTCTAGTGCCCTAAATGAACCCTTCCTCACATACAGAACGATCACTAGACCTAAATTTAGATGAAATCATTTTTAACCGTTTGGCGAGACTTCAACATATTAAATTCATCCAGCTGCGTTTGTTTGCTTCAGCCCAACTTAGACGCCTTGCTTTTTGAGGTTGATGAAGGCTGTCAGCATTTTATTTTATTTATGCGGGAAGCAAGAAAAGCCCAAATCATACCTTGAGCGACTCGAACCCGAGGAGGCTGCCAAGGTGAGCCCCCGGAATCCCAGGATCCCGCAGTGAGGGTCTCCATTCGCGTGTGCCAGGTGAGTGCATGCGATGCTGGCCTTCCACTCAGCTGTGCAATCTCTCCCCTTCTGTGTTGGCAGCGCAAGACTGAAGAACAACAACAGGCAGGTGTGCATTGATCCGAAATTGAAGTGGATTCAGGAGTACCTGGAGAAGGCTTTAAACAAGTAAGCACAACAGCCCAAAGGACTTGCCAGTACACCCCAAGGAAGGCTGCCGTCTGTGCGGGCAAGGGCAGGGTTGGGGGAGGAGGCCGGAACCCTGGCCAGATGGGCCTGCGGGCAAGCACTGACCTGGGGTCGTGCTGAGGTTTGCCAGCACACAGACACCGCACCTATAGCACATGGTACGACATTACAGCTTGTATTCATCCATGCCCTCACCAATGCACCATGGAGCTTTTTGTAACTGGGGTTTCCTAAGCAATTGTATTATCCTAACCAGTTAGCTTCATCATCATCATCGTCATCATCATCATCATTCTCATTCTCATTTTTTTAAAAAAAATCAGTGATTACTCTATCTGTATTCCCTTTATTTTGGAGCTGCTTCTCTTCTCCTGGGGCCTCTGGGCACAGTCGGGTGGTGACTATGCAGGGAGCTCATCCTCTTAGCTGTGGAAGCTTGGGAGACAAGGCAATCTCCAACCTGCAGGGGGCGCCCCTTCAAGGACACGGTCCCCTGGGTCTCTCACGGAGCAATGCTGTGCAGTGACCTTTGCCTTTACCTCCTCTTTAGGGTTCAGTGACTGATCTTGGGTGGAGCAGCTCCCTGCTATCCCAAAATCTGTGCTCAGAGACCCTCTCCTGGCCATTCCCGTTAACTGCCCGCCTGAAAGCATGCTTCAGCCCCCTTCTATTCCTTTCTGTAGCCTGAATGCTGTGGAAACCTAAGGAAGGAGAGTGGCCATAGGTCCCTTCTCCCTCCCTTCCTCTCCTCCCTTTGCTTTCCCTCACTTGGGCCCTCTGTGAGATTTCCCTCTGGGCTCCAGAAGGGAGCCAGTCCCTCGTTGGCAATGTGAGATCATGCCCCACACTTTCCCGCAAAAGACCGATCTTCTTGCAGAATTTTAATGAGTGCAGTTTGAAATCTCAGAGCTGGCTCTGAGGAATTTGGTTTCTCTGATGGCCTCTGAAGCCCGTGTATGTCATGGCAGCTCTATAAACTCAGAGGTTCCTGAAATCAGAGGTGCGAAAAATAAATGAATAAAACCAGTATCTTGCCATGAACCCCTCCACGTGAAGCCACAAGAGGGATTTCTAATCAAAAATGTGGGCAAGTTGAAATTTGTATGCACACATATGATCCACAGATGGCCCCGGTGGTATTTGGTAACTCTTTGCAAGGCATTTTTTTACGTATATTTTTGTGCACTTTTTTATGTTTCTTTAGAAAACAATTGTATTTCAGAATATATTTGTAGTCAAATAATTCCTATATTTGAAGCGGAGCCATAACGCCAGTAGAAAACCTTTATCTATGATCTGAAATTACTGGCAATTTGTAAAGAAATACATATGATATATAAATGTGATTGCAGCTTTTCAATGTTAGCCAGCAGTATATTTTTTCACTTGTACTGAAATTGTATCAACTGTGACATTATATGCACTAGCAATAAAATGCTAATGTTCTTATGATATAAACCTCCTACTGGATGTGGGAATTTCTTCGCCTGAAATAAAACTTACAAGCTGTTAGATGAAAGGCATAGATATTTCTGAAGATTGTGCCAGCAAGTCGACCTGTAGGTCACGTGCTGTGGATCCTTCTGCAGAGTCTTCGGTCGAGGGACACTGCACAGGGTTAATTTTCCCATTGAGTCCGCAGCTCATTTTCACATCTTTTTTTTTTTTTTTTAAAAACCAGATGGAAGCAGGATGCTAGTTTTCTGACAAAAAATAATATTTGACTCACTAATTCCTCCTCCCTCCTCCTTCTTGGTTCTCCTAACCTCCTCATGTAATCTCCAGAGACTCAACCCCAGTAATATGGAGCTTTCCCATTTTCCCATGTAAAAACCCTGTGACTCCAGACCATGGTTAATATTGGGCTTCTGCGGGAACAGGTGGCCTCACCCTATAAATCATTAAGTACCATGCAGCTTGAATCATTTTAATGTGACAGTCACAAGCCAGTTGCTCTAATAAACTTGGACTAACTATCTGCCCACCCCCAGCTCTCTCAAATAATCTCAGACATTTCCCCCAGAGATGTTCCCCAGCATCTAGGAAGGAGGGTGGTGGGATTAGGCACACTGCCTTTTTTCTCCTCTCCTGGAGGGCTGCCTGAACCTGGGGCCTCGCACTCTCCAAAGCACTTTGTGATTTGTGAGAGTGTAACTCTGCACAAACGAAGGAGGATGGGGGGGGCTTTCCTCCCCCTTCCCTCTGAGATAAGGATTCCTGTCATCTAGAGCTTTGGGGATGGCAGGAACCAGGGTCAAGCTTGGCAAAGTGGCAGTCACTGCGAACAATTCCCAAATCATGCAGTTAAGGACACCTTTTTAACCTTTATTTCGGTGGGGGAGGGGATGTTGAATACATTCTAATGAATGACCCTATACTTCCCCCTGTGGGTCTCCAGGCTCCAAACCGGAGACCTAGGTAAACTTGACTCATGATGAGTCAGTACTAAATATTGTGCAAACTAAGATAAGCTCCTTTGTGTTGCAATATGATTAATGGTTCTACTAATTTTATCGAAGGGGGCACAGAGAAGAAAAAGTGGGGAAAAAAGAAAAGATAGGAAAAAAGAAGCGACAGAAGAAGAGAAAGGCTGCCCAGAAAAGGAAAAACTAGTTATCTGCTTTCTCCAGATGGACCCCTGTGCACTGGCTGCTGCTCTCGGCGCTTTGTAAATCCGCTCTACCCCTCCTCCAGGGCAGACCCCACAGCCTGGGCAGATGCTCAGACTTCCTGAGAAGCAGCACTTTCCTGCCCTGGTGGCCACACGGCTTGCTTGTTATTTATGCGCCTCCCGAGGCCTCTCCTGGTCTAGGAAGTTATGAAGGAAGTGGGCGTTCAGAGACTGTGCTGGGAGCTGGGTTGTGGCACCTATGCATTCAGAACCTGCTTTACCTGGCCCCCCAGTCTTTGCCCCAGCAGTGCCCTGAGCTGAGCCCCCTGCTCTACCCAAAGTCTTCAACCCTGTGGAGACCAGGGTGGAGTTCCGCTCAGCCATGACAGGGCACATGCCTTATGCTTGTATCTCTCCCGCTCCCTGGCCACACTGTCCCGTGTGGCTTTCTCAGGAGAAGAGATAACTGATTCGGTCTCGCCCCAACCTGAAGCTTTTCCAAGTAGTCCCTGTTGCCCAGTCCTCCAACAAGCACTCCAGCTGGGAAGGGCCTTCAGCCATCCTCCCCTGATTGAGTCACTTTACCTCCAGCCTGGGTGGGTCTCTGCAGATGCGTGGGGTGAGCAGGAGGGGCTGACACAGTCTCAGAGAACAGATGTGCACTGCTTCTCAGGGAACCTCTTCTTTGAGCAGCTCGCTTAGCGTCTTAAAATGCGTTTCCTCACATGGAGGACAGATGTGCTCGGAACTGTGTGAAAGGCCAACAACTTCGGGGACTCCTGGCCTAGCTCCTCCCCTTCTGCCCCCAAGGACTGATCTAGGACACAGCTGTTTCAATCTTCAGTACCAGGAAATGTCTGTCTTTAAATGAATACGGCTGAAGTTCTAGAAGTTTCTACCACCCACTCTCCCTCTCCTGGTAATTTAGGCCTAGGTTTTTTGGTTTCGTTTTTTGTTTTGTGCCAATTTGGACTGGGAGGATGGAGGCTAAGGCCCCGATTTCACTGATGATTTGTAAAAGGGATGCCTTAAATACACACCCCTCCCCTCACCTCATATAAACACATGTATCTTGCACTACAAACTTCTGGACATAGTTTCCATGCAAAAAGAAATCATGGTTGGATGAAGCAAGTGGATTGATTTTAGGGGAAGAATACTCACCAAGGTGCTGTGTGTCTGACTGGTTTGGGTCCCTCAGGGTTCTGTCCCTTTAATGTGGCACTAAGCAAGTACAACCTGTTTTTAATGTTCCTTGTTGAGCAGGCATCTTGTAGGAAGATCCCGTGTGGACCACCGCTATCCCTTTTATCTGGACACATCTGCCAGCCCTGGTTGGGTAGGCACTTTGTCAGGCATCTGGCTGTTGGCTGAACTGCCCAGGGCTGCCATCCATTCTTCCCATGGAAGCCAGTTGCGGTCTGGTCTGTAGGGTTTCCGCTGGGATCTCCCGACTGTTGCGAAAACTCCCCAATGGCCAGATCTGTGTCCAGAATGGGTGGCCAGTCCCTCCTGGGCAGTAGGGAGAACTGATGTCTTCTAGTAAGCGAAGGGTAAGCTGAAGCTAGCCTGGGGTGAAGGAGCACTTTCAGGCAAACCAGCAGTGCCCACTTGTCACCCCAGCCTCCCACTCCCAGGGAAGAGGTCTACAGGGGATAAGAGTGAGCTGTTCCTTAGGAACCACAATGAGCTCCGCTGGTCTTTATGTGACTCCAGAGCCTCACTGTGCCTAAGCCGCTTATGAAACTCTTACAGTTGCCACCTCCCATCGGCTGAAGACAGTCGGAGAATCTTCCCTGAGCCTGTGGTAGGTTGAAGCTAAAATATACTCCTACCAAATCAGCAGGCAGGTTGACATTGCACTGTGCAGCACAGATGCCTCCGGCAGATCTGCCTGCCTTCTGTGG
Source organism: Typhlomys cinereus (assembly GCA_023101885.1). Lineage (NCBI taxonomy): Eukaryota > Metazoa > Chordata > Mammalia > Rodentia > Platacanthomyidae > Typhlomys > Typhlomys cinereus. The sequence continues at coordinate 542,542 of JALPQD010000403.1, forward strand.
GGTCAAGACCACTCGTGGTGTGGTGCCAATCAAGAGAACCCAGTGGTTGATGCAAACTGTGGGAAACACCCCTTTCTCAGGGAGTTCTGGTGTTTGGGAGCGCTTAGCGCCTGCCGTTTTTGCGGGACTTGGGTTTGTCTTCAGCCTTATCCAGCCAGCTGCAGGCAGGAAGGCTGCCGCCCTGGCTCCAGCGTCCTTCAGGTTAGACTGTGTTCCTGGTCATACGCGCCGCTGTGCCCTGCTTCCTGTACATCCTGTGTCCGTCACTCCCTGTGCTTGTCATGTCCAACTGTCTTCTCTGCTTCCCACCATCTCCCCATCTCTCGGCCCCTTCCCTGCTCTTGCACTCCCTCAGGCTTGGAAAAGAAGACTCCTGGCTGCAAGCTGGAAAAGTAAGGAGAGGGAGGCCTGAGGCTCCTCCTCCGCACTAGGCAGCCACCTGCTGGGGCGGAACCAGCATCCCAGGCAAGTGGTGAGAATCTGCCTTTAATGGTGTCTCCTCTGTTCTTGTCAACAGGAGGCTCAAGATGTGAGAGGTGGGTCAGACGCCTGAGGAAACCTTACAGAAGGAGCCCAGGTCTGAAGTCAGTGTTAGGGAAGGGCCTGCAGCCACTTCCTCTGCCCCTGGGCAGGGTTGAGGGCATTTCCAAGGGCCTAGTTTTGCACAGTTTGCTATATTTCCACCATTTGATTATGTAGCAAAATACATGGTGTTTATTTTTCACTTAGTTTGATTATCCGATGTCATTGGTGCCAGGCCAAGGCCCTTATGTTATTTCTTCTTGTATAGTCTCTTTTCCCAGGGAGACACCCTCCCTGGCTGGGTTTGTCTCTCAGCTGAAACAGGAGACTCCACCCACTTTCTGAATGGGAGTCAGGTGGGCCCCCTCTGGAGGACGGTAGGGTTGTCCCTAGCTGAGGCAGGAATGCGAGGCCAGAGCAGAGAAGATCCACCCTCATCCCATGTGCTCCTCCATCTCATCACATTCTCATCCTGCTCTCTCATCCATCATCATGTGTCTCCGCGACTGTCCCCGTGACCCCGAAAAAGGACTCTTCTCAAGAAGAAAGCTTTCATTCAAACCAGGCTCCGCGAAGGAAAGGAGAATGTCTGGTGTCCTCTGTAAACACTGTGCGCGTCTATGTTTTGTTTGGGAAATTGTCTTGTCCAATCCTGTGTGTTTTTTTTTTTTGTTCCAAGCCTGTGTCCTCCTGTGTGACCGATGTCTTGGTTCATGCCCTGTGCCCGACTCGATGCAAAGGCTGAGTATGAGGAGATGCCCCTCTAACCCTGCAGCCCTTGTCTCTGGCAGGCTGTGGTCTTGGAGAACAAGCACAGACTAGGTTTCCCCACTGGTCAGAGAGAGGAGGAAGGAAAGAGACCCACCAGTTGTCAGACACCCCCAGTAACAGGAGAGAGCAAATTTTAGCCAAATAATCTTGAAACCTAAGCATTTTGAGATTTAATGATGTGAGCAGGGCACCTCCATAAATCTTTTCATTGAATGTTCACAGCAGAAGGCAAATCCACTCACCAAGATTCCCCCCTAATTAAAAAAAAAAAGCTAAAATTGTTCTCAAGCTAGTCAGGATATATTGAAAAGCTAGGGCTTGGGGAATCTTCATAAAATAGAGATACAGACATTGATAAGGATATAGAAGTGGTTTTAAAATCCTCTTTTGAAATCAGCTGCCATTATTAAGTGCTCCTGAAATTATATGAATTTATATGTAGCTCTAACTGAATTTCTAGTGGAACATCTATTTTCGAGGTAAACTATAATATTTTAAAATCCTCATGGAAAATGTAAATACATCTTCCCTTAAGATCTATAAACCAGTCTTGCTTAAAGGGAAGCAATCAATCTTAAATCCTAAGGGCAGACAATTAAGCAAGGAATCCTTTCTTTGTCTCCTTTTTTGAGAGAGGGGGAAGGGGCAGAAATTTTAGGGAGATATATTTGTGTAACAATCCCTTGCTTGGAAATGGAGACAGCCTGCTTAAAGCAGATATGAATTTAAATGGTGCATTTGCAAAAGAAAAGTCTTCACCTTAATCCCCCATTTGCTTTCAAAATACAAGTCAAGTGCATCTGCAAACTGCTGACCAGAGACGCCTAGCTGCCCCTGTGGGTCCTCCAGCTGTCTGCATGCCACCTCCGTGAGGGTCCTGGGTAACCTGCTGGGCGGCCTTCTCCTCTGCCGCCAGTCTTTGCATCTGGGGGGGCAGGGAGGAGGGGGGTCTGGGGACTCACAGCCTGCTTTGTGTTGAAACCCAAATCCTTGCCATGTGTTGTTTATACTGTTCTGCTCTGGCTTCCGCCAGACACTGAAGACTGGCGAGGAAGTGCAGGAGTGCCCTGGCTACCTGTCCACTCCCTGAGAAAAGGCTCTGCTTTAAGCAGAGGGTCCGAATGGCAAAAGCTCGCAGCCTGCCCTTGCCCTGGGAGATGGCCAGAGATCCTGAGCCTTTCCATTGGGTCCTGTCTGGTTTTTTTCCTGTGTGATTTTTTTTTTCCCCTCTCTGTTGTCACCAGGCCTTGCTCCCTGGAGGTTGATGACCCTCCCCAGTGAATACATCCCTTTACTGATGGATGAGAATTGGGGGTGTGGGGCTTTGATCCTTGTAAGCAGCTTCCCTGGTCCATTTCAGAGGAAGCCCCTTTCTAGACCGCTCCCTAGAAATCCCCGAATACCCCAGCAGATGGCTGCCATTGCCAAATCATCAAAACCTAACCAGCCTGCTGCCAACCTCGCCGGGCTCTCAGTGTCTGAGCAGCAATGGGTCCAGTGTTACGTGTGATGAATACTGTATTTTTCATTGTTTAAATCGTGTCTCCCAGATAATGTGAAAACAGTCCAGGAGAAGGCAGCTTCCTGAGTGCAGTATATGCTTTTTTTTTTATAAGTGGCAATTTTTCCAGGAACAGCCATTTCTAGTTTGAAGTTACATCAATGAAAACAATGTATCCGCATCTACCATTTTCCTAATAAAGATCTGTATGCAAATGTAGCCCCCAAGTCTTTGAGATGAGTATAATGGTGTGGAATTCTCTAAATTTTTGGAAGAGCTGCATAATCCTAATGGCAGAGGTTAGCAGAGAGCAGATTTTAGTAGTCTCAGGCAGGAGCTCCAGGGCCTGAAACACGGATGGTGGCCAACAGGGGAAAGTGCTGGAGGGACAGCCAGACCTCGGTAGCTTAGTACAAGGTCACAAGAGTTTGTCCTACAGCTGCGGGGCAGGAATGTTCATTGTGCACTTGCGGGTTTGGTAGAAGACACCAGAGGCCTATCACTGTCAGCATGACATAGCCGAAAGCCAATTCAACACACCACGGCAGTCTGCATGTCCCTGCCCCACAGAAGAGTGCTACACAAAACCAGAGGATGATTCACTCACAGCTCCTGGCCGACTCCATGTTTCCCTGACAGACAGGACCCGTTCCTCGACACTTGGATTCTCCCTAGTGCACGGCCACGCTGGACAGGAGAGGCCAGCACAAAGCCCTGAATGTCTAAATCCATCACGTTCGTGGCCCAGACGCTACCGTACCATCCCTGTGCTCGTGCCGTCCATTTCTTACAGAGTGGATGATGCAATGTGGGCATTAGGTTGCACACCACACGCATGAGGAGTCAGTGCCTCCAAGAGACACTGTGGGTCACAATGAGGATGCTGCAAGAGGTTCAATCCCACCTCTCTCTGCCCACCCCATACCAGTTAATGTCTCTGGATGTCAATCTACCCATTACCACAGCATGCCCCTGAGAACAGAGAGAGTTGGACTGAAGAATGTATGGGGCAACTAGAAAGATAAAAGGCACCCACCCCTGCAAACCTGGAAGATGTCCCCACCTCCATCTGCACTATGGGCACTGCAAGAATTGGATCAGCTTCTCAAGTAGCCTCAGCAAACCCAGTGATGAGGCTGAGTCCAACCCTCCCTGCTGATCATGGCAAGGTTTCCCATAGTGCCTGTGGGTTCCTCATGGCCAGGTCTCTCTCTCTCTCTCTCTCTCTCTCTCTCTCTCTCTCTCTCTCTCTCTCTCTCTCTCTCTCTCTCTCTCTCTCTCTCCAGTGTACTGCTCTTTCAGCACCAGATCTCAGCTCACCCTTTGGAAAGGTCCATGCCCGTGGCCCACCATCCTCCCATGCCCATTCATTCAGCAGCCAACAGCGGTTCCCATACCAGGCCCTGCATGACATGGTAGGACAGTGGCATGTAAAACACATGGCACTGAGTCTGCCATCTGGGGTGACCAACTGCCAGGAAGTGGGTGCTTTTGTAAAGCAGGGAGCATCAGGTGTCAGGAAAGCTCGGAGCTGGAAGGTTTCTAATAATTTAGGCCTCCGTCGAGGGCTTCCTGAGATGTGAGAGAAGTGGATTCTTTTGAAGGGTGGTCTACTGAGCCCAGTGGCCTACCACTGAGAGTCCAGATGGCATCCTTATGTGAGTTACAAGTGGCACTTGTTCCTGTAGGGGTTTAGCTCACACGGAGAGCCACGCTGGGCAAGAGGAAGCAGGGAATCGGCCTCTTCCTGCTTTGCTGCACCCTTGGATGAGATATAAACTGCACAGAAGCAGCTGAGAATGAGCTGGGACTCATGGTGGTGGGGTCTGGGCAGTCAGGAAGTACATGATGGCACTCCCAGCACGGATCGGGTAGTGTGACCTTGGGGGCAGATTCTGGGCTAATCCTTTCCAGGAATGACGAGCTATTGTCCAAACATTCTCAAGTCCTGTTTTCATGTCTGCCTACACTAAGGACTTACCACTCAGGACTTCAGGTAGCTGGAGATACAGAAGCAAAGACAGAACTCAGGACTCAGAGAGAGAGAGAGAGAGAGAGAGAGAGAGAGAGAGAGAGAGAGGAGACTAGATGACCCAGGGTCTAGTGAGATCTGGCTGTCATAGAGGGAGGGGAAAGACATTGGCCTCCTACTCTGGGTACCTATATTAAAAATAATCTGCCTCTGGATAGACTGAAAGCTTCTGCCAATGATACCAAAATAACTAATCCTGGATCAAGTGGGCCAGACAGGCAGTAATTGAAGAAGCTTGAGGCCATGGGCTGGTGCTTATACAGGTAGGTGCCAGGGACCTTCTGCTGCTCTGTCAAGCTTCCCTAGGGAGCATCTCAGAGCTCACTCCTTGCTTCAGACACAAGGAAAGATCATTGAGACCACAGAGATGCTCTAGAGCCTGTTCCTGACACCCTAGATTGATCAAAGGCCTCACCCACACTGCTCCCCTCCCTGCACATGGAGAGGCCAGACTAGTGTATCTGGAGTCTTCTACCCGTCTTCTCTGCCTTATTTAGCTGACAGGGGAGCAGTGAAGCTCACCATTTTCTAGGCTGGACGGCCAGTGATCTCTTCCAAATGTCTGACTCTGCTCTCCCGATGCTGGGTTGCAGTTGCATGACAGCGAGGCCTGGCTTTTTATTCATGTGCTGGGGGGTTGAACTCAGGTCCTTACGCACACTTAACCAATGATCTGTCTCTCAAGCCTACATTCTCGAATTCTGTCCACAGGACTGCATTTCACCATGTCAAAATAAATTAAATTGTTTGCCTTACTCTGAGCTCACCAGAAGTTCATTCTCATTTGGAACATTGTTATAATTTGAAACATTGCATTAATAAGTTGATTTCCGCCTTAAAGACCTGTGTATATAACATTTAAATGAGCAGTTAATTTTACAAACATATTGGGTAAAAGTAGAAAAAGAAAAAGAAAAAAAAATAAACAGTTAAATACACTAAAAAATGTTCTGCATATATGTCAGTTTTCATCATCAGTTATAGGGAAAACATAGTTTTTGCTACCAGAAATGACTTGATGTCATTTCACAAATAATAACTTTTTTTTTTCAGTGTTTGGCTTTCATTTAATCATCTTACTTCCAAAAAATTAAGTGATGTCACCATAGCTTTGACATTTTTAAGGAATTCTTGGAATTAACTGATTCAATCCCCTATTTTGTCCTTATGACAGAATCCTAAATACATACCAAATTTGTTAGCATGTTATTATATAAACTACAGTTTTTACAAATTTGCACACATTCTCTACAAAGCAAGTACCATACTATTTGTCTCAACAAAAAGTAGTCATCTGTCCATTTTTGTTGGACAATCTTCTTTTATTCATAATTTTTCTTTTTGCAGGTTCTGATTTTGTTTTATTTTGGAGACATTGTAGAAGTCTTAATGCCATGCTTGGAATAAAAATAATAATAAATAAGGTTCAAATTTCCTTTCACTATGAACATTAATTGACAAGAAAATGGGAAGCAGAGTATGGGTCCTTTCATCTCAGTTGCTGATCCATTGGAAAACAGAAGACCAATTGTCAAGCACAGTGGATGATGTGTGAGGCAAGGTGTGGAAGTGTCCTTAATAATCAAACAAGAATACCTCTCTGTCTTCTAAATAGCATTAAGCACCTGTCACAAAAGTCGGTTAAGACATTAATGATTGCTGTATTTCACTGGCCAAGTGACACAAGCACATATAAGGTATAATGATACCTTTTTGAGGGTCTCCATTTGGAAGCTGGTGGACTGAGAGCCTAAAGTCACAGTAAACTGAGGACATATTTCTGTCCAAATAGTAAGAACATACATATGTTTATTTTGCATGGCATTGAGACATGATGTTGACATCCTCAAATTTTATACTCAAGAACTATACAATTTAACTGCTAAAAAAAGAAAAGGAAAACATCTATTCTCTCTCACTCTTTCTGTCTCATGTGTGTCCACACGGGGTGTGCGGGTGCACATACACACAGATTCATATTTCATGATTTTGTGCTAAAGTGTATCCATAGATATCCTGGGTCACATGTGATCTGCAGGTTATACACCCCTGATATACACCAACAGTTATATTTCTGATGGGAAACTGAAAAAATAATAACAAAAAATCATCTTTCAGTTAAATGGCAGACTAGAATCTGGCTACATATGACCTAGTGAAAAAGAGATGGGATAAGAAAGAAAATAGAGGTCTGGGAGATGACTCAGTGGTTAAAGTTTTTGCCTCAAAAGCAAAATCACCTAAGCTTAGATCCCACATAACAATGCTAGGGGGATGTGGCGGCCAGCCTGTACTGCTAGCCCTAGAAGGCAGAGCCTGGGTATCCCCAGAGAAAGCTGGTTAGCCAGAGAAGACCTAATAACATGCTCTGTTTTTGATTAGAGAACCAGGCTCACAACATTAAAGTGAAAGAGCAATCTAGAATGATCCCTGATACCACTTTTGGGTTTCCAGAGGCACGCATATTTGAGTGCACTCTCATACATCAGCGCTTGCATAGACTCATTCACATCCAAAAATAAAAAAAAGTAGAAACAAAGAATATAGACCCTATTTCAAAGAAAGAGAGAGAGAATATTAGACTTTCACGAAGGTAGCAAAAAAAAAAAAAAACCATCTGAAAAATGAGGATAAAGAATCTAGACAATAGACAGATGCACCCCAAGCCAAGGCACCCCTCCAGCAGGATCGCGAAGCTGAAGTCCCATCCAAGGGTGAGCCAGGAGGTGCCCATGAAAGGACAACTTGGAATCTCACTGCAAAGCAAGGTCACGATTCTCCTAAGCTAGGGATGAACTAGGGAAGGGGACCCCATTTTGACATTTTATATGACTCAGCTGGCAGTAGCTTTGCTCTATCTCGAGGGGGAAACCTGTTGTTCAGAATTAAGCTACTATAGGTGCCTGAAAGGTGGGGAAAGCCAGGGGATCTGAATGCAAATTCCACAGCCCCAGGGTAAGAGGCAGCCCTGGAGACAGTTGTAAAGAGTGAAAATTATTAGGCAGGTTTAGAGCAGCCTTGTGGGGACAGTCTCTGAAGGTTTTGGAAAGCCATCCCCCACTGCTGGGCTACCCTGAAGGAAGGAACACACCCTTTGCTAACTTCCCCCAACCCTGTGAAAGGATATGGGGATTAGTTCTCCATTGTAATAAGCCCTACCGTGAGATGGGCATAAGATCAACTGGGTTAGATCAACCAATGAGGATAAGCCATTTTCTCAGACTTGCCTAAGTGTATAAATATTCCTGACCTTGGCAGCCATCTTTGGCATCTGCCCCTCATGGCTCTCCACATGTTTTTTTCCAGCTCCTTGCCCCTCATGGATTCTATGCCTGCAGTCCATGAGTTCTCCAAGGTACCTGCCCCTCATGGCACTCTATCCAAGGCTGGGGTTCACAAGTTCTTTTCCAGCTCCATGCCCCTCATGGAGTCCATGTCTGGAGTCCATGAGTTCTCCAGGGCACCCTTGCCCATGGTACTCCATGTCTGGAATCTGTGAGTTCTGTTCTTTCTCTCCTCTAATATGCTTTGTTATGGTCCTCTACGCTGTGTTCTGGTTTCAATCTTTGTCTCCAAACACAAGAACCTGAATACATACAGACTCCTGGGAAAGGGGTCTGCAACATTTGCTGAGCCAGCCAGGAGTTCAACTCCTTACATTTGGCAAGCCAGCCAGGAGTTCAACTCTACAACCAAAGGGACAGACACTAACAGCTTGAAAAGTGCAGGTGGCCTCATCATGGAGAGCAACTCTCAAATTTGATACCCCTGAACCTCAAGTCACCAGGCAGATCAATCTCTGAAACCAATCAGCGTTCACTGCTGTAGAGACCATCATCTCTGAGGCTCCAGCAATTATTTGACCCATACCGCATTTCTCTAACAGGGGGAGCCACATTAGGATATCTTGAAAGTGTACAGATCTTAGCGATGTTGTTCCCTGGACCAATCCCAATGTGCTTGGGGAACACTACCATTGGAGTATTGCCAGGGATTTCCCTCTAAGCAATCTTCAGAAGGGTGAGAGAACCCGTCCAGCCCAAAGGCTTCAAAGGGCAGCTACTAATGTGAACACAGCTCTGGGGACACTTGTCCAACACAGGTGCAACAAGACGTGGAACTTGTAAACTCTTCTCTTAGCTATGATTTAATACTGAAGAGCCTGCAAGGTCCACAGACCCTCCCCTACTCCAAGTGAATACAACTCTACCTCCAGTTTTCAATGAGCCATAAAGAAGCCAGGACAGCACTTCATCGTATTGTTCTTGTTTATTTGACTTTTGGTCCCTGTACAACTCCTTTTTAATTTTTCACTACACTCTTAGTCCCACTTTCACTTTAAAATGTATTTCACTTTAAAAAGTACTAAAAAAATCACTTAAGTTTTATTTCCTTGCATTCACTCATCCAGTTTTACATACTTTTAAAACATTATTTACAGTCTTTCTTTTCCTGTTTTAAATTTTTTGTCCATCCTATCTCCCCTTTTTTCCTGCATATTTTAGTGATATATTTTTATCTTGTTTTTTGTAAAATTTTTGAGTTTTTTCTTCCATTTGTCATATTTTATTTTCAAACTTGTTACTGTGAAATCTTTTCCATTTTTATTTTATTTGTTTATTTTTATGATCATTTACTCCTTGACCTCTCCTCCATAACATTTTATTTGTTTATTTTTATGATCTGTTACTCCCTCTTCTTCTTCCAGAATTCTTGTCCACCCTCCTCTTTGCTTTCGTTTAACCATGATCAGTCTCAATTTTACCCTTTTTAAGATGCTTCTTCTATCACATTCATTTTCAATTTACTACAAATGATTTTTACTTCATAAAACAGATGTCATGATTTTACCCAATGTCATGATTTGAAATGTGCCCCCCACAGACTCCTGTGTTTGGGAAGGCATGGCACCCTAGGAGGTGGATCCTTGGGGGAGGAAGGCAGTAACGGGGTGGGCCATGAGATGGATTAGCTCCACCTTCAGGAGAGGTCTGCTTTTATAGTTGGGAGTTTTGCAGTTCTGGGTCTCCATGAAGGACTGTATCTACCCTCTGAAACCCTATGTCCCTTATTTCTCCTTGCTTGACTTGGGGTGTTCTCTCACAACAGATAACTAACTGATACACCTAACTTCTGTCATTTTCTGTTTTATGATCATTGGTGATACTGAGACAGGCAAACATAGGGAATGGCTTAGCATTCTACAACTGCCCCCGCCCCGGCCATTTGGCTTGGGCTTTGCAGACTTCCTGTTGCAGATAGCCTGCATGGTTGCTAATTAATCACCATCAACTGCTTAACAGAACAAGGGGTTTATCTTCTCTTATGATTGTCTGGTTACAGTTCTCAGTCCAGTTTGACAGGAGAGCTCACACCAATACCAAGGCTGAGGAAACTGGCCACACCATCTCTACATAATGGCTAAGAGAAGGACCATCCTTACTTGCAGACCAGCGTGTCTGGCCAAGTGTATACAAGGATGTCAACTTTCTTAACCAGCTCTCTCTATTTTATTCCAGGGCCTAGACCCACCCATCATAGGCTGAGCCTTCCCCATCAGCTAGACAATCTTCTATAAGTTTGTTCTGGACTAATTCTATGCAAATGTGCCCAGAGTTCAAATCCTCGACTGCCAAGTTGACACCTGTGCCTAATTATGACACCTCCCCTCTTAATGCTTGACATGTTAGGTCCTTTACTGCACGTGTAATCCTCTCTAAACAATGCACCTAGTGACCTTAGGTACCCACCTGTCTCAGGCCACGCGTACACGTGTCACTCTGTATACAATGGGATAAATTTCTCCTAGCAATGATCAAACTTAGTATCTATTCATGTATAGTTCCAAAGCATCTGGCTGTGAAGGATGCAAGGAGCGATCCATCCTGAAATGGTTTTGAATACATGTACAGTGAACCAAAAGTTACCCTCAGGTAAATTTTTAGGAGAGATGCCCAATTTACCATCCTATGCCTATGTATAATTGGTGTGCATGTGATTAAAATCAGATGAATTTTGGAAAAGTACCTGTGCAGTTAGAAAATGATTATATGAACTAATCTATCGACAGAAATAGAGAACCATCCAAATTATGCCACTTAGTAACCAACCCCTCCCTCCTTCCTTTACAACTACTCCATAAAAGAAAGCCCTAAATGGTAATCAAGATTTTGAGCATCTTCACTCACAATAGCCCTAATGCTCCCTTGAGATATATTTTGACTTTTGTATTGCTTCACTTTGAATAAAATTTCCTTGATACTTCTGCAAGCATGTGTGTGCTTTTATTTTATTTCCTTGAATGAAGGCCAAGAACTTAAAAATACCTAATCCTGGCCTTCAACCACTGGTAATTTAGTATTAGGTTTTAATCGATTGTGAGTGTAAATCTATTGTCTTCTACAGTTTGATGTTGGTGTTGCTGCAGGGATTTTTGTTTTGTGTGTTTGCTTTTAAGTTTGTTTTTTCTCCTGGTGTGTTTTTTTTTCTCTCTGAGTAATACCAGGGATCAAACCCTCACTGATAGGTTGCTCAATAAGAAGATTCCCAAGTAAAACTGGAAGAGATATCCCAACCAACAGATATACAAATGTAAACACAGGAAATATGCAAAAGCAAGGAAACATGGGAAAAGAGCCTATAAATGACGATAACTCCTCAACTAATTCAAAACACTTTTAAGATTTCAAAAATTTACTAGTGAAAATGCTTAATGACCTCAAAGATGATTGGAGAAGCAAATGTTTTAACTAGAGGAGCTACAGAGGAAATTCCACACCAAAGTAGAAATGTCTGAATAACAGATGAGAAAAAGAACAAAATGGATGAAACATTGAGCATAGAAATCGAAAATTTTTAACAAAGCAAGTAGAAATGTTGAAATGAAAAACTCAATGAAATAAAAGAAAACAAACAGTGAAAACTATCGATAACAAAAGAAATAATACCAGGGTAGAGGACAAATTAAGGAAATACATTCAAACACTGATTTTTTAAAAAATCAAAAACTTTGATTACAATATTCAGGAAACTCTGTGATTCTATAAATGAGGCTATGCCACTGAATAAGGGGCTAAAGTCTGGCAAGTTGGGTCAACAGGTAACAACATCTGTGTGTAAACTTGGAGACTTGTGTTTGAACTCTGAAGTGGCCACTTGGTAGAAGAAGCGAACAGACTTCAAAAGTCTTCTATTTTCCATGTACGCACGGTGCTGTGCATGCACCTACTTCTCTCTGTCTCTCTCTCTTTCAAATAAACAAGTAAATATTTGAAAAACATGGGCTGAGATAGAATCTAAGTTCATGAAACATATGAGAATATATTGAATGGAATTATACATTTTAAAAAGATAGATATTTGAGCACAAGAGGCATTTGGGACCCTAAATAGATATAATCAGAGAACCTTCCTGTCACATATTACAGTCAAGATCTCAAAAGTATAAACTAATGAAATGATCATAAAAAACAGCAGAATAAACTGACAATTCACCCACAAGGGCAAACACATCACAATAATGTCACCTTTCATCAGCAATCCTAAAAGTCAGGAAGTATGGACATTTCAAGTTGTGAAAGTACATAATTGACAACCAGCATTGCTATATCTAATGAAACTTTTTTTTAAAGTTGATAGGTGAAAACATTTCAAAATAGCACCACTAAATCATTTCCTGACCACAGAGGTAGAACTGCAGAAGTTACTTAAAGGAATGTTAAACACAGAAGAGTATGCACAATAGTTTTAATCACAGCAGCATATGAAAAAATACATTTTATGAGAACATTAGTTGAACAAAGGAGAACGGGGAAGGAATCCATCACGTCTAACAAAATAATCTGGCAAACATCATCTAATACCAACAGGGATATTGGGGGAAAAAAAGAAAAGAATGAGAAATACCAGAAAACAACCAACAAAATTATAATGTTAACAGTAAATGCCTAAGAGGTAAGTTCATAGCTCTTAATGCCTACATCAAAAAAATGGAAACATCAGAAATAAATAACTTAACGATGCAGCTTAAGGCTTTAGAGAAACTAGAGCAATCTGATCCCAAAAGTAGTAGAAGAGAGGAGATTAGCAAAATAAGGGGAGAAATATCTGAAATCGAGATTAAGAAAACGATAGAAAAAATCAACCAGTCAAAAAGCTGGTTCTTTGAAAAAATCAATAAGATTGATACACCCCTAGATAAATTAACCAAAAGCAAGAGAGAGAAAACCCAAATTAACAAAATTAGAAATGAACATGGAGTTATCACTACTGATACCCAAGAAATCCAGAGAATTATAACATCATGTTTCAAAAACTTATACTCTGTGAAGTTTGACAACACAAAGGAGATGGATAAATTTCTAAGTAAACACAACTAAATTGAATCAGGAAGTTGTGAATTATTGAAATAGTCCTATAACAGATAAGGAAATTGAAGAAGTAATCTCGAATCTTCCCACCAAAAAATGCCCTGGACCAGATGGATTCAGCACAGAGTTCTACCAGACATTTAAGGAGTTAATAACACCAATACTCCTTAAATTGTTCCATCAAATAGCAAAGGAAGGAACACTACCAAATTCCTTCTATGAAGCTAATATCGTCTTAATCCCAAAACCTAATAAAGATTCACTTAAAAAAGAAAACTATAGGCCAATCTCTCTGATGAACACAGACACAAAGATTCTCAACAAACTCTTAGCAAATCAGATTCAAAAACATATCAAAAAGATCATTCACAGGGACCAAGTAGGCTTCATCTCTGGCACACAAGGTTGGTTCAACATACGCAAATCAATAAATGTAATTCATCATATAAACCAGTCCAAAGTCCAAGACCACATGATACTCTCGATAGATGCAGAAAAAGCCTTTGACAAGATTCAACAGCCTTTTATGATCAAAATGCTAGAGACAGTAGGAATGGAAGGAACCTTTATCAATATAATAAAAGCTGTATACAACAAGCCCACAGCAAGGATTATGCTCAATGGGGAACAATTGGAAGCATTCCCACTTCGATCAGGAACTAGACAAGGCTGTCCACTCTCGCCACTTCTATTCAATATTGTACTTGAAGTCTTAGCTGAAGCCATAAGACAAGAAAGGGACATAAGAGGGATTGAAATCGGCAAGGAAGAAGTCAAGCTATCCCTATTTGCAGATGACATGATCTTATACCTGAAGGATCCCAAAAACTCCACCAGGAAGCTCCTGGAACTAATTGAGAAGTTCAGCGGGGTGGCACGATACAAAATAAATGTACAAAAATCAGTGGCCTTCCTATATGCCCAGAATGAAACAAGTGAAAAAGTCTTGAGAAAACAATCCCATTTACTTAGCCCCTAAAAAAATGAAATAATTTGGTATAAACCTAACCAAGGAGGTAAAAGACCTTTACAGTGAAAACTTTAAAACCCTGAAGAAAGAAATTGCAGAAGACACCAGAAGGTGGAAAGACCTCCCATGTTCCTGGATTGGCAGAATCAACATTGTAAAAATGACCATCCTACCAAAGGCAATATACAAATTCAATGCTATATCAATTAAAATCCCAAAGCAATTCTTTAAAGAAGTTGACCAAATAATCTCAAAATTCATATGGAGGCACCAAAGACCCAGGATAGCAAAGACAATCCTGAATAACAAAAACACTGCTGGAGGTATTACCATACCAAACCTTAGTCTATACTACAAATCCATAGTTATAAAAACTGCCTGGTACTGGCTCCAAAATAGACACACAGATCAATGGATAAGGGTTGAAGACCCAGATATAAGCCCACAAATATACAGCCATTTGATCTTTGACAAAGGGGCCCAAAGAATCCAATGGAAAAAGAACAGCATCTTCAACAAATGGTTCTGGCAAAACTGGATCTCCACATGCAGAAGATTAAAACTGGACCCGTATTTGTCACCATGTACAAGACTTAATTCCAAATGGATCAAGGACCTTGATATAAGGCCAGAGACTATAAAAACCATAGTTGAAATGATAGGAAACTCCCTCGAGTTGATTGGGCTAGGCCAACATTTCCTAAACAGACATCCAAAGGCACAGTCACTGCTACCAACTCTCAACAGTTGAGATCTTGTGAAATTAAAGAGCTTCTGTTCAGATAAAGAGATTGTAACACGAGCTCAAAGGCAACCCACAGAATGGGAGAAAATCTTCACTAACCACATATCTGACAGAGCTCTATTGTCCAGAGTGCACAAAGAACTTAGAAAACTAAACTCCAAGGAAAACAATGGCCCAATTAAAAAATGGGCCCTGGAACTTAAAAGAAACTTTACCAGGGATGACATTAAACTGTCTAACAAATATCTTAAAAAATGCTCCACTTCCTTAGCCATCAGGGAAATGGAAATCAAAACTTCCCTGAGATATCATCTCACCCTGGTCAGGATGGCAAAAATCCACAATACAAACAACAACAAATGGTGGAGAGGATGTGAAGAAAGGGGAACTCTCCTACATTGCTGGTGGGAATGCAGGCTCATACAGCCACTCTGGCGAGCCGTCTGGAGATTCTTAAAGAAATTAAAGATTGAAATGCCATATGACCCTGCTATCCCACTTTTGGGAATAACCCCCCATGCAGCAGAGGTTCACCTAGATAGCACAAGCACGACCATGTTCATAGCAGCACTGTTTACAAGAGCAAAGTCATGGAATCAACCCAAATGTCCAACAATTGTCCAATTGTGGCACATCTATACAATGGAGTACTACTCAGCCATCAAAAGTGATGAATTACTGGAATTTGCTGGGAAATGGATGTCATTAGAAACAATTATATTAAATGAAATATCCCAAACCCAGAAAATTAAGCGCCGTATGTACTCCCTAATAGGTGGCTCCTAGTACAAAACTCACCCAGCCCACATTGAGACACTCAAAGGTAAACCTATGTAATACAGTAATTGCAAGGATTATGAACAGGAGGGATGGGGCCGGAGGGTCACACCAGAAACAAGGAGAGAGGGAACCATGTTACAGCAGAGAAAATACGCCTCCATCAAAGAATGCAAGTAAGTAATGTGACACCTGATTAAGTTCACAGACGTTCGTTCCTGATCATGTACAACTGAGGGAGTATGATCTCACCAGAAGGGGAGGGCATATAGTCTTGCAGATAAAAAGTAATCATTTTGCAAATGGGTGATTGACCCCTCCCTCACTGAGGTTTCCTACTTTTATTACATCTACCCTCGAATGTCCTATTATAACAACACTCCAGTTTAGCAGCTTTTTGTCTCTGACCAGGGGGTGACATACAGTGCCCATCAGGATGGAGTGAAGGGCATTGCAGGAGCAGCAAAACTGCAAAAGAAAATCAACAAACCACAATCCAGAACTTGAGAGACTCTATATCAACCACATAGAACTAGGCCAGCCTAATCTCTCCTCACCCTGAAGCTCAGGGACATTTGTGGAAGAGGGGGTGGTAAGATTGTAAGAGCAAAAGGATGGGAGGAGCAATGATATGCAAGATATTCCACACAAGTTAGGGCCGAAGCAATCATAATAGGACTTTGCATGCCCTGCACAATGTCCAACACACTATTGACCTCACAAAGTCTAGCATCTGCTAAAGGCACCAAGATCCTTGGAGGCAAGGGATTGACAGCCACAGTAGTGTTCCTATGCTTAAGGGGAACACGAGAAAGGGTTCAGGGAAATGCCACTGGGTCCTTGTACGTCATCGGAGAGGAGGACCCAGAGGAGAGTCAGGCATACACAATAAAGGATTCTCTGGGAATTGGGGGGGAGGCACTGGGGGATGAGGAGGGAGGGGAGAGGGAGCAGGGTGTTCGGGGGGAGGAGAAGGGAGGGAGGGAACTGGTCTACCTATTAAGTTTGTATGAGCAGAAATAATAAAAAATGTAAAAAAAAAAGTTGATAGGTGAAAACATTTCAAAATAGCACCACTAAATCGTTTCCTGACCACAGAGGTAGAACTGCAGAAGTTACTTAAAGGAATGTTAAACACAGAAGAGTATGAACAATAGTTTTAATCACAGCAGCATATGAAAAAATACATTTTATGAGAACATTAGTTGAACAAAGGAGAACGGGGAAGGAATCCATCACGTCTAACAAAATAACCTGGCAAACATCATCTAATACCAATAGGGATATTGGGGGAAAAAAAGAAAAGAATGAGAAATACCAGAAAACAACCAACGAAATTATAATGTTAACTGTAAATGCCATAATTCATAAATAAGGAAATTCAATTTGACAGGATTTAAAAACAAAATTCCTCTCTCTGCTATCTCCAAGAAATATACCTTACTGACAAAGATATCCACCAACTGGGAGTCCAATAATGGAAGCTAATTTCTTCAGCAAATGGAAGCTGAAAACAAGTTGGCATATTTCTTCTGACATCTGATAAAGTAGTTATCAGATCTGGTCAGAAGAGATGATGAAAGACATGATACATTAATAAAGAGAATGATTCATTAAGAAGACACCAATATAAGCATATATGTTGTCATAGTTAAGTACAGGTGTCAACTTGATGGTTGAAGGTTGAGTGCTGGACATATTTGTAGAAAATTAGTAGTTAAATTAAGACCAGAGCAACCTGTAAGAGATTGTCTAGTGGACAGAGGAAGGCCCAGTCCATGGTGGGTGGGACTAGTCCCCACACAGGTGAATGAAATGGAGGCATTGTTTAAGAAGAGGCATCCTTGTGTATACTTGGCCAGATATGCTGGTATGGCAAGTAAGGATCATCCCTGTTTCAGCCATTATGTGGTTCCCTCCGCCCTTGTGTTAGTGTGCATTGTCCTGCAAAGTTGGACTAGAATTATAACTATACTACCATAAGAGAATAAACCCCTGTTCCCTTACGCTGCTTGATGGTGATTTTATCAGCAACATATAGGTGAACTGCTACATATGTACTGAGTGTTGGGGCTCCTAATTTCCTAAAGCAAACCTTAATGTGTATAAAGAGTCAGATGGGAAGGTGAATTCAGTACCTCATTCTTATCATTGTATGGATGGTGCACATTAAAAATGAACAAAAAAATTTCAGAGTTAAACTACACATAGATCAAATGAACATAGTAGAATACTCCATCCACCAGACATGAAATAATGCACATTCTTTTTAGTAGCTCATGGAACACTCTTTAGAAGAGATTGCATTCTAGGTTACAAAACAAATCTGAAAAAATAAAAAAATAAAAATAATTTCTTGTGTTTTAACATATCATAGCAGGATAAAACTAGAAACCAATAACAAGAGATACCACAGAATCTATTAAAATACTTAGAAAAAAATACTTGGATCATGACTAATACCTTATTCAATTATCAGGTGGTAATTGAAGAAACAAGTGATTCCACAAATTAAGTTAAAATAAAAGCATGACTTTACATAACTTTGGGGTACAGAAAATCTAAGAAGAAATCTTATAAACTGTTACATAATAAAATCATAGTTATCTCAAATAAGCTAACAAAACACCTTAATATCTTATAAAAATAAGAACAATCCAAACCTAAAAGTAGTACTTGGAAAGAGACAATGAATATCAGTGTAGAAATTATTGAAATGGGAGCAAAAAATTTTATGAATCAATGGAACAAAGAGTTGATTCTTTTAAAAAATATTCAGACAAGAAAAGGCAATGTAAATAAGAAAACAAGAAGTCAAATTGTTGCTATTCACAGATGACGTGATCTTATACTCAGAAGCTTGTTATGACTTGGCCAGAAAAAAGAAAATATTTTATTTAGTTAAGTAACAGAATTTAAAGCCAGCAGACAAACGTCAGAAGTGGGCTGAGGAGACAGTTGAGTCAGTGAAGAGTTTGCTTCACAAGCATGAAGACTCGAGTTAAATAACAGAACCCATCTTAAAATGTCAGGTGTGGTGGCATGTACTTGACATTTCAGTGCTAAGGAGATAAAGGCAGGAGGGTCCCTGGGGCTCACTGGATAGATGACAGAGCCAAAGGGCTAAACTTCAGGTCAATTAGAAACCCTATCTCAAAGGAAGAGGGTGGTGTTCCTTAGAATATACCCAAGTGTTCCTCGGGCCTTCGTATGTATGCGCTCACACGTGCATATGTACCTGCACACAGATTTGCACACGTATGCACATACACATGAAAGAAAAATAATAGCTTTTTCATATACCGATGAAAATTTGCTGAGAAAGAAACTGAGAAAAAAAAAATCCTGTTCATGAAAGCTTGAAAAAACAAGTAAAGAAGCATACAAACAATAAAAAAAACTATGAATAAACTTGACCATAGATGTAAACAACTTCTACCATGAAACCTTGAAGACAGTAAAAAAAAATTTACTGAAGACAGTTGAACATGGAAAGACCTCCCACAATCATGGGTTGGCAAAATTAATATTGTAAAAATGTTAATACTACCAAAGGCAATTTGCAAATTCACCACAACCCCTATCAATATTCCAGTTACAGTCTTACCACAACTAGGGGAAAAAATCCTAAAATGCACAAGGAAGCATTAAAGACCCCAAATAACCAAAATAATTCTAAGCACTCCAGAACAAACTTGCACAGCTGTAGACAGCTGTTCTTTAACAAAAGTATTAAAAAGCAAATGCTGGAAAAAAGAGATTCTTCAACAGACAGCACTGGGGAAACTGGATCTCTATGTGTTAAAAAGAAAGAAAGAAAAAAGAAACTAAATCTATAATTCCACATCTCTTATTCTGCAGAAAAATCAATTCAAAATGGATCAAAGATCTTAATGTAAGATTTGAAATTTTGAAATTGTTAGAAAGAAATTTGGACAAAACTGTTCAAGTGTAGGAATAGGCAAGACCTTTATAAAAAGGACTCAAGTGGCACAGAAATAACCTCAAGAACTACCAAATGTGATTCCATAAAAAATTTTTTTGAGCTTCTGAACAGTAAAAGAAACAATTGAAAGTAAAATACAGGCTGAAGAACAGGAGTATAAAAAGTGCCAATAATCTGTCTGATGATTACCTAGACTCTGTAAAGAACTCCAAAAATTAAACAGAAAATAAATAAAACACAATCTCATGATCAATATATAGACCAAGAATCAAATCGATAGTTTACAAAGAAATGCCAATAACCAAGAAATATTTGAAAAATTGTATAAATCCTTAACATTGTGGAAATTCCATCTCACTGGAGAAAGAAAACAAATACTGGGGAGGATGTGGCAAAAGAGGAATTCTCATACACACATTCCTGGTAGAATGTAAATTGGTACCAAGATGTGGGGAGCCAGTCTAGCAGTCCATCAGTGGATGAATTAAGACAATGTCCGTGTGTGTGAACAAGAATGAAATTAAGACATGTGCAGGAAAATATATAGAAATGAATATCATTACATTAAGCAAAATGTTGCCTAGAAAAATCAATATTACATGTTTTTTCTCATATGAAAATTTATTTATGCTTGTGGAAATTCATGTGTATGTGCAAACTTACATATACTTGTGTAAATATATACATACATGCGACGTGAAAGTTGGAAGTGCACTGTAGACAAGAGGAAGAGATGTAAGGGAGAGAGATGAGGGAGACGAGAGTGGGTAGCAGTATATCGTGTGACATGTTAACTGTAGAAACTATTAGAGAGGAACCATGACACCAGTAAGAATTGTGGAGGGGGAAGGAAGGAGGGCAGGGTGGGATGATAATTATGCTTAACCATATAGGTGTATGAAAGTGTTGTAGCGAAACCCATTATTTTGCGTGCAAACTAACAAAAAATAAAAAGAAGAAAAAAGAAAACAGGAAAATAAAAATAATGACTAAGTTCTGTCCATCTACCTTTAGGCCTCCCTGTAGGAGGCTTCTTGTCACACACAAGTCCTCAAAGGGCCTTTGCGATACTTTCTCTTCTTCCTCTCCTCTTCTCTTCTGTGTGGACTTTATTCCAGTCAGAAGGTTGGTTTTCTCACATGCACAACTGGAAGTGTTTCCAGCTTAGTTAACGCACTGGAATCATGTAACATGGTTGATCATCTCATGGAAACTCCTTCTCTGCTTGGCTTCTAGGAGTCCCCTTCTGCGTGTTTCTTCAGCTTTTCTCTTTCTCATCGCCCTGTTTGTTTCCTCTTCCTCCTCTGGGCATCTGAGCACACACTCAGGAGTATCTTAAGTTGCTTTTCCACAGCACCAAGTGAGTTTCTCTTCTTCCTGGTCTCAGACACCAAGCAGCTCCAATCAGATTTACAGAAACTGGAGCTAACCAATGAGGAAAAGCCATTTTTCCTGGGCTTGCCTAAGCTTATAAATACACCTGACCTGACAGCCATCTTTGGCGCCTGCCCCTCATGGTTCTCCACGTCTGGAGTCCGTCCGTTCTTTCCCTCCTCTAATAAACTCTGCCTTAACCCTCTATGCATGTTCTGGTTTCGATTTTTGACTCCTGAACAAATGAATCTGGACACATATAGACCCCAGTGTGACCCTGTAACACTTGTAAAAGACTTCCAGAATCCAAACACTTCTCAGGGTTGCCGTCTGGGTTCAAACCAGGTGTCCCTACCCTCCTGACTGATCTACCCTATGCTCTCTCGCATGCCCCCTTTCCACAGAAGCTAAAGACACTGCCAGGTCACAGCACTGCAATCCCAACGGCTCCAGTGACTTCCCCATTCATGTAGAGTCATAAAGTCTACAAAGGCTTCTGTCACTAGTCTTGACTTTGCCGCAACCACATTGACCTTCTCTTCCTACCCAGGCCTGGCTCCACTTAACACTTGAAGTCTCTGCTAATGTAGCTTCTTCAGAGAACCCTTGCAAAGACCCCTTCCTACCCACTTACAAACTCTGTCTCTTCCAGCTACTCTCCACAGCACTCCTAACCAGAGCCACAAACTTATTATTCAGCTTCTCCAATTAGAAACTATGTCTTTTCCCCTAATTGTACATTCTGGCTGGCACTTAGAACTAAAGAAGTAGCTTGTGAAGATCAAATGATAAACCAACAGGACATTAACATGTCAAATATGTTCATTTGGCAACCAAGGCCACAGTGACTGTTTCCACAGATTAAAAATTCTTTCACACACTGGAGACTACCATAGTAAGTCATTTAGATCATTAGAGTTTGGTTCACTCCAATATTTCTCTGATGATCACATAGTGCTTCTTCTATAGAATCTGCTGTGTCTGACTTTTCTCCCAAGGTGCTCACATAAGGTAGACTGAAGTGGTTCATTTCCTATAAAATCTAGATTTTTAAAAAAATCATCCTTTGAAAATTGATCCCACTGGAAACAGTCATAGTAAGTAAATTAAGTCAGTCCTAGGAACAGACACAGCAAGTCTTTTCTTTTGTTAGTGGGTCCCAGATTGTGATCGTTAATCCTGAGTGTCAGCTTGACACATCTGACATTAACTAAGATCAGCTGTCAGACTACCTGAAGAGAGCGTCCAGATCAATATATTTACCATACGAAGACCAGCCCTAGATCTGATCGAAACCTCCATAGATCCGATCGGAACCTCCCAGTAGCGGGCCAGATAAAAACAACCATAGAACAGAAGACTTGGAAAAATAGATTCTCCAAGGATGTCTCCAAGGATGTGACTTAGCCCTCCTCCAACTTCAACCACCAGCCGTGTCGCCTCCACCATGAACGATTGTTTCTCCCCTCTGGAACCATAAGCTGAATAAATCTCCCTTAAGTTGTTCGACTTTGAGTGTTCTCTCACAGCAATAGTACCCGTTACATAGATTGCATACAAATACATAAAATCACCTATGTACGGATGGCATGAAAGTGTCTACAGAGACCAAGAGAATGATGGGAAAGAGTAATAGGACATGGGTGTGTGTGTTATGCTCCAAGAATATTTATAGACTTGATGACAATGTCCTTATGTAATCCAGTACAATTTAAAAATTAAATCTAAAGAAATCACCTTCTGTCCAGAAATACCTCCTTTCCAGGCCTCCTCTGTCTCCCGAAGTCCTGCGCATATTGTCACAAGGTCACCACCACTGGGCTGGGACCAGTAAAGCTGGGCTTTTAACCAGTGGCCAGGTGGGAAGGGCTACAGACATAGTCAGTGCAGATCCCTAGAGGCAGATGTTTGCTCCTGGTGCTTTTACACAACTCTGACCTGGACAGTGCATAATAGTGTGGGACACACTGGAGGATCATGGCTGCAGACACTGGGAAGCAGAAAAGGGCTGACAGGAAGCTACCTTTTGTGCAGGGTTTCTAGAAACCTGTTGTCCTTCCTCAAAAGGACATAGCCAAGGTGTGGCACAGTGCTCGGCTGTAAATAAAACCAGCAGCATGAGTCTCTTCTGGAGTCATTCTCAAGTTTTTTGGGTGTTGTAGGACTTTTTCCCCTCAAAATATGACACGATGTTTTTTTGGATTTTGTCCCCAATCTGACCTAAGCAGAGGATTAGGTTCTGTCTCTGTTCTATAGCAACTTGAAACATAATCTTCTTGAAGGGAAACTCATTAAAGGCTCTGATGGGTTTTGAAACTTAAAAGATTCAGGAGAGGGTAATCTATAAGGTAAAACAAAACAAAACAAAACAAAAACTGCCGAGGGAGGAGCTCTGAACAGACAAGCATTCTAGAGAAGACCGAACAACGGAGCAGGAGGAGATGCTGGAGCACTCGTGGCAGAAAGTCACATAGAAGCTTCAAGGTTACTGCTTCTTTGAGTCTCACCCAGGCTGGGGTGGGCTTGTCAGAGGACTCCTTTAAGCTGTCCCTGCTCCTGTAGGTATCTCTCACCCACACTCTGCAAGTAACTCTCACCCATACTCTGTAAGTAACTCTCACCCAAATTCCTGTAAGTAGCTCTCAACCATAATTTGTATCTGTCACCCATATTCCTTGTAAGTAGTTCTCACCCATATTCCTGTAAGTAGCTCTCACACATACTCCTGTATCTTTCACCCATACTCTGTAAGTAACTCTTACCCATATTCCTGTAAGTAGTTGTCATCCATACTCTGCAAGTAGCTCTCACCTATACTTTGTAAGTATATCACCTGTACTCCTTGTATCTTTCACCCATATTCCTGTAAATAGCTCTCACCCATACTCATGTAATTCTAATAAACTCATTGGTTCATCAAATTGGAATGTGATATAATTATCTTTTTGATATGTCCTTGAATCCCTCTCTGTGTGGTGTCTCCCCAGGAAAACTTTAACAAGGTCTTTCCCCCAGTCCTGTCCAGGTGCATACCTGAGCTCATTATGCTACTGGCCAGGCTTAAAGGCAGATACTGGACTGGTGAGATGGCTCAGTGGACAAAGGCATTTGTCATCATGCCTGTTGGCTTGAGTTCAATCCCTGGATCCCAAATGACAAAAGGAGAAAACAGGTCTCTGACCTCTGTATGTTTGGAATGACCTCATACTACCATGCAAACACACACACACACACACACACACACACACACACACACATAACACACACATATACACACATACATGCATGATAAATAAAATATAAAAAATAAATAAAAGTAGATTGCTGCCAACCTGGGAAAGCTGGACAACTAAGGGAAAAAGAGAAAGAACAAGCCACACGCTCAGGTCAGTGGTTGGAAGTGTGGGTCCTGCCTAGTGTTCCCAGGTGGCCGTCAAGTTCTGAACAACAGCCAGAGAAAAGGGCTCAGGGTGCAGAATCAGTCCTGGTCAGTCTGAGACGCCCCAAATGCAGCCATAAGCTTGCCTTGTGCCTCCCTTTCCCAGGCAGCTCTCATTGTACCATCAGCCCAGGTCATGTGAGCTTGTCGACCGTGAGGGACCTGTAAATAAGGACCGCCAAAGACCAGCTTTTTCCAGTTCTTCTTTCCATAGAGCCCTGAAGGCTGCAAGGTAGCCCTGCTGTGGAGGTCAGGGGAACCCAAGGCTAATGCATTCACATAACTGTGCAGGACCAAGTTTTCAGGGGGCAAAGGATCCTGTGGTCAGGTGCCACCAAAATTTCCAGGGGTAAATTGTGCCTGTGATACTTTCCAACTCCATGTAAAGTGGTCCAGGAGACACCCCAGCAGTGCTCTGTGTGATGGGCAGAGAGCGATGGAGTTCCGTATATCACGGTGGAAGCTCAGCAAGGCTCACACATCGGGCTCATTATACAGCTGATTATGTAAGTGCTCCAAACAACCTCTCTGATTGTTAAGTAACAACCCAGGCAGAAAGTGATGCTGGAGGCAAAGAATAAGGGCTCAGGGACCAAGGATGTTTCTAGTTTTATGCTAGGGCCAATTTAGAAGAAACTCTGAGCAAATCTATACTGTAAGATTCATCTAGCCTGTCAGAAACAACAATTCAAAGAAGGAGGAATTGGAAAAGGAGGCAGCATCAGATAGAAAACAAAGAATAGAATAAAATGGAAAATATTGGCACATGCCACTCCTGCTAGGGGAAGATCAATCTGTGTACACACTTGCAATGGTGTGAAATGGAGCTTTGTCCCTCTGATGTCCAAAGTCTGGCCACTGTGTACCCATGTCATGGGTCAGCACTTAGTAAGCAGCTACAAGGATCAGGGTCTGGATTGTGGAGTTCTGGAAAAAGAAGGACTAGAAGGAGATTCCCAAAAGGAAGTGAAGAATATCCTTAATGTTGCTAAGATATCATTTCGAAGAGGTTCTGCATCCTGATGTGACTGGAACGCATCAGGATGTGACAGTGTCTACCTGGGGTCACAGCAAAGTGACTGATTGAGGTCCTCTTTCTGTCTCAGACACCCACATGTGTTATATGCATTATGTGCTGACATGCCAAAAAGCAAAGGAGTCAAAAAGTAAAGGAGCTTCTTTCTAGGTCCAGAGAGTCCTGGGTCCTGCTGCACTTCTTTCCAGTTTCTCGTTCCCTGCGAATGCTTCCTAGAATACCTGAGCCATAGCTGACCCTAGACTTTGTGTACTCTGGAGGCTAGGGGAAAGATGCAATAAGAATCCAGAGCCCGCGAAGGAATGCAGGGCACATGTTCTAGGCTCTAAGCCCCGGTCCCTTTATGTAGGGTCCTCATGCATAATAATAATAGCATGCTCTGTGGGTAGAAGGAATAGCTATGGACCATCCTGCAAGTGGGACAAAGAGGAATCTGAACACAGGTAGTGAACCCTCCCACATCCCAGCTGCTTAATATGCCTGCTTCTAAAGTTCCCTTGCCCCGGCAAAGAGATGGGGGTCTCTGTCTTGCAGATGAGAAAACAGGAAAGTTAAGCACTTTCCTAAGCCATGTATACTAAGCAAAAGTTCAGTCTCCACATTAAAAAAGAAAAAAATTGAACCACCAGACCCACTAGTTTGGTCCTCCTTCCTTTGTGTCTGAAACTCAGACATTGAAGAGTGAAATAAGGTGTCTGGGTAGAGAAGGATCACCCTAACAGAAGGGGTCACCTTGAGTCCAAAAGTGCATTGGATGCATCTTTGTCTTCTGTTGGGTTGTCTTTGGATAAAGGGGAATCATGAGTTGGCTTTTCAAGGGACCCAGCACCCACTGGCAGGCATGCAGTTGTATTAGTGTCCATTGACACACTGCAGGAGTCAGGAGTCATGAAGAATTGCAGGACTGAGGGTGACAGGAATACGTTCTAGCATTGGAAAAAGGAAGGGGTCGGTTAAGTTAGCACAAATGAAGAAGCCCAGATAAAAGGTTCCTAACCATGAAGTGATGCTAATCATGCTAGACAGCTGGTCTAGAAACAAAGCAACATTAAACCTGCCATGCCCGGGGCAAAGGGAGTGATTCCGGTAGGCAGAGCTGCTCACGGCAAGAGAGTCATCAAATGCCTCGTGTAGCTCTTCTCTGGTGCTGTCTTGAGGTCTTGAACTAAGATTGGAGGCTCTCTGTATGCTTCAAGGGCCAGGAAATGACTAATGAATTGGGCTTTATCTTATTGGTTTGCCCCTCGAAGATTACTAGCACATTCTCTTGTTTCTTACCGCATCTGAAATAAGACAAAGGACTCTGTGACGTAGCAGGACTTCAAGAAGCTGCTGTGCTCTGGCTGACTAGCCAGGCTGTATGCAGGGCCCCTCACAGCTTCTGCAAGATGCTTTTCTTCATCTAGGTGTTGGGTCCCTACTCTCCTTTGACCCTGCATTCATCAGCGCGACTCATCAACTCTGTTGAATTTTATGGAATTTTCCAGCACCTAAGATCAATGCTAAAGCACCATATATTCTTTGCAAGACATTTTAATTACTTGTTTTGTAGAATATTTAAACAAACAGCCCGAGGTTATGTAAATTACCACCCACTGCAACTAGCTAACCCTGTGGTCTGAGGACTGGGGTGCGGATAGGGGGAAGTGTGCCTTGCAGGTCGGGGGGGGGGGGGGGGGAGCCAAACTTAAGACACAGACGCCAGGGGCTCTCTAGAGCATTTGAACTTGTAACATTCTGGAGAGAAAGACATGTTGTATTATGTTTTATGTGAATGAGAAGGATGGAAATCATTTTTGATCACTTACCTGTGAACAGAAAATCTTGCCTCTTCATTTTACCCTTTTCTTACTTTGTCGATGGTTTACAAACTATGGATCTCTGCGGTTTTGATTCCTGTGTTCTTGAGGACTTTAGATTCCCAAATTCCATACTTCATTCCAAAGTATCCCAAACTCAACACACTCATTCCACAATTCATTCTGCCTAGGGACCTAATCTCACTCCATGCAAATCTGAAAAAAGAGAGGCAGGTCCCTTCTCAGTCTAGCCATATAGTTTCTCGACCAAATGAACGAAGCAAAATATACAATCAAATAGGATAAAACGTTTCCAAGTAAAATAAGACAGAACCTTCCACTAGGGTCTCCCCATATCTCTCAACATGGGCATCACTCAGACTTGGTTTGGAATGATAAGTGGAAATGTTCATGCAGGTTGGAAACAACACACACTATGAGCCGCTTTACAGAAATCAGATCAAAGTAGAGAAAAATTTTAGAAGTTCCCAGCTCTGAAATGTTCCTTCCCCATCATTTTTGTTCACATATTCACACCACTCAGCATCAAAGTGAAACCAAACAAGACAGATGTCTTCATGTGTTTTCTGTTGCTACGACAGAATACCTGAGAATGAGTAATCTATGAAAGGAGAGACATTCATTTAGTTCACAGAACTAAAATCAATAGCCACATCTGGCAAGAGCCTTGGGCTATGTCGCAACAGAGTGGAAAAATGGAAGAACAAGCAGACACGTGTGGAAGAGAGAGAGAGGAGCTAGATGGCCTGGTGAGGAAGTCGGCATCTCTCTTATCATCTCTCAAAGACCCCGTCTCTAGGTGGCATCACTTGGCAATCCAGTTTCAACAGGACATATGGAGAGGTCAAAGCACATTCAAATCATAGCAGCAGAAGAAAAAAAAATTGTAATCTGGATATTGAGGCAGGAACTAGAGCTGCTATGAGAGGTTCTCTTCTCAAGCTCACAACCGAATCCAGACCGCCGATCAGCCAGAAACAGCTTCCAGCTTTGAGGACAGCGCTGGATTTGAATGGTGTCCTTGGGGACACATCTCTGACGTTCAAGGTGACAAAAGCACATTCAGCAACCTTTGCTTTTACGGCATCCAGAATTAGAAGCACAGGCTGCATCATTTTCTACATAAGGCCAAGGAAGAAGAATGAGGAGGGAAAACCCAAAGAAATCAAAGGCGAAATGGGTGGGAAATGTAATTTGTAAAACATTGTTAAGCATTTACTTTTCAACTATGTGAAGAGGACCTGAATAACCTCCTTGCACATTTTGAATTTTGGGTCTGATTAATTTCTTCTCTCCCAGAAGATTTGGAAGTCCTTCGAAGGTAGCCACAGGTAAGATTCTGCAGCAGAAAGATTTGCTGTGTTCTATTTTAAAGTCGTCTCTGGTGCCCCATAAAGTCGACAGTCATGGTAAGAACTAAACAAAAATGTTGTATATGAAATTATTAACTGATTAATTAAATTTTATTTTGATTGATATATAATTGTACATGTTCATGAGATGTAATGTTTTGATTTATGTGTATGTTGGGTAAGTTGGCATATCAAGACCTCATTTCTGTAAGATGAGTACACTCAGAATCCTCTCTTCTGATTATTTTTGAACTGTACCATGCGTTATGCGTTATTGCCAAACAATGCTCATCCTGATGTGCCATGGAACACCAGAACTTGCTAGTCATTTATCTGATACTCACCTGAGAACCTTCCACCCCCGCCCATGCTTTGTTTTTCCCCATCCTCAGTCCTACCTCCTTGCCTCTGCCTCCCCCAAGGTCTTCTTAGACATCCTTCTCTGCCCAGGATTCTTCCCTGGCCAGCGTGGCTGACTCACTCACTCTGCGTGGACCCTTCTCCCTGAGGAGGTAGCTCCTGGATCATGGGCTCTGCTCTCTTCCACTTCCTTCACACCCCCTGACTCCATGCTTCAACTCTATCTAAACACGTGCCATCCAGCGGACTCTGTCCTCCACTGTGGCCCTATCATTCAGGGAGGCCCTAGCCCCGGCTCCTGAATCCAGGAGGTCTGGCTACAGACAAGCCTGAACAAGTTCGGACATATCCCAATAGAGGAATCATACAGGCGGAGGGATGGACAACCAATGAGGAAGGAGGGATGAACAACCAATGGGAAGTGGTTATCTAACCTGGACACCTAGTAAACAGCGAAATGATTGGTGGCTGCTTTCTCCCTCCCCCGAGCAGAGAGAGGCCATACCTGATTGGATCCCTGACCCTATATAAGCACTTCGGCCTGCTGGTTCTCACCTGACTTCCTGGGTCTGGGTAGTGACCCCATGGCCAGCTTGCCCTGCCCCTGCCTCTGCCATTTACCCTCTCTTCCCCCCCTTCCCCCACCACTGGCCGGGCAAGGATTTGGCAACACTCCACACCACACCTGCAGCTGTCCCTGCCAGAAGGCCATCAGAGATGAGCTGCCCCCACACACACTTGCCTCTCTGAAGTTTTCCTCCATCTTTCAGCTCAGTCCAAGTGTGTTTGCCTTCTCATTGGCTCATTTACAAAAAAAGAGGCCAACATTTTTTTTTTTTTATTATTTACTTTCTTTTTGTTATTTCCCATCTGCCCTGGAGACTTTTTTCCATTGGTCAAATTGTCATATGAACCCTATATATACACCAAACGAGTATTTCTTTGAAGACTTTCATGTAGCTACACTTGCAAGAAAAATGTTGTTAGCATAAACTATTAACCAGCTTAACACAGAACACGGTAATATCCCAGATGGCAAACTGCAGCACTGGGTGAAATAGAAAAATTATTTTCACTAAATGTCCTGACAGTTTATAGTATTTTCCCAGGGAGTATTCCCTAGTACTTCATGAATTAGATGAAGGAAAAGAGAAGACGGACCCGATTAGGTGTTGCAAAGAGGCCCAGCACAGCAAGAGAGGTAAAAAGCAAGCTTGGAAACCAGGGCATCTCCTGGGAAGGCCAAGCCAGCTCTTGCCCCCCAGGATACCTGTTAGGATCATGAATACAAGCCGGGTGTCCATCACTAACAAAATACCCCAAGTGATTAATATATTAACTATATATATTATGTTAGTTATATGCACTTGTGTGATGGAAGCACAAGGATGATACTGGAAATAATTCTCAGTTGCTCTTCTACTTTATTCTTTTGAGGAAATGTCTCTAATCAAACCCAGAGCTCACTGGTAGAGCTGGTCTGAGTACCAGCTTGCTCCAGAGATTCAGTCTTTGTATTCAGGGGTTTGACTTATAGGCAGACGACCACACCTACTTGGTACTTTATACAGGATCTGGGGATCTGAACTTCGATCCTTTTGCTTGAGTGACAAGAACTTTAACCATGGAAGCATCTCCCTAACCTGAAATGTTTATTTTGGTTCACAGTTTCAAAGGCTTCGTCCCATGATTGATTGGCCCCATCACCGTGAGCCTGCAGAGAGGCAGTCAGCATAGACAGAGCATAGGGTGGAGTTTCTGCTTTATCTCAGGGCCGGGAAACAAAAAGAGAATAAAAGAAAGAATGCCAGCATCCCTCAATCTACTTCAAGTAGATTCCAAAAAACTAAGGACTTCCCATCAGGCTCCACCCTCAAGTTCAATAACCTCCAAAAGCACCACCCTGGAGACTGACTAAACTTTTAACGTGGACTGTCGGGGGCTTAAAGTGAATCTGCAGCACCTTATGACCAATGAAATCAATTTCAGGAGTAAGACTTGGACAGAAGAGCTTTTGAAGTTCTCCAGTCAATCCCCAGCTAAGCCAGGTAGGAAATCGCTGTGCTTGGGGGAATATCAGATTTTATCCAAGCCTTCTTAATGTATGCTTTTAAAGACCCCAACATTTCTAATCTAGCAGGTCTGGATACACACACACACACACACACACACACACACACACACACGAAAAAAAAACACCATCAGCAAAACTATGTAATTTTTTTTAAAAATTATTAATTTATTTATTTTCACAACCATACAAACTTCATAGGTATCCCGGTCTCCTCCCTTCCTCCACCCCTCCCCAGTACCCCTTGGTCCCTCCCCCACTTTTCCTCTTCCTTTCACCCCCCTTCCTCCCTTTCACTCAGTGCCCACCTCTTCCTCCCCCAATCCTTAGAGCATCCTTTAGTGTGAATGTCAAATTTCCCTCTGCATCCTCCACTCTAATGAGGTGTAAAGACATAGTAGCATAGCCTAGAGCCCTTTCTAATGCTCCTCTTTAGTATGGGAACACTATTGTGACTGTTAATCCCTTGCCTCTAAGGATCCTAGTGCCTGTGATCCGTGCTAGACTTCAGGGGGTAATTGATATGTCAGTCATTGCACAGGTCATGCAAAGTCCTATTATGGTTACTGCGGCCCTAACTCGTGTGGGGTATCTTGTGTATCATTGCATCTCCCCTTCTTTAGGCTCTTACAATCTTAACTGTCTTCTCTTCCACAAGTTTCCCTGAGCTTTAGGATGGGGAGAGATTTGGCTGGTCTGGTTCCAGGTGATTAATGTAGGGTCTCTGATATTCTTAATTATGGTTTGTTGTTGAGCAAAACTATGTAACTTTTGATAACCCAGATCAGACATCAGATTCTAATAGTTTCTAGGTGCCTTCTGGGTCTTCATGCATGATCTCAGTCTCTTCCTCTACAAAGAGCTTTCAATGCACTTGCCTGTGTATTTCTCTCTGTCTGTCGGTCTGTCTGTCTGTCTGTCTTTCTATATGGGTGTGTGTGTGTGTGTGTTTACGTGTATGTTCATGAGTGTCTATATATGTGTATGTTTATAAGTATGTTCTTATGAGCTTGTATGTTTATGAGTTGGTGTGTGAGCATGCGTTTGGGTGTATCTGTATGAGTGTGTATGTATGAATGCATGTTTGTGTTCATGAGTGTGTGTGCATACATGAGCAGTCAACAACCGAAGGGAACATTTCCATGACTGAGTTGGGGATGGGGGTGTGCCCTGCAGTCTGGTGGACACTTCTCTCTCTGGGTCCCATGAACACAGCCCTCATGTCCTCACCTTCTTGTCCTTCTCATGTCCGACCCATCCCCATCCCTGTTCCCTCTGTGCTGTGCAGCAAAGCCTTCATTCTGCTCAGACCGTACTTTGGCAGAATTTGGGGGCTGCCAGCCCGCTGCACAGACTTTGACCGAGAGGAAATCTCGGTTTGGTAAGTGACTTGAGGTCAAAGACAAGGCGACCAACAGAATACTCTACAGAGCGGCACCCAGGGGCGGGCTGTCCAGAAACCCTCCTGCTTTTCTAGACCCACTTTGCTTTCAACCATGTCCTCAGGGCAGGGATCCATCTTTAGCGCCTGTGGTCTGCTCCACCCACAGCTGTGGAGACACCAAAAGAAGGTCCGGGGAACCTTCAGTTTTGGGGCTCCAGGCTTCTCTGACAGAGGGACACAGTGCTGCCCAGGAGGCCCACCTGGCTGTGCACTGGACCCCCGTGTACCTCCCCGGGCCTACTGCGTTTTTATCAGTAGCAACTTCGCTGAGTCCTGAGAGGATGCAGATCCGAGCCTGCTCCGTGGTGGCCACGTGGCCTGAAGCACAGGCTGTACCACTTTCAGACCAGCTCTCCCATCACGTCAGCACTTCCCTCAACAAGTCCATGCTTCTTTGCCAGTGAGGTAAAGAGTGGTTAAGAAGAACAAAGAAAAGCCACATGTGTCCCCAGCAATGGGAGCTGCCCCTGGCTAGGTGTCCTCTGGGTCCAGGGTTCAGCCTCAGTAGGGATACAAGCTGACTCAGATCTAACCTCCCATCCATGCGTAAAAAATTCTGGAGAGGAGTTTAAGTCAGTGAGTTGTGATGATGTCGGTGAGTTTGGTGAGAGCGATTTAGTTCACAAACTGCATTGGGAACATTCCAGCTCTGGTCTTTACCAAATTTGATCGCTTCAAGGCCACGCTTTGGAACTAGACTTGAGCTGTGGCTGAGACTTATCCACGTGACCTCAGACGAATCCCTGAAGCTCTTTGAGCCTTAGTCATAATCTCAAAACGTTGCCTCGGGGAGAGAAATAAATGAACTAATATGTGAAAAATGATAACCCCACTCAGCTCATGCTCAGAGCATGGTGATAACGATCGTGACTATTACAAATGCTCGTTCCTCCGTAGGATAATTAATAAGTATGATATATTGTGACATACGGTAGTCTCTGCAAGACTGAAGGACAGGATTCCAGCCAGCAGACCAGAAGAGGGATAAAAGAACATGGTGGCCCAGAGCCTCATGAAAGAGGAATTCTGAGAAACACATGGAGCGCAAAGTATGGAGAGGGCCACGTGCAGGTGTGGGAACCCTGAGACGACACTGGTGTGGAGGCATGAGACAGCTGAGGGCAAGGGTTGGGGTTCGGGCCAGGCAGCTCCCCCAGCACACAGCTGTCCAGGCTCAGCTGAGCCTCCCGGAGGAGAAGACTTGTCTAAACAGGAAGTTCACCACCCAGATGCTGTTGTGTCTGTGATAAGTGCTAAGCCCTTCTGGGCTGCTGTCCCCCAAACATTTTCTCTATGGAGTTGAAGTCATGGGGATCTGGGCAAACTCCGCAGCTTCCTAACCCAACAAGAAGGAGAGGGAAAGGAGAGGGGGAGAGAGGGAGACGGAGGGTGGAGAGAGAGAGGGAAAAAAAGAGTGAGAAGGAGGAGGAGGAGGAGAATGAGGAGAATGAGGGGAAGGAAGGAAGGAAGGAAGGAAGGAAGGAAGGAAGGAAGGAAGGAAGGAAGGAAGGAAGAAAGGGGAAGGAGGGAGGGAGGGAGGGAGGGAGGGAGGGAGGGAGGAGGGAGGGAGGAGGGGGAGGGGGGAGGGAAAGAAAAAGGAAAAAGAAAGAAAGAAAGAAAGAAAGAAAGAAAGAAAGAAAGAAAGAAAGAAAGAAAGAAAGAAAGAAAGAAAGAAAGAAAGAAAGAAAATAATACAAGTACCAGGAAGAAAAACAGCGTGCAAAGAAGGAAAAATAGAAAAGAGAGAGTGCACTGCAGGGAAGAACAAGGGAAGAGTGAATGAGAGAGGAGAGAGGCTGTGGAATTTCTCTAATATAAACCAGCTGAACACACAGAATACCCAACAGTTGGAGGGGCTTTACGGGGACAACGTGGGATGCTTTCAGCTTTCCCTACTGCAGGTTCCTGCTTGTGAGGAACTGGGACATCAGCCCACCCTTGGAGTTGTGGCTCTTGTGGGAATCCCTGTGCCCTGCCTGTTATCTCATCCTATGGGAAATCATGAGCCTCATCCCTAGGCAATTAACAAGTACCCCTAGCAGCCAGAGCAGCCTCCCCATGCCTCTGTGTCAGGTGACCCCTACAAATTCTGAGGCCCATGTGGAATTTCTACCGCACTGGGGATGGGCAGGTTACCATCTCAGTAAGTTGCATGGTGACCTTCAGGGAGAGTCCTTGTCATGGTTTGAAATGTGTCCCCCACAGTCTCTTGTGTTTGGCCAGGTCATGGCACCTTGAGAGGTGGAGCCTTGCTGGAGGAAGGCGGTCACAAAGAGTGGGTCTTGAGGTGGATGAGTCCCACCCTACCTCCAGGAGAAGTCTGCCTTTGCAGCAAGCAGTCTCCAGCTCTCAGCTCTCCAAGATGACTGCAGTGACTTAGCCTCTTCCAGCTGTGGCCAGCCAGCCATGCCGCCTCCGCTATGAGAGACTGAATCTCCCATCTGGAACCGTAAGCTGAATAAATCTCCCTTAAGATTGACTTTGGATGCTCTCTCACAGCAATAATTAAGAGTAACTGCTACAGTCTTTCATCACCCTGAGTCCAAGTCTATTCATTTCTAAGACAGGAAGAATGCGAGTGTGTAGCTCTTCAGATGCTGTTAAAGCTCAGAAGCAGTAGGAATAAAGTAGGACCAAGGTTACTCAGCACCAGAACACTCTGCAAACCAGACAGGAAGCTGTCTAGAGGCAATTCATCCGTCTTCTGTGTTGCTTCCATGGATTGATTACAGGATCAGAGGGCCCAAGAAAATACCTACAGAGAGGAGTTCAGGCAGACTGTCTCCATGTCCCAAGAGCTGGGTATGCGAAACGGAAGGAAGTTACATGAGTCCTTCTCAGATGGGACAGTGAGGGGACAGAGATTGAGGCTGTGACTGTGATCAGTTAAGGTTGACTGATTCTGGGTATTTTATCTTCTCTGACAAGTTGGGGCTTGGGATCAGCATTAAATTTATCTAAAGAAAGGAAAGTGGTAGTTCAGGCAGCAGGAGCCACCCGGGCAAGTGCATCTCCGTGAAAGCCCACAGCATCCCCATGCACGCCACAGTGCCCAAGGAGAAGGTCACCTCCTCCGATGGATGTCACAGAGGAGGAGCCCAAGGGCAGATCCTCATGGTTGTCAGCCAAACCCCCGCCTGCAAAGGTGACGCAAAGCTGGAAAAGGCTGCGGGAAAGAATAAACCTTCAGACAAAGAAGTCCAAGCAAAAGGGAAGGAAGGAGCAAAGGGAAAACAGGCTGAGGCGACCAACCAAGAAACTAAAGCAGATCTGCTTGCAGAAAATGGAGAGACCAAAACGGAGGAGAGCCAGCCTCTCTCTGATGACATGGAAGAGATAGAGGCCAAGTCTGACTAATCATGCACCATGTCTATCAGTGATCCCTGTCTCCCTTCTTGTACAATCCAGAGGAGTATTTTATCAACTATTTTGTAAATGTGAGGTTTTTAGTAGCTCTCGAAACGTATTTTAAATGTAAATGTTTTTTTAAGAGGTGAAATCATTCGCTGGTTGTTTATTTTTTTGGTGGGATACTGAATCAAGGGAGGCTCGACTCCTCCCTTGGTGTCAGTGTAACATTGCGTCGTGGGGGTTAGTTTTCTATTCTGCATACAAAGCGTTCTGTGAGGCAGTTGGGTGTCTCAGTTGCCAGTAGATGTGTCTTGGATATTTTCAACTCGTTTACTCCCATGTTTTCTAGCAGAACTGTTTCCTAAAGAAAACCACGCTTTGCCCGCTGCCAGTCAGAACTGTGCCCTCTGTAACAAATCTGATCATGGTACAGTTTTCCTCCTCATGATGCTAATGCACATTCTGTGAATGAGCAAACCACTGAGTATGTGATAAGGACCATCAGCACTTGATGGAAAACTCCTCCAAGGTGGAAGATGGACATCCCTGGAACAACTGTTTTGTGAAACACCATGTGTGGCTTTTTAGATTTTTTCACTACATGTGTTAAGACTTGTGTACGAATTTTACTTATCCTCGACCAACAAATCTCAATTATAAAAATGTTTTTAAAAAAGAAAGTAAAGTGATACTTTACCACATATAGGATAAGCAGAATCACAGTGGGTACTGACACTTGCTTGTCTCTGAAAGAGGTTGACCGAGTTGTTAAGCACTACTAAGAATATAGAACCTATTCTCCAACCCATTCTGTAGGCTTAGCCAGGAAAGCTGGTCACATTTGCTGTGCATGGAAGACATCCCAAGTCTGCTGATCTGGTATCCTCTTCTTTCCAACTGGTCCCGCTACTTCCATTATTATCTTCTATCTATCTATCTATCTATCTATCTATCTATCTATCTATCTATCTATCTATCTATCTATCTATCTATCTATTGTTTTTCATGGTCCAGTGATTTTCATTATGGTTGCTCACAGGATCACTGGATAAAAGTTATTTACAAATATATGAGCATCTTACCAATAGCAACACCACTGAAGTTTTTCCCTCCCCCATTAACTATTAACTGCCTATTAATATTCAGGAAGGAGTGGGGACTCATTTGTTCTTCCACACTTAAGCTACCATCAACTGCTTATAAATTCTCATGGAGAGGTGGGCTATGGGAGCCCACCCTGTTCCACAAAAGAAGGTTGAGGACCCCAGTTTTGTGCAGGTGATCACAGTGACTGTGAGGTCAAGAGTCCACAGCTGTGGAGGGCATGCCTGGAAGACAGCATTCCACGACTTCCCGCACCATCCTCTGGGTCCTACATTCTTTCCACCATTGAAAATCTCCTCTCATCATTTCTTTCATCAAAAATCTTGAAATTCTCCCCTCAGATATTCCTGGAACAACTTAATAATATACAAAAAAAATCAAAGAATCTGTACTAGCTTGATGATTCCCCCAAACCCGAGTTGAGAGACAGCACAGCTGTTTCAATGCAAGGTGAAATTATACCCTGAAGTTACCAATGGTGATTAGGACATGTCCTTCCAAAACATGGCTCTGTGGCATTTGAGCAAAGAGCTGAAGCAGGACTATTGTTTTGTTGGTCAGTTTTCCATTACTGTACTACATTTAAAAGAAATGTTTCAGTTCCTTGTCAGTTGGCGACGTTCCCTGTGATGTCACAATACATCATGGTAGGAGTGAGTGTGGGGCAAAGGAAGCCCCTTGGCCTCATGGGATTCAGGAAGCAAAAAAAGAGAGAGATGAAGAGCTTGTGTGCCAAAACCCCTCCAAAAGCACATCCCCAGTGATCTAGTTTCTTCTTTCCACTAGGCCCCACTTCTTCAAGGTTCTGACACCCCGTAAGAGTGACACAGGCTGATGACCAAGTCTTCAACATGTAAGCCTTTGGGACACACTTTCCAAGACCTTTAAAAACACTCTTACCGACTCACCCTTCTCCTCTGTACTTAGGGGAAAAATACTCTTATTTCTGAAAACTCAGGGGGTACACTCAAGAATCTAAGCCAACAGGCCCTGCTTAGCTCCCTTTCTTATCATTAGATTTCATCCTTATCCTTTGTCCTCCAAGTATGCTTCTCCATGGCTGACTTCATTCTAAGTAAACGAAGGTGCGTAGGCTTACCTGTTTCTCTGAGTTTTCATTTCTAAAGGTGTCCACGACTCATAAAAATGACATGAAGTTTAATGTATGTAATGTCTTTGAAATTGGCCTTTTGTTATAGAATCCTTCACCATGGGCCTAGCAAAGAGCAAGAAAAGAAATATTTAATCTGTTACAGCCCTGGTCATGAATACATACATATATATACACATACGCACATACCTACATACATACATAGTTGATACACTGCATGTTCCTCTGTCTCTCTTGCTTCAGGGTGATAGAATAGCCTTATCCTATGACACAGGGAACTCTGCTATTTCAAACCCATGGGCCAAGAATGTAGGTCTGGAAAGATAGCACCCAAGGAGACCCAGGAACCTCTGTACATTCTAGTAAAGACTGGCTGCTTACAGCCTCAGTGACCTCAATACAGGTTATAGTTTTGCTGGTATAGTAACCTGGGTTGGCATCTTCAATCTTTCAGAAACAGAAGTATGGTTCTCTAAGCCCTTCTGGCTTTTAGAGTTTCCATTAAGAAGTCACCTATAGCTTCGCCTTTGGTTGTGACCTGGCTTTTCTCTCTTGCAGCTCTTAAGACTTTTTTCTTTAGATTGCACATTTAATGTTTTGTCTATTATATGCTGTGAGGTTTTTTTTTTTTTTTCTTGTCCTGTGTATCTGGTGTTCTATATTCTCTGGTACCTTTTCTTTAGATTGGGAAATTTTATCCTATGATAATATTGAAGGTGCATCCTGTGTTTTTTACCTGTGTATTTTCTG
The DNA here is from genome assembly GCA_023101885.1 of Typhlomys cinereus. Classification (NCBI taxonomy): domain Eukaryota; kingdom Metazoa; phylum Chordata; class Mammalia; order Rodentia; family Platacanthomyidae; genus Typhlomys; species Typhlomys cinereus. Next base: position 581,386 of record JALPQD010000403.1, read on the forward strand.
CTTCAACAATGCCCATGGTGTTTATAGGTTGGGTTTTTTGTTGGCATCTAAATTCCTGAATGTTATGTTCATGTGCTTTTTAAAATTTTCTCATTTTCTCTAATTAAATGATTCCCATTCTTCTATCTCATTTTCAGTACCTGAAATTATTTCTTCCACTTTATCTATTCTATTAGTGAGGCTTTCCATTGAATTACTTATTTGATTTGTTGAGTTTTTAAAATTTTGAGTTTTAGCTCAATTTGGGTTTTGTTCAGTATTTCTATTTCCTTCTCAAAATTTATTTTCATATCCTGAATTTCTCATTTTGTTACTTTTTGAATTTTCTTGCTCTTTGTTCCAGCATTTGTTCATACTCTATTAGTGCTCCTTGATCCTATTCATAACTGTTCTTTAGAATTCCTCCTCTTCATTGCTACTCTGTTGCCCTATAAGCCATTCTTATTGGGAGCAGGCAGTATGGGACTGGAGAGTTTGGAAAGAGTTTCTTTGTTCTGATTGTGTTGCTTCTGGTTTTGCATTGGTACTTGAACATCTGGAGCTAAGTAATTGCGTTCCTTCTTTGGTGCTGATTCACCAATGGGGTAACTGTGGTGAACCTAGGATATGTAGACACAGTTAATGTGCTGTAATGTTAGAAAGAGAGAGAGGGAGAGAGAGAGAGAGAGAGAATGTTCAGATTTTAGTTAATAAGATTAGAAATTAGAGGGTCAGCTTGATAAGGTTACAGATAGTGAAATAGTTGAGAGTGCCTACAGATTTCTGAAGCTGTTGATAGTCTATTTTGTCCAGTTGTGTCCACATACACATATACATAAAAGTGAGGTCCTGCAGGTGAGGTCCCTGTTGAGAAACCCATTGCTCCTGCTCTGTTTGCCTCGCCCTGTGCTGGGTCCTTGGGCACAAGGGGTGGGGTTGGAGCAGCCAGCTGAGCTCCCACTGTTCAGGTCCGTGTGGTGAATCCCAATGTTCAGGTGCCAGCTTGACTCTCTTTGCTGGGTGCAGACTTGGAAGCAGGGGGATGGACAGGGGCCAGCAGGTGAACCCCTGTGGACCTGGTCTGCATGGAGAAGCTCTTTTTCCTGCTCTGGCTTACCTTACCACTGCTCTGGGTCCCAGCCTTGGGTGCAAAGCAAGTCAATGACTTCATTAACCTCACTGGAACCCTGGGTTCTGGGGTCCCCCATGGTCCTTACCTGTTTTTCTCTGCAGTAAGGGATGGGAGACAATTAAGCACTAAGGTTTCCTCTTGGGAATTCTTTGCCTGTTTCTCTGAGTTGGTCATATAAACCCTGAGTCTTGGATTTGTCACCTAAGGCATTTCAACTCTTTCTAGCTTTGTGCTTCCAATGTCTCAAGGAGAACATTTTTCATCTGGATGACTCAAATGTCATTTAAGCACCTCATCCCTCATCTACAAGAAGTCAGAAAATCTGATGTATAGCTCTTGCTGTGAAATGTCTGCCTTCTGGTTCCCATTTTTTTCAGACCTTTTCTTTTTTTTTTTTTTTTTCCTTCAAAGTTTCCTCTGTACCATGCAACGTTTTTGAGTCTCTTTCAGTGAATGGTACCTAGAACCGAGTTATCACTAAGAATGCAGGGTTTTGTAGCACACACCCCCACACACTAAAGAAAAGGATAAGGGGGCTGGAGAGGTGGCTCAGGGGTTAAGCCTCTGCCTTGCAGGCAGAAGGTCCTGAGTTCGGATCCTAGATCCCACGTATAGATGCCGGGAGAAAGTGGTGGCGGCCTGCGTTTCCAGTCCTGGTAGGGCGGAGCCTGTGAATCCCCGGGCGGAGTAAACAAAGAGGAAGTGGAGGCGTCCATGGTGGTTCCCGAATTCATCCGTGGTTCTACACACACATACACACATACATACACATGCTCGCACACATACACGCACAATTGAATACATAATAGATAATAGTAAAAAAAAACGAAAAAGATAAGTCAGCAATGTCCACCTTGCTCACATGTCAGTCATCCGTCCCTGCTTTTCTCACTGGTTGAAGTATCATTTATGTTCCCGTGCAGGTGATGCCCCATTTTGCCTGCCTGCCATCCCATGGACGTTCTCAGATGTTAAAGGCATGCCAAGCATATAGTGCCAATCTCCCAGACAGTGTTTCTCAGAAACGTTTAAAGAGTGTATGGTAACTGGATGATATTGCTGTGGGTTATTTTACATATAAAGAACAGTGATTTTTCAGTTGAAGCAGCTTTGAATTATTCCATTTTAGGTATATGTCAAGACTGAATGATTCTACATATGGCTTAAATAAGCAAACAACCACCATTTTCAGCACACATAGGATATAAATGTGATAAGTAATTTATTTGTACCAATAAATAATGATATCCATGCCATATTAGAAACAAAAGACACATGAGCCTAATCAGTCGCTTCTGAATGTGCAAGAAGGAACCACTTAAGACTGAGACATAGCAGGCCTTCTGACCTGCCAACTGTCACTGCTCTAAGCCTCATATAGAAACATTGTCACAGCGAAGGTTATCTGCCTCTGTGCCAAGACTTTGGCTTGAGCACAATTTCTCCTGCCCGTGACACACAGTCCACTTCAAATCGATACTCTGAAACAGCCTGCCATAGTCTGCATCCTGTACAGCTCCGTGCCTGCAAGTTTGCAAGATTTCTTATCTGGTATCTACAGAGGTTTTTCTGTGGCCAGAATGACTTTTTTGTGCCTCATGCTTCAGGAGAGCCTTTCTGAACCTTGCAGCTTCTTTAACCATTCTTAGCCATTCTGCAGTGTGTGTGTGTGTGTGTGTGTGTGTGTGTGTGTGTGTGTGTGTAAGAGAGAGAAAGAAAGAGCATGTTGTGTTACATTTATGATCCAATCATGCCCCAAGCTCTCACCTCTGAACACCGCTGCATTTGGGGCGATCATAGTTTGCATATAAGTTGCCCTAGAGGATCATATGTTGAATCCTTAGCTGATATTAATGTTTGGGAAGATTTCAACACCTTTGAGAGGTGAGATCTGAGCACTGGTAAGATGGATCAGTGGGCGAGATACCTGCTTGCAAGCCTGGAAACCTAAGTTCCATCTCTGGAAGCCCAGATGGTGGAAGGAGAGAGAACCAACTTCTGAAAGACGGCCTGTCATCTCCACTTCTGCAACTGCGACACATCTTCAATTCTCTTGCCTCCCTCTCTCAAATAAATAGCCAAAATACTTTACTTTTTAAAAAAAAATAAAGTGGGATTAGAAAATTAGTATTAAAGTTAAGATTGGAATAAAAATATCTGTTAGTCCCACCAGCCATGAACACCAAATCAGTAGTTTTTGGAAAATTGACATAGCTTCTAAATTGCTAGTCAATAAAATTTGATACTGTGGATGAAAGCAAATGTGTCTGACATAGTTTCTTGATGACAGGTTTTTAGTCTGTGGCTACATGGTCTCATTATTTTTAAGATATGGTGAGACAGAATACCATGGTGGGGAAAAGAGAAAAAATCACTTTTTTTGGTAGCTAAGTCACAAAGAGAGAACAAAGAAAATACAAAATGTACCATCTAAAGCTATTGCCTTGTTGTCCCCCCGCCCCCGACATCTGCTTCATTTGATTTAGCCTCACCCCTTAAAGTTGCCACCAGTTCCCAAAAGTTCAGAAGCATATAATCAATTGATGTAGTAATTCACTGATAAAGTTAGAACATTTATGATCCAATCATGCCCCAAGCTCTCACCTCTGAACACCGCTGCATTTGGGGCGATCATAGTTTGCATATAAGTTGCCCTAGAGGATCATATGTTGAATCCTTAGCTGATATTAATGTTTGGGAAGATTTCAACACCTTTGAGAGGTGGAGCTTTACTAGAGAAGGAGATGTCACTGGGGGTGGAACTTGAGGTTTGGAAGCCCAGCCCTGTTCATGCGTTTTGTTATTGCTCCCTCTGTATCCATGGTGATCTGTATCATGGTGACCTGAGCCAACCTCCAGCTGCCCCTCACCATGCCTTTTCTGCCACAGTGAATTGTATCTTTCCTCTGGAACTGTAAGGCATGTAAATCTCTATTTCACAACAGCAGAGAGAGTAACTGCAACAGGCACTAAGCATTCAGTGTCTGAGTTTTGCTAGGATTTTTCATATTTAATCCACAGCCCCTTCGAGAGATGGTGGGATTCTTCCAATCATTTGAAACCTTTCACTGAGAAAAGACTATAAAGTCTCTCCTGGAAGAAGGAATTGCGTGTCCTGATTGTGCTTTGATTTGAGCTGCAGCACCAATTATTCCTGAAGTTGCAGCCTGCTGGCCTGCTCCCAAGAGCCACATTCATGGGAACCAGTTCTTTAGAGTATATTACTGTATGTGGACACACGCCCACATCCTACTGGTTTTGTTTGCCTAGAGAACACTGGTTAATAGAAGGCCTTCCAAGAAGGACAATCCGAAGAGAGTTTATTGAGAGAGACAAAAGCTGAAGTATCTAAACCAACTCCCGGAATCACTCTCTGTTACTTCCCAGTGCTCTATTGCTGATACCCATATTCAGAAAAGTAAAATTAACAATGGTCATTTGACCATCAGGCTCATAACAAAGGGTCCTAATCATATAGGACCGGTGAAGATGAGATCACAGATTCAGCTTTTCTAAAAGCTTGGCTTTTTCACTAGTCTTGGAATATACCTTTCTGCTGGAGACAAGAGAGGAAAGAGTCATAAGCAAATGTTCTGGGGCTTCTGCAAAGTTAAATTGTTAGATGATCTGTTATTTATTTTCCTTTTTTTTGCATGCGTGGGTAGGTGTAGGTATGTATATGTGGGTGTGGGTGTGTGAAGAAGAGGGCACTTGAATGTATATGCCTGTGGAGGCCCAAGGATGGCTTCAGGAATCATCCTGGATTGTTCTGTCTCCTTATTGCTTTGCTCTGGGGTTTCCCAGGCTCTGCTTTCCAGGGCCAGAGGTATAGGCCACCACCATTTCTGCAAGGTATTTTTATGTGGCATCTGGAATCTGAACTCAAATTCTTTCTCTAGGGAGGCAAAGCCTTTAATCCCTGGGCCGTCTCCCAGCCCTGGTCTGTCATTTCTGAGTTTTGCAAGAAACCCATGGTACAGGACAACGGGACCTAAAAATCTAAGTGACTGCAAGTAATGTGGAATTCTGTGGGTCTGGTTGATGGGATGGCAGAGCACATGGGGAGCAAGGTGTGCTTACTGAATGCTAGAGAGTATACACTAAATACTTTCACTGATTAATTTAACTTCTAAAATAAGTATGTCGAGCACTGGGAAGTAACACAGTGATTCTAGACTGTCCTTCTTGGAAGGCCTTCTATTAACCAGTGGCCTTCTATATATTTTCATGAACCTTTGATCAGACAATGGCATGGATTGGAAAAGGCCTAAATATGTCCCCTTAGAGTTTCACATGCTGTATCTTGGTCACAGTGATGGTTTGGAGGTGATGGAAGCTTTAAGATGAAGAGCCTATGATCCTCTACAAGAGTAGACAATTCAGAGGAAACCCTGAGACCCATAGAAGTAGACAGGCAGGAGGGCAGAAGGGAGTGGGATGGATTAATGAAGGGAAGGGAGGAAGGAGAGAGGCAGGGATAAGTACTCAATATGCTTGTAAAACTAGGAAAAAATAAAAATATTATTAATTAAAAAAGAGGAAGAGCCTAGTATAAAATAATGAAGTACTTTTAAGATGGAATGGATTAATTTGCATGAAGACAGATTGATATAAAGCAAGTCTGGTGGGCTAGATTCTCTCTTGCTTCCTGTTTAGCCAATTGAGCTCTTGTTCCTGTTCCCAGCATGATGCTATCTGCCATGTCGTAATGTCTAGAAAGCCCTTGTCAGACTCAAGAAAATGATGGTGCTGTACTATTTTTTGTTTGTTATTTAAAGTATCTAGGATCAAGCCCAGGGCACTATACATGCTAGGCAAGTATTCTACCACTAAGCTGCATTCTCAGGGAGGTCCTATACTCTTGAAATAAAACTTTTTTTGCAATAGACACTCAGCTTTGGGCACTTTGTTTTGTAAGAACACATAATGAATAAGATAGATGATAGTCTCATTTTGAGACTCCAATTATTGTGGATATACCATTTGATAGGTCCTCTACTGGGGTCACTGCTTGTAACACTTGAACGGGGTACTCGGGCAGATGCTTGACTCTTTCATGGGGAGAGATTGGGTTCTGTGTGAAAACATTTCCAGGTAGCCAGGCAGAAGCTACATTGACTACATAGCATCATTTATTGTGTTTGCGATTGGTTATATTGAGTCACAAAAGCCAGCCCACGTTTAAGTTAGGAAAAAGAAATGCAGACATGTCTTCAAAACATCTCAGGCAGATTGAATTATTTTCCTTGTACCAATGCCGAAAGGGAGAGATAGAAGTGCTGAGTTCACCATGATGCAGCACACAGCTAGTAAGTGACAAAAGTGAGACTCTAAACCAGTTTGGTCAGTTCCCAAAGTCTGTACAGTAAGCCACCATGGTATACTGTCTATGTGCAAGCCTGCATTTAGCACCGCAATGAGATGTAGACATGTAGGAACAAATTGGAGCTCAAAAGCTAGACGAAAGACCTTAGCAATCCACTACAAAAGCAAGCGACCAATAAATGCACTCTGCTAAAGGAGCTCAGGAAGGATTTCTGGAGCAGTGAGTCAGCACAGTGAAGAGTCTAGGGATGGGGGCAGCCACTAGGGAAGGGAATGGGGAGAAGGATTTCCTGAGCAGACAGAACAGTCACAGGATGCGTGGATGAATTCAAGAACACACCACCACCTTAATGACAGCGGAATTAGCACAGCGGATTCTTGGAAGGAAATGTGGGAGATGTGACCTGGACAGCCACCCACCACCTAGTTAGGAAAGTGCCGGAGTGCCAGGATTAAGCTTCTCCTTATCATTTAATCTCGGGTTGAGCAACAGCATCGTCCATCACCGAGTGGAAGAAACGTAACTTCTTATTTTTTCTTTTTTGGGGGTGTGTATGTATGCATTATATGTGTGTACATGTTCATGAATGTAAGTCCATGTGTATTAAGTGTGGGCATGACGGGTGGAGGTCAAGAGGACAACCTTCAGGGTTGTTCCTCATTTCCACCTTGTTTGAAGCAGCATCTCTTGCTCACCAATGCATGTTCCAGGCTAGCCTCCATCATTCTCCTGCCTCTGTCTCCCATCTTTCTGTAAAGCATCCTGGAATTACAGATGTGTACGACGACATCAAGCTCTTACATGAGTTCTTGGGGATCTGAACTCCACCATGCAAGTACTTTAGTCACTGAACCATCTTCTTGGCCCCAAGAAAAATGCAACTTCTTTTAATGTGTGTGTGTGTGGTGTGTGTGTACATATGTCCTGTGGTGTACACGTGCAGGTCAACTTTCAGGATTCAGGTCTCTCCAGCTTCCTCGAAGAATCTGGGATCAAATTCAAGCTTTCAGGTTTATGCACGAGCTTCCATACCCACCCAGCCATCTCTGCAGCTAAAGAAATACAGCTTCTTAGACTCTCTCTGGACTTACGGAATCAGAAACCCTGGGACTGGGCTCTGCGACCTGTGTTTTCACAAGTCCTTCTCAGGTGGGTTTCATGAGGGCCTGGATTTGAGACCCTCATCTCCTAGGTGTTGGGGTAGGGGTACACCTTGGCAGACCTTCTGCCTGTGCTGAGCTGAGCAGGCTGCAATGAGAGAGTAGGTTGTCTTTGAGGAGAGGTAAAGGGTGGTTCCGCAAGTGCAGGAGGAGCAGGAAGCAGGGGAGGTGGACTTGGCACTGGGTGCCATCGGTGAAGAGGGGTAGGACGCCCCCTCATAATGTCCCCTCTAAAGATCATGGCACAGTCATTTATTAAGAATCTCTCTACATATTTAAGCCACATGGCCCAGGAATGGGTGTATAAACAGGATCCTGGCTGGGACCACGCACTTAGTTTCCTGTCATAAGATCAAGCTACTTACTCTGCATTTTGCCTTTGGCAAAGCATGGCTTGGTTAAGCATTTTTCTCTTGGCCTCCTATACTTCCTTGTCAGGATTGCTATTTCCACCAAAGCCACCTACACTACATTTGCAGGAATGTTTTAAATACAAAGTCTATGGCATACACCTGAAATGAAACGATTTTGGATACACTCAATATATAAAAGCGATTTTTGTGGTTTGCTCTCATTTTTCATGTAACATGGACCTAGAACATGGAGGTTCGAGTCTCAAGAACTAGACTTTGAATTTTATAGAGCGCTGAGTTTATCGTCCCAGAAGATCATAATTCTGGGTGCCACCATTCATCTGGAAAGGAGACTGAAAGATGTTTCTTGCATATCATGCGGTTGTGTAAGAATCAAAGAAGAAAAGAAGCAAGAGTGGGAAAGTCCTGAGAACAGGGAAGTCCACATACACGCTGAGTGAGGCACATTGGAGTTCCTCCTTCCTTCCTCCCTGCCCCATCACTTTTCGTCACCCCTATCCTCTCCTTGGCTCCACCTGTAATTTTCTAGCTCCCACATAGGGGTTCAGTTTGCCACGTGCTACAGATGTAGCTTCTGGCTGCTCTTCTCATTCGGAGAAAAATATGTAAGAATCCATTGCTCACTTGGTCGGTTCAGGGAACACCTCACATCCTCATACGCGCCAATATTTCTATTTATCCTGACTCTCTACAGACAGTTTGGCAGTCCTTACTGATGCAATGATGTCACCAGCTTGTTGATATCTAAAGCACCTTCCTTCTCTGCTCAGGTAAGGACCCCAGAGGGCTCTGTAGCATGGGAGAGTTCTCTGATGGAGGATAGGCACAGTACAGTCAGCATATAGCCTCCTGGATGCCTGAGGTGGAGCAGGAGGAACTGCAGAGAAGGAAAATAAGGAGACCTCAGGTCCTGGATCCCGGTCTTCTATGGGTCTCTTGGACCTTGCCATCACCCAGTATAAACTATCAGAGAGGTAATATGCAGTTTTTTTAGCATGTTTCTAGCAAATCTCTTTTCGGTTATTGATGAATTAGTCACTCAGGGTTAAATCTCTATTAAATGGTGGCTGGCCATCTTCAGAGTTTTGTTTAGCCCACTTTGTCCTTCCCAGTAGACTTGCAGCCACCGGTGAGCATGTGTGGCAGAACCTGACACATTCTGGGACAGCATTTTCTGTCGCAGTCACTGACCTTTAACTGCAGCCATCAGTGAGCCCTGTGTGTGTGTGTGTGTGTGTGTGTGTGTGTGTGTGTGTGTGAGAGAGAGAGCACTATGTGTGACCTGTAGAAGCCCAAGGGGACTTCGGGAATCACCTTGGATTGTGCTACATTCTCTTTGCTTTTGTTCTTCAGTTTCCCCGGGCTCCACCTTCCAGGACCGGAAGTAGAGGCTGCCGCCATTTCTGCCTGGTGTTTTTACGTGGGATTTGGGATCTGAATTCAAACTTAGGACCTTCTGCTTTTGAGGCAGAGGTTTAACCCCTGAGCCATCTCTCCAGCTCCTAGTCAGCCCTCTTGCAAAGGGTGCAAGTGGCCCTGGGGTGAAAGGAGGGGAGCCCTTCCAGGGACCCAGATGTAGGATTCCACACTGCCTGCAAAGGTCTGGCTGTGAATGTTGTGAGAAGCATCTCTAATTTTTTTCTCTCCCTGAACCTTTCCCAAAGCAAATGCTCTTCCACCTATTTGAACAATGTTTTCTTTTCGCAGACGAGAATGGAGGTCAGGAAACTTTCCCACTAACAAAGTCCTCTGGGAATGTTCAGCTCCCAAGCTGGGCTCAGTATGGCTGCAGCTGACCTTTGCCTTGTCTTGCACCTGTGGTTGTGTTGCCCGCCCCCAAGTCTGAGCTGTGTGACCCGTGCATTGAGTGGACATGGGTGTGCGTACTGCCATAGTGATTCTCCACCAGGAATACAGCGGGGGCATGAAAGAGTGTAGAAGATCCCAGGGCCAGGAGTTAAGTGGGAATCAAAAGTCACACCCTTTTCTCGGGAGGAAAGGGGAGGAGGGTCCAATTGAAAGACTGACCAGCTGGTTGGGAACCCAGTCCTGTCAAGGCGGGTGGGCGAGAAAGCAATACTTATGATTTCAGCCTGCCCTTGGGGAATCTGAGGGCCATAGGCCAGAGAACTTGTCTTGACACTTGCCAGTGAGGACGAAGTGAGACTGAGCTGCCCGCTGCAGCTGGTCCCCTCCACTTACCCTGAGCAGCCAGCGCCTGGGAGCCCCCTGTCAGCAGTCTCTCTCTCTCTCTCTCTCTCTCTCTCTCTCTCTCTCTCTGAGCCCACCCACCACCACGCTCCTCAACACAGTAACTGGCAGAAATTCAGAGGTGATCATATATCTTAAGTCCCACTTAACATTCCCATATCCCCTGTCCTTGAGACAGTTTCCGAACTCCCCAGTTTAGCACACGTGGCCTTTACTCTTACGGGCCTGCCAGTGTCTCCAGTAAAAATGTCCAGTACACATATTTTACTAAACCACAGCTCTGCAACTGTGTTTGTGCAAATGACCTGCCTTGATGAATGACGGCACCCCTCACTTCAGCCAGCTTATGTGAGTGCGTCAGCTTGCTTGGCTGCTCTCCAACAAGGTAGGGCAGCCCTGGGTGGCTTTGCCATGCAAATAATACTGTGCACCGTTCTGAAGGCTTGAAGTCCAAGATCAAGGCACGTCAGGAGGTTGGACTCCTCTTTCCTTGGCTACAAGTGGCATCACTTCCTGTGCCATCACAAAGCTGTCCCTTTGTGTGTGTTTGTGATCCTTCTTCTTTAAAAGACACCAATCATGTGAGATTCTGGTCTGCCCTATAAGTCATCTTTCATCCCAATTGGCTCTTAGAATCCCTAGCTTCAAATATGACCACTTTCTGAGATTTATACAGTTAAGGCAATGGCAAACAAATTCAAAGGGGATACAGTTCAGCCCAAATAACACAAGACCCCAGTGGGGGAGGAAATTGAGGTTTTTTACAGGAATCATCAGAGTTTCTTGAAACATGAGATGCTAAACAGAAAGGGCTGACCCCGATGCTGTGGCCTCCTGGGATTCCCTATGATACAAGCGTTGATGTTACTCCCACTGTCTCACTGGCACTCTGGATTAAGTTCTTGAGTTTAGGGATCATCATTTCTTACTCCTCTGTCTCAACATCCAGCATATGCACTTATGCAACAGACATTTCCTGAGGACATTTCTGATCCTTATCATTCTTACCCCTCTTCTTAGGAGGTCTCTCCTTGTTCCCTTTCAACTTCAGACTTTTCTGTGACAAGAGTCCCAGACCTAATACAGAAAGCCATCCTAGATTCTTCCTCAGTGCTGATAGCGGTTTCTCCGTTCCCTGTGCTCGGAACCCTCTCCATTTGTGCTCCTCTGCCTCATTCTGATTGTGTGAGAAGAGGTTTGACCACGCATGCACCTCATTGGACAAGAGAAGTGTCATGCGACCCACCCTGTGATGACCAGGCATAGCAGCCCACAAAGATCATCCTCACCTCAGATGACTCAGGGTCCTTTCAAATGCAAAGGTTAGTGGTATGGACAGATCCCACAGCCCAAGGGAGGGGGGGTTCCTCTTTAGGCTACAAATTTGCCACAGATTACTTGACTGGCCTGCTGCTAGTACACCCCATCTGCTTGCTGTTGCTGTATATTTTGCTACCCCCCAGGCACAAACGTGTCACCAGCCTGGATTTCACTGAAGATTTCTGGCCCCTCTCTCCCCACGATGGATAGTCCTAGAATTTTGCAAGCTTTGGTCACTTCCTGTACCCATCTGTAACATGACTCAGGTTGTACTCGTTTGTTGCAGTTCACCTGCCTGGTTGCTGGTAAATGACCATCAAACGGTTTAAGGGAACAAGGGATTTATTTTCTCTTACGATTTTCTGATTACAGTTCTCAGTCCAGCTTGATGGGAGACATGCACCAGCACCAGGCCGAGGGAACTGACCACACCATCTCTACATAATGACTGAGAGAGGGACAATCCTTATTTGCCAGACAAGTGTGTCTGGCCAAATATACATAAGGATGCTGACTTTCCCAATCAGCTCTCAGTATTTTATTCATCTGTTCAGGGCTTAGTCCCACCCACCGTGGGCTGGGCCTTCCCCATCATCTAGACAATCTCCTGCAAATTTGCTTTGGGCTTAACTCAACAACCAATTCTCTACAAGTGTGCCCAGAGCTCAAACCCTCAACCATAAAGTTGATACCTGTACATAAAACCATGACATCATTCTACAAATATTATAGAACTTTTAATTATTGAAGACTTGCCCCAACAGGTCTACATTCATGTATCATTACTATAACAGTAGCTAATGTTTATTCTGTGCAGGATCTCATACAGAGATTCCCGTGTATTCATTCATCTAAACTTACTCCAACTAAAATGAAGCTGACACTCTTGTGTCATATGACTTAAGCATATGTGTTACCACAGAGTCTTGTTCCTCTTGCCATAATACCAAATACCTTGACAATAACAACTTAAGGGAGAAAGGGTTTATTCTGACACACAATTCAAGATGTAGTCCACCATGGCAGAAAGTCAAGGTGGCAGGAGACTGAAGCAACTGGTCACAGCGAGTCACAGCCAGGAACCAGCGAGCAATGAATTCTGAGCTTCTTCTCAGTTCTCTTTCTCCTTTTATACAGCCCAGGATCCCAGTCTGGGAATGCCTCCACCCACAAAGCAATCCCCTATCCGAAGGCCTGTCCAAAGACCCATCGCCCAAGGGAAAGCAAATCCATGGCTCTCTGTCTCATCCAGTTGACAATCACACATTAACCATCACAGACGGTTATGTTTTCTTCTTAAGACATCGCTCGGACAGTAGTGGACTAAAATTCACCTCCCAACCCTGTCACAGCTAAAGCATCTGAGGCTGGAATTTAAGCAGGAAACCTTACACTGAGAGTTTACATACAGACACCTGTCCGATGGGGTTGCCGGAACTCATCTGGAGCAGGGAATATCCATGTCCAGCTGGGAACTCTCACAGATGTGATGTCGACTATTCCATCCCATGAGGCTGTGGCCTCAGGGCTGGCTGCCCTGCTAAGCTGCAGCTGTGGGATCGTAGAATTCAACAAGGAATTAGTCTAATTGCATCCTGTGAGTCATGTCGATCTCCCAGCTAATAATAACCACGGTTGTCCTTAGAGACCTCACAAATCACACAACTCCGTGACCTAGGACAGCTTGATCCCTCCTTTCTCATGGCCTAAACTGGAAAGTGTCTGGCGGTGATGAGTCTTGGTTTCCAGGTAACCCAAGGCTCAGCAAAAGGTCAGATATGACGCCTCTGTGGCCTTATGCCTGGATGGACAGCTGGGGAGCCTCACTGTGAGGTGGAGCCCAGGGAACCTGAGTGTCAAGCTATACCTCTATTAGCATTTCCAGAAAGAACACAGGTAGGACAGATGCTATGCTGACTGGCAATGCGAATCGTTGCGAGGAAAATGGAATGAAGTCCCACAATGACTCTGTAAAGCCACAGAGAGGAGAAAAGACAAAATACAATTGGGAAAAGAGGCAGCATGGATCACATGCATGTGCAAGTAATTGGAGCCTTGCAGGGGAGGGTCACCTTGCACTCTGGGGAAATCAAGCAGGTGGTAGTGTGGTGGGCAGGGGTGAAGTTTGAGAGCAATCATTCTCCCTTAATTTATTCAGAGCAGCGATATTTTATAGTTGAGTCAGGAGATAGCAAATCCATGCTCTGATAGGTAGATCATTCTTGCGATCCATATCCTGTGAATTGTGCTGTGGTGATATCCGAATTCCACAGTTGGGCCTGGAAAAGGAGCCTGTATGTCTGAGTGCACGATACACATCTCCCTTACATGGGAGAATCTTTTGGGTGGAAGACTTCAGGAGAGCAGAGCAGTTCATTGTACCTGCCCAGTATGTGGAAGGGACAGAGGGGACTCCCAGGGGTCCTTGTCACCAAGATACAGGGGCAGAGCTTGCCATGGAGTCTGGAGGCATGCACGCATGCCTTTCAGGACCCTGAATGACCCATCATATGTTCCTGAATATGGGTAGGCTTGGCCTGAACTGAGCCTTCGAAGTTCATTGCCTCTTGTTTTTCTACCATGTGAACCACTGCTTTGGCATTAGAGGCAGTTTTTATCTTCCAAAACATTACGCTAAGTCCCTTTTTCTTTTCTACTCTTCATTTCATTATGTAGAACATCCGCATCAGATAGGCATAATCATGCAACAAACAGCTGCTGGAGAAGTCAGTTTGGATTCCACAGCGGATAAGTGTAGCTATGACAGGAAAAAGACATCTAGAGATGGGATTTTGGCCTAGTGCAGGTCTTGAAAATAGAAATGTGGGGGCATGATTGGTTCTAAGAGAAATTTCACAGCTAGCCAGAGGAGACTTATGCAAGCAGATTATTAGAAAATAAGACCAACAGTTAAATGTGTTACAGTATTCCTCCTTTTTAAATAATCAATTCTATCCCTTGATTGTGAAATTACTATCAATTGGACAACAGGCAGTCCTAGAAATGAGGAAATATATAAAAGGGAAAAGAGAGATTCTCTGATTTTTCAACAACTCAGCCACCACCCATTAGCATTTAAGCACACCTTCTTTCCAGCTTTCATAGACATATACCTTTATATACATAGTTCCCAAAGTCAGGGACATAATTCCTACAACAGCCCTCCCCTCTAATTTCATTTTCTGTTGCCTTAGCCACCATTAGTCAATTGTAGTCTGAAACTATCAAATGGAAAATTCTAGAGGTTTTAAATTATGGGCAATATTGAGTATGATGAACACCCCATCTCGCTCCATCCATCCTTTGTGGAGCTTGAATATTCTATCTGCTCCGTGTGTCACACTGTGTACACCACCCGCCCCTTAGTCAGTAAGTAACTACTTCAGTTATCAAATTATCTGTTCATATTGCAGTGTTTGTGGTCAAGTCACCCTTTCCTAGGAACCTAATGCTACATCACCATCCCATTGGCAAGCATTTCACTTCCATTCAACACATAGCCATGACGTCATGGTGCATCCTCTTCAAAGGAGGGGTGAGTGCAGTATGCCAGAAACCTTGAGAATTAGAACACATTCACATAACTAGTATGTACCGCAGCAAATTGTTATATTGTGTATCTTATTATTAGTTATTGGTCATCTTTTGCTATGCTTCACTCACAAACTTTAGTACAGTATACATGTATCTATATATTCACATATTTATTCACACACACAAACACACACACACACACACACACACACACATATATATGATTCAGTATAATCAACAGTTTCAAATAATTATCTAGTGATCTTGGAACATGTTCCTAGAAGTCAAGAGAGACCTCTGTGCATATGTGCATATGTGTGTGTGTGTGTGAAACCACACACCATTTATGTTTTGATAATTCTTCAGCTACTTTGAGTAACACATCCCATCTCCACACATGCATTATCCAAATTTCTCATGGGAAATAGAATCCAGAGCTTGTGCAGGGTTGTATTGTAGAATGGGGCGCAATATTTGCAAGTCATTCTCTATTAAACAACAGGCCTATGAACAGCTATCCTGTGTCATTAGGATTCTTCAGTATGGCTTCTTGACAGGCAGAAGGTGGGTCTGCATTGCAGATTGTAAGTACTCACAGGGAGAACGTGGATCAAGGCACAGTCTTTACTGTTGAAGATGGTTTAAGGCTAGGACAGTGGGCTGCAGTGTCCTGCTCTTTGCTTACACACATATCAGGAATGCCATGTGCTGTAAGTACTTACAAATCTGTACATGAAGATCATTTTTAAAATATTACAAAATTGACAAAAGAAGAGGACACAGAGATTATAAGAGTGAAGAAAGTCAAAGTGTAAACTCCCGGGGTCCTGCACATGCCGCCGAACCTAGGGCCTCTCCTAGCGAGGTCCACCCGGACATTGGCAAGGGTGGCTCCGTAAAACAGCAAGATCCCTGTCTGCACGTAGCTTGAAAGGTGATTCAGAAATATAGAGCTTAAAGTCAGTCCCAGTATTATTTCTCCTTTGCTCTGAAACTGTCTGTGGCTTGTATTCCCAAAAGGCAGAAGTGTCAGTTCTTCAGATTGACATGATTACATCTCAAAAAGGAGGCTGAAGGGCCTCTTTTTGGCCTTACTTGCTGACAATGCACCTACGTTAAATCTCATCTTCTGATTAGGAATGAAATCTCTCTTTCATCCAGCCATGCCCTTCTCGATTTTTTCCTCTTGAACCTGTGCAAAGCCAAATTCCCATCATTGTTTTACTTGCCCATTGTAGATGCTTTACTGATTTGCCCAAATCTGAGATTTCCTCAGTAATATTGTTTTAGTGGAGCCCCTCAGGTCCTCTGCACACCTGGTTGCGTGAGCACCATAATTTCAACCTCAGCACAACTAGCACATCATCTTGTGAAAATACTCTAGGTTGAAGTTCTTTGAGTCTTCTTTGAATGCTATGTCATGGCTGATGAGGCTCCTCTTACCTGTGACTTCTGGACTCAGGGCAGAAACAAGACAGGCAGATAGGTTCTCTCATTTCTAATTAAAATGTTCCCAAATGTAACTGAGAAGCGTATGAACTTCACATGGAGTAAATATTAGCCTTTAGAATTGAGTGGTTCCAAATTGAGGTTCTGCTCCATCTGAATGGGTCCCACATGGAAAAGGAACACTGACTCGTGGCAGACTGTCACTCCCCTCAAGGAATGTGAATACTAGCAGGACCTAACCTACAACTTAGGCGGGAGGACCCCTGGGAGCCAGTCTGATCAAGAGAGAAAGGTCACAGAAGCCCAGCCAAGGGAAACCCTCTAAACTGTTCATCCCAAGGTGAGACCAAGAAATCAACAGCCCAGCTCTGAGGCCGAAGGACACACTAGGGATGAAAGGTGAGAGTACATAAACATACACGCGCATGGCCCACCTTCTCCCTGTGAGTACTTGCAATCTGCACCCACAGGCCCAAGTTCTCCCTGTCAAAGAACTATGCCAAAAAACCCTGATGGCACAGGTTCGCTGTTCATAGGCCCATAGGGGATCAGATAGGATGTGAAGGTCACTGTGGAGGGGAAGAGGGATCTGGAGAATTCTCTGGCATGCCAGGGGAACTCAAGTTAAGTCTTACTCATATATATATACATACATACATTGAGGGAAAAGTTCAAAGCACAGAAAAGCCCTAAAATTGTAGTAGTAAACAAACATTTCCATCATGCAGGTTTAGGAAAAGTTCTTTGGATTCTTTACTTAAAGGAGAACAGCATTTCAAATGGCCAAAAATCTGTAAGTGCGTTCTTCTTTCTTAATTCCCTCCATAACTTTCTGTTTTCAAGTTAGGTTGCTTAGATTTCTATTAATACAACAAAATACCTGAGAAAATCATGTCAGAAAGAGAAAAGATTTACTTTGGGCTCATGTTTTCTGAGGGGTCAGTCCACAGTCACCAGCTCTGTGATGCTTCACCGCCCGCTGAGACAGCATCATGACAGGGAATGCATGGTAGACTAAAGCTGTTTACCTCACAGTAGTCAAAAGTCAAAAGGGAGGGAAGAAGGGGCCAGGGTCCCAAAATTCCCTTCAGCACATGCCCCAAATGACCAAACTTCCTTCTACTAGTTAGCTCCTATCTCCAAAAAGCACTACAAAGTGGAGGCCATAGATATGAGATATTGCTTCATATATGGTTTAACAATCTCACAAACATATCTCCATGACCAGTTGCCATTTCTACGTGTGGGTGACACTAGTTCATACATTTCACTCTTCACATTGCCTTTCGCATTAGCACTTATTCTGAGCTCCATCCACGCCAGCACTTGTTGCTTTGCTTATCTTCTGTACATAGGTTGTACTGTGTGTAAACTGCATATGCATGTTAAAAACCTATTGGCCTAATGCAGGCATGCCAGGTCGCCACCTGCTCATGAATACTCCTTGTGGTTTCAGCTATCCTGGTGTGTCGCTTTCATGACCATTTCTCTGAAAATGAATATAGTTTGACAATTTTTGTCTTTGTGATCTGATACTCCTTTTTGTGAAATCTTTGTTTGACTCTTTGAAAAATTTTAATTGTGTCATCTGACCCTTTCTTTGTAGGAATTATGTTTATATGCTAGGTAGAAGATTGTCTCTATTTTATGTGCTACAACCACGTCTCCATTTTATGTCTGGCCTTTTCATTTTACTAATTGTATTCTTTAATGAACTCCTACTCTTAATTTAACAGTGTTATTTTGAGATTGATGTTCTTTATCCCCCACTTAGCTAAACTTTCTGTCTCCCAAGTTACTAATATTCTTCTCTTTTACAATCTCTACAAACTATCACATTACTTTTTACATTGAAATTCTTAATTTATCTGGGAAGTAAAGTAGCTTTTTGGTAATTACATTTCTTCATACAAACTCAGAGCTGATCTAATACAATTAAAAATGTGACTTACTTTTATTTTGCTACTTACAATAAGTCATATATTCACATGCTAACAAATATAACTCTGATTTCCTTCCTCTTTATCTATTTAGCTCCTTGTTTATTTCTAGTATTACATACTCTTAATTATAAATACTTGATAAAACCAGACATCCAGAGCAGTTTCTCACACTTTATACCCCTATTAAAATTATACTACTATTATTAATCTTCTGTATTTCTTTTAAATTTTTTTATATTATTATTATTTATTCAACTGTGCGCATGTGCGTGTGTATGTGCGCGCACGTCTGTGTGTGTGTGTGTGTGTGTGTGTGTGTGTGTGTGTGTGTGTACGTGTAGAACCACGGACGAATTCGCGAACCACCATGGACGCCTCCACCTCCTTCTGCCCCGGGATTCACAAGCTCCGCCCTACCAGGACCGGAAGCGCAGGCAGCCCCGGCTTCCGCCTGGCGTCTATACGTGGGATCTGGGATCCCGAACTCAGGACCTTCCGCCTGCAAGGCAGAGGCTCAACCCCTGAGCCACCTCTCCAGCCCCAATCTTCTGTATTTTTATGAACATTTTCATCCCAGACTGAATTTACATGCACAGAAAAATTTTGTTTGGTTTTTATTGAAATTGCACTGAATCTATGAGCCAATTTATAGGAGAATTAAAATATTATATTGGTCTTTCTCTTCTTTGGACACACTCACTCCAACTTATTTTCATAATTTTTTCTCAGTAATGTTCAGAGTTTTCACATGGCAGTCTCACACATTTTTCACATGCTTTCCTGCTAGATACATAGCATGTATCACACAGTCCTACATAGTACATTTTAATATTTATTTATCCAATTTGTCTTTCAATATACCTAGGAGTACACTTGAGTGAGATGGTTCATATTAAAAATCAACATAACAGGATCTGGAATGCCTGGGGAGGCAAATCTCAAGTCTCACCGGTAAGGGATAATTTAGCCTCTGGACATGTTTGTGAGGGGTTGTGTTGGTTGGGTTCACTATAATGGGAAGGCCCATTCTAAAAGTGGGCAACCCCATTCCCTGGACTCTAGTCTCCTACTAACTAAAGAGGAGAAACTGCTCTGAACCAAGCGCTCGTCTCTCTCTGCTTCCTGATTCATCTGACCAGGCACCTCGGGCTCCTGCCATCATAAATTCCCTGCCACAATGGACTTTACTCTGTATCTGTGAGCAGGAATAAACCATTTCTCCCTTAAGGTGCTTTTGTCAGAGTGTTTTATCACAGCAGCAGGAAAAGAATAGGAGACAGGGGTGTTTTCATTTACTCATATTTCTAGCCATTGTATTGCTTGCATTATTATACTGTCATACGGTAATCACTTTAACTTGTTTCACTACACTGGGCTTTCTTTTTTTCTTCTTTTCTTCCTTCAGAACTCTTTTCCACTGGGAAGAGAAACTAATAATGAAAGACGGTGCCTACAGAGTGGGAAGCAAAGCCACATTGTTAGGACAGCAGTATTGGTGAGAGGAGATGGAGCTGTTAAGTTTGCTGATCTCTTTCTCGAGACATATTGAGTCTGCTGGGTGGAGCAGGTAACAGATTTTAACATTTTGGGAGCGGTACTGGAATTCCCACTTTCTGCCACTTATGGTCTCAATGGACCATGAACAGAATTTTCTCCCATGTTGTTTTTAGAATCTTATTTCTTTTAATTTACTTCTGCTGGTAACAGGTGCAATTTAATGATATTAAATTATTGCTTAGCTTTAATCATCTTGATAATGATAAACCCCATGGATTATACACTCCTATTTACAGAAGGAAACCGATGTCCACAGGGAGTCCAGCTGAGTGTCACTTCTAGAGCTGCTCTCACTCTAAAGCTCACACACGCCCACTCGTGTATTCTCTGCTTCTTCCTCTTCCTCATGTTTCCAGCTAAGAAGGAGTATCTGGCTGCCGGGATAAAGAAACTCACTTGGAGGCTTCCGTTTGTGAAGCAAGATTGTTATCAAGGTATTTTTTTAAAAAATATTTATTTGTGAGAGAGAAAGAGGAAGGAAGGAAGGAAGGAAGGAAGGAAGGAAGGAAGGAAGGAAGGAAGGAAGGAAGAAGGGAGGGAGGGAGGGAGGGAAGGAAAGGAAGGAGGGAGGGAGGGAAGGAGGGAAGGAGGGAGGGAGAGACAAAGAGAGGGAGGGACAAAGGAGGGGAGGAAGGAAGGAAGGAAGGAAGGGAAGGAGGAAGAAAGGGAGGGAGGGAAGGAGAAAGGGAGGGGAAGAGAGGGAAGGAAGGGAGGAGGGAGAAGGAGGGCGGGAGGGAGGGAGGGAGGGAGGGAGGGAGGGAAGGGAGGAGGGAGGGAGGAGGAGGAAGGAAGGAGGGAGGGAGGGAGGGAGGGAGGGAGGAAGGGGGGAGGGAGGGAGGAAGGGAGGGAAGGAAGGAAGGAAAGGAGGGAAGGAAGGATGGAAGGAAGGAAAGCAGGGACGGAGGGAAGGGAAGAGAAGAAAGAAAAGAAAGAAAGAAAGAAGAAAGAAGAAGAAAGAAGAAGAAAGAAGAAAGAAAGAACGAAAGAAAGAAAGAAGAAGGAAGAAAGAAAGACACGAAGAAAAGAGAAAAAGAAAGAAAAAAGAAGAATCAAAGAAAGAAAAAAAAAAAAAAAAAAAAGAAGAAAACAAAAGAAGAAAAAAAAGAAAAAAGAAAGAAAGAACGAGAAAGAGAAAGAAAAGAGAAAGAAAGAAAAAAGAAAAGCAGAAGAAAGAAAAGAGAAGAAAGAAAGAAAGAAAGAAAGAAAGAAAGAAAGAAAGAAAGAAAGAAAGAAAGGAAACACATGCCTGACATGATGGCACTTGCACACAGGTGCAAGTCAGAGGCCATTTCTCTCCTTCCATAATGTGGGTGGGCTTCAGGGTCTCCAGGTTTGCAAGCAAACACTCTACCCACTGAACCATCTGGCCAGTCCATCATCGGTGTACTTTATCATCAAGATTTTTGTTATGTCAAGAGGGTGATGCTATGGGCAGCAATCACAACCTTGGGAAGTAATGATGATAACAGAGGCAGCCAGGAGTTCCCTGATTGTAGTGGTTGAATAGTATCTCACACCCACCCCCAATTCATATCTAGTATCTAGTATGGCTGAATGTGATAGCATTTGGGGAAAAAAAGGAATCTTATCAAATATAATTAAGTTAATATATTTAATATACTATAATTAAATACAAATAATTCAAGTAAAACGAGATCATACTGAATTAAGTGTTGCTATGGTTTGAATATCACCCCCCAAATCTGCTATGCTAAGCACTTAAATCTCTAGGGCAGCACAATTGGTAGGTGCTAGAAACTAGGAGTGGAGGTTAGTGGGTCTTCCTCAGGCCTCTAGGGACATGCTTGTGAAGAGGATATCAGCAGCCAAACCTATTGGTTCTCCTCTCTTTCTATTTTTGGTCTCTGTCTCTGTCTGTCTTTGTCTCTGTCTCTGTCTCTGTCTCTGTCTCTCTCTCTCTCTCTCTCACACACACACACACCCTCTTTTTCTTCCTCTCTCTCTTCCCTGACTCCCTCCTCCCCTCTCTCCTTCCTGGGCGATGAAATGTGTGCAGTTCGCAGTGTTTTCTGACAGTATTCCCCACCATTGCCCTCCTTGCCGTCCAGGTTTCCCTCCAAAGCTCCACAGCAAGAGGCTTGGACTAGAATCTCCAAAACCCGGTACCCAAAATAAACTTTTTCTCTTTATAATTTAATTACCCAGGCATTTCATTACAGGCTGACTAACGCAGGTATCACAATCTGAAATACAATGACTGGTACCCTTATAAGGAAAAGACTTGGAGACAGATACAGAGACAAGACCTTGTGACAGAGGCAGGTGCTGCCTTTGTGCAGATAGGAATGCCAAGGATTGCCAAGCTCCCGCAGATGCTGGAAGAAGAAAGGAGCTTCCCTTGATGCGCTAGAAAGAGTGCAGCTCTGCCAGCACCTTGGTTTCTGACATCTAGCCTGTGAAAACACAGGTTCATTTGTTTCAAACCACGTAATTCATGGAGATTTGTTATAAGAACCATGAGACGCTTACTAACCTAACTCAAGAGCAAGAAGGAATGCTCCTGCTGAAATAATCGAAGCAGCAACGATATTGTTAATTTCTGACTATTCTGATTGCCTGGCTTGTGGAACCAGTCTGTGCTTTTTTGACGTGTGGTATGTAAATGAAATGAAACTCTACAGCCGATGACACTGCTTCTGATAATGTTCAGTCCATGTGGAAAATGAATTCTCTGAATACAAGTGATAGATCCTGCATGTATAGGTTGACTACATGAATAAATAAATTTATGAATGAGAGGTACAGGAAATGATTACAACTTCTGTGGAAAGAGTTCATTTGTGTGTGTGTGTGTGTGTGTGTGTGTAAAGGTCATTGTATTTTTCTAGGATCAGTGGCTGAGTGTCTTTGAACTAGTGTCTTAGATACCCTGGGACCTTGTTCCCCTCATGGATGATAGAAGACAAGAATTTCATGAAGTCGTGAGAGGATTAGTCTCCCAAGCATCTAGAACCCTAGCTGTTGTTTGCCTCAAGTGAGACATATATAACCATAGCAGTTAGCATGCCCATGAAGCGCACATATATGCATGTTCTGTCATGTGGATGTGTGTGTCTGTGCAGAGTATGCACATTCGAGAAGCCCATAAAACAGTGTCCACTCTTGGAAGCTGCTGAATTTAGCTCTAGTATTATCGAAGCTTTCTAAGCAGGTCTTCCTTCAGGAGCGAAGCATCAAAGAATTAAGTCACTTAGTCACACATTTTAAATCTCTTTAACGTTTTCCTCATTCATCCTAGGACTGTCAGCAAAGCCGTTACTGGACCTAGGTGTAGACAGCTTTCTAAACGTAGTGGTAAGTCCGTTGGTGCTGGCTTAACAGATATGGTATTAGATGTTTTCCACTTTGGGCTACTGTAGTCAATAAATCCTCTTCCCTGGAGGAAAGGAGGAGTAAAAAAGGAGGAGGGAAAGAAAAAAGGCATCAATCTGGGCTGGTAATGATCCCAGTAGCTTCCCTCTCAAGAAGGAGTAGACAGGGGTGTGAATGGACGTGCTATTAGTGGACACAGTTTGCTGGTTCTGAGCTCTGTTTGTCAGCTTTCCCAACAATGAGCTAAGTCCCTGAGGAATGTGCTCCCAAGGCGCTTGTGAAGAGCAGTGGCAAGTCTGACTGCTGAAGGCAGCCGCTCCAGGTACCTTGGAAGCAGATGCTGGCAAACAATTCTTCCACAAAGTCTGGTTCCCAGCCAAGTTTTTAAGCTTCACCAGATCCTAAAACCAGAGCAAAGTGGCTTCAAGCTCCACTTGGCTGATTTTATATCCAGACACATACACAAACGATTAGGAGGCGCTGTACTGATAGTTCTATGACTTTGCAAATCTATGCGTTCTTAATACCCCGGACACCTTGGATAATTGATTTTGTGGCTGGGAGGAGGGCAAAGCCAGGAATCTCATAAACAAGGTGGCGTGGGTTTCGAAACTAGATCTGGTTCCAATGCTGGTGCTCTTGCTACAACAGTGCGCTGTCTTGGAGGCAGCAGATGCTTGCGCCTCTCTGTCTGCTCCTAGACTGTCCAGGATTCCAACTCCTCCCTTGCCTTTAGATACACCATTACTGACAAATCACTGTCTTTGCATTTGCTGTCTTTCCCTTGGATCTGGAACATTCTTTACTTAGCATAGTTGTTATCATTCAGCTACCTGCCAAACTTTTGAACAAAGCAGGGGCAACCAATTTTTAAAAATTTTCTCCATCGGGGCTGGAGAGGTGGCTTAGGGGTTAAGCCTCTGCCTTGGGGGCAAAAGGTCCTGAGTTCAGATCCTAGACCCCACGTATAGATGCTGGGGGGAACAGGGGCAGCCTGCGTTTCTGGTCCTGGTAGGGCAGAGCCTGTGAATCCCGGGACAGAGTAAACAAAGAGGAGGTGGAGGCGGTCCATGGTGGTTCCTAAATTCACACACACACACATACATGCGCGCACACACACATGCATACATACACACATGCACGAACACGCATACTTGCACAATTGAATAAAAGATAACAATAAAATTTCCTCCATCCCGCTGATTCTATCTTCAGGTTTCTAGTTCCTTGGTTTTTCCTTAGCAGTTCTATCTAAACCTCTTATCCTTCAGCTACCTGACTGTCTCTTTCCCCAAGCTGTCACAGTACTCTCCACAGCCTGTCACTCTTAGCTTATGGACTTTGGTGGCTTTTGACAGGATAGAAGGAAATAATGGAAGATCAAATCTAGAGAAAAGCTTTAGGAGGAGATGGGCTATTATCATTCCACATCGTACCAAGTAAACCCTGACTAAGCAGGCTTTCTCTGCACGAGGATGTGTACTTCTTTCTGAAGAAGTTGAAGTCCAGTTGAATTACTAGTTAGGTATGAGAAACCATCAGCATTGCAGACATCAGCTAACATGTCTCCAATTAGCTCATCCATCCAAGAAGAGAGCTCAGTGACTAATCCAACTGACAGTGGCTTAACATGTGAGTTTGAACAAATCACCATCGTTTAACCTCCTACTCACTACAGACCAATAAAGACTTTGGCCCTCCACTTTAAGACCAGTGACACTAAGTTTATGGAGTGCTGAACACCTTGGGGACTACCGTTCACATGTTGGCATTTCACTTGCGGCCTATAAGGTTGTGAAAGGTACATACACTCTACGCCACCTGTGAAAGAGACAACGTGGACTCAAGAGGTCACAGTGGAAGGGTTGCAGATAATAATTCTGAGGTAACGAAGAAGTTACTGGAGGTCTCTGGTGTGAATGTCGTCCCCAGCATGGGCCAGGCCTCTGCCGAACAACTCTGCTGTCCTCGCAGATCTGAGGCCACTTATCTGCAAAAGGTGCCTCCCAAGTCTGCAAGGGAGAATGTCCTCCATCCCTCAGGCCCCAGAAAGCAAGAGTGTGTCCCAAAGGATGGTGTGGAATTGGCTGGGAATGAAGGACAACCATTAACATGATATAATGCATAGTAAGCATCGCATCAATTCCAGCTGATGTAATGAAGAGAAGCTAAATTAATGTAGAACCAATATGTCAGGGTTTCTGATCCTATAAATTCCTTATGTAGGAGAGGCAGGGCCCATCTACAAGAACATCCCTGTTTTGGTCAAACTGTTTTCTACTTCCTGTCCATTGTGAAAGGCCACAGTGAGGACGGGACTAACCCAGGCAAACCAGGAGCGCAGGCAGGGGTCAGCCACGGAGAGCAAGCTCACAGCTACACAGCTCTGAGGCCCAGAAGCAGAAGTTCAGACACATGGTGTGCCTTCTGCCGAGCTAAAGAAGACAATGGAGGGGAACACAGCTGTGTGAAATAAGTACTACAATTTGAACGAATAACTTCTGTCACTTTTTCTTTATTTTTTCGGTTACATTTATTCTTAGAGAATTTCCCATATGGACATAACGCATAGCGAGCCCTGTCAACCCCAACCCTGCGCCTTTCCCAGCTGCTTCTGCTTCTCGGCCTTCTTCCCTATAAATCTGTTCCTCTCGTTCATGTTCCGCTTTTCTTTTTGTTTTGTTTTGTGGCTCGCTGAGTTCATCCAGGGCCACCCTCGTGACCACGGGCTTGGAGCTGTCTATTGGAACTTGGTGGGCTCAGTCAGCGAAGCTAATGATTTTCATTCTTAAGGTAGAGTACATCGGATGGACAGCAGGCATCACTAACCTCCCTTAGGGGCTGTATTATGAACTGAAACTGAACGTTGTCCTGCTGTGAGCCAGAAGGTGGGTCCTGCACTGCAGTTCACTCTCACGGTAGCTGCGGCCGCGTCACAGGCGCTGAGACAAGAGAACGGCACATTTTGAAGTATACTCGTGCGTTGTGAACGGTCATCCTCACCGTATCTCTAATTGGAGCCGTCAATGTGGCCTTTACAGAAAACTGTCTTAAATCCATTTAAAATATTGAGCCCTGAAGTTCATTTGATCTCCAAAATAAAAATTCTATAAAATGTGGTAAGTGCCCATCATTATGTAACAATAAAATCTGAAAGTTGGAGGTCCACCCATGTTATTTACAGAAGTTGCTTATAAAAAGGGGATCATGTCCTGGCTGTTCTACATGCATTTCTTCAAGGAGAACAGTGGTTTAGCATCTTTCCGGAGTACCATCTAACCTACTGCCATACTCTTAAAAGGCTTTCTTAACTTGGCATCTCCGAGTTTTAAGCTTGTGGAGAAGAAATATCTAGGATCTCATCTCATTAACAGTAATAATGACAACTTTTTGCCTGACACGCTTCTATGCCTTTCTTACTCGTTTTATTTTAAATCATAACAGCAGTTTTCCAAGGTATACAGTTGGCCTTCTGAACACACTGAATTCTATATCTATGAATTCTATCAGCAACAAATCAAAAATATTTTTAGAAATTGTGCCCATAGTAAGCCTATGTATATAATTTTTATATATTTCTTAAATAGTACAGTACAATAATTACTGATATATGATCTACATTGTACTAAGTAATTTAAGTACTCTAGAGATGTTTCCAAGTGAACAGCACTACGGGCCTAGAAAGTTCTGAAAGTGATGTTGACACCTAAGACTCCTGGCAAAGAGGTTCCAAGTTCCACCATCAAGCCCTGACCCCAGTTTTCATGGATTGTTCCTCAAATGTTTAAATAAGCATCTATCAATATCCGCCTTAAGTCTAAGGTGTTGGCACAGGATATAAAACAAATGTGAGATGGTGTTGGCACAAGATCTAGAACAAATGTGGCCATGTTTTGGCATCTGAAGGATTCTCTTATGAGCAAACTCACATGAATGTTACACAGATGTACTTAGAAAGGATGTTCAACGGCTTAAAGGACATACAGTATAAAATAGGAAATAGCCATGAAAAGAAAGCATTACAACACAGTGGGATGGGGTCAGTATATAATTAGTTGTTAAAATTAATGAAACTTTCTCAGATGGTTTTGATTTGGGGAAGGATAGGTATTTTATTATAAACAGTATCACGATCGAGAAAGTTTATGAAACTGAAATCCTACAGAAAATTAAATGCAGGTCAGAATGTGTGTTGGTTCTATGTAAATATCCTGCCATTTTACATAAGGGACTTAAGCATCCAGAGATATTTGGCATACATAAGAGACCCTGTAACTTTCTGAACACCAGTCTATCATCTAGTTTCCAGTCTGTCTATTTTCTAATCTGAACCAATCCTAGCAAATATCCTGAATGACTATATTACAACAATTTCAGTATTGCAGGTGAGTAAACTCACGCAATGTGACAACAGAAAAGTGGAAAAGCTGATCTCAAGATCTCAGGGGACTCCATCAGAAGCCTGGGCCCTTTCTTACCATATTGCTCTTTCTCGTCAACTGCAGATCAACAGGGAACTATGTGAAGTTCTCTTCCAGGTTGCTACCTAGGGGAAGTGTAACAGGATTATCCACCTTAACGCTTTTGCCGTGGGGATTCCCCATCTCCACCTTTCAGGGTGTGAATTACAGGCCCACCAAATCCGTTAGGCATTTTTTACACGAGATCTCGGCATTCAAACTTAGGTCCTTTTGCTCGCAAGACAAAGGCTTCAACCACTGAGCCTTGTAATAGGTTTTAATATCTCATTTTCTTTCTCAAGATTGTTTTAACTCTTCAATGTCCCGTGAAATTCCATACAAATTTGAGAACTAGCTTATCTATTTTTCCAAGATAGTTTGGATTTCAATAAGAATCACATTACATCTTGTTTAATTGGGAAACATGCAACAAGATTAACTCATTCCACCTACGAATGTTAGATGACTCCTGTTGCTTAGATTTCTTTATCTGGGTGACATTTTAAGATTTTTAATGTACACGTCTTCTACTTCTTCAGGCTAAATTATTGTTAACATGCTTTTTCCTCCATAGTATTTTTTTTATTTTTATTCAATTGTGTGTGTGTGCGCATGTGTGTACATATGTATGTGTGTGTGTGTGTACGTGTGTGTGTGTGTGTGTGTGTGTGTGTGTGTAGAACCACAGTCGAATTTGGGAACCACCATGGATGCCTCCACCTCCTCCTTGTTTGCTCTGCCCCGGGATTCACAGGCTCTGCCCTACCAGGACCAGAAGAGCAGGCCGCCCCCACTTCTGCCCGTCGTCTATATGTGGGCTCTAGGATCTGAACTCAGGACCTTCTGCCTGCAAGGCAGAGGATTAACCCCTGAGCCACCTCTCCAGCACCCCCCTCCCCATGGTATTTTTAACAAAAGTGTTTAGCTTCATTTCTAGTCTGCTCATTGATAATGTTTTGTGACATAATGCACTCTTGTGTATTGCTCTTCTATCCATTTTGCCTCTGATATCCTGGCCAAATGAGCTTGGAGTTGTATGCCAGGGGTCTGACCTTGTATTCTAGGTGCAATGACAGAGGATCACTGTGTCCCTGCATTGACACATGGAATCAGGTGAGAAATGTGCCTGGAGCTGACAGCTGGTCTAGAGAGGAAGAAAGAATAAAACGATGATTACAGTAGATGGAGACATGGAGGAGGGCGGGACCAGTTCACTTGCTTTCACAATGGCAGGGAGGAAGGCAACACTATGTGGCCCATTTGTCCCAAGCTGTGTAGTGTCTCCCACAGGGCAGCCGCATGATTAGAACAGAAGCACTTCTCACTGGCCACAGCGTGACACAGAGGAGGAACAGTGGGGAAGCGCAGTTCTGCCTCTCAGGCAGGGAATTCTGGCACCACATAGCCTGCAAGGCAATTGGACATTAAGAGCCCTGAATTTACCAACAACTTTCTTGAATTTAGTCTTTACTGGAAGAAAACTCTTTTGGGGGGGGGGTGATTTTCCACGATGAGACCCAAATGTAGCATTTTCTACTAAACGACTCAATAATGAAATGACAAACTTTAGTTAGGACTCTGAGAAATATTCTAAAGAGGAAATTTGGAGGCTGCTGGGTCAAGTCACTACGATTCCAACACCACAGCTGGTGCATGTAAACCATGGGGCCAGAGGACTTTCAAAATTAATGATCAAAATCTGTATCTGCGGGTCTTGGCACAGCGACCACCCAATGCTACAGAGAACAGACCGACCATTATCAGCTGCAGCAAGAGGGAGCCAGCCGTGCCTTCTGTGTCAGAAATTTGAAGAGGGCATCAGAGTCATGTATGGTGGGATGGCATTGGTACTCAGGGAACTTCTGAGATGCAGCCCGAAGTAGAGAAGTGCCGTGTGTCTGTGCTCGGACAGCTAAGTAAGAAGCAAAGCTCCCAATTTCATTTGATTGCACGGAATCTGACTATACTAAGAGAAGGGCTGAGAGGCACAGGCAGCCTTGAGACACAGGCTGGCACTAACCAAACAATATTTGCCCACTGCATGCTGCTGGCATTTCACCTTCCCACATCCTCTCAGCCTTCGAGTTTGTTAGCGCTCTACTTCCTTGTGAGGCATTTGTTGTGGAACACTTGGCAGAAAGAAAGGAAGTAAAAGTCTTCACTTCACCTCTTTTGGAACTGGGTGTCCACAGAGCAGAGGTCAGAGGTCGTGAAGTACCCGAGTGAACTAGGATAGTGCAGGCGCCAGAGCTGGTGGGAGGGACCCAGGAGGATTGGAGAAGTTGGTACTAGGAAGGGAAGCTGAGGCAGTAGGAAAAGCAGCTGCCAAGCGGCTGGCTGGGAACACGGTTAAGGCCTTCTCAAGGAAGAAGAAGGTGAAGGGAAGAAAACAGGACAGGGAGACCACACAAGTGGTCTCTTTTCTTCAGTACCATTCAAACAATGACAGTAGAGAAGTGACTGAAAAGTAAGGTCGGGAAGTTGGAGACATTGGGGGATAGTTTGATGGCCAAGTGACTCAGGGGAAATACTGAATGTTACTGTGGCTTCTGGGGTGGCAAATTCTGAATGTGATCCCCACTTTTGTTATCTTCCAGCGGGGTCGTCTGAGCAGAATAGGACCTCGCTGAGCTGGGACCTATCATTTGAGAAATAGAGATAACTGCACAGGTGCTACTAGTAATTAAGGTCCCTCTTCACTTCTAAGGGGGAGTTGTCAGCCCTGCTCCAGCACAGCCTCCTAGTCTGGATT
Organism: Typhlomys cinereus; assembly: GCA_023101885.1. Taxonomy (NCBI): domain Eukaryota; kingdom Metazoa; phylum Chordata; class Mammalia; order Rodentia; family Platacanthomyidae; genus Typhlomys; species Typhlomys cinereus. The sequence continues at coordinate 611,916 of JALPQD010000403.1, forward strand.
GGAGCAATGGCTCCGAAGGTCCAAATCAAAGAGGCCCTCACATGACGAACGAACACTTTGTGTTTCTGTACTCTTCCCGGAGCTACCTGCTCCCAGAACTACCAACACCCTTTCAGCTCAGGGCTGCCTGGAGCGCCCCTTCCCCCCTCCCCCTCCCGCATAGGCAGTTTGGACCGGCTTGCCCACCATCTTCATGCAGACCTAAACCAAGACCTCCAGAATGGTCCCTGAGAAGGGACATTGAGGTGGTGCTGACACCACCACTAGAAGACCCCATTGTTCATTGCACTGCATTTTCGAACATAGAGTTGGAGATACAAGGGACATCTCTTTTATCAATGAATAAATCTATCAATGAAAAGACAGCGCAAGGAACAGTGACAAGGCTTTGGCACTAGAAGGCAAGCTAACGGCCCTCATGGCTTCTGGTTTCAAGGCGAGCGAACTGCACCTATGATCACTCATGCGGATGCTGCTCGCAGTATCACGGTGCAGGCGAATCCCAGGTCTGAGCTGGGGAAGCTATCGTTTCAAAACACATGGTCCCTGAACAAACGTGGCTCAGTCCTGCCGACTGCAGCCTTCCAGGTGCTCATCATGAAGACAGTCTCATCTTTCTGACCACTGCTAGACAGCATCTCTGTCCTTTCCCGATCACTTCCCTCCCCTGCCACTCTGGAGCCCCCAAAGAGCGCCCTCAGCTCCCAGGGCCCTTTCTGCTTAAAAGACTCAGGCTAGTCCTTGGAGACCCCTCTCTCAGGTCATCTTCCTGATCTACTAGTGCCCCCTGTTACTTCCTCTGCCTGCCAACCCAGCCTCTATCCATGCCATTCACACCCTGTGTTTTACTTGCTTTCCTGGACTACCTCCAGATTACAAACTTCTTGAGGACCGTCCCGTGCTGGAGGTCTCGTGGGCACAGAGCGTTCTGTCAGCGAGTGATTCCTCGTGCTTGCGTGTGACCACACATATGCAGTTCTTGGTGTTTGATATGTGAGGCACTTTGCTAAGCAATTTTGGTGCCTCATCTCATCTTTATAAAAATGTATTTATGCAACAAATCCCCCCTCCCATTAAAAGCCAAGAAACTTGAGTCCTAGAGAAATCAAGCACTTGGCCTCAAGTCGGAAAGTCAGTAAGTAGCCAAGTTATGACTGGCCAGATTCATCCATCTGTCCCCAGTGTTGTGTTAACGCTTGAAAAATATGTGAAGTGGTTTAAAAGCAAATTGTAGGGACTGAACTGAGTGAGGCCAAGTGTCAGAGTTTACTTACCATGGGACTTTGATCCTAGGCCTCCATTTCTCCTATCTTTAAAGTGAAGTTGGTGGTTTTGAACCACAAGGTTTTGCTATGAATTAAACAGCCACATTTAAGGAAGTCTGTACCCATTGCCTTAATTAGGCCTGGGACTTGGGGCAGCCTGTGGACACTACATTCTGATGGCCAGCATTTAGAGGCACATATATTTTTAATTGTTATTTTATTTTTCTAGTTTTACAAGCATACTGAGCACTTACCCGTGCTTCCCTCTATCCCCTCTCCCTCCCATTTCCCTCCCTTTCCTTCATCAATCCATTCCACTCCTCTCGCCCTCCTCCCTGTCTGTTCTCTCTGGCTTGTGTACTCTTGTGGGGGTTCAGGCCTCTTGTAGTATACCAAGCTGCTAGTGCTACATATTTTCAAGGGCACCTCACCATGTCATCGCTACCTGTCCCAGCATTGCTCTAGGTTGCTGTTATTCAAAAGCAACCTGAGGGGCTGGAGAGATTGGCTCAGGGGTTATGACTCTGTCTTTCAAGCAGAAGGTCCTGAGTTCAGATCCCAGGTCCCACATAAAAGCACTAGGCAGAAACGGCAGTGGCCTGCACTTCCGGCCCTCGTGGGCAGAGCCTGGGAAATCCCAGAGTGAAGCAAGAAGGAGGTAGAAGCAATCCAGGATGCTTCCCAAAGTCATCCTTGGTCCTCCACAGAGACATTCAGTGCCCTCTGCCACACACACACACACACACACACACACGCACGCACGCACGCACACGCACACGCACACACATACCACACACACATCAAATAAATAAAAAGCATCCTGGCAGATCTGGATGTTATGATTCAAATGTAAATATCCTTGATGGTCTGACTTGTGTGTGTGACTAGTTAGTGGCACTTTTTTGGGAAGTTGTGGAACATTTGAGAAATGGGTTGTAACTAGATCTCTAGGGGTCGGGCCTTGAGGTTGATAGCCTGGCTTTCTGGTCTGCTGAGGTGGAGCAGATGCCACATCGTCCTGCATCATGGAGCTACCCATCCCCCCCATGACAGACCCCACCTCCTTTATGTTGCTGCCTACTAGGTATTTTATCACGGCAATGAGAAACGTAGCTCACACAGATGCCTAAGGATAGGATTGTTCTCTACACGAGGAGCTGCTTCCATTCACCTCTTTCCCCTAGTTATGCACACCTCGATGCTGTTGCTGTTTTAATTAGGAATGCCTCCATCTTTCTACACCAATGTAATTTCCACATTATTTTTGTGGGGGTTCTCTATAGTTCTAGTCATATAGTATCATATAGTAGCCCAGACGAGACCCTTGTACAAATGCAGTCAGGGCATGCCCCACATGTCCCTATAGTCCATTCACAGCTTTCTCTAGCACAGGACTAGAGTCGCTGCCAAGGCTCTGACACAAACTGCAGGGGGCTGTAGCAATTTTGTGCCCTCAGCCCTATGCTGGTTTCGCGCCACGACTTTGACTCTTTTTCACTGTACTGCGGGCTGTGACTCAAGTTGTGTCTGAGCAGCCAGCCGGCCCCTGATGGCCATGATGTTGAAGTTCTGTGGAAGCTGTTAAAGTGTGGAGCTGAGAGGAAGTTGCCACTGGCTGGCTGGTGGAAAGGTCATCTGGGAAGGTCAATGTTCAGACTAAGAAGTTGCTGCTAGGGTTAGGAAGGTTATCAGAAGCAGGTGGCTCAGAAGTGAGAAGAGCAGGAGTGTATGCATGTCTTCCGCTGAGCACTCCGTGCCCTCCTAGAGTAGATGGAAAACTACGTCACAAGATCTCAAGATTATGTGTTTATTTAAATGTCAAATGTTTCTGTCTTGGTAATATGCATTTAATATTTCTTTACTTCTCTCTCTCTCCTGTTTCTTTCTTCTCACCCTCTTTCTTTTTTTCTCTCTCTCTCTTTCTCTCTCTCTTTTATTCTTCATAGAAAGCTTTATTTTACCCTCTACAAATCTCTTAAAAATAACTTGTAAAACGGGCTGGAGAGGTGGCTCAGGGGTTAAGCCTTTGCCTTGTAGGCGGAAGGTCCTGAGTTCGGATCCCAGATCCCACGTATAGACGCCAGGCGGAAGCGGGGGCGGCCTGCATTCCGGTCCTGGTAGGGCGGAGCCTGTGAATCCCGAGGCAGAAGGAGGTGGAGGTGTCCATGGTGGTTCCCGAATTCGTCCGTGGTTCTACACACACAGACACACACACACACACGCACATACATACGTACATATGCACAATTGAATAAAAAAAAAAAAACTTGTAAAACAACCCTGGTCAAGGAACCAAGATATTGTTACATAGATATTGTCCCAGTGTGATTTGCTGGAAATATTTCTTCCGACTTTGCCTTTCTTCTCTTGAAAGCCTGAACAAAACCGAACTCAAAGTGTAAACAAATCCCCTGTTATTGCTTCCTGATGGAAAACAACATAAGTCACTGAGACAATCCATTTAGTCAGCTGCGGCTTCCCAAGTCCCAACTAGCTCACCAAGACTTGCTTTGAAAAGTTGACAATAATGTTCATAATACATGTTATTCAATTTGACATATCTGAAACACAATTTCAACATGGGATAATTTAGATGGATCATAATTCTAGGTTCCATGTACTGTCTCAGGGTCTTTCCTATTGCTCCTCATACTTCATGGCTGGGGCACATGATGATTCAGAAAGAACTGATTTCCCAGATGCCACATAGTGGAGTGCTTACTTGAGCAAGTTTCTTGGATGTACCAGGTCTCAGTCTTCCTGAATTACATGTGAGAATATGTAGCCCATAGATCTGATATAAGAATTTAAGCAGGTTCTTAATCCATAGCCTCAGCTATGTATTCAAAGAGTGCAAGTTATTATCGCTAATAGTAGAGGCACAGGGCTGATGAGATGGCTCAGCAAACAAATGCACTTGCAGACAAACCTGGCAACACAATTACAGGAATGAACATGGTAGAAAGAGAGAAGAGCCTCTGAATGTTTGTCCTCTGGCCTTGCACAAGCCCTACACTCATTCTCATGTATGATTTCTCTCTCTGTGTGTGTAAATAAATAATTTAAAAAACAAGCATAATACAGGTAAAGCATGCATAAACTATACATCTGAACTCTGAAATGCTCCAAAATTCCAAATCCTTTAAGACCCACATCAGTACAAACAGAAAACTTGGCATCATATTTCATGTGACAGGTCATATTTAAAATACAAGTCTATTAGAAATATTGTATAAAATGACCTTCAAGTTATGTGGGTAGGTACATAGGAATCATGAAATGAATTTCATATTTAGATTTTTCTTCTACCTGCAAGGTATCTCTTTATGGGCATGCAAATATTCCTAAATATGTAAAAATCCAAAATTCAAAACCATTTTGGTCCAAGCAAATTTTTCTACTTTTACAAGCATATTGAGTATTCATCCCAGTTTCTCTCCCTCCTTTTTCCCTTCCTTTCCCTCTCTTCCCTTCACCATTCCTCCTACTCTTTCTCACCCTTCTGCCAGTATGCTTCTATAGACCCCAGGGTTCACTGTGGCTTGTCTACTCATGTAGGGGCTCAGGCCTCCGTGGTATATCAAGTTACCTCTCTTCAGGCCACTCCACTTCTATGTGCATTTCCCTTCACTCATCCAGCTTTAGACCCAAAGATTTCATTGTAAGTTCCCATTCTACCTACCGAGCAGTTTGATGTACTGTGTTCCCACTATAGATTTATTGGCTGTCTTTCCTAGTGATCTATTTCCTTCCTTTTTTTTAAGTTCTTGTTATAATTTATAGTTCTAAGGAAATTTTTAATGTGTGGATTTTGTGATGTGTATGTTTGTGTGTGGAGGGTGTCATGCATCTGCCATGGAACATGTGTGAAATGCAGAGGACAATCTTTAGGTGTTGTTCCTGCTTTTACCTGGGATGTGGGGATAGGAACTCAGGTTGTCAGGCTTACACAACTAGTGCTTTGGCCACTGAGCCATCTGCCCAACCCCAAGCATTTTCAATAAAGAATATTAAACCATTGATATTATAACTATCCATGACAGATCTCAGATAATAGAGCTGTTGTGAATGATCACCTCTATGCCTTTGGAAGAGTTGGGAAGAATATTTGAATTGACCAGTCCTAGTCTTCATTACAGGGACTAGAAAAGCCTATCTAAGTCCCGGAGAGTGGGATGGGGCAGATATCCCACATCCAAACACCTGTTCTCACATTCCTCCACAGTCCCAAGAACACATTTAGACTTCACCCATCGCTTCTATTTATTTTTAAAGTGCCATGCCTTTTTTGTAGATATTTTAGTTTATGATGTGTACCATAAAAATTTATGCAAACTTCCATCCTACATAGGCTACATATTGGGGTACAACAGAACAGGTGGGTGTTCAGTGTGTGAATGCAAGAAAGAATAAGAAGGTACAACCAGCATAGGGAAATTTAGGATGAATATCAGGAAGTCTTGTGAAGAATACCATCTATTATTAGCCTGAAATAGCCTCCCCAGGGAGGCCAGGAAAACCTGTGACTGAGACATGCCACCCAAATAAGGCAGCGCTGAGCACAGAAGACAGTGTCCACCTAGGGGACGCCCCGAGTCAGGATGGGAACAGACCTTTGAACCGGGACTCAGAGTCCCCTGTGTGGCAATAGCCTGGAGGTGATGAGAAGCAATGAAAGATGTCACATCAAAACCACGCAGCAGGGCAAGGGGACTAGCAATACAATTGATCACTAGGCTGCACTTGGAGGGCATGTGGTCACCTTGATGTCTGCATTTCTTGGCCTGTGATTGGTGATATGTAAAGCTTTTTAATCAAGCCAAAGACATCAGAATGAGATCCTTATGGGTGCCTTCTAAATATCTTGGGATTTGGTTAATCACAAAGAGACTAGTGAGTGTTAAACGCAGGGAGCTTTGTCAAAGCTGGGCAGCCTCTAGGAATGAATGCTTAGATGGTCACTGTGTTAGGAATCACAAGGACATAGAAAAGCTGCCTGCAAGGCTCACTGATCAAGTCAATCTGGGAGGAAAGTGATCACACACACACACACACACACACACACACACACACACACACACTGTTGCAGTTAGCCTGCACGGTTGCTGATAAAATCATGACAAAACCACTTAAGGGAACAAGGAATTTATTTTCTCTTACGATAGTCTAGTTACAGTTCTTTGTCCGACTTGGCAGAAGAGCCCACTACAATACCAAGGGTCAAGGAAACTGGGCAAACTGTATCCACATAACAGCTGAGAGATGGACAATCTTTACTTGCCAGACCAGCATGTCTGGCCAAGTACACAGAAGGATGCCAACTGCCTCAACCAGCTTTCTGCATTTTATTCACCTCTCCAGGGCCTAGTCTCTTGCTCCCTGGGCTGGACCTTCCCCCTCAACTAGACAATCTCCCGCAGCTTCATTCTGAGCTTAATTCAACTACTAATTCTCTACAAATGTGCCCAGAGCGCAAATCCTCAACTGTCAAGTTGACACCTGAATCTAATTATCACATACACACACATACACACACAATCACCACCATCACACCACCACCACACATGCTACAACATACACACATACACCCATACTACACACACACACACACACACACACACACACACACACACACACACATAGTTGTATACAAACAGAAGTCAGTATCCCATACAAAATGAGTATTCCTTATCCAAATGTATGAGATGTGTTTCAGATTTGGGGTTTGATCAGATTTTGGAATATTGACAAAGACTTCACAAGCGGAACATCGCTAATCTGAAAAATCCCAAATCTAAATATTTCAGAATCTGGAAATCCTAAATGTTCAAAAATTAAGTTCAGATCTTGGGGCATTTAGGATTTGGGTTTTCAGATCAGGGATGTTGAACCTCTACAAGACATCATAAGCCAGAGTGGAAGTTAATACAGAATTGGCGGGGCTGTTCTCTGAAACTGAACGCCCACAGCAGCTGTCCGGCACATAACAGGAATGGAACGTCTGAGGCTAGATGAGTGAGTGGGATTGACTAGCAACAGACAGAGAGTGAACCGAAGTGAGCGTGAACTCCTAGTGTAGCAGAAGCGAATGTCTCTGGCTCACAACTGCTGTGTCCCCTGTCTGCATGTCCCAAAGGCAGTGGTTTCTGTGTGGTCCTGTGCACTGCTCAGAACCTAGCAGTGTACTGAGAAGCAATGAAGGATGTCAGGTGAAGACCGCATAGTAGGGCAAGAAGAAAAGCAATGCAATTGCTAGGCTGTACATACATGGGGGAATGTGGTCACCCTGGCGACATACTTTGTGTGTTCTCCAGGCATACTTCTGAGTACCCCAGTGGCGGAGACTTGGGTCAGGTGGCAGCTATGCTCCTATACCTTAGGATGATCAAGGGAAGCAGAGCTGACTTGTCCGAGGTGGAGAGAGAAGACAGAGGCAGGAGAAATAGCAGGAAACATACAGAAGCCACTTCTAGCAGCCAGGAGATAACAGAATAATAACTGCAATGAATGACCAGCCAGTTGCAAGCACAGGCAGTAAGAACGCCCACCTTTCACCGTTACCTAAGGCGATTGCTGCCTGGGTGTGCAGACCATGCCCGGTCCAGATTGAGCAGAGGCGCCAGCAGAGGGCGCTCTCCATGCGGACGCGGACGGGAGTTCACCTAAGGTTGTGAGATGCCCCAAAGAAGCAACTGAAGCAGGGTGGGGCGGGAGGCTGGGAAGCGCAACACATTCACCTGCGCTGGAGAATATGGCTGCTCCACCTGTGCGAATGCCCGAATTCCCGCAGATAGGCTGAGCTAAGGGGGCAGATGAGCCGGGCGGGGCTGCAGGTCTGCAGAAGGCGGAGAGAAACACAGGTCCGACTCACCCCTGGCACTTTCCCCATCTATTTGGAATGTCACCTGACACCTCCGTGGTCACTTCCCTAGACCCAGAGTCAGTCTCTCTCTCTCTCTCTCTCTCTCTCTCTCTCTCTCTCTCTCTCTCTCTCTCTCTCTCTCTCTTCCTTTCAGATGGAAGCAACCCAAGGACTCTCTCTTTATGCTCCTGTTTCTAAGTGACGAAACCATGCCAAGCCTTCCCTGGTTATGAAAAACCTTTTTTTGCATGTATGTCAAAATTCCCCAGCCACACTTAGTGGCTTTTCGCCTTCGCACACCATGGGGGCAACTTTCTTCGGTGTTCCTGGTGGTGAATTGAGAAGAATTACAGCTGGGCTGCCCTGCTGATCTCACGGGCGCCAGCAGACTCAGCAAACTCAGCGGTCTCCAGTGACCCCAGAGGAGGAAAGGGGGGAAATGTACCAAGTCCCCCTCCCAACCTCCCAGAACCACTATCTGGCTCTTCATACAGGGCTGTCTGGACCTGTTTGGGAACATCTCCATAATTTACCCTCTGGCTTCCTGTACATCTTCCCACTATGTCCCCACCCTGCCACAGCCTTCCTCTGTGGCTAACAGTGAGGGAAATCGCTCTGCTGCCTCCAGTCACCAGTGCTTAGTCCAACCAGCAGAGCCAGGTCAGCGGCATCCCCTGGGGCATTGGAACGTAGATACCCACCCACGTCACATCACCTGCATCTCTCGCTCTGTCTTCCTTTCTCATTTCCCCTCTCTCTTTCAGTTCTATCTTCTTCTCTGAATGAATCACAAACCTGCGATGTTGAACTTTAGGTGTCTCCTGACAGATTGCTGGTAAGGCAATGTGTCTACAAGGGTGCTTTCCAAGAGATGGAAGCATCCAAGTCAGTGGGCTGAGTGAAAACCAGCCCTCGCCAGTGTGGTGGGCCTCTCCCAGCTTCGAGGGCTCAGCTAGAACTTAATGGCAGAGGAAAGGTGAATCAATATTTAATCTGGAACCGAGACATCCATCTTCTCCCATTCTCAGCGATCACAGCTCCTGGTTCTGGGACCTTCCTGCTCTGGGATGTCTGCCAGCATTCCTCACCCCCACTCTCACTCCAGATTCAGACGGAATGACATCACTGGTTCTCCTGGTTCTTCAGCTTGCTGGGGGCTTGTCGTGAGTCTGCACAGCTGCCATAATTAAGTGTGCCAATTCCCATAATAAATCTCCTTTCATAGATCTGTATCTACACCTGCCCTATTGACTCTCTCTTTCTCTCTCTCTTTCTCTCCTCTCTCTACCCTGCTCTTCCACGGGCTCTTGAGTCATGCGACATTACAGTGGATAAATTGTCTGTTTGTGATTAAAATAGTTCACAGTTCATAAGACTTTGCTTGCTATAAGCCGCTTGCTTTATTTCACTTTTTCTAGGAAACCAGCAGCCCCCAGAGGAGCAGCCACACAAAACCCTTTTGTACCTGACAGGGGCAGCTCAACTGTTTATGTCCAGCTGTTCTCCTTCCCACTGGCACAGCTGGGTAAACCAGAGAGGCAACATGGCGGGCCATAGAAGAGAGTGAAACCCGCCTGCAAAGCCAGTAGCTTGCAGACTAGAGGGGACATTAATCAAAATCTAAGTCCTCTACCCACTCTCCATGATGGCAAGCAATCCTTGGTCATAACATGCGATTCAGAGGGGAAAAAAAAGCAGCTACAAAACTCTACTTTTAAACCAATTATTAAGTAAACAGTTTTGGAGCTTTTTGCCAGCATTCACTGGAAAGTGAGGACAGCTGACAGGCCCCAGATTTCTTTTTAAACAGCAGAGTATTTGTTTGTGTTATGAAAACTTAGCATTCAGGCCCCAAGCCCAGGCTGTCATTGGCCTCTCTCAATGTGTCGAGACCGCTCCTTTTTATTTCCTTCTTTCAGACTTTCTAGAATTACAGTATGCACAGGTGTTTGATTGAAAAGATTTTAACATTGAAATTAGGTTGTTCAAACATCCGGAAGGCTGTGGAGGTTGACAGGTAAAAATGAAGTCTTGTCTGCAGTAGGATTTGGTATTGGGATGTTAGTGAGGGTGCTAATCCAAATGCAAAAACCTAGGACTGAAAAGGTAGTTCTAGGCAAAGCCCTGGGCTTAATCCCCCATTCCTCCCCAAAACACACACACACACACACACACACACACACACACACACACACACAAACCAAAACAACAGAAAAGAACATAAAGTTCCCAAATAATCAAATGATCAATTATCAACATGACCTAATGACTCATGGACCCCTAAACAACACTAGTATATTGTCTCTTTTGCTCCAAATCAAATGGTGGTCCTTGTACAGAGCCTATAGCCAGCTCAGAAGTTCACAGAGACAGTTAGAGATGCAGAGCTGTAAGAAAAAGTACAGACAGAACATTCTGGCAATCCTGGCCATCATGGCTGTCAGGAGACTCCATCTATGGCATGCAGCAACAGTACTCTTTCTGATCTCACATCGCTGAGAGAACCAATGGACGTAGGGTGCTTTTTCACAAGAGAAATGTTTTCACGTGGTTTTTCAGCCCTCTTTCATTTTACATGTCCTGAGGCATCTGGGATCTTGCTGACTGTGGTCTAAGTTAGCTACTTCCTAGGAGGATAAACCGATCACCTGCCAAATCACCTTTCAAGTGCAAGCCTTAAACCTGCCTGCACTTCCTTGTCATTTCTCACGGATGCTGATGGAAGCACTGCCAGTTCTCCGTTCTCCTGCCTTCTGAGCAATCCTACTGCTTCCTGTGTGACCCCCACAGCAGGGCAGAGCCCTCCTTTTGAGACCTGTGAGTAACACACTGACTTTTCAATGATAGATTGTGTCCCTGGAATCAGGGACAAAGATGGAATTTGCAACTTCAGAGATTTCCCTTCAGAATATCTATTGTGAGAAGCAGAAATACAGCGGATGGGTTTTTTGCTTCTAAGGCTAGTGCTATACACAGTGTTCTAGTAAATCAAACACCAAGAAGGGCTTAGAATATAAAGCAACAGATTCTCAGCATGTGACCTCATACAACCACACTACCAGTGCTCCCTGCCTGGTGTTGGTGGACTTACATGTTTTCACATTTATGACGATGCTAAAGCGAACTATGTTTACTGGAAACTGCGGTTCGAAATTTGAATTTGATCTTTTTTTTAAATCATATATGATATAGTATCCTCTCGAAACTGCGTAGCAGCTACCAGCCAGCGCCAAGAATGCAGAGTAAACACCCGGCTTTCTGCAGCATCCTATGTCATTACGCTGGGATGTGTAGCAGATAAGTCATTTGTGTTTTGTCCACTTGGGACATTTTCAGCTTTCTATGGTCTGAAAGGGACTCTTACATAGATTTTTTTTCCCTCTTGCTTATTGTTCTGAAAATACTCCCAGAACCAAATGTATTAGTTGTTTTCAGGCATCAAGTTGGCAGCTGAGAACTGAGTCTTTGTCACCCCTGTGAAGGATTATTTAGCTAGCAGAGGACTCTGAACAAGCGGAAAGGAGATAACCTAGCAGATGTGTGAAGAACCAGCCCATGCTGGGTGGGACCATTGCCTGCGCGGGTGGGCGAGGCGGAGAGAGAGAACTGGTTGGCTTTGGCAACCAGTTAGAAGTTACGTTTGGGTCTTTGCCTCTTCCTGGGATGCTGTGTGGGTGGTTCCCTCAGCTCTGATGCTGGTATAATTGTGCTACGTAACAGGTTAACACCTGAATCATAAGCATGCATGAGCCCCCCAGTGTCTCAAAATTGTTTGGTTCACGTATTTATCACAACAAAGAACCTTCTGTGAGACCAAGACACTAAATGAAGCGCTACCTCTGGGCATCTGTTTGTTCACATCTAAGAGCAATGAAGATTTGCCCTTTATTAGCAAAACTCTCCCTCCTGCATGCTGTGGACCGCTCAATAATCAGGTTCTCTCCAAATCTCTACCAATTCTGTTGGTGTCCATGTGACTTTGAACCCTGTGCTCATTCCTGGTGTCTTTTCCATTTACTTGCGGTTGACACTTCATTTGGCAAAATGAGGTTATTCGTCATTTGTTTCCCTGCTCCTGTTCACCATCACGCTCTTCTCCAGACATAGCCTCCTGTCCCTCAGTTATCCAGGCTGATTGAAATGATCTGGATCGTAGTCTCTATTTCAAGTCCAATAGCAGCACAGGGGCCAGACCAGGAAGTCTTGAGAAGCAGCTGAGAGTAGCTGCAAGAAGTGACATTGTCTGCCCTCTTGTAGTCCTGACCTTGTACAAACCTGGCTGGCTCGTGCAACTTCCTTCATAGGTTTAAAACAAACTGAGGGGGGATCCATAGGGATTACACGGGCATGCACCCAGCGGGGAGGGGTGATTGCTCTCTTCTGCCCTCAGAAGTTCCAAGGCTGGTGGAGGGTGACCTTCCTGTGACTTCCCTCTATTAGCACCAGCTCCCCCAAAAGAGGGGTCCTCTGAGCTCTCATTGGGGACTAGCGCTCTGTGAATTTCTTTTAGGCCAGATTCCATCACATCTCTCCTAAGATCCCCACGATCATGCTTTCGATGTGTCTAGAGCTAGTCATATTTTGTCATTTGTTTTAGAGGGAGGGAGTACATTTGTCATTACTTATTTTCTTAAAGTATTCAATTTTACTGATACCAAAAAACAAAAAAACAAAAAACTACATCACAATTCATTTTTTCCCCTTAATCTCTCTGGTGGTATTGTGTGAGTTCTTTTATAAGCTTTGCACTAAATCCTCAACAATGTCAGAAACTGTATTCGCACAAGCCTGGTTTATATTGATAAGTATCAGGAAGGGTCTGTGGCTCCCACACCCACCTCCTCATCTCTTCCTGTGTTTTCCCTCACTGGGAACTGACATAGTCTTTTGGACTCTAATCCTCCTATCTGGGGAAATTTAAAAGTTGTATTATTACCCAGTCAAAGACTGACGGTCTGATGACAACATTAACAGCAATGACAATGGCAGTTGGCCCTATGTGTGACAAGAACTGGTGCCAAGGGATTGGCACCTGTCAGCCCTTCCAGCAAGTGCCCTGTGATTTCATACAGGAAGAATCAAGACTCATAAAGAACCGACAATGTAGGGTAAAAACAGCATCTATGAACACGTGGTAATTCTAGCAGATAATATCTTCACTCACTGCTGAATACCCCCCACATGGTGCTATCTCAGGGCCCACCCACGCAGAGCCCCCCAATTGGCATAATTTATTTAATAGTACTCGGGTTCCCATAACTTATTAAACTCATCTCAGCGTGCAGAGCAAATGTTTCTGCTGGACAGAGGGTAGTGGGAGCCTTTCAGTGACAACGGACTGCTCTCGGCAGGCTGCCCTGGCAGATAATCCCATTAGTTCCCTTCTACCACCTCCACAGAAATTCTAGAAGCCCCCCAGCACAGGAACACCTGGGCTGGGGCTTTACAGATGGGGCTGGGGCAGGGAGGTGAACACTGGGTTACTACAAATATATCTCTGAACCTTTTGATTCATTAGGTGATAGCAGTGCAGAAAGGGGAGACAAACCTAGCCGGCGAGTGTCACACAATAGATGGGGGCCTCATACTGTGGAATATTAGCAGGTATTCTTTAATGAATACTTTGTAGATACAACGAGCCCTTTGATCCTGAGGGACCCTGGGCCGTCAATGAATGTGTTCAGTGCGTCCATGACAGCATGTCCCTTCTCCTCCTAAGACATCCCAGGTGTCCTGTCGTAAGTATTCATAGTGCCTTGAGCTTCCCCCACGTGGACTTTATTATTTCATTTATTGGGACTGTTAAAAACAATCTCAAGGTTGATTCCCTTCTTAGGAATTGCCCATGTGACACCTGCCAGTCTGCTCAAGAGCTAGAGCATCGCAGGAAGCCAACCGCTCTCGATACTCGTCTTGATTCCCTTGACTGGTCTGGCTCCCAGCCCTGCCTGGTTCACTTGGCACTGTGCTGCCCTGCAGTTGGCTCAGCACCAACAGATTTCTGGCACGGGGAGATTAATTAGGTTCAGAGCAGCGGGAAGCAGGTGGATGTGTGGGACATAGTGGTCGTCGGCTGCTCTTTAGGATTGTGTGTGTGCATGAATACACACCAATTCCTACACCACCATCACCCATCACCCTGTGGTCACGGGGCTCTGGACTCCAGGAATGATGGGCAGGTAGGTCAGCTACTTCTCAAGGCAAGGGGACAAGGCTGGGAGGGGCCCCAGTGAGTCGAAACCACTGAGTATGTGCGATTCCTGGGAGCAGAGCCAGGACTCCAGCCTCAGGCCCTGTCTGTCACCAGGACTGACAAAGTGTGGAGTGACTTCGTCTCTAGCAATTAGGCATCTTTAAGCAAAAAAGTAGCCTGATGAATATAGGATGAGGTGAGCCAGAAGTAATAACATGATCAGCAATCATGGCTTGCATCTAAAAGCATCTTTCTTTCTTTTTTTTATTTATTCGTGCATTGATTCACTCATGCATTCAGTGAACACTTCTGGGCTCAGAAGATGTGGGAAATGGTCAATGCTCCGGAGATGGGTCTCAGTTGAACCTTCTGGAGCATGATTTAAACCCAAAGCTGAAAGTGCGTGGTTAAGAATGCCAGGGTTTAGGTCTGGAGAGATGGTTCAGAGGTTAAACCCTTTGCCTTGCCAGCAGTTTGGATCTCAGATCCCATGTAAGGTGGAGCCTGGAAAACTCCAGAGCAAAGCAATGAAGAAGTAGAGAGATCCAGAATGATTCCTGATGTCATCCTTGGGCCTCCACAGGCACACACACACCAAGTAATCTCTGATATGCACACACACACACACACACACACACACAATGTCGGGGTTTCTGTTTTTTGGAAATGAAAATGGGAATACTGTGGGGAGACCCAACACAAGAGCTTTTGGGTGTGCGTATTCAGTTTCATGCTGCTTTTGACATCACCCTGTTTTTACTTCTGAGAGCCTCATTTGTATGTAGCACTAATAATTTCCAAAGAATCCACAGAAGCTGCAGGACTCTGGCCTCCTGTCTTGTAGACAGAACTCAGCCAGGTCAGAAGGCACGCGCACATCTCAGGGTGAGGAGATGTGGGAGTGGAGCTGTGAGGCAGAAGTGGGCTTTCCGTCCCAGCGTGTGTTCAGGCTGTCAGAAGGAGACATGTTGTCATGCCCGGGGCGGAACTGGTAGACCTCGTTCATGTCTCCAAGGGAAATCAGTTACTTTAGCAGAACCCTCAGTGCTAGCAACGTCTGTGTCCCAAACATTTCAGGATGGGATTTTGAGGCATAGGTGTGTAACGTAGCATAAGGAGAAAGAAATTAGAGGCACACGCACCACCTGCTGGAAGGTATTAGCAAATACTCGTTCCTTGAAGGGCGGGGTCTCTCAGAATCAGGTCAGTGCAAAGAAGGAATGCATCAGGGATTCTTCCTGAAGTGTCAGAGCATGCTCTGGGAAAAGGTTCAAGCTGCAGGTCACAACTCCAGGCAGGTGACTGCCTGGCACATGCCGCTGGGTCAGGGCCAGCAGAGAGTAAGAGAGTTAGAATCGCCAGTGCACAGCCCGGCGCAGGCTCAGACTGTGCACCTGCTCTTTCTGTCAGGAGCAAGGTAGGCCACAACTTGTAACTCCCAGCCCCATGGTTGCACAATGGGACCAGGGCACATGCACTAACTAGGAGCCACCTTTTGTTTCCTGTTTTACAAGACCAGGTTAAGCAGTATCACTGCTGCCAACTCCTTTCTGCCTACGTTCCTCCCCATGTCCAGTATTCACGTCTCCCTCCTCCTGTTTTACTGCAAAGCACATTGTAGTCTTTCATATCTTAGCAATCGGTTACTCTTCCCTTATATTCACTCACGTTTTGGTTGCATACTTAAAAAGAGCTTTCACAACTAGAACCTCGTCCGACTTTTTGCTGCGTGGTTTTCCTCCACGGCCTTTCCAATGGCTTATATGAAAATATTGAGACCATCTGGAGTTCATTTGGGTATGAGAGAGGAATGTAACAGTTTCCCCCTAAGATGGATCGGAGGCTGACATGGCACATTCACGGGTCAATCTGTCATTTTCCTGCAGACCCAGAGTGATGTGTGTGTGTGTGTAGAGTCCCTTATGCTTTTGTGGCCTTTCCCACAGGTCCTACAGTGTGGTGGCTTGACGTTGGGATCTTTGGTCAAGCAGTCTCTCCCGGCCTGGATACTTAACTCAGTGTTCATGTGGATGTTCAGACAGCCATCCTTCCAGATGCGCTGGGGAGCAGATACATTAGGTTTTGTGTTGTTTTTTAGATTGTGGATTAGATTGAAGAGAATTTAGATTGTGCAGTTACTGAAACTCAGCAAGCATTTTGTGTCACCCTTTCTAACATTGATGTCATTGTTTTCTCCTCCTCACCCCCCAGAAATGAAACTTAGAGTCTCACAATATGTCAGACGAGTGCCTGTCATTTAGCTATATCCCAGCCCCACCCCCTCTTCTTGACGCGCTGGGACATGGTTTCATGGCAGTGCCCAGGTACCCTTCTGAGCACGGACATCCTTGCTTTATTTTATCACAGATCTCTCTTGAGTCTTGCCATATAACACTGGCTGAGACTTCTGACACATGTTCTCCTTAAAGTAGAAAGGTCACTTTAGGAACAGTTGCTGAGTATTTTCATTTGTCACTTAAGCAATCCATGTGCTGATTACTTAGATTTTTTTTCTCCTTAATAAGTTACTACAAATTCTATTAATGTATTTCATGCTAGCAACTTATCTCTACATTCCTAAGACTAAATTTTGAATATTTGATGGCATGTTATGTTTTGAATTTATTCTTAGGTTTAATAGGAAAATATTTTACTAATAAATCATATACAGATACTCTGGCTGCTCCTATATGCAAGAGTTCTTTGGTGCTTTTTGATGTATTATCATCGCGAAGTTGGGCTGAAACACCATGTCTGTCTTCTACAATCAGCTGAAGATGGTTACTAAAGTTTCC
This sequence comes from Typhlomys cinereus, assembly GCA_023101885.1. Classification (NCBI taxonomy): domain Eukaryota; kingdom Metazoa; phylum Chordata; class Mammalia; order Rodentia; family Platacanthomyidae; genus Typhlomys; species Typhlomys cinereus. The sequence continues at coordinate 629,031 of JALPQD010000403.1, forward strand.
AAGCTTTGGGAATCTTCATTTCTCATCCAAGTATTCCACATGGACCAAACTGTAAATAAGCCAGGTCACTATTAAAGGGATTTGGAAGGAAGTGGCCAATAATTTGTGCCTTTTTCAAAAGTTCAGCCTCCCTGGGATTAGACAACTTTGATCAAAGAAGTTTTACACACACACACACACACACACACACACACACACACACACACAATTTTTTTCATGTGTGTTTATACTGGTGTGTACATGTGTGCATGTGTGGGCACATTCGTGTGTGTGTGTGTGTGTGTGTGTGTGTGTGTATGTGTGTGTGTGTTTGTGTAGAAGAGGTATGTGTGTTTGTGGAGGTTCAAGGGTGACTTCAGGAACCTTCCTGGATTGCTCTATCTCTTTATTGCTTCTCTATTGGGTTCCCCAGGCTCTGCCTTCCAGGGCAGGAAATGAAGGCCGATGCCATTTTTGCCTGTGTTTTTACATGGGATTTGAGGTCCAAACTCAGGTACTTTTGCGCGCAAGCCAAGACTTAACCCCTGTCTAGCTGAGTTCTATAATTCAAAACATTTTTTGAAAAGATTATCCTTCTGTTATTATGTCCTAATTTCCTTACACTGCAGTCAGAATGAGGGTTGGAGGATTTGAGCTTTGCTTAAAAATAGAGCCTTTGAGGGTATATGGGGTAAGTCTTATAAAGGGTAATTAATGGTCAGTGTTCACTTTATGAAAAGAGTGTGCTTTATGTCATTGTAGTTTACAACATTTTCATTGTAGCCGGTGTGCCAGGTTTGGTAATTATATCATTCAAATCTTCATTTTCTGTGAATAAGATTACTAAGGTCTTCTATGTCTCTGTATTTTATTTTTCTGATTTGTAAAATCCTGTTAAAACTTTTCAAAACCTAAAAGTTTTGTCAAATTTCCTTGTGCACTTTGTATTTTAGCTCACACTCTTCTAGCACAAGTATTGAAATACAAATGGGCCTAACCACAGAGCCCTAATTGTAGACAGCATATGTTATTAATAAAAATAACCGTTTTCCCCTTTGCTTTTAGCCCATGTTGGGCTGTTGACGCCCTCTGCCTTCCCATGTTTATGTGTGAACTTGTCACCTGATCCTTGCCCGTATTCTGAGTGCGAAAACCTCAAACTTCCTGCTTGCTTTTACTTTCGACAAATCTGAGTTTTGCCTTTTGAAGCGCCCCATGTACTTTGTGTTTGGATCAGGACGTTGAGGACAATTACTTCTTGGCTGTCTTACAGCCGACATGCTTGGTTTCAACATCTTCTTTCTTCTTGTGCATAATCTACTTTCCCTGTTCCGCATTTCTTGTTTCACCTCCCCCCCCAGGACCAGTAGTTGACTCACTAACATCTTTCCCCTTTTCATGTTCACAATTTGACTGGTTACATATCCATTTATATTTTTCATGAGTAACCTTCAGGTTTCTAAACTAAAACACAATATAAATAAAGCTGTCATGACCTTCTATTTTGCTATAACTGTCTTATGCAACAAGTTTTGAAAGAGAAAGGAAGTGCTTTTGGTTTCACTTCCCCCATGACCTTTCCATGTCACATATGGTTGGTCTACTTTCAAAGATGGCCAGATTTGCTCCTTTCAATGTGGTTTTTATGCCATGTGTCCTGTTGGAGAAAGGAAAATGTGAGCTAAGCTCATGAGCATACACGAGGCTATTTATATCTGGTAGGGAGAAAAAGTGAACACAGTTGAATGTTTTTTTAAGAACTCATTTGCTCTTTTAGCCAATGTAGGTTTGAGTTGTGAAAGTTACTAATTTTTGGAAATGTATGTGGTGTGTGGTGAGCATACACTGATTGTTGATAGAATGTGTACAAGTCATAATTTGTGTCTACCTATAAGAAATGTGCATATAATGTGTACATACAGAGCTCTTTCTCTCTCTTTTTTCTGTGTACAGTTGTGTAGTATGTTTGTGATACACATGTCTATGTGCATAGTATGTATGTCTATAGTAGATGTGTAAATGTTGTGAGATATACATAGTAATATGTGATATGTGGGCATGTGCTGTGGCATTGTGTAGGTAATATGTGTAACTGCAATGTATGTACAACAAACAGTCTGTTGTGGTGAGTCTGTCGTGTCTATGACATATATGTGGTTGTATGTAACATGACTTGCGAGTAGGCATATGTATGGCATGGTATGTGTCATATGTTTTGTATGGCTTATGTGTTATGCCTGGTATATGTATACTATACAACATGCAATAGCATATCATGTGGAATTGTCCGTGGCACATGTACGTGTATTCGTGGAGCATGACACAGTATGTTTGGCATGTGTATTTATGTGATATATGTGCTTATATGATATTCTATATATGTGTGTTGTATGTGTACATAATGTGTCTCATATGCATTCTACATGTGTGTGTTTGTGCATGTAATACATATGTATGTAGAAGGTGTGGTCTTGTATAGTATATGTGCACATGCATGTGGTGTGTGTGTGTGTGTGTGTGTGTGTGTGTGTGTGTGTGTGTGAAGAACCAGGAGTTTTTCACTGGAAGTCAGTAGGGAGGATAATGAGATGCGTTTTTTCCTTCCATGCTGGGGAGGTCCTGGAGGGGGAGCAAGTGGGGGAACTGAAACTCAGCCCACCACTTCTTTCTGAGAACTGGTAGCATTATGAAGAACCAGGAAACAAATCCCTTAGATTTGAAGAAATACATCAAGATGACGGTTGCAACGAATTGTCCCAGGAGTTCACTAGAGCCCCAAGCAATAGAAGTCCCATGTGTTAAAAGTAAGCGTGGCTAATTCCTGGTGATCATAGAACTGTTTTTTACTAATATGGATGGTGGATGATGCAAAGATGGCAGGTGGCAAGCCACAAAGGGTGAACTTAGAGGATGGCTTAGGAAGGTTCTGAGGGCTGCAGACATGAGGCAGGAGTGAGGTGTTCAAGGACTCACCTTGTCCCTGAGCGATGGGACAGCAGAACTTGGCAAGTGACTTAAGTGCTTTTTGACCTGCTATAACAAATAGCCTGAGACCAGATAACTTGTAAAGCAGAGAGGTTAATTTCTTATCATTCTGTAGGCTAGAAGTCTCAGGTCCAGAATGTGGCATCTAATTAGGACTTTTGTGACGCATCTTCCCACCACAGAGCCAGAACAGCAAGGACACATGAGAAAGTCACCTGGCTTCCACAGTAAATCCCATCCGCAGAGCAGGTCAGCGCGCTCCTGTGTGTCCCCAGGAACAGGGCACACTCCTGCTGGGACCACAGAGGTCAGTACGGGTGTCATAGTTTGAAATGTGTTCCCTACAGTCTCATGCATTCGGGAAGGTCATGGCACCTTTGAGAGGTGGAGCCTTGCTGGAGGAAGGTGGTCACAGGGGTGGGTCTTGAGGTGGATAAATCCCACCTTACCTTGAGCAGTCTGCTTTGCAGAAAACAGTCTTGCAGCTCTCAGCCTCGCTGATGCGAGTGACTTAGCCTGACTCTCTCTTCGGCCAGCCAGCCATGCCGCCCTTGCCACGAAAAGACTGTGTCTCCCCTCTGGAACCATAAGCTGAATGAATCTCCCTTTCTTTCTTAAGTTGCTTGACTTTGGGTGTTCTCTCATGGCAACACACAAGAGTGACCATTACAACGAGTGACCTGCATCTCTGATCATGGAGCAGCAGGGTCTGAGGGGGCCCCAGGCCTGCCCAAGATGATCAGCAGTGTCTGTGGATAAACAGCAGCATTCTTAGACCCATGACCTTGCTTCTGAGCTTTTCTCTGATGACTCCTAGACTTGCTAAGGAGAAGTCACACTGAATTGGCAGCTTTAGGAAGTAAGTTTTGAAGTCTTCTGAACAACAGTGAAGTTCTCTCTCACACTGTGGTCCCAGCCCTACTTTATGCCATCTCCACCCTCAAGTACTACCAACTAGACATTCTTCTTCTTATATAAATTTTCACAAATTCTTAGCCTTTTCATATTTAGCATCATATCACACATTTTCTTTAAGTTCTTTTTTTTTTTACATATGCCACAGAAATGTTGCCGGGTCAGAACACAGAAGGACACTTAACCTTCTAAAACTTGTGTTGCAGAGATAGCAAGATGTTCCCTCAGTCCTTGTGGCCCACCTCTGCTCATGGGTATTTGGAGAACAGCTGGCCCTCCGTATCCACAGGTCCCACATCTTCAAGTTCGAACACCTAATGATCAAAAATACTAAAAATAGGGGCTGTAGGAAGCTGAGTTGGTAAAACACCTTCACGCAGGCTTACAAACCTGATGACCTGAGGACAAGCTCTGGAGGTCCCATGGTGGAAGGACTTTCAAAACTTATCCTTTGACCTCCACCCACCCAAGTACCATAGCATACATTTATTCTCTCTCTCTCTCTTTTTCTCAAATGAAATGTTTAGAAATAGTCATCCTCTTATAGAACATATGCAAGCTTTTTATGATCGTTTCTTTCCTAAATTATAGAGTATAATTATTTATGCCACATTTGCACACACATTTACATTGTTTTAGGCATTAGAAAGAACCTAGAGATAATTTAAAAGTATGCAGAGACTGAATGTACTGCATATGTAAATATGATACTATTTAACGTAAATCTAAGCATTTGTGGATTTTGGATGAGTAATAGACTCAAACCCTGCCAAATACCGAGAGACAATTGTGTTCCCATTGAGTCTTCCTTGGCACTAGGTGTATTTCTTTTTGCATGCTTTTTGTGTGCATGTGTAGTGTTTCTCCAACTGACTACCTAGAATTTAAAACCTCAAGATAAGAAATGTATATTTAAAATGTCACAGAAGATGCTAAATTACTCTTTGGAAGGCTTTGCCATTCAATACTTCCACCAGTTCTACACTTTCACTGCCACTTCCTTTCAGATTTCTATAAATCTGGTGACAAACAATGGTCAGTCACTTTCCTCTACAGTTAACGTGACTTGGCTGTGGGGGAGGCTGTGCATCTTCTCGTGGTCTTCACTGGTCTGCTCTTTCCCTGTGATTGGCCTGCTCTCTTCTTGGACCCTGTCTCTTACAACTTGCCTTCTTAAGGTCCTTTTCATTAAGAACTTTTTCTTTTGACATCATTAGATTTATTGACTTTCTCATTCATATTAGGTAACTTACTGAAAAATTCATTTTTTTTCTTTTTAGCTATGGATATATATCCATATATATATAAATATATATGTATGATTTGGAGTGATATTGATCCTCATGAAGCAAGCATATGCTGTTATGAAAAAGATGTACATAAAGTACTAATTACTAATTGTTGCCGTCCACCTGCATGGTTGCTGATAAATGACCATCAAACGGCTTAAGGGAACAAATGTTTCTTCTCTCTTACAATTCCTGGTTACAGTTCTCAGTCCAGCTTGACAGGAGAGCACACACCAACCCAGGGCCAAGGAAACTGGTCACACCATCACCATATAACGGCTGAGAGACAGACAATCCTTACTTGCCAGACCAGCATGTCCGGCCAAATGAACAGAAGAATGCCAACTTTCTCTAGCAGCTCTCTGAATTTTATTCCAGGGCCTAATCCCACCCACCACGGGCTGGGTCTTCCCCATCGGCTAGACAATCTCCTGCAGGTTTGCTCTGGGCTTAACCCAACCACTAATTCTCCACAAATGTGTCCAGAGCTCAAACCCTCAACTGTCAAGTCGACACCTGTGCCTAACTATGACGCCAACCCAGAGGACCAGAGGACAAGCCTCCAGGCCAGCCTTAGAGAATATTCTCTGGCTGGCCCCTGGGCATGCCTGTGAGGAACTGTCCTTAACTGATGTGGGAAGAACCAGCCCATTGCGAGCAGGACCATTTCTTAGGCAGATGATCCAGAACTACACAAGAAATATGCAAATTATGTATGAATTATTCTCTCTGTGCTTGTGACTGTGACTGTGATGTGATCAGCTGCTTCAAGTTCCTGCCAAACCCCTACATATACTCAAAGATGGAATTGTGAGCTTGCATAAACCTCTTGCACCCCTAAGTTGCTTGGGCCAAGTATTTCGTTACTGCAATGAGACATGGAGTTAAAACATGTTTATTTTTCTTATTTCCATATTCTTTATTGTTCATATTCCCACCTTCTCCAACTTTATCAGACACATTGAGCACCCTGGACCCTTATCCACACTGCTTCACTTCTCATTTTTCCATTAGCGATGCTCATGTATCATGAAGAATACTGAACACGCTATGGATCATTTTTCTCAAACAACAGTAATAGGTGGGTACACACATGCAAGTGCACATGAATCATATCACATGCAAGTGCACATGCATCATATCACATGCAAGTGAACATGCATCATATACCATGCATACTTCTAAGGCCTGTGGTCATCTTTTTCATAACAGCATACGCTTGCTTAATGAGGATCAATAGCACCCCAGATCTTCTAGAATGTGAATTATCTCCCAGGTTGTTTCCAGGTCTTACTTGTTGAATTTGGCTTCTCTCTTGCTGGCACAACATTCCCCACGCCTTAGTGGGTTTTGATATTTGCTCACCTGGGAATCTGGAATTCTATGTTCTCTAAAGACTTTTTTTTTTGCTATGATCCCCAAAGAGACTTGAGACGAGCTGATGGCCATATGCCTACTCATCATACACTTGCATGAGGCTCCTTCCAGAGGCATTGAGATCTCAGGTCACCATCTGACTGCTGGGCACAATCAAGTACTCCCATCAATGGCAGTGATACAGGGTAAGTAAGGGTCTATGCTATTAGATGTGTTCCCATGCTGTTCCAATCTACCCTCTCTGCCAATTCCTTAGCTTCCATCCCTTCTTCTTTCTTTACATAGAGGTCTAATTACTCAGAGAACTGTACTTGCTTTTTAAATTATTTCTATTCTCTCTCTCTCTCTCTCTCTCTCTCTCTCTCTCTCTCTCTCTCTCTCTCTCTCTGTGTGTTATGGCATGTGTGTGGAGGTCAAGGGACAATTTTTGGAAGCTGATTCTCTCCTTCCACCTTGTGTGCTCCAGGGATCAACCTAAGGTTACTGGGCTTGCAAGGCATGTGTGTTCCCACTGAGTCATCTCTTCAGCCTCACACATTCACTTCTCAACCTCTTTTTTCCAGTGTGAGTCTCATTGATGCTTTCCTTCTTGAAACTGATCCCATTTGCTTTCCATCATTTAAGAATCCCTCATGGTTGATATAGAGTCTCTGAAGTTCTGGATTGTGGTTTGTTGATTTTCTTTTGCAGTTTTGATGCTCCTGCAATGCCCTTCACTCCATCCTGATGGGCATTGTATGTCACCTCCTGGCCAGAGACAAAAAGCTGTTAAACTGGAGTCTTGTTATAAGAGCACATTCAAGGGTAGATCTCTCCCCATCCTGAAGCTCAGGGAAATTTGCGGAAGAGGGGGCAGTAAGATTGTAAGAGAAAAAGGATGGGAGGAGCAATGATTTGAAGAGTCTCCACACAAGTTAGGGCTGAAGCAATCATAATTGGACTTTGCATGCCCTGCGCATTGTCCAACACACTATTGACCTCACAAAGTCTAGCATCTGCTAAAGGCACCAAGATCCTTGGAGGCAAGGGATTGGCAGCCACAGTAGTGTTCCTATGCTTAAGGGGAACACAGGATAGGGTTCAGGGAAATGCCACTGGGTCCTTGTATGTCATCGGAGAGGAGGGCCCAGAGGAGAGTCTGGCATGCACATTAAAGGACTCTCTGGGGATTGGGGGGGGGGGAGGCACTGGGGGATGGGAAGGGAGGGGTGAGGAGAGGGGGAGCAGGGGGTTCGGGGGGAGGAGAAGAGAGGGAGGGAAGTGGTGTACCTATTGTTTGTATGAGCAGAAATAATAATAAAAAATGTTTAAAAAAAAAGAATCCCTCATGGTTTCTCATCCGCTACATTGATTTTCCAGTTCTATCATTGGTTTGAAACAACGCTTATGTGGAATTTTTCTAGACTTGGAGAGGGTGGTAAATGCAACAGAGTACGCGGCTGAGTGTCTCTGTCTAGTTTCTCTCCAGTGTGTCTCTAAGCCATGTCTATGATCAGTTGCTTGAGCAAAGTCTGCTGTGCCTGCCTCTGTCCTACCTGCTCGGCTCTTAGTTGCTGGATAGCTGCAGCAATTGCCTTCATGAAAGGTTTCAGTTCAATAATGAAGATTTATCTCTGTTCTCTTCTTACCCTAAAGTTGCTTGCTCTGTGTGATGGATGCCCACATGAAGCTCAGCCTGGTTTTTAAATATTTATTAACTCAGATAGATCGGATGGAGGTGACTCTGACTGACACCAGCCAGTCAAGTTGAAAGCATATATTTACGCATGGAACTGGGCCAAATGATTAGACAGCACTGAAAAAATGTGCTGGAATGATGTCTGGTTGGGGTCTTAGTCCACTATGTATCATTACAAATACCTAAGGCTGAGTCACAGAGTAAAGAGGAGGGAGTGTCTGGCTCATGATCCTGGTGATTGAAAGGTCTAAACAGCATGGCACCAGGATCCTGGCAGGGGCTCCCCGGCTGGAATGCAGCAGCAGGAACAAGGTGCCCCGTCCTATGCAGAGGATCCAGGAATAAGGTGCTTCTCTTTATAACAACTGACTTCTGTAAGAATTAACCTGGTTCTGTGGCAACTGTGAATTCCTCCTGGATGTTGCATCCATGATCTGATCCTCTCCCACTAAGCCAGCTCTCTAAGCTTCTCTCCCTTTCAACACTGTAGCCTGGGGGACCAAGTTTCTAGCACATGCACCCTTGAGGACCAGCCGTATCCAAACCATAGCAGCTGGATACAAGAAGCCACACCCGGGACAATGAGCTCATCTGTCTGTTCGTGGATGCTGTGGCTCAGTGACTCACTTTGCACCCCAACTAAGCATGATTTGATTTCCCACAGACTATGTGTCTGGGAAAGCACACATTGCTTGGTGGCGAAACCTTGAAATGCAGAACAGCAAGTCTCGAACTTTGCACATACTAAAGCCTCCTTCAGGGCTTGTTAAGCAAACAGATGGCTGCCCCTCCAGAGAGTCTGAATCTGTAGGTCTAGGCTAGGGCCTAAGAATGTGTGTTTGCAACAAGCTTTAAGGTGATACCAATCCCTGATGACCAGGGGACACACTTGAGATCACTGAGCCTTAGCCTGACAGATAAGGGACTATTGTATAACCCATTACTTTTTTAAAATCCTTGAGTACACAGCATGGCATTTTGGTACATGTATAATAATTGACTTGGGATGTCTATTAATAATAGATTAGTTACAATCTAAAACATTTAGCATTTCTTTGTAATGAAGACATTTAAAATCTTCTAGCTACTTTGATATATGATACAGCACTGTCAAATCATATTATGTGACATAATATTATTAATTATGCCTTCCTATGCAACAGAAGGTCAGACCTTATTCCTTCAAGCATGAAGAAAGTGTGGGGTATGCATCTCTTCAGAACAACTCACTTGTGAGAATTGACATGGCCCTGAGATAATTCCATTAACCCTTCTGATGATGGTACACTCAGGAGCTAATCATGGCCTAGCATTTATTCCTCCTTTCAGTCTGTTTCTTTGAAGCCTTAACAAGCTCTTCTGATCATTTACCTCCTCACTTTCCTTACTTCTGTGATCCATTCCGGTGTGTCTCCAGCATTCTGTAACTGCATTAGCTTGAGCAAGTTCCTGGCCAAGCCTCTGACTGCTTTACTGAGGATCCAAATAGACTAGAACCACAGAGCTTCTCATTACAAAACTGGCATAAAGAGCAATCAAAATTAAATGCATGCAAAATCTTGAAGATGTTCCCAGATGGCTCTGAATAGAGTCATGATTTTCTTTGACAAAGTTAAAAATAAAGATTGAGAATTTTTAAAAATTAATTAATTTTGTGTTTGTGTGCATATGTGTGTGGGCATGCATGTAACTTCAGGAATCATCCAGGATTGCTTCTACCTCCTTTTTACTTCACTCTGGTATTTCCCAGACTCTGCCCACCAGAGCTAAAAATGAAGGCTGCTGCCATTCCTGCCTGGCATTTTTTACATGGGGACCTGATATTCAAACCCAGGACCTACTGCTTGCAAGGCAGAGTCTTAACCCCTGAGCCATCCCTCCAGTCCAAGATTGGGAATTTTAAAAAGTCAGTTTTCTCTTACATTCACCTTTTAAGTTGTATTTCAGAAACTGGTGGCAGGGGAGTTGAAAGATAGGGTAGCCATTGCTGATGTTGCATTGTTAGCATTCCACTCTAGCATCCATGGAAAAACATATATCAAATTATCATGGTTCAGTTTTAGTCATTTATAAAGATGAAGCGAACACATGTTTTACCCAAACCTCTTTGTATTTGCATCACTACATGTGAAGTCTACACGGAACTGGCAAAAATCAGCAAGACTGCCATCCCTCAACTTCGAATCTGTACAAAATGTCTGTTTGCCACAAGAATGGAACATTGTACAGGTAACTAGTTTTCAATGTGTGCCCTTGACAGAGCCATCAGCATAGCCGGAGAACTCCTAAAGGTTGCCAGTCTTCCAGCCCTCCCAGGTTGAATGAAATCTGAGGTTCACATGGGTGAGGCAAGGGCTGCCGAGGTGTCTGGGACGTACCCAGCTGTGGGATCCACAGCTGCAGAATGCCGGCACCGAGGGCGAGATTGACTGTCGCCAGGCCAGCACGTGGACAGCTGGGACAATCAGATCTGGAGAGAAAGTGACTTTTGTCAAAATGCAGAGCAGCCTGGCTGCGGAACTGAGGCTGCAGGCCAGTGTCTCTTTCGGGTCAGCCTGCTCACGGGGACTGGGGCCGCAAGCGGCACTTCTGAGCCTTGCGTGTAGAACGATGCCTCACACTTCCTTTGTTTTTTATGACACTGTTATGTCACCGTTGCTTCACAAGGAATTCCACCAGAGTCAAAGATGTCGGGAAGCAAACTCCATGGCAGACCGTGAGGACAGTGGCCGGCCAGGGAGAAGTGTAAGATTCCAGACTCAAAGATGCACAGGTGGCTCCCCAGAGGATACCAAGTGGCTCCGAGAAAGGAAGTCATTGGGGGGGATGGCGCTTTGTGAACTTCCTGGCTGCCCGCGGTCCTGAGTTTATTTTGCTTGCTATGAGGAATCAAATCTTCTAAGACGCGAACTGATACAACAAAGAAAAAGGAAGTCAGGCTCGCCTGGAAAAGGATTTGCTCACATCATCGTATCCAGTGTGTCTCCTCTGCTCCTTCCTTGTCACAAAGAGGGAAGAGCTGGGAGCTGAGGCCCACATCTGCGGCATCTGCACTGGAGGTGACGGGAGGCCTGCCGGTGTCTGAGGCCGGAGATGCTGGAGATGTAGTTGGAACACATGCAACCTCAGCACCACGCCGGGGCGTAGGATGGGCGGATGGAGCTCTAGCATGCATTCATCTCCCTCTCTCTCTCTCTCTCTCTCTCACACACACACACACACACACACACGCACCTCTTGTAGGGACTCATTGCAATACCATTTAAGAAAAGAAGGCAAAGTTTCAAAACAGTATAATTTACATGAGGAAATACTTATGCGTTTTGGAATATTTCATTTCACTTTATTTTGCAACATGTATGCAACAAATAAAATGTGCATATACATATATGTAGAATGTATGTGTGCATAAAGTATATACATACACAGGCACACTTGGAGGTAATAATGATGTAGTTCCAGATGGCAATAACAGAGTGACTATCTCAATACAGAGAACCACACACGTTTTTGGTTAGACAGTACATATGAAAATAATATTTGCGGGCTGGAGAGGTGGCTCAGGGGTTAAGCCTCTGCCTTGCAGGCAGGAAGGTCCTGAGTTCAGATCCCAGATCCCACGTATAGACGCCAGGCAGAAGCGGGGGCGGCCTGCGCTTCTGGTCCTGGTAGGGACGGAGCCTATGAATCCCGGGGCAGAAGGAGGTGGAGGCGTCCATGGTGGTTCGCGATTCGTCCGTGGTTCTACACACACACATACACACATGCCACGCACACATACATATGCACACACGCATAATTGAATAAATAATAATAATAAATAATTAAAGAAAGAACTTTAAAAAAAAAGAAAATAATATTTGCACTATGCTATAGTTTACTAATTTTTCAATGACTCATGATCTGTCTTAAAAAAGATAATGTTCATGCCTTAGTTAAAATAATTTATTGCTGAAAATACAATTATATGGGCTGACGGAATAATAGTACTGATAAAACTTGTTATGCAGGGTTATCACAACTCTTTGAAGAACTTGGAATCCTTAAGGTACAATAGAGCAAAGGGAAATAAAATGAAGCTTGCGTGAGCACCCCAGAACCATAGAATAAGTTGCGGAGGCCAAGTGAAGACCTATGTCTGTCAGACTCCAAAAACTCCCCCTTTTCAGTGGTTCTTGACACAATGAAAGCCCCAAGAATTTAGCCCAATTCCAAGGCCTCACGCATGCCAGGCAAATATTCTGCTATGGAGCGACACCTCAGCCCAAGTTATTCTCATTCTTGTGCCTCAGTCTGTAAGGGGGAGAACCAGAGGGATCTTCAGTCTTGTGAAGCTTAATTTGGGAATACATGCAAGAGTCGGACCACAGTCAAAGAAGGCACTTACATCCATTTAATGGTTATCAATGTAGACGTTCCTCCGGTTGCAATGGGGTTGTATCCCAAGAAACTGTTAAGTTGAGCATATGGGTAATTACAAATGGGCCTCTGCCTAGTGTACCCGACAGACCAGTTTATTCTCTTCCTCTCTCCCTGTCTACCTCCTTCCCTCCCTCTTTCCCCTCTCTCTCCCTCCTTATCTCTTTCCCTCTCAAGTTCTTCTGGAGCCAATGTCGTTTCTGGAAGAGCAAGGAGCATGAAATCCCCCAGGAACATGCCACAGCACCGAGGGCTCAGTCTCCTGCTTTGATCATCGGGCTGAGATCACTCTACCCACCTGTGCATCAACTAATAGCCCACCCCAGTGAAGCCCTTCCTCGTATTCTTCCCTGGCAGTGCTCAGCACTGCCAATCACTCCTTTCCGTACCTGCTACTCTCTTCTCACTGTTCCTTCTGGCTTCCCCCTTTCTAGATTGTTAGCTCTGTTGTCCTGTGGAAATGTTTCCCAGTGGTTCCCTACTTACATGGATGTCACACAAAAGTCTCTTTGGGGGATGCAGGTGTGGCAAGGCTTTCTGAGTAGGTAATGTGTTTTACATTATTTGATAAAGGCCAGAGAATCCAGCCAATCTATGGCCTGAGTGCTGTGTGTGCCCACAATCAAGGAACTGTAGACCCAGAAGAACAGATGGGCATTGGGTTTTTGTGACCCTTAGTTTGTACTTCTAGGATGCATTTGCTGAAAAATGCATTTGCATTTCTCCATCACCCACAGATGTTCACACACACACACAAAAAAAGAAAACAAAAACAAAGTAGAGACATGTGTCCTCAACAGCGCAGGCAGGTATGTAAGAGAACCAGCAGGGTTTAATTCACTTTGTTGCTACTTTCTGATGCGGTGGCAGGATTATAACAGAGACGTTTCAAGGCATCCATTCTCAGCAGGGCCTTGGGAAAATGTGTCTTCGGTGGTCATTCATCCACACATTGCCCAACTGCGGCAGACCTACAAGGCTCAGAGGAACCCACTGAAATGTTGTGGCCAGCCCTGGAAGTCAGACCACTTTGCTCATCAGCATGCTTTCTGTTCAGTTTTTATGAGGCAGGCAGCCTTCCACCTCCGCTGCTTCCAAAAGCCACAGCTCAGCATGTTTTCCAGAAATCATTTTAATAAAAGACACGTGCAAGAGCCAAAAACACTCCAGCAAGTGTGAACTGAAGTTTCAAAAGCAAGTTACACACATACTGAGGAATCTGGTGGGTGGAAGCCACCATCAGAAGGACCCTGTGCCCCCTTCTTGGGCGAGATAGCAGTTTCCTATGGGGACAGAGTGAAAACGATCTCCAGAAACATTCGTTAGAAAGGGGAAGCAAGGGATGCCAAGGAAAATAATTCAGCTTGGCTTCATTAGCTGAGCCCAATGCATACTTCCTTCTGTCATGCTGGCTAACTAAAGGTCTCTGGCTAAGTCACTCGATCCTTACACCCTCATCTTCTGTCACCAACCATCCCTGAAATCCTACAGTCCCCTCAGGAAAATCTCCACTACCCGGGTCCTCGGATGAGCCCAATGGCTTGTCGGCAGTGTGGAAGCCCCTGAAGGCTGGCTGTCTGGCTTCCTGAGTTTCTTAATGTTCTCTCATCTCATCGTGGGACTGAAAACTGGTGAAAAGTTTATGGAGAAGAAATGTCACCAAAACTATTAAAGTAGACTTGTGTTCTGAACAATATTCTATTTTAAATAAAGTTATATTGCAGGAATATGGTTTTAGGCACCTGAAGAAGTACACTCTGATGTTCCTTAGGATGAAGCTATGTCCTGAAAATTCTATGGCACGTCAAAAGGTCATGTCAAATAAGCATTTAGTACACTACTTGGTGTTGCAGCTTAGCCCACTTTATATATGCTCGGTATACCTCTATTATCCTAGAGTTGGGCAAAGTCAAGTTACACGAGGCCTGATTTCTAATATATTATGTAGCCTATTGAGAGCTATATTAAAGATGAGAAATACAATGACTATATGGATACACTGTGGCACCTTCATAAAATCGGAAAATATAACCAAATCATTATAAGAGAGGAGGCACACTCATTTGCAGAACCCTAGCTTTTCATTGAGTGTATACTTGTTCAGTGAATTATAAATAGTCCTACAAACAGAGTAGCTTTACCTGTAGAAAGCGTAATTTTTTCATAGTAAAGCAATCTGAAAGAGCCTGACCTGAATGCTGGTGAAGGTTCAATGAGCTAGAAAAGTCACAAAGGACCATGGGGGGATTTTCATCCTTCCTGTACACTCTTGCCACTCTGACTGTGACAACATGGTCTGGTCTGCTAAGGGATTTCCACTGGTTCTGCTCAGCTTTTGAGCTCTGAACAAATTCAGATTGTTGCTGTCTTCTACATCTATTATATCATATCCCTGATCACATAGCTATACCTGAATAGGGGCAAGTTAGACCCAGAGAAAAGGAAACAGACTAAGGAGGAAAGGCGAGTCATTTGGGTAAATAGTTTACATTCATTTTCATAATGTTTAAATTATTTTTGTAATTGCTGCAAAGTTAAGCTAATATGGAAGAGAGAGGGCTAAAATAGACGCTGCCTACTTCATAAGTCATATAAGCAGGTTGCCAGGACATAGCCTTTTTAAGCCGTGAGCTTTGTCGACCTGAAGAGGAGGGACAACCCAGCAGTCAAAAGCGACTGTGATGTGCCATCGGTCCTCATGTCCCTGGATTCTGCAATGGACCAAAAGTAGTACAAAAAAAGTGAGTAGGTGGAGTTGTTCAGTCATTTGTTACTTTCTGAGCAACACAGTGCAATTACTGTCTATGCAGCATTTCCACTGTATTCAGTTTTATAAGTAAGTCATCTAGAGATTAAAATATACAAAGGGATGAGCATAGGTTATATGCAACTATTGTGCTACTTTGTATAGATACTTGAGAATCCTCAAGTTTGGACACATGCAAAAAAAATGAGGTTACTGAAGTCAATCCAATGTAGATACTGACAGGTGATTCTAATCTGGGTCCAAAGAACATTAAGAAGTCCCTTTGCAGATGCCATTCATGAGTCATGGTCCGCCCAAGGGACCAGTGATATAAAGGTAGGAGACCCAGAAACAAAGCTTTTATCCAAGGAGGAGGGGGGCGGATCCCAATGGCTGGGACAGTTAGAAATTGAGCCAGAGCTGCATCCCTAAGCCTCCGCTGAGCCTGGGAGCAGAGCTTTTGGTCCTCCCTTGCAGGGCCCACAGATGCCTGGTGGGTGCAGGTGTAAGTGTTGGGCTGCAGCCCGGTGAGAGGTTCCCGGGCGGTTGGTATAGCAGGTTTCCTCCAGGCAGCCTCCTCATGCTGGGTTCCCCCAGGGAAACATAAACTCAGGTGTTACCACTCAACTACCACAGCAAATATGCTGGGGACATACCACCCGAATTCCCACTCTGACTCAGGGTCTCAGGAACCCGAGCCTGCTTTCCTCC
Source organism: Typhlomys cinereus (assembly GCA_023101885.1). Taxonomy (NCBI): domain Eukaryota; kingdom Metazoa; phylum Chordata; class Mammalia; order Rodentia; family Platacanthomyidae; genus Typhlomys; species Typhlomys cinereus. Next base: position 645,130 of record JALPQD010000403.1, read on the forward strand.
CTGTGATAATACATTCAGTTTCCAGTTTCCTTTCTGGCTTTGTGTGAGGCACATGTACACCTGAGTATTGAAAATTGTCTCAAGTTCACGTCCTGATCATGTTCCCCCTCCTGTGAATCCCTAAGCATTCCTTTCCTGTCATTCTTAGTTAGGCTCTCTGTGCGATACCCTCCCGAGAAACTTCTTTCACGTGTGGTCTAAGGCTTTGGCTTTTTACGTATCTTTGTTTTCAGTTCAATGTCACATTGATTAAATTAGCATTTTCTCTGAGCACAATATAATCTTTCCAGTTTTCATGGGATACACCTGCTTCTTAGATGAAGGCTGTCACTCAGACTGTTTGAGGCTGATTTCTGTCTGTCAACACTAACTACCAGCAACACTAATCTTTTTGCATCAGCGTTAGTATAGATTTCCCGTCCCTCGTCCTTCAGACTTCCTGAAATGAGATACTACAGAGTCGCTACAAGCGATGAGATAGCATTTCTCTATAGAATGGAAGACCGTCCTGGTAGAGCGTTCATTTGAGAACACAAATGCGTGACTGCGTATTTGGAAAGATCTTGTTTCTTCAGTCTCGTAGGCCCTGAGCAGGGCTGTCTTGGCCACCGAGCGCTGAGTGCCAAGTCTTGAGGATTGACCCCATGCAGCCTCTGTAATGTCAGGAGTGCAGGTGACCAGCTGGCCTTCGGGGCTGCCCTGGGTGACCACTTCCTCATTTCTCTGCTCAGGTGCAAGCAAGCAGTAGTTAGTTGGCGAATTCCCCCATTTGAATCAGGCAGATTAACCCAGCAATAGAAGGTGACATTTTACTCGTGTCTGGTCACTTTCTTGCAAATGATCACCAATTCGGCAACTCTAACAACGACATTTGTTTCCTCATAGTTCTGGAGGCCAGACAGCAAAATCAAACTATCAGGAGGGTGTGCTTCCCACTGACTGAGGCCTTCTGATAGTTCTTTCCTTCTGATTTCCATGGTCACCCTAACAGGCCTGACGCCAATGTGTGACTGCATTTTCACAAAATTTTGCTGGTCTAAGGACATGTGAGATGGCTTAGGGCTACCCAATAGCAGAGGATAGGCCCCTTCTCCCAAAGGTCTTCATCACTTCTTTAGCTGCATGAGGTACCACTTTAGGCTCAGGGGATAAGACATAGATGTATTTTTGGGAGATGGTTGCAGCTCTCACTGATTACTGTGCGATATGATGCAGTGGAGGAAAAATGTCACACATTGCACTGAAGGGATGTCAAAGACTCAACCCGTATAATTTCCCTAAAATATGAAGTCCAGCAGTGTTCCAGTTATTCTTTTCTGTTGCTGTGAGACAATACCCACAGCTAAGCAACTTGATGGGAGAAAAGGAGATTTATTCAGCTTACGATTCCAGAGGGGAGATCCAGTCCATTATGGCATGAACGGCATGGCTGGCGGCAGAAGCTGGAGAAGGCTTATATCTATCAAGTAGGCTAAGCGCTGCAAAACTGCCAGTTCAAAAGCAGACTTCTCTGGAAGTAGAGTGGGGCTAATACACATCAAGATCCACCCGCGTGACTGCCTTCCCGCAACAAGGCTCCACCTCTTAAAGGTGTCATGACCTTCCCAAACAACCTAAGATCCAAACCCATGAGTCTGTGGAAGAACAACTCACAAGCCCAGGTAAGCAGTATTTCTCGGTGTCCTTGTCCTTCCATGCTGACCTGATTTCTCTGTGTGCCTGCTGGGTCAGTTCCAGAACTTTGTACCAGATCTGGTCCCAGAGTCTCCTCAGGGTGAGGTCCTCACCTCAGGGTGAGGCTCGTTGTGGGGAGAGCATGGACATGAAGGAGTTCCCATGGGACAGTGAGATGCCTGGCTTAAGCCCGTGAGAGCTTTGTCCTTACACATCGCTGTTGCTTCTTGGATTTCCGATCTGCAAAGGGATGAGAAAAGCCTCCAGCCTTATGATTTTTTAGAAGATTAATGATAAAACGCATGTGCATTGTACCCTGACTCTCAGCATAACACCTCAACAGGGGCGGCCAAAGACTGGATCCCAGATGCCCTGACACGTGCTATCAATGGAGAGCTGGACCGGGTCTCAGAGCTCTACTCGGCTTCCAACTCAGTTTGGGAAGTTCCAGAGACTTGGCAGACACCACCAACCTTCTCCCACATGGCACAGGAAAGGGATAAACATTGAAGATCTCCCTCTATGCTGAGCTCAAGAAACTTGACTCTGACAGAGTTGGACATTCCACAATGCAAGATGATTCCTCTTCCCTGTTTTCCAGGAACTGAATGACTTCACAGAGGCTGGAAATGTAAAAGGTCAGTGCCTGGATTAGTTACTTTTGCACCACTGTAAGCAAAACGCCTGAGAGGACATTTTTAAAAGTGAAAGATTTATTTTGGCTCTTGGTTGCAAAGGGTCCAGTTGATGATGGCTCTTCGGTCCTACGTGCATGTGCTTGCTATAGAACATCCTGGCAGCTGGAACATATGGCAGAACATATCTGCAGCATGTGGTAGTAGATGGGCGTAAACACAATGCCATACAGGGCAGATATAGCTCCCAGGAACACTGTTCTAATGTGTTGATGTGGTGGTGGCCTACTTCTGCCAACTAGACTTTTACCACTTCTTACCATTTGCCACCTCTCAATGATGACTTCATGGCATGAAACCATAAAGGGATTAAGCCACTGGCTAAGTCAGAGTCTTCAGGATCTAATTGTCTCTAGGAAAACTCTCACAGACACCCACAGAGTTGTGCTTTACTTTTCTCCTGGGAATCTATCGATCGAGTTGCCAGTTACAATTGTATAACATCAGGGGTCCCTTCTGGTTTTAGATCATGGAATTTGGCATATACCCTGGCTTCTATGCTCTCTTATTTTGGATACACTATCTCCACCACCATCATGGTAATACAGCCACAGTGACTATGTGGGGGTCACTGCTCCAAGCAAGAGGTGGTCCATGTCTCCCTGACTCCTATCTCCAGCTCTGAGGGTCTTGTGGGTTTTCTCTCCCAAGTCTCCATTCTGCTCAGCACAGTCTGCGCATGCTCATTTTTGTGTCTACCTAGCCTCTGCAGCCCACCAGCATCAACTGAAACCAACCCCCGGCTGAACGAGTGTCAGTAGTCAAAGCCTTTAAGGATTTTGACTAAATCCAAACACGATTTATGGCTTATTTATGAACTCACATGGCTTTCTGACTTTTCCGTCTTTTGCCAAATTGCTGACATGTTTTTAAATCACTCAGTTTTTATTTTCCCTTCTCTTTTGCCTGGGAAGATAAAGCCTCAGGCATGTGGGCTTCATTTGCTTGCAACAGTGAAGGCTTCTCTGGGCTAATGCACCCACCCAGACCACAGAGATCACTTCAACTTAGCTCTTAGAAGCATGGGCAGATGCATGATGAAGAGTCGAAGTCAACTGTCCTTCATTCCATCTGCATGGCCATGTAATAGAGAAATGTGTGTGAGTTAAAGGAATTCCCATGCAGCTGCATATATACTGTTGCAGGCTGCTGACCCCTAAGCCAAAAAACAGAGATGCAGAAACCCACCAGTCACTGACAGGATGGTGAGTATTGGAGATGTGTTCATGCACAGCCACAAGTAGTTTTACAGCATGAAAATGGAATGAAGCTTTGGGGACAGTGAGCACTGTCCTATTAAAAACATCCCAAAAGGTTTTTGCCTGTGGTCTGTCATCTGAACTGAAGCCTAGTCCCCCTCACCCCACCCCATCTGGAAGATGCTAACAATCCCCGAATTTAGCATTCCCCTAAGGTTAAGACTGGGGCTGATTAACACATTGTAACTTTCAAATTAAAGACAGAAGTACCCATCGTCCTCCTATTTCTACACGGTTCCTCTGTAGATTGCTCACAAGGGAACATCAAAAGGGGAAGAATCAGCACCGGTCTCCAGTATTGGAGTTGGGATTGTCACTTCCTAAAAAGGAACTCTCACTCACCTTAACTAAGTCTGTGAGGATGGCTCTTGTGTATTCGCTGTGAATGCTAAAGGCCTTGGCTACTGGCTATCTCTGCCTTAGTCGTATCAATGTGGCCCTACGATATTCACTGCTGACATGCTGGTTCAAAACAGGTACGCAAATTTCAGGATACTCCCTTCAAGTGGTGGAAACTTCCCCTTAAGTGTTAGTGGACTTGGTAACTCACTTTGGACAATCAGAGGAAAAATAGAGTGATGGTTGTGACTTGGAACAATGGTCATATCAATTTTCTACCACTATGTAGTGAATTGTTATGTATCTACCCCCAAACAATACTTATGGATCATCTCTGTTCTGTGGGCCAGAAATACAGGCACCATAGAATTGATTCTCTGTTCAGAGCTTTACAAGGGCAAAATTAAGATATTGGCCTGGTATGGGTTATCTGCTGAGACCTAGAAGCAAATTCATGGGATTGTTGTCCCCATTATCTTTCAGGATTCAGCAGGAGGAAGTTTTGGCTGAAGAAGCTGTTCTTGAGACTTGACAACTGGGACCCACCTACGATATGGAATTTCATCCTTTCAAGGCCACTAGGAACACTCTTACTTTCCAATCTCTTTAATCCATGTGAGGGAGTTACCAAGGTCTACTAAGATCATCTCTCTGAGTCTAGGGACCACCTTAGAATTCGGCTGGTTACAGTAAGTCATCAGGATCTGTACACTGGAGAAGGCCAGCCTCTATACAGCTATATGGTGAGGATACCTAACAGCCTTTTGGAGAGGTCCATTAGTTCGGGCCTCCTGTCTTTCTCCAACAGGAAACCTCCTGAGACCAAGATCCTGTGGGCCCAACCAAGTCTTCAGCTGAGCCAGTTCCAGCACCCATCTGTCTGCAACCTGGTAACAGGCTCCAAGCCACAGTCACTCGACCTAACTGCTTCCAGGGCCTTGACCGGCAATCGCACGCAATAACACATACTAACTGACTGGAAATGCTCACGTTAAGGCAAATTGGTTGCACAGGAATAAGTAACAGGCCTTTCTTTAAGACAACAGCATATGACGCTGGGAAAATACGTGTTGAAATACAAGGAGATAAATGCCAGCAAAAGCGTGGGCTCCCCCTCCCTTTACTCAAAACGGGAGGTCTCATCTGAGTCTTTGTCACATTCTCAGTTATGTTGTGGTCACCATTGGTTCCCACCCTTCTTCTGTGGGAGGCAACAAGCCATGCTGCCAAACAGCCAGTCCGAGTACCCTGGGCCCTGTTACTTCCTGGTTCATGCCAAGGCCCTTCCCAGGATCTTGCTTGGTTCTAATTCATTCTTTCTGCATTTTGAGTAGCCAACTCACCACCTGGGTTCCCTTCTTTGACCTCTGTTCTCATTGGCCTGGGCCTGTCTGTGACTTGGTGCACAGAGCGCCAACTGAGATTCGCTTGAAGACTGAAGATGTGGAACCCGGACCAGGGCAAGGCCCCGCCTTCCTAATCTTGGGTTGACCACCGTGGCTTGATTTCAACCCTTTTGCCATGGGAGGTGAAACTCGGGAGTCTGGGCTGTTTTCCTCCCAGTCTGTGAATGTGGCCCTCAGCTTTCAAATAGCAGCATCTGCATCCTTTTTCCCTCGCCAGCTACATTTCCAAAAGCAACCTCCAGACAGCAGGGAAAATCCCAAGGGTGCACAGAAGGCCAGACACCCAGTCTGTGCCATGTGCCTGGACGAGTGAGAGAGGCAGGGTTTCATTTCCTCCCCTTCTCCCTGACCACTGGGAATCCCTGCCAGCCCAGCTATGCAGAAGTAGGGACAAAGAGCTCAGCGTGCTCCTCCCCCACCGTGTACCGGTCAGGGAGAAGCCGTCCCTCCTGCACAGCAGCAGGTCCATGCAGCCAGGGCCACGACTGTTACTATTTCCAGTCAATTCATCTTGAGCTGTTGGTGGCCAGAGGACACAGGGTGACACAGACCAGACCTTGGGCCGGCCCTTGCCTTGGTGAATAATTAGCACTAAATTCGGGATGTGTCTGGATCTAATCTAACCCAGGATTCAATTACTCCACTCGGCTGACGGAAACTCCAGTGTTTGTGTGAAGCAGGCTTTGAAATCGCCGGGAACTATCTATGTGAATTTGGGCTGTTATTCACCAAACTAACAGCTTATGGTGATAAGTAGCCTCTGATTTCGTGCGCATATAGTTCCCATGGTGACCTGTTCCATTCTGGCTACATCACCCTTATGGAAGCTTTAGGTCAACAGGAAAACACATCCATATGAAGCCACCTGTCCATGATTCCCAGTGTTCTGTGACTCTTCCTACCAGGATCATGGATCTGAGGCTCAAAACGTATCTGCTGAAAGAAGTGTTCCTCCCAATAAATCCTCAGCCAAAGTCACTCCAAAAGTAGCAGAGGGGACCTCCCACCAGATGAGGCTTGTTGGGGTTGCAAAGAAAGAAATACTAAACACCAGAGTGACTGGCTTAAAGAATTTATTCTCTCAAAGAGAATCTACACTAGGCTCCTGTCGAAGCTCACACTGAGCAGCAGGAGAAAAGGGAAGTGCTGATTGGTTGTGTCCACAGCTAAGCGTCACAGTTTGGAGTTTATATAAGGCTATAAGTGACTTGAGTTATGGCTACATTCAGTGTTTAGGCAAAAATCTGAATACCTTTGTTGGTTCCCTGGGAATGTTCAAGACCCTGACTCAACCAATGGGGAAACCCTCCAGCTAATTGGTCTCAGAACAGTCTAAGTATGCAATTGTTATTTTTTTATAGCTTCATACACGAATACAGTGAATTTATGATACTTTGATGCTTTAATCCTCACACCCATCCCCCTCCTTTCTTATTCCAACCCTCGTTCTTTCCTTTACGTCTCCCTCCTATTATCATGTCTTTCCACGTGTGTAGCCCACTGAGTTTCACCTTCATCTTATGCATGTCGAAGTCAGAGCACAGATTTCTCAACCCCACTCTCTCTGCAGTAGGTGTCTTGTACTCTGTTAATTAAGATCATGACTTTTGACATTGGGAGGAGCAGAGTCCAGATGGTGTGCCTTACACAGAACAATGCCTTGTTCTTGATAGCACATACCTGAGTATTGCTGGAACATGAATCATATATATCAGTGGATATGTAATTAAGGAACGCATCTCCCTCATCCAGTATTAACCCTCAGCTGTCTCTCAGGGAGGTGAGGGGCCTCTTGAAACTCTTCCCTTTCATGGTGAAATGTTATAGCCAAATCCCATGAAGATCTTATGGAAATACCCATGAATGAAAGCAGCCCTATCTTATCCAGAAGATAATGTTTGGCTGTACCCCTACTCCTTTGAGGCTCTTAAAATTTTATTGCCTCCTCTTACACTTAAATAACTTAAGGAAGCTAAAGACCTATACGACAAAAATTTTAAAATGCTGGAGAAAGAAAATAAAAAGGATACTAGAAGTTGGGAAGACTTTCAATTTTCAGGTATTTGTAAGATTATTACTGTTAAACATGGCCACCCTACCAAAGGTAACATGCAGATTTAATACAATTCCATTCAAAATTCCAATACAATTCTTAACATAAACTGAAAAGAAAAAACCCTCAAAATATGTAAACACAAAAGGCCCTGGAGAGTCAAAACAATCTTGAGCAATAAAAACACTGCTAAGGATATCATTGTCCTTACCATGTTAACTAGTCAGGCAGAGTTAAAGAGACCCTAAAACAACTTAAAACTCACTCAGAGACAAAGGAAAAAGGGATACAACCAAGCGTTCTGGGGCAACCAGGACACTGACCTTGGTTGGCTCCTCTATTAAGAGCTCTATCACTTATTATGATTCTCCTCCTCTTTGTTCCATATTTTATGAACATTTTTCAAAGATATTTGCAGAACTGCACAGTCACTGTAACCCACGCTTCTCAGAACCAAATCAAGACTATGCTCCTACTACATGTCTCAAGGGGAATTCCCTGCATCTCCTCCACCTCCAGACCCTGAAACTACCAAAGTGATGACCGCTTTCAACAGGAAGAAATCAAAACAGACAGTGATTGCCCCCTTTATTATATTCCTCTTCTGGTTGTGTAATGAAGATATGGTGCAATAGGAAACAACTTCTCTTTCCAAACCAGTCTATTTGACTAACCCCCTCCCATAATTTACACAAAGCTATGCAGACATGGAACCATAGTCTCTATAAATCTTTTGTCAGTGGATAAAGTTGCTACCTTCCAGAATGGCAAGAGACCCCATTCTGCCCCTATCACCCAGTTTCCTTAGTTTGCCACCATGATTGGCTTAAAATCCACTTCTCCCTGCCACCAGTGTGGTAACTTCTGGACTTCTGCTGATTGGACTACTATCCCTCATTGGTTTTCATAAAGGTCAATCTGTACTGTTGAGGTCGGTGCTTGTGTTTTTTTTTTTCTTCTTCCTTGAAAAGCACCATACATGATTTCAAGCTATACTACAGAGTCATAGTTATATAACCACATGGATATGACATAGAAGCAAATGCATTAATCAACCAATTAAAACTGAGAGCCCAGATGTAAGTTCATACACTTACAGCCACCTAATTTTTGACAAAGGTCTCAGACATGTGCATTAGAGAAAAAAAAAACAGCATGTATAACACATGCTGCTAGGAAAATTAGGTATCTATATGTATAGAAGAATGAAAATTGACCTTTACCTTTCACCTTATAAAAAATTAGTACCAAATGGGTCAAAGAACTCTGTATTAAACCTGAAACTATTAAATTTCTAGAAGGAAGATAAAAGAAACACTTAAATTGGTCACCCAGGTAAAGATGTTGTGAATAGGACTCAAATTGTACAGGAAATAAGACCAACAATCAACAATGGGACCTCATGAAATTAAAAAGCTCTGTTCTGCTGGAGAAACTGTTAATTGTTCAAAAAGACAACCCACAGAATTGGGGGAAATCTTTACTACCTATGTATCTGACAGAGGATTGATCTCCAGAATATACAAAGAATTAAAAAATTAAACATCAAGAAGGCAAGCAACCCAATTTTTAAAAATGGACTTTGGAACTTGTACAAACTATTCTTCTCTGTTGCTGTGAGACACCACTGAGACTCACACATCTTAAGGGAGAAAGAGAGATTTATTCAACTTACGTTTCCAGGGGGGGAGATACGATCTATTATGGTAGAAAAGGCATGGCTGTCTGGCAGAGATTGGAGTGGGCTTAAGTCACATTCATCGTGGAAGCTGAGACAGCAAAACTGCTAACTTCCAGAGCACACATCTCAAAGAAGGAGGTTGGGCTAACTAACTTCAAGGCCACTCCCTGTAACCTACCCTCCTCCAGAAAGGCTCCACCTCCCAAAGGTGCCGTTAACCTGTGACGGCCAGGAACCTGTGAGGTTCATTTATATTCAAACCATAACAGAATTAATGAGAGCTTTTTCAGAAGAAGAAATTAAAAAAAAATAATTCAAGTTTCCTAGCCATCAGGGAAATTCAGATTAAAATTACTCTGAGTTATCATCTTATGCCAGTCAGAATGGCTAAGATCAAACACACACACACACACACACACACACACACACACACACAAAAAAAAAAAAAAAACCCAGCAAATGCTAGTGTGGATGTGGGGAAAGAGAACCCTTAATCATTTTTGATGTAGATGTAAACTGGTGTGGCCACTTTGGAAAATCAGTATGGAGGTTCCTCAAAGAGCTATGCAATTACTTTTAGGACATAGAAAGGAACATAGAAGGCCTTTAGCTAAGCCTTCATGATGAGCCTGCCTGCTTGGCAGAGTGAGTCCCTAGATGCCCCATGGGGCCAAGTAGCTTCAGAGCTCCATGCTTTGTAGTACGATGAAGTCTTTTCCCTATTTTAGAGGTGTGGAAATGATGTGGGAAGATGTGGGACTTTCCCACAAACCAACCACAGATGATAGCAATCAATGTGAAGCATGTGATCCTTTGAAAAACCTATTTTGCCTCTCACCTGTGCCCTCTTTTGTGGGCTGATACCGAGGCTTAGAGCTACTACTGAGTCCTGACTCCAACCCCAAAGATCCCACGGGGGAGAGAGAACATAGTCTGCTAAGGCAACTATAACCAAAAATACCATAGATGGAGAGGTTTATCAGTAGCAAACGCGTCTCACAGTTTCTGGCTACTGGAATTCCATGATGAAGTCATCAGCAAATTCATTGTCTTCTGAGTGCTCACTTTATTGTTCATTGTTCATGTCTTCTGGCTGTGTCTTTATATGGTAGACAGGGTGATAACGTTTCCTGAGCTTCCTTTAATAAAGGCACTAAGGTCATGCACAAGGACTCCACATTCATGATCTAAATCATTTTCCAAGGACCACATCATCTCCATAATGAGGTAATGAATTTAATGTGCAGATTTTGAGGAAGCATAAACCTGTAGCCCATACATTTTCCCTGCTTGCTGGGACATAACTACATGCAATGCCTTTCAGATCTTACCTGCATGTACTTGGCTGAGAGATGTACCATTATAAAAGGTAACACAGGTGTTCTGGTAGTTATGGAGCAGTTATCTCTCAAATGTGGCGATAATACTGAAATTGACACACGTGACAGAATTACCAGGAATGGTCCTCAGGTTGCTTCTATCTGTTCCAATCTCTATAATTTCAATTTTTCCACCTCAAACATGACTGAAAGCCATGTTTTTCTGGTCTTTATTCATTTTATAGCTTCTTGAATGTGAATGTTTCGATTGTTGTAATGGTGTGTGTGGGTCCACAGGTGTCATTAGAACAAACTTTGGTTCTCATAGCTCAGTCTTGGGAGTACAAGGGAGAGTGACTGACTGAAAAATTAGGTGTCTGACTCATCTCATTTCATCTAATTTAATTTGGTCTAAAGTTCAGAAATCTCTAAACTAGCTTATTTACACATGCCTTTCCACTCTGGAGACAATTGTCACTGATATGTGTGTGTGTGTGTGTGTGTGTGTGTTATTGACTATGTTTTGTTTGGGATTATGATATTTCAAGCAACAATCAGGAGGATCAGATAACATTTTCGTTCTTGTAGAATTACCCAAGTTTGATTCCTTCCCCAAGGTATACGTCCTCCCTCACTTGCCCAGGGCAAAACTTCTCAGATGGAGTGTTACGAAGTTGCTGTGAAACAGAAACAGAATACAAATGAAAATGGGAATCTTGGTTTGATTATATCAGCCCAGAATTATTTGCATAACCTCTAACAATTAGAAACTTAAAATATTTCCCAGATGTTCACACCTGATCATATTACAGGACAACTATTGTGAACTGCCCCAAGGCCAACAATCCTAAAAAAAGGAACTAACATAAGAAATCAAGAGTAATGGTTATTGAAGTCACATGCCTATGCGATGGATGCAGAGAAGTCACTAATACACACAAACTAGGTGAGCAATTAGAAGGAAAGTCGCCAGCTGGGAACACAGTGGGGGTTAAGTTGCAGCTTACATCCATCAACTCTAGACACCTGGATGTTCAGAAACATGCTTTCCTAGGCCTTGATATTTGCTACAGGGGACTGTTTCTCCATGACTTACATCATATTTCCCACAATTCAAGGTGAATTTTGCCTACTATGTCCATTTATGATGAGGATTTACAATAACACGACCAAAGACAGATAATCTGTTCAAACAATTCTCTCAATCTTCTGGTAGGCATGGAACAAGAGGATTTTAACACTTTTGTTTGCTTTCTATGGCTTGTGTTTACGATTCAAGAGAGCCCATTGGAAATTAAGGTTCAGTTTGGCAAGATTAAGATCATCAGGAATGGTATCTTTGAAGCCCACGTCAGTCTATCTAATCCATCCTCTCCAATACCTGTTGGTCAGCTCCAAGTGAGGTTCAATGATAAGGTTGAGGTCGGACAGCCTCCCACCTAAATCATCCCACAGTAGGAGGGTTCAGAAGCATGGATTGGATTCAGAGACCTAGGTGTATTAGTCAGGGTTTTCTAGAGCCACAGAATCAGCAGAATGAGTATATAAAAATGGAATTTATTGAGTTGACGTACGAGATATGGTTGAAGTAGTCCAACAATGGCTGCCAGTAGCTGCTCAGTCCAGTCGTCCAGTCAGGGACGGTGAAGGCTGGAGGATTTCTGGATTGTCTTTAGTCTTCTTGAAGGCTTGGAGGGTTGGAGGGCTGGAGGGTCAAAGAAGCCTAGTGGCAGGAGGGAAGAGTTTTCTACCACAGCTTCAGAGAGTCTCTCTTCAAACTCTTCTGTTTTATGGTTCCGTTTATCTGGTCCATTACTGAGAGATTCCAATCAGATTTGGGCTGGTCTTTATATTGTAAATGTGTTGATCCAGATAATCTCTTCAAGTAGTCTGACAGCTGATCTAGTTAATATTGGGTGTGGTCAAGTTGACAACCAGGATTAACTATCACACCAGGGGTGAGAGATGCTCACACTAGTCATGGGGTCACCACTCATCAATAAGACATGTGGCCACAATTTCAAAGCTATGAGAAAGCTGACTGGATTCCAGGGAGAAGGTTCAAAATAAACCTGGAAAGCTACAGTTCCCATTAGTGACGGTCATAGAGCACATGTCACTAGGGAAGGTCAAATGAACTTTAAGGTGTAGGTTCAAGAAAGCCATGTCCTAGAAGATCAGGCTAGGCCCAATGCTTGTTCATTCTGAGCTGAAGGGACAATACCATTTTCCAGGTATCTTGTTGTCAATACACATTTCTATTTGCCATGGGGTAGGCCCTGTTCTGTACTCTGGGTTGGCAGTATGCAAATGAAGCAAACAGCCGACCCAATTACAATTTAGTAATAGGAATAACACATGGAAAAGCATTTGCAATATGTTCTGTGGTACTAGAAAACTATAGTTACAATTGATGTACCTAAAAAGGCTATCTGGACAGGAGGAGCGGCAAGTGCAAGTCAAAGGGGTGGTATCATTAAAGCAGATGATGAGACAGAACAACAGGAAGAACCTTTATGTGAAGTACCAGCCTGACGCCAGGAGCTTTCTTCTTACTGTCCTTGATGCGGCGGTTCTTCCCTTAGCCTGAACATACTACTCATTCTTCTCTACAAAAACACGGGAGGCCTTTTTATTGTGTGCATCTGGAATATACCTCAAAGGTTTATGTATGGAAAGCTTGGCCTCCTGGACAACAATGTTGGTAGTAGGACTTCGGGGGAAGTGATCTGATCTCATTCAATGGACTGATTCATTGGGATGTGATGCAAATTTAGGAGGCGGGATCTTGTTGCAGGATAAAGTCTCGGGGACATGCCTTTGAGACTATGTCTCGTTTTAGAACCCTTCTACTCTCCTCCTAATCCTCTTCTTCCTCCTTCTTTTTCTGTAGCTTCTTCTTCTTCTTCTTCTTCCTCTTCCTCTTTCCTCTTCCTCTTCCTCTTCCTCTTCTTCTTCCTTCTTCTTCTCCTCCCCCTCCTCCTCCTTCTCCTCTTCCTCCTCCTCCTCCTTCTCCTCATCCTCCTGCCCCTCCTCCTCCTTTTCCTCTTCCTCCTCCTCCTCCTTCTCCTCATCCTCCTCCCTCCTCCTCCTTCTCCTCTTCCCCCTCCTCCTCCTTCTCCTCTTCCCCTTCCTCTTCCTTCTCCTCTTCCTCCTCCTCCTCCTTCTTCTCCTCCTCCTCCCCCTCCTCCTCCTCCTTCTCCTCCTCTTCTTCCTCCTCCTCCTCCTTTCCTCCTCCTCCTCCTCTTCTCCACGAGGTAAGTAGCTTTCCTCCACTGTTTATTTCTGCATTGATATTCTGTCTTATGGTATACCCCAAAGCCATAAGAACATGTGACTGTGGACTATAAAATCTGAGGAATGGTAAGCCAAAATTTCTTCCTTTATGTTGATTTTTTGTTATTTTGTCACAGTGATTGAAAGCTAACACAAAGCATGTGGAGAGCTGCTGATCTGAGGCTCTGCTGGCCTTAGCTTTCTTAATCTGAGCTAAATGTTTGTCAATGATCAGCCTTTCATTTTTCCTAAGTATGTTCATAATTATAATACTTGTTATAAAATAATTAAGTTCAAAGAAATTAATTCAAATTAATGAATTACAAGTATAAAAACTGGTATTTCTGTGAAAAATTGAGTGCCAGTTGGAATAAAAAGCATGCTTAAGTTGAGTCAGTAAAAAATAATGCTACCGAGTCATTCCTAAGCAGTTGTGAAATATTAAGGAAAAAGTGGTAGGATTCCATTAAGACTCCACAGGCAGAATACGTTACACCAACTTTTAACATTTGAGTGCTTTCTAAAGAAACAAATTGGAGGGTTTGTGGAGATTGTGGTATAGATATTTACATGAGAGGGTACTCCAGAGTACTCCCCAGGGCCCAGAAACCTTATGACAAAACATTAATAATATGTTCGCATTTGTGTTTTAAAGCAATATAAAAATGTATGACACCAAAATGTTACCTTTGTGATATTACTTAATTAATTGCTTTTGTTCATGAACAAATTGACCACAGAGTACAAACCCATCATATTGGAGGATCCCCAGTCCTGAAGTCTAACTATAAAAAGGAGCAAATTAAGTCATTCATAAAAGAGACAGGATTCAGTGTATGTGTTGTCCACCTGGGGAGGGTCCTGGAGAAGACCGGAAGTCCATGGGAGACAGTAGGATGCAGAATGGGAAACTGAGCTGCGTTGGCAGCATTAAGATGTAAGGAAGTGGCACGATGCCAACATGGATAGCCCAGTACTCTTGCAGAAAGCTTTTTTGCCAGCACTTTCCTGGGAGACTAGCAAAACTAGGACCACCTAATCTTAGAAAACCTCCTCACTCGGTGTCTGAGCAACCCTAGATTGTATATAAATTGCTTGGCTTCAGAGATAATGCCATTCTGGGCTCTGATGGTGCCTTTGCTAAAGACTTTTCCATTTTAAAATATAGATTTACTCATGAGACCCATGTAAAATGATATAGAGTTTTAAAAATACCCTCAATTCTCTAGAGATTGGTACTGTTATACTTTGGATTATGGCCATATAGGCCTATAAATGTATATTCAGTCATAATACCTATCCATCAATCTGCATGCTGCATAGACTATTCTACAATTAGTACTTTGAAACAACATACTTTCACATAAAACATTATACAATCCATGAGAAAGTTGAGGATGACACAGACTTATAAAATAGCATAATCCCTAAATTTAGGAGTCTTGGAACAAACAATCCCCCCTACTGAGTACCATCAGAAGTGTGTCACATCCATGGCCCAGCATGCCAGGCCTAGGAGCATTGGACTGACCTTTATCTGAGCAACTGCCAGGCTGTGAGAAAGTCAGACTTGTATTTTTCCATGCAAAACCTAAACTTCAAGTCAGTGAATTCCCAGATGTAAAGAACCCAGTGCAAACACAGGAGAGAACAGAGGAGAAAGGGGATTGAAGAGAATCGAAGAGAAGGTTCTCTCTGCCTCTACTTTCACAACTCCATTGTGACTGCCTAGGGCCATAACGCTCCCTCCTAACTGCTGTCCGACACTGGGACCTTATCACGGACATGAGCCCACAACTCTCCTAATGAAGAAGTTCTCAAGGGTGAAGAAAGCCAAAGCAAATCTAATCAGTTGATTATGGCGATGATGTCATGACCAACAGAGTTCAGATTCCTAGGGACGGCACTGCAGATGAGAATTTGATGTTGTCATGGTACTTATCGAAAATTGTCCCTGTAAACTTGAGGACATGATGCTCAGTGAAGTAAGTTAGCAGTGTACACACACACACACACACACACACACACACACACACACACTCGCACATATTCTGTGACTACTTACTTGAGCTGTTATAGTCAAAGTTGTAGAGACAAAGTAGAATGATAGTTACCAGAGGCTGGAGAGAAGGTGCCTAGTTGTTTAATAATTTTTATGCTTCCAAGATGAAAACTCTATAAAAATTGGATGTCCAACGATGTGAATATACTTAACATAACTGAAATACCAAAACCTCAGATGGCAAATTTTTAGTATGTTTTACACAAGTAAACTATCAAAACAAAGAATCAGGAGATGAATTGGTCAGCAAAGTACTTGCCGTGCGAGTATGAGGAACTGAGTTTCAGCTATCGTACTCATATAGTATTAAAAAAAAGTCAAATACAAGCTTGAGGCTCTGAACTCCATCCCCAGCATCCTTGTAAAAGAAGCCAGGTGTAAACATGGGTACTGTCCTCACCATCTGTATGAAGAAAAGCCAGGTGCAGTAGTCTGTACCTGTCAACCCGTGTCGGGGAGCAGAGATAAGGGGACCCATGTATTGCAGCTAGCTTGCATTGCTGCCAATAAATTCACAATCAAACAGCTTAACGAAAAAAGAAGTTTTATTTTGGTTTACGAGTTTGGAAGGAACATCCGCAACAACACCAAGGGCTGAGGGAACGAGTCATACCACATTCATAGGACCGAGAAAGGGACAATCCTCACTTGCCAGGCCAGCATGTCCATCTGGTCAAGTCTACTCCAGAGTGTCAACTTCTTTAACCAGCTTCTTCCATCTCATTCACCTGTCCAGGGACTAGTCCTGCCCCTCATGGTCAGGACCCTTCCCATCATTGAGACAACCTGCTGTAAGTTTGCTCAGGGCTTAACTCGACTACTTATTCTTCACAGCTCTGCCCAGAGCTCAGAGTCCTCAGTTGCCAAGTTGACACTAATATCTAATTATGACACCGTGGAACCTGCTGGCCAGTCAGCCTAGGCGGATCAGTGAGTCCTGGGTTCTCATTGATGATGCTCTTCATCTTACTTTCTAGATACCTCTCAGTTAATCTCAAAATAGGTGCTCATGGAATGCCAATAAATGCTTAGTAAAACTTTAACAGAGCTTTGAGATTTTGCCACAGTGGCTTAGCAGGTAGGCCTCTTTATTCAGAATGGCGTCAGCTCTGCCAACAGTTTTGGCTTTCTCTTTCCAAGGCAGTGCTGTCCCCTAGACATGCGGGTCAGCACATCATCTCCTCCTGAGTTTGCAACCCCACGAGGTGTTAAATTTCATTTAGTGCACAGTTCTTCATCTCTTCTCTGAGCTCTCATGACCTGAAGTCATTTAGAAACTAGGGACCGATCTCTGTCTTCCACATTGCCCAAGATCTCTGAGTCTAGCAAAGGCCGAAGCCTCCTCTTCCTCCTCCCACTGATTCTCCCCATAATTCATCTCTTCTTTGTCCTCCTCTTCTCCTCTCTTTTCCTTCTCTTCTTCCTTCAATCCCTTTCTTATTTATTTACTCCTCCTTCCTTCCTTTCCTCCATTCTTCTTTCCTTTCTCCTTCTCACTCCTTCTCACTCGGGGTCTCAGGATGGTGGGAGCAGAGACCTGCAAAGGAAATATTAATGAGCCAGCAGGGTCCATTGTGATGTCTCTAAGGGATTTCAGGCTTGTTTTGACAAATGGAGCCCAGCATCTGGATGGCGTTTGGATGGATGAACAAGCATCAAGAGAGGCTCAGGGATCCCTTGGTTGATCTTGCCGGTGTGCATCATTTTTCTTAGTCTTCTCCAAACAACTTTCATTTTATTTATCCTCTCTGGGGTAGATTTTTCTTCTCTTTCATTAACTTCTGCTCTCATCTGTATTATTTCTTTTCTTCTATAAATATTCTGCGCTTCTAAAGATGGATCTGCCTTCCTTAATTTGGAACTTTCTGGTGCTTTATTTCTCTTTGGGGATTGTAAAGTTCTTTAAGGATCTGTCTCTTGTCATCAGGCAATAGATTGCCTTACAGGCAATCATAGGACATCATTAACTCCAAGTCCCAAGAGGGTTCCACTTTATCAAAGAGATAAGACAGCAGGTGTTAAGTATTAACTTAATATTCCAGCAGAATGAACAATAAAGGCTCTAAAGGCTTCAGAGCCAAGTTCAGTCTGGATAGCCCATCTCCAGGTTAGTACTCATAGGGAAGGCCAGCCAGCAGGGGCACATTCAGAAGCCTTCTGTAGCAGTTACTCAACTATTGCTGTGAGAGAACATCCAAAGTCAAACAACTTAAGGGAAAAGGAGAGATTTATTCAGCTTATGGTTCCAGAGGGAAGATACAGTTTCTCATGGAAGAGATGGCATGACTGGCTGGCCAAAGCTGGAGGAGGTTAAGTCACTGCAGACATCTTAGAAGCTGAGAGCTGCAGGACTGTTTGTGACTGCCTTCCTCTAACAAGGCTCCACCTCTCAAGGTGCCATGATCTTGCCAAACACATGAGACTGTGGGAGACACATTTCAAACCATGACACTTACCACGACTTCTCCTAAGGTAGCAGTTCATAAAAGATGGAGCCAGAGTCCTACTGTTCAAGACCTGGGGGAAGACTGATGCCCAAGAGCATCATTGTAGTGTACAGTGAGCGATTATTAAAACACCCCACCAGCTATGGGAGTTCAGGTAAGAGATGGAAGGCTCAAGGGGAGATGTCAGAAGTGGAGGCACAGAATCAGGGAGAGAACAGTGGGCAAGATCACAAGCCAAATGATACAAGGGGAGACTCTTCTGAATAACTTTGGCTTCCCCTATGTTCATGTGTATGCACACTTTTGGAGAGGGCACATATATATATATATCTGCATGTGATAGCCAGATGTGACATCACATTTCTTCATCAATCACTCCACATCTTAGATTTTTTTTGAGATAGGGTCCCACACTGAATCTGAGACTGATAGGTCACTTGTCTGTTTCCAAATTCTAAACAGGGGCAGGGAAGGACACACACTAGAAGATTCCAACTATGAGTATCTCTCAAGTTAGGCATATATAGGACATTTAGCCAAGAATATTTCTTTAATGAAGCTGTAAGTCTACATCTGGATAGGAGATTGAGGCAAAGCCTTCTGAAGCTGTACAGTAAGGAAAGCTGAACCAGGTCACGTCCTGAACTTCTTGGTAGGGAGGGGCAGCTGGATAATCTGTTCATGCTGACCTATCTGGGGTGTACACAGTCCCAAATGTCCACATAAAGTGTTGGACCACCTCCTTTCAGTTCGTCTCTTGCCACAGAGATGCTCAAGCAAATGGGTACCTAGGAGCAATGTCAAGGTTCATGTAATTGCATCTTCCAAGAAAACTGCCAAGCCTGAGTGGGAAGTTCTAGCTACTCCTACTCTTCCTTTCTTTCCCTCTCCTTCCTATGCACGTCTGCAGCACCAAGAGCTTGCTCACTCTTAGTTACCCTTTGGCTTCTGTGAGACAATACTCAGACACAACTTAAGGGAGAAAGGCTTATGTTTCAGAGGGAATATAGTCCATGTGATAGTTAAGCCTGGGTGTCAACTTGACACACCTGATATTGACTAAGATGGGCTGAGACCACCTCTGGAAAGGATCAGCTGAGACCACTTGATAGGATTGTACCCACCCTAGATCCTATCAGAACCTCCAAAGCTCTCATAGGATCCTCCCAGTACTGCATCATATAAAAAGGAGCCAACAAAGAGAATAGATGCCTTCTTGCAGCTGTGCTAGGAATTGCTCTTCATTCCAGCCACCCAGTTTCTTCAACCTTCTAGCTTTCCAATCCACCAATCGTTGTCAAGTAGGAATTCTCCAGCATTCAGCCATCACCCACTTGACTACCGAACTGAGCAGCTACTGGCAGCCATCGTTGGACTATCTCGGCCATACTGTAGGCCGATTCAATACATTCCCTATATTACACACACACACACACACACACACACACACACACACACACACACATACATACACACACACACACACACATATATATATATATATTCATTGTGTCGATTCTGCATCTCTAGAGAACCTGACTAATACAGTCCATTATACAGGAATCACATAGCAGAATCGCATAGCAGGTGTGATTTGGAGGCAGAAACAGGAGGCTGGTTCAAGTCATTGCCACTATCAAGAAGGCAGAGAGAACATGAGCAAACTGTGAAGAAGCAAGGTGGGGCTACCAAACCCTTATGCATACCTTCCTCTAGCAAGATTCTACCTTCTAAAGTTGCCATGATCTTCTCAAACAGTATCAATGAAGATTGAAAATATATGAGCCTGAGAGGGACAATTCACATTCAAACTATGGCCCTCTTTGTTCACCAACTCTAACTGTAACAGACTTACATTTTTTAGTCCTCAAAAATATTTCCTCAGCTGTGCTAGGGCTCACAAAGAACACTATGTTATCCAACTAAGGGGGTTTCTTTAGACTCTGAGCCCTTGAGAGGAAAGAGGAGGCTTTGCCTTGGGTAAATCTTTAAACCTTGCCTGGCTAATGCCCTGGGCCTCCACACAGATGAGTCTGACTCTTAGGCAGGTTGGACGAAGGCCTCTTATGCCAGCCTTGGACCATTCAGGAGGTTGCCAACCCTAGGAAATGGCAAGTCTTCCCAGGACTGGAGAACAGAGACTCATCCACAGAGAAGAGAATGGGGTGGGGAGGTGTGTGTGTGTGTGTGTGTGTGTATACATATGTGTATACATGTTTGCATGTGTGGTTAGAGAACATGTGTGTGATTGTACCTGAATACATGTTGACACTGGGCATCTTCCTCTATCATTCTTCACTTTATTAATTGGAGCAAGGATTCTCAATTGAACCTAGAGCTCACCAATCTGCTAGTCTAGCTAGTCAGTTCTCCTCAGGGATCCATTATCTTTGCATCCAGAGTGCTGGAATTGCATGTGGCTGTAGGAATCCCTTTGTGGTTTCCCTCTCCAGATTCATTGACTCAATGCTTGGCAGCTGACAGAAGGATTTGCTTTGGATTGTTTGAACTGAATGCATCAAAAGGGTCCTGTCGCACTTCTTCACTGTGACAAGTGACTTGGTAACAGGTTGGTGATGGACTGTGTTTCTTGTTTCAACATTTGTTGAAATGTGTTTACCTTCCTCTCTTATAGGACACAGTAAGTCTGAGCATCCCAGAGGTTTAGAAAGCGCTAACAGTCTCTACCAAAATCATTTGGTCAATTAATGTGAGAACTAGCACTAGAACCCACTGAGACCCAGATTCTGGGATCAGAGTCAAAAGGTATTTTAATGATGGGACTAATTGGTGGGACTGCAAACATGATTTAGGATATGATTTCCAATTCCTCGAAACTGAGCCTGACCATTCAGAGGACAGAAGATTTGAATTCATATTTTTGGCCTCATGAGCTATTCCGTATGTTTATATTTCCAAAAAGTCCTGAGTGAATTAAAAAAATCTAGCTGGCTGACAGTTCTGAGTACTGGACCTTCTTAGTTTTGATACGAGATGAAAGTTAAAAGTGTCTACATATGATTAACCAGGTGTTTGTCCAGTTTCAATCCATCAATACAGGTCAATGAACACACTCTACTCTGTAGACACAGACATCAGAGCAAGCACAGGGCCAGGGTCCAACTCTGGAGTCCCACTGACCTGCTTGGCCCAGCTTAGTCCTGTTGCTTCTGGATGCATGACCTTTGGGGAAGGTATCAACTGTTTGTAAGCCTGAGTTTCTCCTCTGAAAACCTGGGAAGTATGAGTGATCACCTGTGTAACTCTTAACCATTGCTATGAGAGAACACCAAAGTCAAACAAGGGAAAAAGGAGATTTATTCAGCTTACGGTTTCAAAGGGGAAAAACAGTCTTTCATGGCAGAGGTGACATGGCTGGTGGCTGAAGCTGGAGGCTAAGTCACTGCAAACATCCTTGGAGAGTGTCTCTTCTTCTAAGTCTCCTATTCTAGGCTTCCTTTTATCTGGTCCACTACTAGGAGGTTCCAATCAGATCTAGGGCTGATCTTTGTATTATAAATGTATTGATCCAGATCATCTCTTCAGGTGGTCTGACAGCTGATCTTAGTTAATGCCAGGTATGTCATGTTGATACCTAGGATTAATTATCACAAGCTGTAGGACTGTTTGGATGATAGAAAGGATAATCCATGCGAATGGTTAGCATTCACAAAGCACTCAGTGAAGAGCAGTTTCCCACTATCCTTCATCTTTCTCTTCCCCCTCCTTCTCTATATTTTCCTTGTGCACCTTCTCCTTTACAACCTATTTTCCCTGCTCTTCCACCTCACCATTCTTTGATCTCTTCGTTTTCTCCTCCTCTACCTCTTTCCTGACTATGCTTTGATCTTGACCTCCTACTTTTTCCTTCTCCTTATCTCCTCTTTCTTTTTAGTTGATAATTCTAATGATAGTTCTAAGGACCATTTCTTTTCGTAGCAAAGAAATAAAAGAACCATATCTACAAGTCAAAGAATAGTGAGCATGGGATATATATTTTTTTTAAATTTTTAAATTTTTTATTATTATTTATTCAATTGTGCATGTGTGCGTGTGTGTGTATGTATGTGTGTGTAGAACCACGGGCGAATTCGGGAACCAACATGGACGCCTTCACCTCCTCCTTGTTTACTCTGCCCCGGGATTCACAGGCCTACCCTACCAGGACCAGAAACGCAGGCCGCCCCCCCGCTTCCGCCCAGTGTCTCTACGTGGGGTCTAGGATCCGAACTCAGGACCTTCTGCCTGCAAGGCAGAGGCTTAACCCCTGAGCCACCTCTCCAGCCCCATATATTTTATGCTAACTTGTTATGTGGATTACCTAGCATCTTGTTGGTCTACCCTCACGTATTATACCTTCTAGAACCTGGGCATCACCGCTAAAGCATCTTGGTGGATTCTATCCAAAAGAGAAAAGGCAAACCTATTCCCTACTTGCTGAAGGGTCACATTGGGTTCCTTATAAAGAAACAAGTGTCACTTGTTGACAAAGATTGAGCCTTTGTAAAACCTGTGCAATAATATGAATGATCTCAAAACATTGAGTAGAGGGCAAGGTTGCTGAGGTCAGGTTGTGCTAGCAAAGGAGGACCTACACAGCACAGCAACTTTTAAAAGCAGCTCTGACAGCAAATATTTTCCTGGTATTGGCTATTACCCCCATCTTGCTTTGTTTATGTGAAGGTCACGCAGCCTGTTACTTTCCCAGCTGACTGACAGCTGGAGGTCATGAAGACCACACAGCTGGGCAGATGTTAGGAATCTGGGCTGAGATGCAACAGTTAAGACTATCAGAGTGGATTTCCCAGGACCATTGTATGGGAGAGGCATGCAGAGCTTGTTGGGGGCTCAATCCGGTTCAGCCAGTACTGGGAAGCAGCCCAGACATGAGGCTGCTCTAACATTGGAAGCTCAAAGATGATTCTATTGACCACCAAGCACAACGGACTCCCAGAACTGTTTTTGCTGTCAAGTTTTCAGAGTCAGCATAATCATTAGGAGACGATTTTGCAATATTTCTGGCTAGGACGAAGGTATAGCCTTGACCTCCTTCGCCATGTGTTTTAAATCTCTGTGCTTATGGATGCCAACTCTGAGTGTTGGCTCTGCTCTAAGGGAGGGGCCTTATTCCTCTGCACCATCAGTAAGTCTGAGCTGTGCCAGATTCCTCTTTCAGGTAGAGGTAAGCTCAGCACATAAATTTAACTCTTCAGAGAAAACTACAGACAGTGTAAACGGCAGGAGGAAAAGGAGCAGGGACAAAGTTCTAGACTTCCAACATCTCTTTCTTCTAGTGGTCCTTCAAAGCAGTGCAGTCCCCAGTGCAAAATGGCTCAGACTTACCATATCTGGGCAAAAATCCAAGCCTGCATTTCCCTAACTATGCTCCATGTCCACTGAAGAACTTTCTTTGTACTTTAAGGGACAACAACACCTCCGATATTCAGGGAACGCCAAGGGTTGCAATAGCTGCTCCCTGTATAAAGCACTCAGCACATTGCGGGTGTGTGAGCCCTTACCCAGGTTCTCATTAAGCCTACTATTCTGAGCCCGCCAGATAAAAGAGCATTCAAGTCTACCAGTTAGTATGAGGACAATGAGTTGCAATTAAGGAACCAGACCCAAACCAGAGAATAGTCCTTGGAACTTAGCGACACATTCTGGGGCTGATAGATTATAGGTGGCTCTGAGATACCAGAACCCATTCCCCCGTCTTTTTTTGACAGCACATGTTGGACATTACAAAGCACAGCCCCAAACTAGGTGCTATTATGTCAAACTTGTATCAGAAGCATAACCAGACCCTGGAAGTCAGCCAGTCCTGGGGGACTTGGGACAGCTGGATGCAGAAAGTTGATTCATCTTGTTCTTAGGGCAAGACTTCTTCCTGTGGGCTCTAAATGGCATTAGTCTTTGCTCCAAGATTAAGTAGAAGGCCCTAATGAGAATGAATCAAGCTTCCTCTAAGGTCAAAGTCATGCGCTGTAAGAAACTCAGTCAGTATCTGTTCGGAATTGAGTTCCAGATCTTGGCCATGTGACCATCAAGAACACGCATCCTGAGAAGCAGCTGAAGGCACAAGGCCCCATCATTCTCATCATGGTTTCAAGACTTGAGAGCAGCAGCATGGGTCCAATCAGCTACATGTTTGGGAGCCAGTAAAGTACAAAACACCTAAAGTCTCTAAAGGGAAGAAGCTTCCTTCCTCCCAAAACTGAAGAGAAATAGATGTCTGTTTTTGGAAAACAAGAAAGGACTCCATTTAATCTGATGAAACTTGATTTTCTTTTTTTTTTTAAATTTATTCAATTGTGCGTGTATGCATGTGTGTGTGTGTGTGTGTGTGTGTGTGTTGTGCTTGTGTGTGTGTGTGTGTGTGTGTGTGTGTGTGTGTAGAACCAAGGACGAATTCGGGAACCACCATAGATGCCTCCACCTCCTTGTTTACTCTGCCCCAGGATTCACAGGCTCCGCCCTACCAGGACCAGAAACGCAGGCCGCCCCTGCTTCCACCTGGTGTCTATACGTGGGTCTGGGAAATACAAGCCACCATCATTTCTACCTGGAGTTTTTACATGGAATCCGAGATCCAAACTCAGGTCCTTCTGCTTGTGAGGTAGTCTTTTTTCTTTTACTTTTCAAAACTTTTACATATTGGTTAGGACGTGCTTAATAATTCATTTTTATGATAAAGCTAATTTGATCTTCTTTGAGAAACTAGGGTGTTTCAATTAAATCTTCATTTAGAATTGTTAGATTACCAGTAATATAAAGTTAGGTTCAAGATTTATTTAGATTCTATATGTTAGGTCTCATATATGTACCACAAATATGTAGATTTATGGTTTTTCTGTTTTTGATACTTTCATACATGAACACAAGGCATTTATGTGTTTTCACTTCTTACTATCCAATCCTACCATCTCCACTCCTGTCCTGCTTCATACTTTCTCCTTTCTAGCCAATCTGCCCTGTGTTTTCACATCTTTTTACATGTGTGACACTTGACTCCATCGGGATGCTGTACTGGCAAGTGCCTTAATACATGCTGGGTATGGATGACTTATCAGTGGGTAAATCATTGAGGAAAGAAAGCCCCCTTCTGTTGTCTAGCATTAGCCTTCAATAGGTCTCTCAGAAAGGTTTAGTGACTCTTGAAATCATACCCCTTCCACAGAGAAAAGTTGATAGGCAAACTATTGACAAACAGATTTTTTAAAAATTAACTATTTTTGTCTTTTAAATTGAAATTTAATATTTACTGTTGACATTTAATGTTGTTATTTATATATTTGAGTTGCATGATCTTTCTACTTCTTATGTAACATACTGCTATTTTCTCTTTTCATGTCTCATTTTACATTAATCAGAATTATTCAGTTTTTTCCTTCATTTACCAGTTTCATCATACATTCTTTCACAGTTTTTGCAATAGTTATTCTAAAGACTGAAACACATCCAACAGAGTCTCATCAAATGACTGACTTTGCTCATTTTCCAGCAGTGGTAATAATTTATACCACTTGTATTTCACTTACCTTTTGTTCCCTATGTTATTTTCAATATTCATTTTGCTGCTTTATATAGTAAATTTTCACTTGTATTTACTCACATACCTGTCTCTTATAACAGCTCAAGCCCTTCTCCCTTTAAAATCTTTCCACATGGGGTAATTTTCCCATTTTTGGTGGTATTTTTAAAAGGCTAGTCTGGCATGGATGAATACTTTCAGATCTTACTTGAGTGGAAACATTTGTCTTTAGATTTTAAACTTTGAAGTCTATTTTGATTTTGAAATATATTTCCAATAGCTTTGGAATTCTTCATTGGTAATTCTTTTCCTCATCTCTATAGCTTTCATTTCAACTTCTAGACAATCTATTGTTTCTATGGTGACTGGCTATCACTCATATTTTTGTTCTCTTTTATATCAACCTTTATTTATTTTTAAGTTTAATGTAAGGATTTATTATAAGCTGAAGATAATCTCATCCCATATCCCTTACCCTTTCTTTCTTTTCTTTGTGTCATTAGTCTCATTTGTTTTTACAGTCAGTTTTACTTCTGCCTTTATATGTCTATATAGGGACCACAAATGAAAGAAAACATGCGATACATGTCTTTCTGAGACTTCTTAATTCTCAATATAATTTTCTCCCAGTCATATTATTTTTTCTGCAAATAATAAATTTTGTTCTTTTTATGTCTAAAAAAACTATTGTATATAATATATACCATATTAACTTCATCTTTTCCCCCATTGTTGCTTACTAGGTTGATTTAATATCTGGGCTATTGTGAATAGTATTGAAATGAAGAGAGGCACCTCTGTTGTGTGTTGACTTTGGTGACTACTTAGAAGCCACATACATAAATCACATGGAAGATCTGTTTTTACTCTTTTAGAAGTCTCCATGCTTGGAGAGTTAGGCACACACAATAAAGGACTCTCTGGGAATTGGGGGGGGAGGCATTGGGGGAAGGGGAGGGGGAAGAGGGGGGAGGGAGGGAACTGGTAAAAAATTTTTAAAATGTATAATTAAATTTTTAATAAAAAAAAAAAAAAAAAAAAGAAGTCTCCATGCTGACGGTAGTTGGTCTAGTTGACATGTCCATCAGCAGTATACAAGATACCCTTTTGTGCACATCTTCATCAGCATTTGTTATTTGTTTTATTACTGACTATATTTCTGACTGAAGCAAGACAGAGGTTTGGTATAATCCTGCTGTGTATTTCTCTAGTAGCTAATAAGGTTGAATGATAACACATATGTTTATTGATCATTTCTAGTTTATCTTTTGAGAACTGTTAGTTTAATTAAATAAGAAAATAAACAACCCAACCAGACTAATTTTTTTTACAATCTGGGTACTGTCTAGATCTTTATCTTTTATTTTTTGTATCATATTTACTATGATATCACAAGGTATATTTTATTTTTCCTTTATCCTGTTCTGTATACATTTTTGTACTGTCTTTATTTTTCAAAATTCCAGGTCATTATGTCTTCAAGCTTTTGCTTTGTTTCATGATCTTTCCTCCCTCTCTATGAGTTGACCCATTTATATTTTAGATCCAACAGTGTTGATTTTTTTAAAGAAATACAAAAGCCCTGCATAGTAAAAGTAAGTGTACCAGCTACTCTTACCTGTTGCTGTGAAAGAACACCCAAAGTCAAGCAACTTAAAGGGACAAAATGGAGATTTATTCAACGTATGATTCTACAGGGGAGATACATTCCATTATGGCAGAAAAGGCATGGTTGGCTAACAGAAGCTGTAGGTGGCTCGAGTCATGTCCATCAAGACATCTGAGAGCTGCAAAACTGCCAACTGTAAAAACAGATCTCTCCTGGAAGTAGGGTACAGCTAATCGACCTCAAGGTCCACCCCCCATGACTGTCTTCCGCCAGCAACACTCTAGCTCTTAAAGGTGCCACGACCTTCCCAAACAAAGATTCAAGCATATGGGTTGGTGCAGGACAACTCATATTCAAACCATGATAGTTTGTATTGGCTATATGCACATGGCTACATATATTCTCTTCATGCTGATCTCAGCTATCAATATTTTAGTCATACAGATCCGTGAAAATTACCAACTGACACTCATCAGCTGGTGTAGACCTGCCAGTACATCACTGATTTAGCTTTCCTATGGTTTGTCACATGCAATTATTTTAGATCTAGTTTTCTCTGTGTAACTAGAATTTTTTCCTATGACCCAGTCCTCTAATCTACTAATACTCTCTTCAGCTGTGTCAAATTTCCTTTTATTCTATTTGTTTTTTAATTTTAATATTTTTCTTTTCTAAATTTTCTTTTTTGACCTGTGTGTGTATGTGTGTGTGTGTGTGTGTGTGTGTGTGTGTGTGTGTGTGTGTGTGTGGTGTGCGCACACTCATTCAGAGGACAACTTCAGTTGTAGGTCCTCATCTCCTACCTTGTATGAGATAAGTTCTCTATGTTGCTGGATTTTATATCCACATTCTTGTGTTTGGGAGCCAAAAATGGAGAACAGAACATGCATAGAAGATTTAAAGTAGAGTTTATTAGAGAAGAGAAAGAACTGCGCTCACAGACACGGTGTCCATGAGAAACAAGAGAGCCAAAGACAGCTGGCAGATTTAGGGATATTTATAAGGTTAGGCAAGCCTAAGAAAACTATTAGCTACAGATTCTATAAACCTTTTGGGGGCTTTTGGTCCACTACATATTGATCTGATCATATGAAACTTAACCCAATTGACCTTGTGACAGACCTCATGCTCAAGCTGTTTCTTTTGAGGAATTTAGCTAATCTGCAATGTAGAACTCATCTCCATATACTTTCATAAACAGAGGGTAAGGGGAAGTTGGAGGGTTAGAACCAGTTTCTCCAGATTAGCAAGGTGTGTTCCTTCAGGATAATCTTCAAAGACCTTCAAAGATCTGTTCTTAAACTGCCTATTTCCCTCCTTTATCTTAGGAGGACCTGACTGCCCAGGGATGAGGGACAACAACCAATATAAATACTTCCTGCTGAGTTGGAGAGAAGAAGGAGCAAGCAGTCAATGGTCCTCATCTATGAGATGCTGAAATGGCCCAGAGGTCTCCACATCTGATGCTTTATATGGTTATCAATCTAGAAGGGACAAAACATAAATTAAGCCTATGAGATTCAAATGTAAGGATTAAATCATTGTGATCAGGAAGGCTGACGGGACAGGAGAAAGGAGCTTATTGGTCTTACTTTGGGTATAAACAAGACTAGTAAAGGAGACCTGTCACCTTGCCTAGAGTAGTCACTGTATTTGTTTTGCATTAGAGCAAAAAGCAGCTGATCAGCTACATGCTGGAGACCTGTATCTTCCAGCAGCTGCAAATTTGCAAGATCCCATTCTAAGGCTTGTCCAAAAATATGTGGGATGTCTCTGAATCCTCAGGGCACGACAGTCCAAGTCAGTGTCCTTTCCTTTCTGGATTCTCAAAAGCAAAAAATATATGGCTTTCTGGGGCCAAAGAAATGCAAAACAATGCATCTTTTTAAATCTCAGGTTGTTGAGAATCTGGATCAATCCTACTCTACTTTCTGATTTCAGGAGTTACAGTTTCCAGCATACAGTTTTGTGAGTCACTGAACATTATCTTTGCTGGGAAGACTCTTTCGGCTCAACCCGTGTTTTGGGACAAAGCCCATACTCCCAGAGGGAGCTTGTATTAAAATTTTCCCCAGAATAACCTGATTAATCATAACATGGATAGCTTTATGTGAAGATATTTGCATAAGCACTAAAATGTTCCATTAAGTCTTTCCTAGGGGAACGCAAGAAAGAGTTCTAGGAAATGCCACTGAGTCCTTACACCTCATCAGAGAGGAGGACCCAGAGGAAAGTTTGATATACACATTAAAGGATGCTTCAGAGATGGGGGAGAGGGCACTGGGAGAAAGGGAGGGAGGGGGGAAAGGAAGGGACAAAGCGGGGAAGGAACAGGGAGGTCCAGGGAGGGGTGGAGGGAGGGAGGGGACAGGGGTTCCTATTATGTTTGTATGAGCAGAAAAAATTTTTTTAAAAAAGTCTCTCTTAGGATGTTTATGGGGCATTCAGGCATGTAGACAAAGGAATGTCCAAAGGCCACATTACTAAGTATACAAGGAACTTCAGTAGTTACTTTGGAGTGACTGGAAAACCTGTCACTCCCCAGATCTTAACAGTTCCATATCGGAGTTTGACAACGGCTGAGGAAAGAAATTGAGCACTGAGAATTGTGCTCTGGTATCTATTGAAAGAGGAACAAATTGGCTTCCCACTGGTATGTCAACTAGAGGTTCTTAAGATGTTATTTCAATCTGGCATCTTGACTGTCCTTCACTGGTATCAGTGACAAGTTTCCTTTTCCCATCAGAGGGAAGCCAAGAGCCTTGGGCCTCATCAATGGTCCTTACTGGAGTTGGCCTCTGGGATGCAAGGGGGAAATTCTTCCTCCAGTGGAGATTCCCGAGTCAGGATGTGGGCCAGGTAGAGACTTCTTGTACTTGGAACATTCTTCCCATAGGTGCCCAGGCCTGTTGCATTTGAAGCATTTTTTATTCTCTTTCCCTATTGGAAGGGATTTTGGGTTGTCTGCTGGGCAGGCTGTGTTCCTATTGTTATCCCATTTCCTTAGGACCATTATCAAAGTTTGTTGTTTTTTTTTCCTTTACGGATTATTTCTCTTTCTTCCTTTCAACTTCTTCTCTATTATAAAAAGTATTTGTAGTTATTTTAACTGTATCATTGAGGTCCTATTCTGGACTAAAAGCCATTTTTTTTTGTAATTTTCTCTATATATCAGGTGCTGCCTGAGTGGTGAACCTGACTTGAGGATAATTTGCTTTTCTAGACTTCCTGGATTGACCACAGTATATTTCCTTTAAATCTCTCTAAGTCTGTCGAGGAAGAGACTAGGGCCTTGAGTTATTCCTGCCAGGTTCGTTCTCCTGAGTCCTTCCTTAATAATATTTTGGACATGGTTCTCATCCATTCCCCACATGCAGATTCAAGGTGCCATTGTGGATCATGTCTAAGACTACCTAATTTCCAGTAGGAAGTGGGGGGGTGTTATCTCCCATTTGCCTAAATATGTTTCTTTCCTTTTGATAATATTCCTTTGCTGCCTATTCTGCAGCTTTTCTGAAGGAAAAGGGTCTGTGCTAGGAATACAATTATATCCCTATAGGCTGAGGTGAATATCTAATGGCTGGAAAAACATCTATGAATTTTTCTGGGTCCTCAAAAAAGGTCCCTAAGTCTTTTCTAATTTGGGCCATGTCTTGTAAGGAAAAGGGAACATGGACTTGAGTTGGCCTGAATTCACCTCCTGGCATCTCTTGAAGAGGGTAGATTAATGCTAGGGCTGGATTATATGTACTCTGCTTAATCTCAAGAGAAGAGCGTTTGGCTGGGTTGGATGGTCCTAGATAGGAGGGATGAAATTCATGCTCCATTTTTGTTTTGAGAGCATCTTTATTTGGAGACAAAATTTTCTTCAGGACTTTTACTTGGTACTTTTGATAGAGATCTTTATGACTTTTAGATAAAAGAAAATTTTAATGTAGGGAACTGCCTGTCATTAATCTGCCCTTTGGGAGAATAGATTAGTTGGTGGATGGTATTATAGCTTATAGATGCTCCTGGGGACCATCTCTCTCCATCATCTAAGGTGTGCCGAGGCCCTGTCTGAGAACAGAATATTGTTAAGATGTCTCTTTTTCAGGCTGGTCGAATCAAACATTCTCCAGTTCTTGAGGAAGCACTTGAAGGAACTCCTTTAAGGTATAGAATTGGAGGTTCCTATCTGAAATAGAGGATACCATGCCTTTGACTAGGTTAGTCCCTGGATTTAGGATGGAAAGACCTCATCCTAGCCAGAGCCTAGTGAACATGTATGGACTTCTGAGGACCAGTGCCTAGCAGGGTAGGATCCCACAAGTGCCAATGTCACCTGAATGGGAGGGGGCTCATCCTGCTAATGCTAAAGGGTTTGCTAATGGGGTATAAGATGTGTGATGCAGCAGTGACTGAAGCTTCCTGAGATAAGATCCCCTGTTCTGTTCGAACCTCAGACAGATGGTCATTGTCCTAGACATGAACCTAAGAGTGTTTCTTGTTAGAATGAGTGCCACTAGAAAGTTCCTCACTTTGACTAACAGGACAAAAAGTCATAATTGCTCCCTACCGCTCCACCCAGACAAACAAAGATTAGATATCTCTCACAAGAGATCATTCACATACTCCTCTGGCCTTGCCCAGGGCAGGGCCAATTAGATGTGGCTTGGCCTTAGTGGAACTCAGTTGTATCATGATTTAAGATTGGATTCTAATCTGATGACACCATAGATTACATGCCACCACCACCACCATCTGACTGCAGATTGAGTCCATTCAAATCCTGTAGTCATGAAGAAATCTTAAGGATCTCATTGTGGGGCTACATGTTCAAGCATTGAGGCATTGCAGATCCCCCATTTTAGGCCGTCACTCACACATTCACACAGTTTAAAATATTCTCTCCCCCGTTCTGAAACAACCCGCTCTTCCCACTCCCCCAAGAAAACCGCTTGGAAAGATGAGCAGAGATAGATCCCACAATTTGTCTCACTTGACAGAATCCACCTCTCAGTGACCGGATCTCCTGGCTGACCTACCATAAACTAGCTGGGTTCTTATGTTTGGGAATCAAAGATTAAGACCAGAGCATGCATAAAGGATTTAAGGCAGAGTTTATTAGAAGAGAAGAAGAATGGAACTCACAGACATGGAGTTGGTGAGGGGCAAAAGAACCTAAAAAAACCTCAAGACATGGAGTCCGTGAGAGGAAAGGAACTCACAGACAAGGAGTTCCAAAGATGGCTGCAGGGTCAGGAGCATTTATAGGGTTAGGCAGGCCTGGGAAAAATGGCTCTTTCTTATTGGTTAGCTACAGTTTCTACAAACCTGAATGGGACTTTTGGTTCCCCACGTCTCATTGGTCTGTTCATATCATGGCCCAGCCCAATCTATCTTGTGGCAGACTTCATGGTCAAGCTGTTTCTTTTGAGGAATTTAGTTTTTCTACAATGAAGAGCTCTTCATATTCTTTATAAACAGAGGGTTGGGGGAAGTTGGTGATCTTATCTCTTTGAAGGATTAGAGCCAGTTCCTCCAGATTAGCAAGGTGTATGTATTCCTTCAGGATAATTCTAGCAGT
This sequence comes from Typhlomys cinereus, assembly GCA_023101885.1. NCBI lineage: Eukaryota > Metazoa > Chordata > Mammalia > Rodentia > Platacanthomyidae > Typhlomys > Typhlomys cinereus. The sequence continues at coordinate 678,050 of JALPQD010000403.1, forward strand.
GGGAAATGACCTTCAAAGACTTTCAAAGAATCTTACCATGGAATTGCAGACACTTAGTCTATTAAATCTATCTTTTAATTGGTTTCTGGGGAATCTAAACTTAGATCACCAGGTTTACATATCAAGCTCTTTGTTCTGTATCCTACCAAGGCATCTCCCTAGCCGTTTTCTATACTTTCTAAGTATTTTGAAAAATAAAGTAATTATTTAGTATCTCTCATTCTATAATATAATTCACTTGAACATAATCACAACTATGTTAAAATCTGTACTAATAAACTTCAACATTTTTCAGGTCTATATTAACCAAATATTTTTCCCTTGCCTTCTCCCCACCTTGGTCAATTTCTTGTTTTTTTCTGATAATTTTGATTAGGTGCCATACACTTAGCATCAGACAAAGGAAGTGTCCTAAATGATGTTATCTTCTGCCACAGAGGATAAGAGTGGACTGATCTTTGAGCAGTTGGCTAAAGAAGAATGAAGGGCTGTATTACTGATATGCATATACTGGATAGCGTTGGTAATAAAAACAGGGCAAAGTTGATAAGAGGCTTCAATGCAATGTGGGTGAAAACTTATGCGAGTGTGCACCCAGAAACTGAAAGAGAAGACTATGACAAAAAAATTAAACAAGATAAAAGCAACAGAGGACCATGACATTTGACTATATGAAAACCATTGGAAACTTTGGCAAAGAATAGTCTAAGGAGACTTTTTGCATGTTAAGGGTGAGCTAAAGAATAAATAAGAATAAAATAAGGAAACAGAACTTATTGAGAAAACATTCTCAATGAGTTTAGTCATGAGGCTTGAACAAGAAGAGGGTGATAGCTACAACTCTGTGCTCAGGGAAAGCCCTTCCACTCATAAACTGCAGAGTTCCTCAATATCTGCCATAGTTATGCCTTTCCTTCATGCCTTTCATTACCCTTCCTCTTGTTCCTCTAAGCAGTGTCTCTTCCTTCTTTGTGCCTGAAGTTCCCAGGACAAAGAGTATGGTTTAATTTGGTCTTCTGAGTGTTATCAACAGTGAGCTACTTTGTAAAACTCCTCTACCCTGGCTGGAATGTGGCAATTCCTGGAACTAACCGCACACCCTGAATACCTGACCTTCCCGCCCCAGAGGCTTTGAGAGAGGAACATCTTCACTCCCTACTCTGCATTGCCGTGCTCCCCTAGCAAATCCTTAACATTGTTCAAAGGCCGTAAAGGACAACTGTTCCATTAATCTGGTGGCTCTGCAGATTTCTTCCCTGCCCAGGGACTTGCTGTGGATTTCTTCCTGTCATGCTGGTTTCCTCGGCCAGGCCCTCAGTTCTAGAAAAACTCATATTTTATGTGTGTGTGTGTGTGTGTGTGTGTGTGCAAGAGGGCACTTTGAGTTTGGGGAGGCCCAAAGGTGACATCAGGAATGATTCTGGATTGCTTTTCCACCTTATCGATTTGCTCTGGGGGCTTCCAGGCTCTACCTTTCAGAACCAGAATTATAGACCATTTCTACCAGGCTTTTTTTTTTTTTTTGTCATAACAGATAGGAATCTGAACTCAAATCCTCTCACTTTTGAGGCAAAGGATTTAACCCCTAAGTCACAGCCCCAGCTCCCAAACTCACAATTCTTAAGTCTTTCCATATGTTAGTTTCTCTTTGTAATGGACCTCCACATAAACCTTACACACTGTTGTAAAGTTGCTCTCTATTCTCTCTGTCTACCTCACCCCTCACAGACGGCATTCAGTTCTTAGCTACAGATGAGTTTTATTTTGTTTTCTAAACTAATACTTCAGGCACGGTATCTTTAACTAAAGTAGGTGAGTGTGATAGAGTACTATCCTCTGAGCCAAATAGCTGCCATCTTTGACAGATTAGCTCTGACTGCTTTGCAAGAGATCATCGCCATCTTGTTGGCTGTTGACACTCCGTCAGAAATGGAGGGATAGGGAGGACCCTTACCTTGGAATCCCATATCCTTACATGCCTTCCAATCATTTGTATGCACAGGATCTCAGAATCTTAGAAAGGCAAGAGTATACAGGTTAGCAAAGAGTAACTGAAAGGAATGATAGACACTGGGTGAGCTCCATCTATGTAGCTGTGGTAAAACCATCACCCAGAACATGGTGATACTTTCTGGTGTGGCTGCTTTAGGATTCCCCATGTTCCTGTAAGAAACCCTTACCTTTGCTCTATGAGTAACCCAAAAAAACTCATTAGTTCCCATCTTAAACTTTTGTTGGAATCATACTCTCATCAAATTTGATGAGATTAAAGTTTAAACATTGGCCACACAGTAAGTATTGGTTCTGTTTTTCTTTACTCTGATCTCCTTATATCTTTAATTGCCAGCAATACAAATTATTTTGGAAAGATATATTCTCCTTTCTTTCTTTCCCAAGCATCTCTTGTTATTGAAATGGTCTCTCACTGTGGACATCCTTCCTATCTCTTAGGCATCATGCATTTATTTCAGTGGGATCAGTGCAAATGATTTATTTTCTGATGACAATGAGTTTTAATACCATCTCTTTAAACTTTGTAAGAAATCTAACCTTAAACAATGTAGCCTGCTATGGAGGTTTTTGGCTAATTCAAAGGAGATAGATTATAGGTGAAGCAACATGCACTGAGAATCTGAATTAATAGGTCCAGTCAGATCCAAAGGAGTAAAGGGGTACAGAGTGCATAGGTCACCAATGACTGAAGCTTCCTGTGAGGAGTTCCCTCTTCTGTTTAGATAGATGGATGACCATCATCCTTCTTCTGACTAGCAATACATAAAGCCAAAATTGTTCACATACTTGTCTGGCCACACCCTGGGCAGGGCAACTGGGTGTGGTTTAGCCATAAAGAACTCACCAGTGTGTGACTTATGATCAGATTCTAATCCAAAATCACCATACACTGTATCCTAGCACCACAGAACCACAGGTCAAGCTCACCCATGAAGAAAGACCTTAAGAATTTCACTGTGTAGCTGCTACATAGTTGAGCACTGAGGTGTTGCAGGTCTCCCAACTCAGGCCACCATTCACTTGCACATTCATACTGAGTTTAAAAAATTCCCTCCCACAGTTAAAAAGTAGCCTCTTCCCCCCCTCCTCCAAGAGAACTGCTTGCAGAGGTAAACAGAGATAGACTCCAGAGTTTCTTCTACCTTGGTTGGTGGAATCTACTTCTCTCGTGACCTTACCTCCTGACTGGCTGGCCAAAATGTCACAGAAGTGGGGTTTTTATGCCCAAGTTATTATGTTTGGGAGTTGAAGATAGAAACCAGAATGCACATAGAGGATCAAAGCAGAGTTTATTAGAGGAGAGAAAGAACAGAACTCATGAACATTGATTTCACGAGGGGCAGGCAAGCTGTTTGATGCACTTTGCCAAAACGTGGCATTCTTGTGTCCGGGGATAGAAGGGATAGAGCAACATAAGAGGATTGGAGGAGAGACAGAAAAGAATTCGCAGACATGGAGTTTATGAGGAACCTGAGAGCCAGACATGGAATCCATGAGGGGGCAAGGAAGCCAGAAAAGAACTCACAGACTCCAGACATAGAATCCATGAGTGGTCAGGGAGCCAAAAAGGAACTCATGCATTCCAAATGTGGAATCCACAAGGAGCAAGGTAGCCGAAGATGGCTGTCAGGGTCAGGAGTATTTATAGGGTTAAGCAAGCCCTGGAAAAGTGGCTTGCTCAGCTACAGTTTCTGCAAACGTGATTGGGGCTTTTGGTCTTCTACATGTCATTAGTCTGGTCATACTGGGGCCCAGCTCAGGTGATCTTGTGGAGGCCAACCTCAAAGTCAAGCTCTTTGTTTTGAAGAATTTAAGCTTATCTGCAATGGAGAGCTCATCTCTATATCCTTTCATGAACAGAGGTTTGGTGAAAGTTGGTGTGACCTATCTCTGTGAAGGATTAGAGCCAGTTACTCCATATTAATAGGTTGTGTTTCTTCAGGATAATTCCAGCAGTGGGGGATGACTTTCAAAAACCTTCAGTCATGGCCCTGTTTTAAGACTGCCTAAATAGGAGGCAAGTCATTAATTTCTTCACCTTTATTTAATTTTCTTGTTTGTACATGGATAGATTTATATAGATCTTCCATGGGGATATATGTGTATATGTGTACATATATATATATAATTATATGCTTTATATACATTAATTACATTTTTATGGAAATTTTCTAGTTTTAAATAAATTCATCTCTTAACTCATATATACATATATGCCTGTATATTTATATAGATATTCATATCTGCATCTACCTACTTACCTGCATCTCTGCAGATCAGTGGAAACATTTTGACTGGGATGTGAAAATAGCTTAGCAATAGAGTTTCTGCCTAGTATGTCTAAGGCCCTGGGCTCTAGTTCCAGTACTACGAAAAACTAAGTAAATAAATAAAAATTATTTTTGTATCATGGAATTTATTTGTATATAGATTTTGAACTATCAATACAAATGCCAAGATACTACAGAAAACATCCACAGGAACTTTTCTCATTTTTCTAATAGTTCATAAACATTTCTTATACAATTCAGCACATCTTTTTTTTCTTTCATTTTTATATGGTAAAACAAGTATATATATATAATATATATATATTTACAAATTATGATTAATAGACATTAACAGGTTAACAGCTTAAGTCCATGAATGAGAGATTATCTAAAAAGATAATCAGAATTTGCTCAGCATCAGTCACCTCCATAACCAAGAGTTATTCTGATTAATAAAACTTGCTTCCTGTCAGGTTTCTGGTATATACTTATATTGTTACTTTTGTCATATTGCTTCCCCACCTGGGTTCGCCACAACTAACAGAAAATTGTTGAAAAGTGGGGCTAACGTTTTCAAAAACAAACAAAATCTCCACTTTTTAATAAGCATAAAAATGTGTGATGTAAGTTCTTCCCAAACAAGACTTGCAAATCATCCATCCCCCAAACTAAATCTGTCAATATATCTTGCCTATATTCAAGAGGTGTACTGATATCCACAGAGAAACTGAAAATTAAATTTAGTATTTAGTTTAGGGGCGGATTGGGATAATCATCTATTATTGCAAAAGTAGCCAGTGAATTATCCATCATGAGTCTGGAATTTTGATCAAAATTGATGAGACTTCGAGAGGATTAGAAGATCAGATCATTATCATTACAGGAACACAGGACCAGATATAGAATGCAAAGTATTTGCTGCAAAATAGTGTGAAGCAATATGCAGATGTTGAAGGATTCTAATGCAAGATATATTTTCTTTTTGTAGTGTCAAACTATTCTGGAAAGTTTTTCTAAGACTAGTGAAGAACTGAAGGATCCTGCATCTTTTTTTTTTATCTGCATCTATTTTTTAAAAAAGCAACATTCCTTTGCTTTATAGGTGTTCTGTGTTTAAGGTGTAGTGAAATCTTCATTGTTTACCAGATGCAATGTTTTAGTTCCTTACAAACAGGGTTGGGGGAGGGCACGCAAAAAAATTGGCCTTGAAATTTTGAAACAGCAGCAGAGTGAGTGAATTTTATTTTTTGTTCATCATCACTGGTTTTAAAAAGACATTTCCCCTGTGTAATTATTGTGAACACCTTACTTTGTGGTGACCATAACTTTGTGGGGGCGGGGGATAGGGAGGAAAGGAATCGTCCATATGTCCCTGGAATTTGTTCAGAGTAGTGTGCAGAATGTAATGCTTTTCTGTGAGAAGCATCTTATGATTTGAAAAATAAACTTAGTGAATCTGTCTTTGGTGGTCTTTTTTAAAACGATAATAAATAAGAAATTTGATGAAACTAATGTTTAAACATTAACCACACAATAAATATTGATTCTGTTCATTTCGTTTTTAAAACTTTTTTTTATTTATTATTTATTCAATTGTGCATGTATGCGTGTGTGTGTGTGCGTGCGTGTGTGTGTGTGTGTGTGTGTGTTTGTGTGTGTGTGTGTGTGTGTGTGTAGAACCATGGACGAATTCGGGAACCACCAAGGACCGCCTCCACCTCCTCCTTGTTTACTCTGCCCCGGGATTCACAGGCTCCGCCCTACCAGGACCAGAAACACAGGCCGCTCCTACTTCTGCCTGGTGTCTATACGTGGGCCCAGGATCAGAACTCGGGACCTTCTGCCTGCAAGGCAGAGGCTTAACCCTTGAGCCACCTCTCCAGCCCCTGTTCATTTCTTTTTTCCTGCTTCCTCATAGATTTAATTACCAAAAATACAATTTTTCTTTTGCATGTATAGGTGTGCGGATGTGTGTAGGCCCCTGTGGGTGTAAAAGAGGACAGTGTGTGTATCTGTGGAGGCCTTAGCATATATGAGACCTGGGATCTGAACTCCCGTTCTTTTGCTTTCAAGGCAAATGTTGAACCCCTGAGCTTTCTCTATAGCCTCCAGCAACACAAACTTTTTCAAAAGTTATATCCTTTCTTTCTTTCTCAAGCTTCTCTTGCTATTGAAATGATCTCTCACTACAGACCACTCATCCTTCCTGTCTCTTGGGAATCACACATTTCAAGAAAATCAGCACAAAACATTTCTTTTCTAGCTCTTTCCCTGTGAACCCAGGCCACACAGAAGGCCATCTTTGAAACTCAATCTCTCTTTTCGTAACTTATTAACTGGCCTTACAGTTTTAAAGTCTATTTCTTTGTCACTACTGCTAAAATGCTGCCCAATGCACTTTTATAGCTCAGTTTTCTCAGAAGCTTCATTTGATCTAAACTCTGCAAATTTTCAATGATCTCACTCCTCGCTGCTTGGTCTTTACTTTTGAAATTTTTAATGACTCTGTTCCTTTTTCCATTTATTCCCTAAGGCCGTTACATAATTCGCGGAGTCCAGAGCAATAGGAAGAACAGGAAAAGAACAATTGAAAATAAAAAAGCTCAGAAGAAATTCCTTGAAGGCATCTTATTGGTCACAAGCTTTGTGGAGGTCAGAGTGACATCTAATCAGAATGTGAAAGAAGCATGCCCTAGGAAGTTTCCAGAAGAAGCTCCTCCTTTCTTGAGACCTCATTCTATGGTGAGCTGGGAACTGGGCCCTGCATACCCACTCTTGCAGTTTCTTCTGCCTTGGTCATCAGAGTCCAGGTTCTGAAGTAAGAGATCTGCACCAATGTTGTGTCTCCCTCTGCCCCAGGTTCTCAGACCATCTGCCTTGGACTGAGTTCCACAATCTGCTTCCTGGATTTCTGTCCTTCAGACTTTAATGGACCCAGGCTACCAGTTTTCCTCAAGCTTACCTATCAGGAGACTTCCCATGATAAGTTATCTCCCATCTATCACCACTGATCTGTCTGTTTGTCCATCTTCTGCCTGTTTATCTGTCTCTTTATGGTTTCTGTCTATCAGGAGAAATGGATTAATATAGGGATGGAACACAGAGTCTCGATTCAGAAGTATACACAATGGATATCAGAAATAAATTCTGGGTGTGGCACTGGAAACATGGGTGCACTCAAGGAGGACAACCAGGGCTGGGGAGGAAGCACTAGGAACTGTCACCATGTGCATGTGCAGAGGGGACAGAATGAAAGGTGGGCTGGAGGAGATGTCCAAAGCAGAGCACAGAGGAACCCCGATGTCAGTAATCAGAGAGCAACCTGTAGAGATGGCCAAAGACAGTGAGGAGAGGCAGCACGGTAGGGATTTCTGGAGCTATTTCCACCTTAGAAGTAAAGAGTCATGTGATAAAGAGCCGTGCATACTGAGGGTAGAGATACTAAGAAGGGCTCCTCTTGGGAACTCACTGAACACGACCACACACTGGAGCACCTCCTACTTTTCATGTGCACTTTTCACCTTATCATTGTTTTTCCAGCACTGGCAACAGCTTGCCAACCTGATACGGGAAGAGATTGAGCAACTGACTTGTAGTCCATGCTAAAGAGAAGTAGGTCAAGACAGGCAACTCCTCTATCATCCACACGGTTCAATTCTTCACAGATGCCCACTGAGTTCAAGGGAAAACTGTAATGCATCCTTTTCCTCTGCTCATAACATGGGAAGGTAGAGGAACCTGTGTCCCTGACAGAACTGAGAAGGTAAAGATTTGGAGTAGAACTTCCAGGCTTCAAGTCCCAGATACACACACACACACACACACACACACACACACACACACACACATTGTCATAGTAAGGTACAGGTGTCAACTTGACGGTTGAGGGTTTGAGCTCTGGGCACATTTGCAGAGAATTAGTAGTTGAGTTAAGCCCCAAGTATGTCTACAGGAGATTATCTAACTGATGGGAAAGGCTCAGTCCATGGTGGGTAGGACTAGTGCCTGGGCGGTGGGAATGGAGGGAACTATTTGAGAAAGGAGGCATCCTTGTGTGTACTTGGCCAGACACGGTGATCTGGCAAGTAAGGATTGTCCCTCTCTCAGCTGTTACATGGATGTGGCGTGGCCAATTCCCTCTGCCCTTTGGTGATAGTGTATGCTCTATGCTCTCCTGCCAAGACAGACTGAGAGCTGTAACCGGACAATTGTAAGAAAATAAACCTGTTGTTCCTTTAAGCAGTTTTACGCTGATTTCATCAACAACATGCAGATGCTACGCTTACTAGAAGTATTGTAAATTCATATGTGTAGTCTCACCGCATTGTTATACATTAGTTTATATGCCTTTGTTTAAATCTCTCAACACACATAACAAGGAAGAACAGGGATCCAGTAGCAGTGAGGAAACAGAAGTTTGAAGTAGTTAACACTTGCTGGAGGCCAAATATCTACCTGTAACATTGCCTCTACCCAAGTCCTGTAGGTCTGATCTTTCCAGAGTTTGTTGGTCTTCCCGACAGGGCTGAGCAAGACCTTGTCCTTCTTGATGTCTAGTCGCTGGTGCAGGAGGTGCCTCCCCATCCCTGGGAACCAGCTCTGATTGTCAATTTGTTCTTCACAGTCGCAGTAGACAGGTTTCCTCTGAGAGATACCCCCAGCAGAACTTCCTCTTTGCTGTGCCAGTTGGCCTTCCATTTGGTTCTGTTCTGATAAAATTGTGACTCTTGGACCAAATGTGGCTAGACCATGGAGCTTTGTGAGAATGGCTGAAGCCTCGCTGTAGTGATTCCCAGCTTCTACCATGGCAGGGTATTTTCAACCAGTTGGCCATGCTCTGTGCTCAAGCACGCAGAAGGGTTTTTCTTATACATCAAGGTGCCACCACACAAGCTCTGATGTTTTCCAGTGGCAGCATCAGATTCCTTTCTGTGCCCTGACTCTTTTCTCTCTAACGTCTTGAAAGTGCCTTAAAACCCAGAGACCAAAGTGTGGGCACAGGAGGAAGTTTCTGAGATCCATTGCCAGTTGCCTTTGGAAAGGTTCTCTGGAGCATCGGCGAGAGGAGAGCTGCCTTGACTGGGATCTTCCTGATTCTACACTTGCTTTCAGCCCTCTGTCATCAAACCCCATCCAGCTAAGTGTTTTTCGTTGGTCTGTTTGTTTTTGGTACGAGGAATTAAACCCAATACTTGTTGTGCAAGCAGTCTACCATTGAGTTATATAATACAGCTACTTTTGGTTTTCTATTTTGAGAGTAGGTCTCATCCAATTGTTTGGGTTAGCTTTGAATTTACTCTATAGTCCCGTTAGGTTTTGAGTTCACGATCCTTCCATATAGCCAGGATTACAGGCCTGTGCCTCCAGGCCTGGCTCAAGGTGGGAGTTCTGAGCCACATCAGGGTCTTCCAGGGTCCTGGGCTTTGGGATTTGGGGAGCCTGTGCTCCCTGTTTGATCTTTACCAACTGTCCCCACCATGCACACCCAGTTGGAACCCCAGGTTCCATCTGAATTCCCCACCAAGTTCCATCTGAATTCCAGCCTCTTCAGGCTTGTGATCCCAGCAGGAAGGGTTACAGCTCCTCACTGGGCCAGCTGGGATCAGGAAATTAATTCTGTGTGAAGAAAACCAGACGGGTTTTAAGCCACATTCAGTCAGGACCCACCACTTTGTAACTGTGGCTCAGGACAAACCTTATGGCTTCTGTGGACCAGAGTTTTCTTCACCAGGAGATGTGAATAATGACATTTTCCTTCTGGTATAACAGGGAGGTTAAGTATGATGAATGGAGGAATTCCAAGGCTAGGGCCCAGGGTGATTGGAAAACACCAAGCGCCATTGCTATTACTAATGTATTCCTAGATTTACTGAGGAATAGGACAAATTTGCATATGGTTATAGTGTGATGTTTTGAAACATATAAGCATTGTAAAATTGTATCACAATTAAGCTAGTGAACACATCCATCACCTTTCATATTTGCCTTTGTAAAAATTTCATATATAGGGCTGGTGAGATGGTTCACAGGTAAGGTACACTTGCTAAGCCTGACCATCTGCGCTCAGTCTCTGGAATCCTCATGGTAGAAAGAACCAACTCCTGCAAGTTGTCCTCTGATTCACACACACACACACACACACACACACACACACACACACACACTAATTTGCACGTACACACGCACGCACATGCACACACACACACAACACAAATATTTTAAAACTTTGATACAAAAAATGGTACCTATCTATCTATTTACCTATCTATGTGATGCTACACATCTATGGGATGCCTAGAGAATGGGCTCATACTGTCATAGGCCTGTTGATCTCCTCTGCCTTCAGCCCAGTTCTTAGAAGCCCACCACATCTCTTCTTTGTACTGTCTCTATATCTGTTCTCTCTCACCCAGAACTTCACTAATCTCTTGCTTCATCCTTTAATGTCTGGTTTGAGGGAAGCTAGGAGCCCCACTCTGAGCTAGCCAGATGTGCCTGATGCCTAGTGGGTTCCATCCACATAATTGCCACAGGTGGACAAGATATCCAATCACACAATGCATTTCTGTACACAGCCCCCTCTACTGCACATGGAGAAGGGGCAGGAGAGGTAGACAGGTTATTGAGACTGAGTAAAGGTCAGAAAAGTTTCCAGAGGGAAAACACTCCATAGGTGCTGATCTAGCTATTCCCTGGATGACTTTAGCCAAGCGTTCTGTGCTCAGCCCCCAAATGTGGTCCAGTAATGGAAATTCAGTAAGAAGCATTTATGTGGCTGTGCTGTGGAAATGCTGTTCATGACAAAATGCACTCTCTGGATCACTGTGAGGAGCAAGCTTCACAGTCAGACAGCAGGCTGGAAGCCAGAGTTCTACCTGTTTCTAAAACCACCAGTTTTCCTGGCTCTAGTTCTCCAAGATGGTCAAGAAAGTGGTTTTAAAAGTAAATACAATGAATCCTTCCTTCCTTCCTTCCTTCCTTCCTTCCTTCCTTCCTTCCTTCCTTCCTTCCTTCCTTCCTTCCTTCCTTCCTTCCTTCCTTCCTTCCTTCGTCTATTTATTTAATTTTCTTGCTAAAGCAGCACAGACATGGCCCATCTCAAAGCGCATATCACAGCTCCTAGGCTCCTACTTGACATTCTTCAAGGCAAACACCACCTGACCAGGGGTCCCAGAGGAACACCCCAGCACAGAGGGGCCAGTGATGGAGTAATTCTGAGAAACTGGAGAGAATGAAACTGATCGCAGCCCATTCTGAGTGGTTACATTCTTCCCCAGCTACTGTGATCTCAAATAAATTTTGTGGATCTCTTGGGGGTTGTAGATGCTGAGAAAACATTCTTCTCTTCCCTCCACCTGCTCTTTCTCTCTCTCCTTAAACCATCCCGCAGTTCTTTCCTGGCTTGTGAGCCATTGATAAATGTGGGAAACTTCTCTCTCACTTCTTCAGTTCTCTTCCTTTCCATCCCTGCCTGAGCAGTAAACATACGAAGCATGGGAGCAAAGAATGACTCAGGTCTGAAATGCCTGGTGTATTGTCTAACAAGATAATGTAAGGCTCTACTCAGGGGGGCACACATTTCACACTGAGTGATTTTGAAATCTGTAAGTCTAGAGTTGTAAAAAAAAATCTCAAGTTTTTGTGTTATAGCCCCCCTTCTTCATATTGTAGATGAAGTGATCTGAGACCCTCTCTCCATACACACATGCTACCATTATGGGCTGGATTGTGTCCCCTACCCTCAAGAAAATCCTAGGTTGAAGTGCCCATCACCACACAATGCAGCTAAATTTGAAGGTGTGCGTGTGATTTAAGTTAAAATGATGTCATCAGAGCAAATCCCAATCCATTTTGACCTGTATTCCTACAAGAGGTGACCAAGACACAGACACACAGAGGGAGGACCATGTGAGCCAGGATGTAGATTCTGCCTGCAAGCCAAGGAGGGAGGCTTCAAGAGTACAACCTCTGGTGGCCCTTGACCTCCAGCTTCCAGCTTCCAGAGCTGCGGAATGATATACCCCTATTGTTAAGGCTGTCACCACAACCCTGGTGCAGTCATATATCCTGAATAACACAGTAGGATGTAACGGAGAAGCTTCTGGATCCTCACTTCTCTGCTTTACCACTGGCCAATGCTCCCATCCTCTGAGCTGCATTCTCCTGTGAATAGATTTCTCTTTACTCTAGGGTGCACCCAGCTTGCATGTCTGGATCTGAAGAGTATTTAAGAAGTTATTAAGGTGTAGCTCCGAGCCTCTAATCCTTTTTCCTTAAGGATCAAAGAACACCCCAGGAGAGTGAGATGAAAGAATGCAAAAATTACCATCAGTCTTCTACAGTCTCATTGTGCTTAGAGGTGAATGCAGAGAACATGAGTTATACAAGACACAAGAATCAATGAAGGTTGAACACCCAATCTTCAGCAACACCCTTCAAGGCTCAGGAATCTCTATGGAGGAAAGGACAGAAAGAATGTAAGAGCCAGAAGACAGAGGAAAAGATTGAAAAAAAATGTTATCCTTCAAAAACAACAGGGTCATGGTACTCATGAACCCACAACAGAGGTTATTGGCACCAAACCTGCAGGGGACCTACATGGCCAATGGTCAGCTACGAACAGAGAACTCATGGAGTCCTACAAAGCACCAATGGGGAGCCAATAATTTTGGAGAGGGGGAAGGACAAGAATATCCAGTTGTGTATCCATAGAAGAGCATACTAAGCTCCAAGAGAAGACCTCCCCCCCCCCAAACCCTAGAATGATGAGAGGGCCCTTATTTTTTTTATACATTTTTTATTATTTCCGCTCATACAAACTTAATAGGTAGAACAGTTCCCTCCCTCCCTCCTCCTCCCCTCCAAACCCCTGTTCCCCCTTCCCCCCTCCCCGTCCCCCAGTGCCTCCCCCCCAATTCCCAGAGAGTCCTTTATTGTGTATGCCTAACTCTCCTCTGTGTCCTCCTCTCCGATGACGTACAAGGACCCAGTGGCATTTCCCTGAACTCTTTCCCGTGTTCCCCTTAAGCATAGGAACACTACTGTGGCTGTCAATCCCTTGCCTCCAAGGATCTTGGTGCCTTTGGCAAATACTAGACTTTGTGGGGTCAATAGTGTGTTGGACATTGCGCAGGGCATGCAAAGTCCAATTATGATTGCTTCGAGAGGGCCCTTCTTGGATGCAGTATACACAAACAAAAACAAAACAAAGCAAAAGAATAATATGGAAAGAAGATTTGAAAGGAGAGAAAATGAATGGTGGGAGGGAAATGAGGAGGATAGAAGGGAATAAACAGAATGGAATTTTTGGTGTAAATGAATGAACTTGTCAAGGAGTAAATTCATCAACAAGAGAAGTAGAAAGACAAAGAAAGGTGTAGCTCCATGGTAGGCGGCATACTCTACTGAGGGCCCCCAAGTTCAAGCCCACCACCATAAAATTAATAAAATTATATATGTAATTCCATTTGTGCACATATTAAAATATATATGTATACATGTGTAGAATTGTGCATATGTAAAAGAAAATGCTCCCAGTAACCCATGGGAGACTGCCAACCCTGCTGGGGGAGAGGCAGAGGTTCTCAGGACCAATGACAAGGAGTTGGGGTATAGCCCCTTCACATACAGCTCCTCCAAAATAGCAAGTGCCCAGAAGGATTTTCAGAAGGGTGTGATAAGGTCCAGTTAGTCTGACAGTTCATTCTGACAACAGAACGTTAGTTTGTTCAATGAAGACTCACTTGGCCCTTGTAAAGTTTTTTTTTTATTATTCAATTATGCGTGTGTATGTGTGTGTGTGTGTGTGTGTGTGTGTGTGTGTGTATGTGTGTGTAGAACCACAGACGAATTCAGGAACCACCATGGACACCTCCATCTCCTCCTTGTTTACTCTGCCCCAGGATTCACAGGCTCTGCCCTACCAGGACCAGAAACACAGGCTGCCCCCACTTCCACCCAGCGTCTATACGTGGAGTCTAGGATCCAAATTCAGGACCTTCCGCCTGCAAGGCAAAGGCTTAACCCCTGAGCCACCTCTCCAGCCCCCAGCCCCTTGTAAAGTTATCCTGATAATCTCTGTAAAGGATGAAGGTGTGAAAGCAAGGATGGCAGCTGGGCAGGTTGCTATTTCTGGTCCCTGGCTGCACTCCTGAGTGGGGTGAGCTCAGGGCCCAAGGGAAGGAAGGTCTATGAGCCTACAACCCATGTCAGGGAAGCTTGCCCAGCCCCCAAGAGGTGAAGAGGCTCCAGCCCTGGAGACAATTCTTGAGTATCAGAAAAAGAGTAAAGCCATTCACTGTTTGAAAAGTAATGGAAAGTTCATGCACTTGCAAGTGATTTTGAGTAACACAAAGGAGGCAGCAACTTCCCTGCTGATAAGCACGGCTTCTCAAATAAAATCCACATGCTATGGCATTCTATGACCGAGCTGTTGGCTCCCTATAGACACGGAGCTAGAGGAATAATCTAGTGGTAATGTTATTCCATTTGGAGCATGTTCTGTGTGCTTAAGCTCAATGGCGACTGAAGTAAAGATCTAGAAGGAGGCATTAAGGATCTTGAGCAGCTAGGATAAAGACGGGAGCAACAGCTCATACAAGCTCATTCCCATCACAGTTACAAAAGGAGAACTGCGTGTCAGAGGGAACTTTATTAGTTTTAAATAATGCGATAACGTCCCTGTAAAAGTAATTTATAGGACAGACTCAAGGCAAATCTGGGAAGCTGAGTGAGTGGGGTTTAGAGAACCCGCAGCCTCCGTGGGGAATCGTGCAGAGTTTGTGTTTCACCTCTGAGGTTTCTGCTCATTGGCTCTCAAATTTCAAAATTACAGCCCCTCATTTTCCTGTAATGCAGCAACCTGGCTGTGAACCCTGAGAGTCAGGAATGTGGAGAAAACTCCGCCTCCCTAGTTCAAAACTGTGCAGAAGCAGGTGAGTGCTGTGTTTTGTGATCTCAGAGGTGACCTTGTGAGGAACTTGGGGAACAGGGGCCACCATGAGAGAAACAGGCCAACCTTTCAGGATGGCGCTGGCTTTCAACCTATGTGGAACCTAGGGGTGCTATTTTACAAATGAGATCAATGCTGTTATGGCAAAACTGTGATTCTAAAATAGTAGTGGATCAGTGTCATAGTTGGATACAAGTGTCAACTTGACAATTGAAAGTTCGAACTCTGGGCACACCTGTGAAGAATTAGTAGTTGAGTTAAGCCCAAGCAAGCCTGCAGGAAAATTTCTAGTGGATGAGGAAGACCCAACCCCTGTAAGGTGGAACCAGTCCCTGGATAGGTCAATAAGAGGGAGGGAGCTGTTAACAAAGTTGGCATTCTTCAGTATACTTGGCCAGGCATGCTGGTCTGGCAAGTGAGGATTGTCCCTTCCCAGTCCTGTGGATATGGTGTGTGCAGTTCCCTCAGCCACTGGAGTTGGTGAGGACTCTCATTCTGTAGCAGTGACTCTTCTCTGCTGCTGTGAGGCACCGCTCAAAGTTAAACAGCTTAAAGGGAGAAAGATTTATTCAGCTTATAGTACCAGAAGGGCGATACAGCCTTCATGGTGGGAAAGACGTGGCTGGCGGGCAGAAGCTGGAGGTGGTCTGTCGCATCCTTCATGGAGGCTGAGAGCTACAAAGCAGCCAACGGCAAGAGCAGCCTTCTTCCGGAAGTTGGGGTGGAGCTAATCCATTTCAAGGCCCAGCCTCTGTGACTGCCTTCCTCCAGCAGGGCTCCACCTCTTGAAGGTGCCAGACTTTTCCAAACAACTCAAGATTCAAATACCTGAGCTGGGGGTGGGGGCAACTCACATTTCAAGTCAAGGCACCTTCCACACCAGATTAAGACTATAACGGGACAGTTGTAATCAAAATAAAACCCCTTGTTCCCTTAAGCTATTTGATCATGGATTTATCAGCAATGTGGAGTAACAGCAACAAAGAGAATTTGGCATTTGCATCACATTTAACTGGAGGCAGGAATTCACCGTCATCCCAACCCACAGATCTTTCTCCTGTCTGCCCTCTTCCTTTCTTTTCTGCCTCTGCTTTCCTTCTTTCAAGGTTCCTTTCCACACCTTCTCTTCTTTCCTCCTTTCCCCATTTTGGTTTTTGAACAGGTTGTATTTTAGAGCACTTTCGGGTTAACAGAGAAACTGAGCATGACACCGTCCATGTGCCCTCTGTCCCTCACGCACACAGCCAACCCCTCCTCTGCACTCCCCACCACGCTGCTGCCTTTGAGGGGCTGGCGAGTCTCCATCACCACAGCATCCCCAGCACAGTGCTTACCTTGCGTGAGCGTTCACACTCAGTCTGGTACAATCTGTGGGATTGGAAAAATGCATTAACTGTGTATCTTCCATTATATATCATGTGAACTTTTTTCACCGTCCTTAAAACTCCCTGGGCTGTATCTTCATCCTCCCTTGATTGAAACCTTTATAGTCACAGATCCTTTTACTGTCTTCATTGCTTTGCTTTTTCAGACTGTCTGTCACAAAGTCAGAATCATACAAGGTGATTTTCATATGAGGCCACGCCCATGTGTGATGAGGCCATGCCCTCTTCTACAGCTCCATCTTAGGTCTAGCTACTCTCCCTCCAGCATTCTTTCTTTGCCTGAAACCATACAAGGTGCAGTGAAGATTCTTCCACATGTTTTAATGGCTTTATATCTGAACAATTATTCATCAGCTATTCCATTATCTGGACGACCCATTGTTTATTTATCCTTTAGTCTACTGAGACAACTTGGTTACTCCCAAGTTTGAGCAATTATGACTAAAACAGCTATAAACGTCAGCTCTTTAAGGAGATGTGGTTTTCATCAACATGGGCAAATACCATGGAGTACAATGGGTGGATTGTGTAGTGAGAGCAAGTACAACTTCATAAGAAGCCTCCAAACTCTTCAAAGTCTGGACTATTTCACATTCACACAAGCAGTGATGAGGGTTTTAACTGTCCACATCCCTGTCGACATTTAGTACTACCAGTCTTCTGGGCATTTATAGTTCACCACTTCTACACAGGCCCATGCAATTTAACTGATCTTTCTATCGCTAATAAGTACTTTGCATTTCCAGTTTCTATGAATATAATTTTACAGTGTGCCATCCATATGATTCCAGCTTCATTCATTCATGATTATCAGTTTGTAAGTCACGAAGGTTGTATGTATCAATGATTCATTCCTTTCTACTTCAAAGCAGTATAAGTTCATGGATATACCAAAGCTTTTCCCCGACATGGAGATGAACAGTTGAACTATTTTCAGGTTTTTGCTGTTTGAAATAAAGTTGTTTCCTATTCAACATTATGCTTTCAATTTTTTTAAGCAGATACCTAGATATAAAAAGGCTCAATCATTCTATAGGCATATGTTTAATTTTGTAGGCACACAAATTGTTTCTAAAAGGATTGCATCATTACACACACACATACACACACACATGCTTGCACACGCTTGCATATACTCACACTGAACATCCACACACTCACACACACACATGACAATATATGAAAGTATCAGTGTCTCCAATCTTCACATCACTGCTAGCACATGATATGGTCATTCTCTTTTTATGAACAATTCCATTTATTTTGCTTTATTTTTAAAATCTAAGTATATGGTATTTTACATATTTACATATTGCATTGCATGCAGATATGTTCATACAACTATAATTACATATTAAACCTTTTCATCTACATAACTTCTTCCCCTTTCTAATTGGCAGGTAGCAGTATCTTGTTGTGACTCATAATTTGCATTTTTCAAGTGATTAATTGTGCTGAGCACCATTTTCTGTGTTATTTGTTCTCTGGAGAATGTCGGTCCAAATCTTTTGTGTGTTCTTTAACTGGATTATTTACCTTCTTCTCATTAACTTTTGAGGGTTCTATATGTACTCAACACAAATGTTTCACCAGCTATTTGCTCTGTAATATTTTCTTCTCATTACAGCATGGCTTTTCATTTCCTTCACAGTCTTCCGAAAAGCAGAAAATTTAATATTAATGGAGTTAAATTCATATTTCTTTCTCTAATGGGCTCTATATTTGTTCTATAACTGACAAGTCGTTGCTCAACACAACATCCCAATGATTTTTTTCCTGTGATTCATTCTGGGATTTTAAAATACCTTTGTTTGGACTGGAGAGATGGCTTAGGGGTTAAGACTTTGCCTCACAAGCAGAAGGTGCTGAGTTCAGACACCAGGTCCCACATAAAAACATCAGGCAGAAATGGTGGTGGCCTGCACTTCCAGAGCCTGGAAACCCAAAAGCAATGCAAAAAGGAGATAGAAGCAATCCAGGATGATTCCCAAAGTCACCCTTAGGCCTCCACAGGGACGCACACAATAAATAAATAAATAAATAAATAAATAAATAAATAAATAAATACGTAAATAAATAAATAAATAAATAAAATTTTTAAAAGAGGAAAATGCTTTGTTCATACATAAAGTTTCACTATTCTTGCATACATTAGAACCTTAGTTCTAACAGCCTTTGCTGAAAGGATAATTATGTCTCTACTGAACTGACTTTTCATATTTGTCAACAAATAGTTGCTACACATATGTATTGGTGGATTTCAAGACTTTATTCTGTTACAGCGATGAGATTTTCTACTATTTTGTTAACTCAGTATCACATCATTTTGATAACTACAGCTTTTCAATGCATTTTAAAATTAGTTGTATTGCCTAAAGTTGTTTGTCCAGGGTTTCATGAATACTGATGCTTTGTGTTTCAATGTGAATTTTGAAAAGAAAATTTGTGAAGTGTTTTCTTTTAAAAATTCTGGGATTTTTACATTAATTGCATTGAATTTATGAATCTATTTGGGGAGAATTGACATCATAGTGATTATACTATTTCTGTGACAAGCTATTTGGAGAAGAAGAATTTTAAAGATGGGAAGATTTATCTTGGTTTAGCTTCAGTCAATCATAACATGGAAGGCATGGTAGAGTATGTGGTAGTGGGAACACATAGTGGAAACTCTTTACATCTTGCCAGATGAGAACTGGGTCTGTGCAATAACTCTTGAAAACTTCATGTCCTGAAGGCTTTTCAATCCCCCAAAGCGGCAACAGCAGCCTAGGACTAAATGTCCAAACACATGGTGGATATTTCAGGTCCAAATCATGACATTCTCCTCTTATTCCCCATAGTCTCATGGCCTTCTCAAAATGCAAAATGCATTCAGCATAAGAGTATTTATAATCTTTATAGGACCAACACCGTTTAAAAGTTCCAAGACTCTTCTGAAGCATAAAAGCAAACTCTTAACTGTAAGACTGTTTAGAAAAATCCTGAACTTCCAATGATGTACTTCCAATATACAATTGCTCAGGGTAAACATTTCACTACAGTGGTGAGGAACAACATGATATAAAGGAAAGACCAAAGCACATGCAAAACCAGCAGTACAAATACCAAATCCCGTTGATCCATATTCAACATCTATGCTTCTGATGGCATCATCTGACTTCCAATGGGATCAGGTAGCTGTGTCTACATAGCCCTGCCCACAGCACACAGAACTCTCTTTTGAGATCATTCCACCCAGTGCCTACAGCTTTCTGCAGTCAACATCCCACATCTTTGGTATCTGCAATGTACTATGGTCTCCATTGCAATTTATGTTTCTTTTTCACAGCTTCACGCATTGGTCCTTTATAGAGTGCTACTTTATAGAGCCTCTATTTCTACTTACTCATTGCCTGACCTCACAGACCTTTTTGTTCTGAATCAGGACATAAATCTCCATAACCCTATTATTCTTGCACTTTACACCACATATGCAACACAAAGTTCTGATGCTAGTTCTCAATGTAGCCAGGTCCATTTGGACCATAGCTCTAGCTGCCCAGAGTGACTGCTCAATCAGGGAAACCCCCTTTCTAGACAGCTTTCTTCAAGTCGGGCAACCTTAAAATGGCACTTTCTTTTTAAGTGAAAATCTTTCAAATACTTTTCAGTTTTATACCCCAAGCTTTCAATAGGTAGGAGTCTTACCCTCAAAGCAGCTCTCCACTTTACCAATGTAAATTTCATCGTTTCTTTTTAATGACACTAATCTTGTCGACAATTAGATCCAGATTTCCTTCAGCTTTCAACAAATTCAAACTCAAGCCCCTTTCCCCACCAAACTGCACATTCTTGTGTTCCTGCTTTTCTCAGAATCCTCACAAAGATTCTGAGAAAAATCAGCAAGTGAGGACCACTATCTACATACTAGACTGTCTTAAAATTTCCTGAACCCAATTAGTTTATTGCTTTTAAACTTAGCCTCTCTAACTTTTAGAACACAGGAAAAATATAGCTATCTCTTCTTTGCCAAAATGTAATATAAACTGCACCTAGTCTAATCACTGATAAAGTCTTTGTGTTACCTTATGAAACTTCATGAGTGCAGTCATTACTATCCCTGTTTCTACCAGCACTTTGATATCCTGGGTTCCCATCAGATTAGTCTGTTTATAGCATTCTAGAGCTTGTTTAAACCTGCCTCTAAACTCTTCCACATTACCATTTTCAAAGGTTTATATCACTTCTTTTTTTTTTCAAATGTGCAGTTCTTTAATTTTAAAAATATACACAGGACACTCCATGGGTTTATATCACTTCTACTACAAGTTTTCTGCAGTAGTTATTTTCTCATCATTGCGACAAATCGTCTGGAAGTATTTAAGGATAGAAAAGCTAAGACGCATTCATGGTAACACAAGTGTGTAGAGGAGACTCCCCACATCTTAGTCTGTTAGTAAGTGGAGAGTTGTACCAGAAATGAAGCTGCAATATAATCCTTAAAGGTCTTCCACTTGTAAACTAAGTTCACAAGTTTTGCCCCATGCATCAAAAATTCTATAACTTCCCAAGACATTGCCACCAGCCAAAGATGAAATGTCATTCATACAAACCTGTGTGGGGACATTTTGGACCCAAATGTTGCAGTAACGTATAACCATGTAATATGAACAAGTTACAACTCTTCAGTTACTTAGGTCTTCTCAAATTTCACTCAACAGTAATTTATAAATTCTGTCCTATTTAAGATTTTTAAATATCTTTTGTCAAATTTATCACTAAGTGGTTAATATATTTGATGCTATTCTGAAGCACTATTTTTTAATTTTTAAAAATATTTCACTGTCATAGCATGAAAGGATATAATTGGTTTTTAAATATACTGGATCTTGCAAATGTCTTAATTCACTTATTTGTTCTATTGTCTTTTATAGATTCTATCAAAATTTCTATTAATAAAACAAATCAAAGCAAACAAACAATTAAAAACAACGAAGACCAAGGGAGTGTATGGTACATGCTTTTAATCCCAGATGCTTGGAAGACATTGGCAAGTTAAAGCCTTTGATGGGCAGGAGATGCAGGAAGAGAAGGATGCTGCAAAGACAACAGAAGCTACTTTGGCCTCTGGCCTTCTGGTGACCTGCTTTCTGGAACTATAGCAAATGAAGCTGGAAGTGTAAACTAGGGGTGTGTGTGTGTGTGTGTGTGTGTGTGTGTGTGTGTGTGTGGTGTTAGAAGAGATTCTCATGCACTTCTGACCTACAGCAAACAACTTGAGAAGGTTACTTTTTTGTCCAGCTTTGTCTTGAAGGAGAAAGGCCCCCTGGTTAAGACCTCATCTAGCTACGGGCTCAGTAATGACCCTGAAGTATATAATGATCCCAATGATTTGCTGGAAGGAACAATTTCATAATGGTTTGCTAAAATGTTTGCAGCCAGATCTTCATTCTAAAGAAACCAAAGCCAAAATCTTTTCTTTACAATGTGCGTAGAGATGGGAAAATTTACAAACAGCTGTCTGTGGAGATAACACTTTCAAATAAACCCAAATGGAGCACCAGGCAGAAGACACGTGGCCTACTTTGCATTCTTACCCTCAGGAGATCCAGAAGAGTTTCTCTAAGGTGATGTCCACTCCTTGAGCAGCTATTCTTGGCCATGACACTGGGCTTTGCATTGAGCAAATAGTCCATTGGACTCTGACGTCCTCATTAAAACCCAAAAACTACAGACCAGGGCCAGGGTTGAAATGAGAAACGGGTGCAATCCTGAACTAGCTGGTAGGTCTCCAGCGGGGCTTGCAGACACTTTTCTGTCTTGCAACACATATCCCTCATTTGGCCAGTGTCTGAGACCCCCACCCAGTTCTCTGAAATGATCTCTTGTGAGCAGAATACAGAGACAAATGGACTTGTGCTGAGGTTTCTCTCCTCTTGACATGTTTCCAGTTGTTGACATTGGATCCTGAATGTTTTGCCAGGGAGCCTGAAGTGCAATTAGTTCAATGCAGGAATGGCGATGACCAACCCAGGCAAATATGTGGGGGAAGGTTGCAGAGCCACAGCGCCCCTTAAGCAAATATTTCAAAATGCTCTCTCTTCCCTCCCACAAATGATTAACAGCAAAATCAGTCGAGAAGTTCAACATCGACAGTGAGTGGACTATGAGGGGCTTTTTTTCCCCACACCTATTGGGCCTGTCTTGTTCACCCATGAATTTCTTGCCCCGCCCAGTTTAGCGACCTGCACACAGGTGGAACTGGACACCAGTTAAATGTACAACTCCTGCCCCCACTTCATCTTTTCATCTTTCAGAACATCAAACCATATTGAAGCATCTCAGAGGATTTGAATTCACTGCATTCATGATGGGATCTGAAAGAATCTTATTTTTATCTCAAATATTTTCTTGACGGCATGCCAATTTCAACACTTTCACTTTGGCCTTCTTCCTATGAGATAATTTCTTCCTTTGTGAAATAGAAATTTCCCCTCTTCCCCTGGGACATGAAGATGAGCATGAGAGATGGGGCGACTGGTTCATGACTATTAAGTTTCACATGCATGAGCTGCTGGGAGAGAAGGAAGCGGGTCTCCCTTCCATGCCGTCTCCACTGTTTTTCATGCACGTTGCCTCTGTAGTGCTCCTGTCTCCGCTTCCTTGATTCTGCTTTCCCATGTTTCTCACCTCGCCTTGCATCTCCCTCCCTACTTCTCTTACTTCCTCGCTCCTTCCCTTCTCTATTTTCAACTCAGTTGACATCAGTGTGCCATTTTAGTGCCTGTTCTCTTGTAATAACCCCCTTTTGGGCACCCGCACATATGTATTACAGGATTTAGAAAGTTTCTAAGTTGATGTTTGGGGTCTTCCCCTGCATGCTCTCACCACCTCACAGAAGAGGAAAGGACAGTGAGTCAGCGTGTGTTTCCACAGCCTTCTTTAGGGTATGGGCAGACTCCTGGACAGAAGACAGCGGGAGAAAAGCAGGCGCAAGTCACACTTCAAGATCCAGTTGCCCCTAATGCTCCTGGGCTCCTATGAACTCTCACTGTTTTATTCTAGACTGTGTCAGTTTTTCCAGTTTTTAAAAATTTGATCCAACTCCATTTCTGCTCCCAAAAAATTTTTTTTGTCCTTTCTGAGGTAAACGGTTCCTTGCAGGTTTTTTGCTGCAAGATGTAAAATCTGTCTCCCTCTTGCCATGTCCTGGGGGCAGCCTCACTCCCCAAACCTTTCAAGGTGGGATGTGTCTTTGCCTGAACCACAGTGTCATTCTTCAGCATTAGCTGTTCCACTTCTAGCAAACAGATAAAAATTCTGAGACTTGGGAGTGGGCTTCCTGCCTGGAGGAGGCAGGAGCGGGTGAACACGGGATATGGCAGATGGTGGGAATGCGCAGAAGCCATTCTAACTACTGCCTTGCTTTCTCTCCCAGCCACTATGGCATTGGAAGACTATGCCTGCACCTGGCAAGGGAAACCCACAGGGGCATGGACTATATACAGTATATTTCAATATAGTCAAAACTTTTTCTTGTGAGAATTATATGAATTGCTTTTCCAATGAATGCCAAATCACTGAATATGACCCATCCAGACCAGGAAGAGGCAGCTCAAGCCAAAGCCAAGGCCATTTGCCTAGCCTGGGCCATCAGGGTTACCTGGTGATCTTAAGCGGGTTCTTTTACTTTCTGAGCCTCAGCTCTTCTGTCTGTAAAACCACAGTGATGTGGAACCCAAAAGATTTTATCATAACACGTAAGTGCCTATGTGACGTGCAGAATAATAGAGCCTCAAATAGAAACAGCTAAGCACTGATTGCCATCTATTATCATGGACCTAAACTAACGGAGGCCAGCAGAGCCATGCTGGCCCCTTCCAACCTGGATTTGATCAGTTTCTTCATGTCCTGTGAACCTTGACCAATTGCATGGAAATCTACATTGAGCAACAGGGTCCCTTGTAAATAAATTTTGCTTTGACATTCCGCAAAACACACACTGCCGGTGCCAACCAAGTTCATGAAAACAATTGCTCAGCAAGTCTGTTTTCATAACTTCTAAATAATAGCTCTACATTGCCCGGAGGAATGTTATTTACATTTAGAGATTTTAGGTTGGTGGAAGAATTTGCCATAATAGAATCTCCATGCTCAGCAAGTTTTTTAGTTTTTTGTGCCCAGTTTTTAACATTTCCTTCAACATCATACAAAACTGACTCCCATACCTTCATGCAACCAGTTCTATGCAGAAAATAATAATGGTCTCACATTGAAAGTCAGTAGACTTTGAAGGGCTCCTTCTTACCCATGTCTATATGAATGTTTCAAATCTGCTACTGCATGTGGCAATCTCTTAACTTCTCTGCACGCATGCCCACAATAATTACTTTAGGCAAAAGGACTTTGTCTTTTTTTTTAAATGAATTCCAAGAGAGACTTCATGATACATAGTATGCTTGTCATTCAGTAGAGAATTTAAAAATAATGGCAAATGCATCCTGGGTTGTTTGTTTAACTCTATGGAAAAGGCTGACTAGACACTATAAACTTCATATAAGTATCTTTGTTTCTTCCCAGAAGACTGGGACCTTCTCAGAAGCAGAAAAGGAAAAAATCAAAACAGAGATACAGATGCAATGAAGAATTAGGAGATATTATAAAAGGACTAAAGAAAAAGACACTAAAGGATAAAGGACACAAATCCTGTAGAAAAATTAAGAATCTCTTATTGGCCTCACAGACTATTTTGACATTATGCTGGTGTTAAGTAGATTGGTCTAACTTAAATTGGCTTACACATTCTAAAAAACATAGCAATTTCATCAAATCACCTCTGCTTCACAACTAAAAAGATAATCGCTGGGTGATTTTGTATGCACGCGGGTGGGTGGTTTTGCAAACTTGGGTCTATCTCTTTGAGAATACAGGAATACCAAAAACAATTTCTCTGATGTGTGTTCAACATAAAATACTTCTGAGGTGTCAAATACATGGTGTTTCCCCTACACACTCAAGCAGAGTGTCTTGTCACTCATGTCTACTTGGACATGTTGCCAGATCCCACAGGCTGAGGACTTACTCTGTCTATGAGACTGGCTCAACATCTCGGGTGCTGCATGCTGTCTTACCTGTGCTTCTGAAAGATTGGCTGTACACAGGGTTTCTAAAAGTTCTCGCTATGTTTGATGACAGAAGTCAGGAAATGAAAACTAGTCAAGGTACTTGTGGGGAGATGCATACAACCAGGTTACAGGGAAAGGGTCTCTGGGCTTCCACACTTGGGCTGGGTACCATCCTTTACTAAAAGTTCTTGCTGGGCTGGAGAGGTGGCTCAGGGGTTAAGCCTCCGCCTTGCAGGCGGAAGGTCCCGAGTTCGGATCCCAGATCCCACGTATAGACGCCAGACGGAAGCGGGGGCGGCCTGCGCTTCTGGTCCTGGTAGGGCGGAGCCTGTGAATCCCGGGGCAGAAGGAGGTGGAGGCGTCCATGGTGGTTCGCGAATTCGTCCGTGGTTCTACACACACATACACACACACACACAGACACGCGCGCGCACATACACACAGTTGAATAAATAATAATAAAAAAAAAAAAATTTTAAAAGTTCTTGCTATGCTTGATTGACAGAAGCCAGGAAATGAAAACTATTCAAGGTGCTTATAGGGAGATGCCTATGACCAGATTATAGAGGAGGAGTCACAGGGCTTCCACACTTAAGCTGGGTACCATTCTTTAGGCAACACTATGTCTTTTTGACCATCCAAGTTCTCTTTAATCCCTATTCTTTTGGTGTTTTATGGAAGTTTTTTTTATTATTATTTATTCAATTGTGCATGTGTGCGTATGTATGTGCGCGCACGTGTGTGTGTGTGTGTGTGTGTGTGTGTGTGTGTGTGTGTGTAGAACCACGGACGAATTCAGGAACCACCATGAACACCTCCACCTCCTCCTTGTTCAGTCTGCCCCGGGATTCACAGGCTCCGCCCTCCAGGACCAGAAACGCAGGCTGCCCCTGCTTCCACCTGGCGTCTATACGTGGGATCTGGGATCCGAACTCAGGACCTTCCACCTGCAAGGCAGAGGCTTAACCCCTGAGCCACCTCTCCAGCCCCTGTTTTATGGAAGTTTTGCTGGTTAAACAATTGATTAAATCATTTTCCATAGATAATCAACTTGTCCTTCAGCTTGTTTCTTCTCCCCAAAGATGGGGATGAGGCTAACATCACAACTTTTTTAAAAAAATATTTTCAGTGTTTTTGATGATCATTCCCACCCAGATGCTATCTAGAGGCTTCCAGCCAGCTATTAATCTAGCATACAAATGAAAAATCACATCTGGACAATTTTAAGGATCTTAGGAGTTGCTTGCCAGGAAACAGGGAAAAGACTAAAGATGCATTCTTTGCCATTACAACCAAACAGTTTTGCTGTCTTCACAACACATTTTCTAAGGTTTATAAATATAATTAAATTTTAGCTTGCTCTTCTTACTCTGTAAAACAAATTATGCGCAATAGAAGAAAATTCTTTGGAGATATTATCTCAGACAAAAAAATAGTAATTTACATAATTTAATTTTCATGGAAAAGATAGATAAGGGGCCTATGAGATAGCTCAGTGGGTAAAGATATTTGCCATTAAACCTGATGACTTGAGCACATTCACTGTAATCAGCATAGTGGAAGGAAAGAATAGACTATTATAAGTTGTTCTATGACCTTTGCATGCACATTATCACATGTGCACCATCATATGGATATGCAAGCACAATGGCAAATATAGACACATTTCAAGGAAAGGCTTTTGAGTGGGGCTACAGGTTTTTAAAACTTGTTATTCTTTTGTTTTTCTGTATTTTCTACTTTACTTAAATTTAATTTCCTTTATGATAAAATAAAAGATTGGGAAAGGACCTGGAACATTCAGAGATGTTCAAAGTTAAAGAATGTAACATTCATTTTAAGCAAAAGTTTACAACTTCTAGAGGAAAATTCCAGGATTCTGGAACAGAAACTTGAGGTGGAGATGCATCAGGAACTCAAAAACTACTTTGCTGCAATGGCTGATTCCTCCCTTGGACCCAGATGTCTGTCTTCTTCAAGCATCTTCCTATTAGATGTTATCACATCCTGTTCTAGAACTCTGAAAGTATCCAATCTTCTCTAGCCATTTTCTCATACTTGCCATCACTTTAGTTTCTAGGAACAATGGACTGATCCTTCAACATCTTTCTGACTTAGAGACCAAATCTACAACTGAGAAACAGTAAACTGGCAAATTATTCACTACACGAGGACAGTTATTTATCACAGCCAGGCTGCATCCTGGGACAGAAGGAATCATTTCACAAAAGCCAGATGTTCTGAGGATTGTTCAAGAGATGATGATGGTAACTTCAGAGCATCTTGTAGAATCTGATCTAAGATATTGGTCCCCTAGACATCTTGGCCAGAACTGCTTAATTATACATCTCGTGCTCCTTGTTCCAATTCTTCCTCAACTGAAGTCTAGTACTCATGTCAATGCCTTGAAGACACCTGGGTTCCCTGAATTGCTTTATGGGTTCCTTTTCCCACTGTAATCATATTGATCAAATCTCCTTTCTCTACCTTTCAGGGTTCATCTTGTCTTTAGTGGACATTGAGATAGACCAAGGACCATCTCCCAGAGCTGCGGCTTTTGCGCGCTAAAACTCTAGCAAGCAAATCAGACGGCTTTTGCGCGCTAAAACTCTAGCAAGCAAAGCAGACGTGTTGGAATTTGAAAGAGGCGGACTTAGCCCCCTGCTGCCCTTTGTTCTTCTATCTTTTGACTGAAGAGAGTGTTATTTCTAAGTATACAGAGATTTGGCCTTGTATTCCAGGATTTGCATGCATGCCATCTCATTGTTCAGCTCCAGAGACAATGCTTTTGCCTTTCTGCACAAAGTACAGACGGGAAAAGTTTCAGCATTTGCCTTTTTTTTATTCGTCATCTGAATGTGCCCAGCAACGTACTTAGCACCTTCCCAGGGAAGGATGCTAACAAGAACTGCAGGCCACGCATGACTAAGCAAGTGAAAGGCACAGAGAACTGATTTTTATGGATTGAGCTGGCACGTGGAACACAGCTCAGAGCCTTATGCAGAGCAATTATGCGTAACACTGAACAAAGTCATCACGCTCCTGGCTTTTTGCTACCTGGTGTTTTCCCACCCAAATGACGTGGGGTAATTAGTCACAGGGTTTGGTTTTGGATTACAACAGTTTTTTTTTAAGTGAACCTATTAAGACATTCCTTCTTATGACTATGTTGAGAAGTGATGGTGTCTCAATTAATTTTTTTTTCCAACTCCACTGAACTCAGTGAGGCAATGCTATTCTCACTGCATTGCCACAGTGGAGTAAGTATGAATGAACTATACTTCTGAACTTGTAGCTCAGAAGGATTTGGAAATAGTGTATTTTCTAACTTCCCCAGATTTTTGGCTACTGTGTTTGTGCCTTTCATCTGTTCCTCATTAGAACAATTAATTGTCTCTCATCTGAGTGCCCCTAGCGTCCTTAGTCAGAAGTTAGAATCCCTCTCTCCTGACACCATCAACACAATGCCCAGAATATTCTAGAACAGAGAAGGGGAGCCAACTCTTGGGAGATTAACAGAACCCAGAGCCCACTTTATGGAGTCACAGGGAAAGCAGAACCTGTGACATTTGACAAGATACACTATCAATGAACAGCCCACATGGACTTGGAAGTAGGGACCAGACACACTACAGGAGTCAGTTGCTATTAACACACAGCCATCTACATTAGTCATAACACATGAATGGCTCTGAAGGATACAGAGGCAAGGGGAGAAGTTAGCATAAACCTGGAAAATGCCTGTTTCTACCCATCCATTCCTTTGTATGCAAATTTGCTTCCATTGTCATGAGATGTAAAATTAGATGTATTATGTACGCATGATTAATTGAAAAATATTGCCTACTGTGTTGGAAGATTTATATAGTAACACAGTCCTTACATCCATGTAAATTTGGTTACCTTTTGGGACTGCATACAGTCCCTTAATATTGTATTTCATAAGGGACTCTATAATAATTACATTTCTACTTAGAGTTTAAGAATCCTACACAACTTTTTGCAAAGCATCCTCCTGTTTTAAATCTTTTGAAATACTAAAGTTTTTTAAAAAATTGAAAAAAGTAATGAGAAATTATATGGATATCAAATAATGGTTTCATAACAATTTTATATGTATTATCAGCAAATATTTGATTGATTATACCTATTTTATAAACCTATACTCTAAAGGATGGATAATGGTTGATTAGTTATACCTATTTTATAAACTTATATTCCCAAGGATGTATAAACATTTGCCAGGCAAAAAGGGTTCATAAGTGAAAAATGTTTACGAAGCCCTGGATGAAACAACAAAAGTTTGATTGGGGCTGGAGACCCAAGAGTAGGCTGGGGGCTCTCCTGAGGGTTCCTCTTACCTTGAAGGTGTGTTCTTCCTTTTGTAAACACAGCAGCCATACTTGATTAGCATGGAAGACAACAATTCTGTTTTGACTTAATTCTCTAAAGACCTTGTCTTCAACTATATTCAGAGATCCTATATATTAAGACCTCAATCTATAAATTTGAAAGAAGCACAATTTGGCCTGTAATAATGATAAAGAGAAATTTGACACCATTTGTTGTTCTTTGCCCGTTTGAAAGCTTCGGTGTTCAATGTGTGTGTGTGTGTGTGTGTGTGTGTGTGTGTGTGTGTGTACATAAACATTCGTATGTGTGCTTACGTGTGTACTTGGGTACTTGTGCAGGTGTGTGATGTGTGTAGAGGCCTGAAGCTGACCTCTGTTATTGCTCCCACCTCTTTTTTGAGACATGGTCTTTCACTGAATCTAGAGCCCACTGATTGACAGGACTAGCTGAACAGTAAGAGCTAGGAATCTGTTTTCCCTTACCCACCAAGTGAGGAGGTTACAGAAAAATTGGGTTTGCAGAAGCATAGTGTTATGGCTGGCTTTTACATGGGTTTTGGTGATTCAAATTCATGTCTTTATGCTTGTGCAGCAAACACTTACTCACTGAGCTATCGCCAGGTTTCACAGTCAGGTTTCATATTCAAATGTCACTCATTGCTGTGGTTTGAATGTGCCCCTTCTGTTTTGTCCGGGCCCACGAACCAGCGTAAACCCAGACTTATGTGCAGGAAACAGAAGTAGGAGAGGTAGGAACTGATCAGGCATCGGGTCAGAGGGAGCCTAGGATGTCCTCCATCATCCAAGCCAACTTTATTGTAGCATACATGAGTATTTATAGGAAAGCAATCAAGGAGCAGGGCCAAATTCTTTACAGGATTATGTAAAACGTATACATTCCAATTAATAAAGAAAAAGCAGGAGTGACATCTACTTGCTGTAGGATCAGACATGATGTCGCCAGGTAGCGTAAACAGGCATGGCACCTTGTTGCTAGAAAAGAATGGACAATGTATGCCTCAAAACAGTTACCTGGTCCGTGCATTTAGCATATCTCAGATAAGGAGGAAAGAACTGTTGGGGGAGGAACAGCCCAGCTAGTTTCTAAGAGAAACAGAAGTGATTCAAGAACAGAAGGAGGCAAACTCTACCTCCAAGGGAAGGAGTTAGGCCTGCCATTGTCTTGCATACAAGAGACAAACTCAACCTCCCAGGGAAGGAGCCCCTAACAACAGCCCGTTCCAGATGCTGATGTATCATCCAGAGAGCAGGCTTTGGGCCTGACAACCCCCACACTGTTCCCTGTATTAGAAACCTAATTCCCCAAATCATATGTCAATGGTATTTGGAAGTGAGGCTTTCAAGTGGTAATTGTATTAAATGAGTCGTTAAGGTGGGCTCCCATGATTGAATTAGTGGCTTAATAAGGAGGAAAAAGACCCATGAACAGTTGCACTTGCACCCTCCACTTATACTTTGCACTTTGGGCCTCACAGGAGGTCCTTATCAGCAAAAGGAACCTCCTCTGTTAAAACTATCTGATTTTGCATCCCCCAAACCCAAGACTCAAGGAGCATCAAGGAAGGTGTAAGAGGTGGGAGGCAACGAAGAGTTCAGCCAAGTATCTTAGGAACATGACAGGACCACACATCCATGAACCCCTGCAACTGTGTCTACTTCCACAAGACAGGCACAAAATCTGGCATATCAACATGGCAGCATGGAAGGGCAGAGATCTCAAGAGGCATCAAACCTCCTTTAGAGACTAACAAAAGGTTAAGACTGGATGGGGGACAAGGGGAGTGACTCTCCCCAGAGCTATGACTGGTGCCATATTGTCCTCGCTCCAGCAAGTGCCCAGACATGAGTTATTAATACAACTCAATGGGAACTTAGTAAGCCACATGCACAGAGAGATGGTAGAGCAGGAGGGAGACTAGGGGTAAGAAGAAAATTTGTAGTGGGAGAAAGCAGGGGGTTGGAATTGGGCAATTAAGGATGAGCATGACATGAATTCATGTTAAAATATAAATAGATAAGTAAATAAATAAAATATAAATTTAAATTGTTCACGACTCTTTGACAAACGGGATTTTGGTGCCTATTTAAAGCATTCTGGTTTCTGTACTTATTTCAGGACAAATCTGAAATGAATAAGTTTGAATTTTAATAAAATTTAGAGTTAGGTATAACTAATTAACAATATATAACTTAGGAGAAAAACTGTAACAGAAAATATTTTAGGTGCTTCATATCATAGGGTATCTGTTACAACCATTTAATACTGCAAATGAAAAAAAATCTATCTGATCTTGAACTTCCCAGTTTTCAAACCATAAGCCAACTAACCCTTTAATTTTCATAAATCACCCACTCTGTACTGTCTAGTTATAGAAGAAGAAAGCAGACTAGGACAAACATAAGTCTACTGTACACAGTAAGACAACTCCAGAGAACATCTTTGTTCAACTTACTTAGTAATTGCTTCACACTTCCCATTTTTTTCTATAAGGGCAATAATGACATCTGATGAAAACAAGCAAAGGACACAGAAACGATTATATTCATCCTGCATTTCATGACCATTTTTGGAAGTAGTAAAAGTGATAAACAGATTTAGGGAGATGGTTCAGTGGGTAAAATGCTTACTGCACAAGTCTGCTGTCCTGAATTCAGTCCCCAGAAACCATGTAAAAGTTGGACGCAGTAGTCCAAGTGTCTGCAATTCAGCATGACTATGAGAAATAGGAGACAGGAGCAGGAGAATCTTGAGAAGTCCCTGGGCCAACCATCTTCTTTTACATGGTGACAAAGAGATCTTGTCTCATACAAGGAAGAAAGGCAAGAACCAACTCCTAAAGGTTGTTCTCTGACCTCTACACACATGTCTTAGAATGCATACACTCACACTCATACATAGGAACATGAATGTACTCACATTGATCTCCTTCCCATGCATGGGCATTGCTTCAACTACCAGAGGGGGAAAAAAAAAACATTTTGAAGAGACGTATAGCAATATAGCAGTATCAGCAGCAGTAGTAACAATAGCAGTAGTAGTAGTAGTAGTAGTAGTAGTAGTAGTAGTACCACCAATAGTTGTTTGGATTCTGAGCTGTCAGTACTGATGGACTGTGACCAATCAGATGAACAATGGGAAGACCTGAAGACATGCTCACTGTTTCTCCCATGAGAACTTTCTCATGCAAAAGACTCATGCATTGCACTTCCCTAGAACTCCCCTGCCAGGTCTTAGCTTGTGATCTTTATTATTGATGCCTTTGTGAGCCAGGCACTCCGTTGGAACTTTGGGTATCCAGGTGTACAAAGCACAAGTTTGCAAATGAACTTCTTGCACTGTGCATGGTGAACGCTGGGAAGCCCCTTCTTGCTTGGGTGAGCGTCCCTGTTGCAGTACACTATTTGCTGCACTCGGCATCTGCAGCCCACACCTGCCCTACTTGGCACTGGACACATCTTGTGTTCTATTTCAGTGATTCTCTCCTGTGGTCCACTCTCAGCTGTCAGATCTATCTGCCATCAAACTAGGTCTGATTCTTCTCCATTTTTTTCATATAAAATAATTCAAACTTGATTGAGTCATTTAACTTCTCTGAAACTTAGTTTTCTCATCTCTCCTTGGAATTTTAGTTTGGTATTATTTTGGAAATGCCACGCTGCTAGGGACAGCTGTATGGTTCCCGCCTATTGATGGAATCCTGTTAGATAAGATCCAGGGCCCAGGAAAAGGGCATGTCGTGCATACGGAGATGGTCCTTCCATTGCACGTGGGCAACAAGAGCACAGATGAACACCTGACCAGTGGGAGGCTTGTCACGACAGTGTTTTTAAACCATATCTAGTAGCACCAACATGTAAACTATTTTCGAATTGCATTTGCGACTTAGGTACCACATTAAAATGTGTCTATGTTAGCTCTTCTCTGGCATGTCCCCTAGCAGCTTGCTGTCTGGTCTTGCTCTGCTTTGTGCTTGTGGTTTCTGCACAAAGGTGGGTACAAAGAAGGGACATTTTGACACATAAATGTCTATGTAAGAAACCGACTGCATAGTTCAATATAAGGCACTATATCTTTTGGTTTTTTTATATTTAACTTTTTTATTAATAGGCATTTAAGTCATTTCCAGTTTTCCATTACTTTAAATATTGCAGTGAACATTTTAGATGAAACTTTACCAAATGCATACATATTTTTAATCAAATCAGCTTTGAGAAATGGAATCTCTGGGTAAAAATATTTGCATTTAAATTTTTATTAGAAAATATTGAATTGACCTGTTGGTTCATGCTTCTTTATTTTAGTGAACTGTCATTTGACTTTATTGTTTTGTTATCGAATAAACATTGTTTTATACAAAATGCACTTTATCCAGACACTTTTAAACATTTACGAAATGTACTTTGATCATATTCACCTCTACCCAAGCACTTTATCATTAATTTTATAAATAAAAAACTAATAAAATGAGGTAGCTTGAGATCCACAAAACAAGAATGACTACAATTGGCTCACAGAGCATCAGAAACCTCAGGTAAGGAAATGGAAAAGATTGTTCTCAGTTGTCAGTAAATGTCTGAAAAGATAGAGTTGAGTATTTTTTAAATCTCCTTTGCAGGAAACCCAGGGCTTCTAATCCCAACCTGTTATGGACACCAAGACAACACGGCTGTATCTGGCCTGTAAATCTTTGAACTTCAGACCTAACTGAAACTCCATCTCTCATATTTATAATGAAGTCAAAATAAATGCAATTACTGAACAGAAGCCAAAGATCACAAGAGGTTGAAGGGGCGCAAGGGTATGATCACGCTGTTTGTTTGCATTCTAACACTGCTTTCTTGGTGAACAGTTGGTTAATGTGAGGTCTAGGAGAGGGCAGGATAGTCGTCCCTCCCCCATGGGCATCTGCTGCTGATTAGATCTGAATAGGAGTGGCTGTGTGGTGCCTGAGAAATCTGAGACCATAATGAGGGCTCCACAGTAAAATGTGAGAGACCCAAACCACCAGATGCTGACATCTCCCAAGTAAGAGATTTTTTTTTTCCAAAGGCCCAACATTTGCTCTCCAAAGTACATTCAGGAAAACACTCATAAGCATCCATCTTTCTAATTCTGTCCTTCAACCCATCCTTCTAAATCTTGAAATCCACTTTACGACTTTTTCTTTAACTCAAATAAAGATAAATGTAGGAATGAATAGCTTACCCTTGTGATAAATCATTCTTCAGGAAAATCTAGACTTTAAAATTAATACTCTGACTTGTGATTAAATTTGCTGCTGATTCCCCATAATAGGACTAAAGGTATTTGGTAAAGGCTATATCAATATCATTGGATTTTCCACAGGGTAATCACTGGTCTGTAAAACCAAAGGCAGAGGATGTCTGAGTGAAATAGAGAAAAAGTAACTGTCTAGGGAGCTCATTTCCACAACCTCGGTTTCTTGGAGAAACTGTCTGGTTAGAGTAATTGTTGCTGCTTTAAGTCCCCATTCCCTCCATTAAGCTGTTTTAGGTATTCAGAGTAAATTGTTCTGGTTTCTCAGAAGCCGCAGTCTACATTGAAAGCTCTTGATCTACGTCCAGTTGCAGCGATTACACTGAGAAATTCAAAATAAGGCAGGCAAATCAGTCTGTCGCTTTGCTTGTGTATACAAAGGTTCTCATGGCTTTTAAAGAATTTCTTAATTCTCTGTTATTCCACATCATTTCTCTGCAAAGCAAGAGACAATGTTATTCGAGGTAAGCAGAATGGTTATTTGGCTGGTATTTGTCCTAACAGTATTGCAAGCAAGCTGTTGGCATTTTGCAAATGGCTAGTGCCCACCTTAAACACGGCCACTAACCACAGGTCACCTGTGAGGCAGCCAGCAGAGACCTTGACTGACTGTATTTCTGGGGAGACCAGGGTGGTCTTTCCATCTCAAAGGAGGCCCAGTGGTGCTTTCTGTTTTTCTAAGTCTCTCTTAGAAGCGCCTCAGGGTGTGTATGTGCTGTATGGAGTCCTTCAAATGCATCTACTGTTTACATTAGCCGGTGAACTAACTGTAGCAAGAGTTGCTGTGACCTCCAGAGCATTCTGCCCCAGTTTCCAAATAAGCAGCGGGGGTAAGGGAGATGTTTTTCCCACACGAAATCTACTGTTTTTCTGCTTCAGCGACTGATCTGCAAGGACAATGGGTTCTGGAACGGTGTGCAGAGGCTCCTGAAGGCCCTACGTTGGCCGAGATCCTGGGACGGGCCCTGCTATTGAAATCAAAAATGGCACAAAGAACTAAGGTCACCAGAAGCCAAGTCTCTCACTTTGGGAGGGACCATGTTAGAGGGCCATTGGGCTCATTCTGGACCGAGGGTCCTCCTGATGGGGTCCTTCGCCTCTTCTTGTTTCTTTGCAGGCTTTCTCATAAAAGGAAACGATAACTTTAGAAACCACTCAGAAGCCCGCTGCTCCAGTATTCCCACTTCTCTCTCTCTCTCTCTCTCTCTCTCTGTCTAAACAAGGGTCTCAGAATGAATACATTAAAGGTTTAAATAAATCACAGGGGTTTCTGCGAGCTTAGCTGACAACCTGAAGGTGCACATACTTGGAGCTAAACTCCCTCTGAAATGTGCCCAGGCTGGACTTCCCTCTTTTAATCACAAATGGCTCTCTTTAACAAGTGAGGTTTCTCTGTCACAGCAAGACCACAGTTAAGTTTTCAGTTTGTGTGTGTGTGTGTGTGTGTGTGTGTATGAGAGGCAGAGAGAGAAAGAGACAGAGAGAGAGAGAGAGAGAGAGAGAGAAAGAGAGAGATGGCTGCCTTGAGGTCTGATGGCAGCCTATGAGCCAGAAGCGTAGATGGATCAGAGGTTTCGCAGGCAGGCAGGAAGAACACCCGGAGCCCAGCACAATGCAAAATGCTAAGGGTACTATAAACCGTGAGCAATATTTGGAAATCAATAAGCTGCATATAAAAAGCCCAAGAGACTTCCATCATGTCTTCGAAGCTCTCAGAATGTGTCATCACGGTCTGGTGCTATGCAGGGTCTGATTGTCCTCTTCAACTGGACATGGCCATATCCAGCCTTATCCCCCCATCTGTTAATCTTCATGACCCAGGTATACAGCCAGCCTCACATCAAGTGGCTAAGTGATGAGAGAATTTTCACGTGAACATGAGTCTCCCCTGAATTCTAATCATTAGTATTCATTAAGTAGTTTGTCCTCAAACCCAGGAGTCACTTGTGTTCCCACAAATCCATCTTGTATTAATATGCACAGTCAGCTTCTTGTGGCTATAAATTCTACTTTCACCATTTCAACCATCCTCCTCAGAAACATAGAGAAAACTATACATGCAGATTCTCTGTTGCCACCACTCCTCAAACTACAGCATAATTTACATACATGCATTGTACTAAGTATTATAGCTAAGGGATGATTTAAGTGCAGGTAAATGAGGATCTGCCCATGTTATAGGCTAACAACATGGCATATTACATAGAGACTTGAGCATCCTTTGATTTTGATATTCCGTTGCATATGTTATTTACGGAGATTGTGGGGATGGTTCTAAAACCAATTTCTAGCAAACGTGCTTACATGTCCCCCAGGTTCCATATACTGCCCCCCCTTATACAAACATACCACACAGAACAGTGGACAAGAATCTAGTTTAGTGGCTGATGGAAATATCTGTCAGTCTGTTTAGAGATTGATGACACTGAGCTGTCCTTAACTCTTAGCTTTAATTGTTAAGAAAACCACAAGTGAGTTCATACAATCCTAATGTTTGGAGAAGTCTTAGCAAGCTGAAATTGGTTTGGAATTGTTTAAGCTACCCTTCACACTCTCCCCAGCGAATGACTAATGCTCAAAGCCCTGAAGGTGTTTGCAAAATGTGGGGATCTGAAATGTCACTCTATGCATAATCCATGTTATTTAGTGACTAAACCAGCTAAGTCTGGTTAAGCTCATGATATGTTTGCAAGTACCAAAACCACATCAGTTTCCTCCCAGAGTCATCTAACATGTGTTAATTGAAATGGAAGCGATTCTGTTAAACTAATTTTACATTATTAAACGTTATGCAGTAAGTCTCGGTAAATTTTCTCTTCAGCTTATTTTGCTCCCTTTAAGGAAGCATGTGGGCAAAAAGACTGTGGACTCCATAGTGAGTGAGGCTGTTCCCCCTTTTTTCCCCAACCCTAAGTCTGACACATTTGTGTCATGGTATGTCAAGCCTCAAGAACATAATAATTCAATCCCCATTTCACAGACAGAAAGGCCAAGGCAGCAGTGGGCTAAATGATTTTTGGAGACCACAAAAAGGGAATCAGGGAGCTGGGCCTGGCCACCTTCCTTCATAAGGGAGTGGGGATC
Organism: Typhlomys cinereus; assembly: GCA_023101885.1. Taxonomy (NCBI): domain Eukaryota; kingdom Metazoa; phylum Chordata; class Mammalia; order Rodentia; family Platacanthomyidae; genus Typhlomys; species Typhlomys cinereus. The sequence goes on from JALPQD010000403.1 coordinate 716,511, forward strand.
ACCAAAAGGACACATATGACCCAGAGTAGGATCCTGGCTCTTAAGAACCTTGCTCCCCACTAGGAGTTTGGCCAAAGTGCTCCCACATTTAAAACATCTACAGCAATATTCAGATAAAAGACACAGCTGGTCCAGGCTTTCCAGAACCTTCCGAATCAAGCCATTTCTGCCACTGACACTCTCCTTAGGATGCTGAGAAATTGCTGATTGTAAGCATCATGTTCGTCAAACCAAACACAGCTACAAGTTGCTCCCAAGCTCTGGGATTCCTCATGTTTATGACAAACACCCCGTTTCCTTCCTAAGAGGCTTCCACATTGAACGGATGGACAGTGGAGCATTGCGCTGCTCCCCATTTAATTAATTTGTCTACATAAAACATCAAAGCCACCGCAATCCCAACACAACATAAATTTTCTTTCAAGACGGCTCATCATCTTGGATCAGGGATGTTTTGTGGTTGCCATTAGGAAGAGAGAAAGTAAAAACAGTGAAGAGACAATGACATATAAAAGCCATGTGTCTGTGAATTTCAGAAGCTCCTCGTGGCCTGGCTCCAGGGAATGGCATCCTGTCCCCCAGCCAGACACATGGAAGTTATCTTTCAGCCACTGGTCCGGCTTCCCCGCAGGCACATGTTCTGCCCGCCTCATGTCCCTCAGTCACTCCCAGGGCGGCCTCCTTTGTTACCACGCTCTCCTCTGGTTGTTACTGTTGTCTGGCCTTTAGCATCTATCTCATGCTTCCATCTTCAGCCACTTCCCATCCATCCTCCGTACAGTAATCCAAGAAAACGGAAAATGTTAACATCGCCTTGTCTGTGGCATGGTTTAAGTCCTTAGCCTAGAGAAAGGGTACCCAGTGACTTGCCACAGTAGTCCTGCCTCCCCTGCAGCTTTACCCCTGCAGTACCTACCCAGTGGCAGAGCCCCACACAACTGTCTGCCTTTCCTACTCTTGCCTGTTTCTGAGCATGTTGCACAAGCCTGCGGCACGGCTTGGATGAATGTCTCCGCAGGCCCACGCGAAGGCTGCTTCCCAGGGGGGTGTTCCTGGGAGGCAATGACTCTTAGCAGATAGGACCTAGTGGAAGAAATTTAGGCTGCTGGGAAGTGTACTCTGAAAAGGTTGCAGGGACCCTAGTCTCTTTTTCTGTTTTTCCTCTACTCAGGGCTTATATAGTCTAAGCAGCTCCCACAAGCTCTGATTATGGTGAGCCATTCCTGCCAGGGTGACTTATGATGGTCTACCCGACCATGGACCAAGACTTCCAGAATCAACAATCAAAACATATACATTTAAACTTTATTTATTTTGAGTGTGTGTGAGAGAGAGACAGAGACAGAGAAAGAGACAGAGAGAAAGAAAAAGAGAGCTTTATGTCCCTGCGGAAGATCAAGGATGACTTTTGGGAATCATCCTGGATTGTTTTTACCTCCTTTTTGCTTCATTCTGGGATTTCCCAGGCTCTGCCCACCAAGGCAGATAGTACAGGCTGCTGCCATTTCTGCCTGGCATTTTTATATGGTACCTGGAGTCCGAACTCAGATCTTTCTGCTTGTGAGGCAGAGTCTTAACCCCTGAGCCAGCTCTCCACCCATAAACCCTATTGTTTTCACTGTCTCAGTTATTTTGTCAGAGGGACAGAAAGCTGGCTAATGGCTCTTGGCGCCATCCCTGTAGGCTGTCTTCTCCTTTTCTTGAGCCCTTCCTGACACTTCCTTTGCAGCTGTCTTCAGACCTCATGTGTCTTCCACACTCAAGTGTCCGCAGGTGTGTGGATCCCTGTGGCACCGCTTCCATGTTCCAGGGTGTGCATGCGTGTTCTTTATCATCCTTGGCACTTGGTATAAAATGTCTGTGACTCCAACAAGCCCACACATCCTCTCTCCCATCTCTGTTCGGATCTCTGAGGTCTACACTGGGGCTTCTTAATCTCTGCCTCAGGCACCTGACATGCTGACCCCTGTTTTCCATGGGCAGCCAGTCTCCTCAGTCCCATCATAATGAAGTGTAACCTGAACGAGTCAGGTGAAATAAAATCTTGTCCCTCTATTGTTTGGTTCATGTATTCATTACAGCAATAGGAATATTAAACTGTTTTCTGAGATACTCAGCACACTTGCCCTCAAATATACACATCTCTACTGCACTGCATTTGAATATTTTATACATTAATACTCACACTTCTCCATTTAAGGGCAGCTCTGCGACATCGTTGAGAGAATCATGAGTTCCAGCTGTGACGGCCTCGTCAAGGGTCACTTAGTAACACAACATTGCTGTCTGTCTGTCTCTCTCCTCACTTATTCAGTGGTTCCTTTATAAATGCTTATTAAATGTCATCCATATGTACAGTGATGAGAGGTGCACTGCATTGTGGGAAGAAATGAAACCAGCATGGCTAAACTTCTATGAGTCTTCCTTCCTCCCATGCTCTAGAGTCAATCAAGCACTTTACCCAGTCATGGCAACTCTTCTCACAAACCCTACTGGGTTTATAGCCTTATTCCTCTCCTGTCCTGTGTATGCCTTAAGTTCAGGTCCTCCGCCCGCTAAGTAACTTCCCAGCAGTGGGACTCAGAACCATCCTTGAACCTGGACAGTCCCCGCCCAAGGCTCTGACTGCTCTTAAAGTTCTGTTAGATGCAGCCTTTCTCTGGGTCATGGCTTCTCCCTTGCAAGGAGACACCCATGAACCGAACCCAGGTCTTCTTTCGCTCCCTTGCTTCTTTCCCTCCTTGCTCACTTCCATAGTACCGCCATAACATCTCACCTAAAATAATCCCTAGTAAATATACCCACTCGTTAGTTTCATGTGGATGAACAAGTAGTGAGTTTCTCAATGCAAAGAGATTGCGTTCACTTGTGTTTCATAATAAAACCTTAGGCAATAATAATAATAATAATAAAGCTCAACCAAGTTAAAATGCTTGGTGAATCAAAACCACAAGCTGAGAACTGGTGGTTTATTTCTCTAAGGAACATTTCTGCATAGCAAGAATGCCTTTAAAAGTTCGTAGCACACTGCTTTGAAGTCATGGCTCCAAGAGGATCTCTTCTCGTGTTATCACTGAGCAGATGTGCATACAGAGCACAGGCCATGCGGGGCGCGCACAGAGCCGGTGGCAGAACAGAGCCAGGCCTGCCTTGCTCTTCGGCCAGTGACTCGGCTGCCTTCGCAGGCATTGATCCGTGAGGCCCACAAAGCAAAGTTCCTGGCTGATTATAAGCAAGTATTTCAGATGAGTGTGGAAGCAAGGATGAAGCGGCAGCAACAGCAAGTGTCTGCTCATGCATCCGCGCTCAGGTGCTTGGTATGGCTGCAGTTATCTGGGGAAGACAGCATATGCCTGATGGCTCATGTTGTCAGCTTGATGGGCTCTAGACTCATTTTGGAGATGAGGCACATCTGTGGGGAATTAATCTAGGATAGGTTGGATTCAGGACACACCTGTGGGTGATTATCTCGATGTAGGAAGCCCTTCCCACCCTTCCCACTGTACACGGAACTATTCCCTGGGCTGAGCTCCTGTAATGTAGGAAAAGGGAGAAAACTAGCCCAAAGCATGCATTTCTTACTCTCTGCATCCTAACCGTGGATACAGGGTGACCACCTTCTCATGTTCCTACTGCCTGGATTTGTTCATGGGAGACTGGGCCTTGGAACTGTCAATCAAAATGAACCCATTCTCCCTTAAGTTGCTTTTTGTCAGAGTGCTTATCACAAGAACAGGAAAATAAATGAAGACAATGTATTTCTCCCAAAATGGCTCAGAATGTTCCATGCAGATAACTCTGAGGCTGTCTTTAGTGAAACTGAACTAGAGGAGGAGAGGCAAGCAGGAGCTGCTCACCAACATGCGACTGACATTATAAACCACAAAGCAGCTCTTATACCCTGCCCACTCAGACATGTTGAGGTGTTCAATGCTATCATTTTTAAAGCTGAAGATTATTTCATAATATATTTTAAGTAATCCTGTGGTAATGGAATTTAGGTTGTTTCCAAAAATGAGAGAGACAGAGAGAGAGAGAGAGAGAATATACATATGTCCTGAATGTTCATGTATACGCCTCTGGGAAGATTTCTCAGAAGTATAATTTATCATTATGTAGGCTAGCTACAGTCTATGTGTGGAAGTCAGAGAATAACTCTGTGGAGTTGGTTTTCTCCTTCAGCCTTTACATGAAACCTGGGGATTAAACTCAGGTCATCAGAGCTACGTGCAGGTATTTTTTTCCACTGAGCCATCTATGGCTCCAGAAGTGTGATTTCTGTTGAAACAACATATGGTACCATCTGAATGTGCTCCATTTTCACATGCCAATCCAAAATAAGTAAGCACGTAAAATGAAATGATATATAGGTATCACCCTCCTCAAGAGCTCTGATTTTCTTGTTTTAAAATAGTATCTACTTTCACTACAGTATCACTACTGATACTGAGCCCAGTAAATTACTATCTACAAAGAACAGGGATGGATTATGCTTTCCCTTTGTTCATCTGTTGATGATATTAATACATGATCAGACATTTTAAGTCATCAAGGAGCTTAAGTCTTGGTTTATAGCTTCTGGTTACAATTCATCAACATGGCAGGAGAGTTCGTACAAGCCTCAGAAGCCAAGAGAACTAGCTACACCCCATATGCAGGCGCTGCTGAGAGAGGAGCATGCTTTCTTGTCTTTCAATATTCCAAAGCATTGAGCAAGTTCTCTCCATCTCGACCACTCTCCCAGGGGACAATCCCACTCACTATGGTCTAAGTCTTCCCACATCCATTAGATAACCTCCCACGTACTTGCTCGAGTATTTCTTCAAATGGTTCTTCATAGGAGTGCCTGAAGACTCAGCCTCCAATTTTGTCAAGTTGGCATCTTTCACAAACTGCCACAGTTGTTATACTTTCATTTTTCCTTTAGTCCTTGGCTAAGAATTTCTTTTGATCGTCCTTTCATATCTGGGACCTTCTGAATAATGGTGAATAGAATCTGAGAGCATGAGCACCTTTCACAATGCACCATCAAAGCAGCTCTTCCTCAGAAGCTCTCCTTAGCTGAGTCTCTCTTCTTTTTAATATCGTATTTACTTATTTACGAGAGAGAGAAAGAGAAAGAGAGAGAGAGAGAGAGAGAAAGAGACAGAGGCAGAGGCAGAGGCAGAGACAGACAGAGAGAGAATGTGTGTGCCATGCTGTTCATGTGGAGGTCAAAGGACAACTTTCAGAAGTCAGTTCTCTACGTCCACCATGTGAACACTGGGGCTTAACTTAGGTTTCCAAGTTTTAAGTGTAATTTCTTTTATAAACTAAGCCATTTAAGTGGCCCTGGGTTTCTTTTCTAAATTATGAGACCTAAAATTCCTCAAATGTTTTCCCAATACCCATTAAAACAAATTGTCCTTTTATTCTGTTGATGTGATAAATTATGCTGACTTATTTTTGAAATTTTAAAGTGATCCTAAATGAAGGGCAAACCCCAGTTCACTGTGGTGACTACATTGTTTACATAGTGTTGAATTACTTCTGTTCAATTTTGCTAAGAATTTGGTGTTTTTTGTTCTGAGGGGACCTTTCAGTTTTCTTTTCTTGTGAGATCTTTGGTTTTCCATCTCAGGGTTACATTGGCTTCAGCCCTTGGGAAGCTCTTTCACATTCATTTCCAAAAGAGTTTGTGTAAGAATGGCATTTTTTTCTTGACTGCTTGACAGAATTTTTCAGTGGCTCTATCTGCACTCAGATATCTCTTTTCAGAAATGAATTGAACTTTTAACACACTTCGGAATACTCTGATTTATTTTATATCTGTGGTTGGTTTTGTCAGGCTGCATTTTTTTTTGCAGAATTTTTTTTATTTCCTTAAGTTGAATCTAATGGTACACAATGAATATTATTCTTCAGTTTCTCATATAATCTTTTCGATGTCTATAGAATTCACAGAAACAACAACAACAACAAAAAGAATTCACAGAAACAGTCACTTTATTATTTCCCATACTGATAACTTGTACTGCATCTTCTCATTTTTTGAGTCTTGTCAAAAATTTAACATTGCTATAGTTTTGTCAAAGGAAAAACTTTCAGTTTTACCTATTTTTTTTTTTAATTTCTCTAGCTTTTTCCTTTTTTGCTTTCTTTTTCCTGCTGCTTTAGTTTAACTTTGCTCTTGTTTTTCTAGCTTGTTTATATAGTGGTCAGGTCTTGGTCAGATGGATCAGTATGTAAAATACTAGCTGCATAAGTTTGAGGTCCTAAGTATAGACCCCCAGTAAAAGCTGGGTGAAACAGTGAGCTCTAGTTCCATGAGACCTTGTCTCCCCAAATAATGTGGAAAACAATTTACCCATTGTAAACAGCTGGCCTCCACATGTACATCATGGATGAGCACACCTCTCCACATGTCCGTATGCATATAAACACAGGCACGCACACATATGCACACACACATGCACACATGCATGCACAAAGTTAAATAATCAGTTTTAAGTCTTTCTTCTTTTCCAACACGTTTTTAAAGCTATAAACTTTGTTCTTAATAACTGTCTTTTGCTAAGTCAAGCAATGGTGACACATGGTGTTTTTCATTATTGCAAAATTTAACACATTTCCCAATTTGTCTTGTATACCCCGTGCTTTTTATTTATATTTGTTTAGGGCATTGCACATGTACTCACATCATTTTCTCCCCCATTACCCAATCAGAACCCCTGTTTTGTCCCAGTATCATCTTTCTTCTTTCCAATCTGTCTCTTTCCCACTCTCATGTCCTGCATGTATGGCTTGCTAAGTTTCAACTAGGTTACTGTTAATGATGTGTGTAGGCACTTGCTGGACCTAGGGTACCAGTGAGCATACCCCTGAGGAGAGTGGTATCCTCTTCCCTCCCATCTAGGCTTAACCCTCATTAGTTTCTGAGGGAGGTGTTTTTAATTCTGTTGTAATTATATACTTTATGACTTTCATTCTCATAAATGTATTGCTTCCCGAATCCAAGAGGTGGTCTCTTCTTATGAATAGTCCCTGTGTACACTATCAAATATCCTGTCATGTTGGGATGTAATCCTATGATAACACACCTATCAATGTGCTATTGTGTGTGTCAAGTGGTTTAAATTATTCTTAATTACATTTTAACTCCTGTTTCATCTATTACAGAGATTATATCTATCATAGTGTTGCAGTTTTGAAAAATACCAAATATTCTGAATTCTTTCTGCTCTGTTTATTATATGTATTGATTTTTGAGGCAAGATCTCCTTACATAGTTCAGGAGAGCCTCAAACTCATAATCCATTCGATTCTGCTCCAGCTGAATACTGGGGTTCTAGGGGTCTACCCAGCTTAGAACTAGATTTAAAAATGATTGTAATATTTCCTGATAATGAGTAGTTTTATGTTATACCGAATTCCTCATGGGACATAAATCCAGAACATGATCCCACTGAGAGTGAACTATGTCTAGATCGACTTTCCCAGAACACTGGAAATTAATCCAATGCTTGATACTGTCTTGGGTGCCCTGAGTCAAGATAGAAGCATGGACTTCCATGAAAGCAGAGGCTCTGGAGAATTTTAATTTGCCTCATCTCATCCTCTTGTCATTAGTACTGCTGACCTTACTAACCAGAAGACACGGGGCTGTGGGAGACGAGGGAATGGGAAGAAATTTCACAAACAGGAGAGCAGGAATGGTTTTGGACATCTCCAAGAATCTGTGAGAATTGTTATTGTTGCACCTATCCAATAGCGCCCTAAAAAAGCCCCAATGCTACAGTTTATTTTTATTTGACTTAATTCAGGATTTGCTCAGTGAATAGAACCCTATCCCTCAGGCATTTGCTGAAAAAAGCCATTGCAATTGTTTGATATCCTGGCTGACTGAACAATAGTTGGGCAAATTCAAGGCCAGCCAAAATATTTCAAAGAGAACCTCGGGGAATGAGATATCCATAAGTAGTGTTGAAAGCCTGTTTATACAAGGCCTGTGTATGAGAAGGGTTAGGTACACATCCAGGAAAGACCTGAGAAGGACCTGATCTCTCTCTTCTGGCTGACCTTGACATTTAGAAAACCAATGCTATGGGAGATTCTTAGCTGCTGGGTCTCTGAAGGCAACCAGTACACCTTGAACAAGGATAGATGATCTAATTTTTCAAGGAATTTAAGCAAATCTAAGTTAACTCTTCAGCTGGAAAAAATATTTACCAAGTAACTATTTCAATCACTAAACAAACACCATCAGCATCAGCAAACCCAAGAAAGAGAAAGTGATCCTATTTGCATAGTTACCACAGTGCAATAATTCAGATTTACTAAATTGAGTGACTTTGCATTCATTCCCATTTTGTTCAGCTATTACCCTCATCTGCTAAACCATTTCAAATGTTCTCAGCTTTCTAAACCTAAAAAAGTTAGCATATTATTTATAATTCTCAGTATAAATATTAAAACACAACTCAAGAAAATATTTAAACCAAATCTAAAAAAGAATTAAATGATATAATTTAAAATGTTCTTTAAGGCAAAAGAATGTACTAATAGAAAAAGCATATGTATATTTATATATATATGTGTATGTGTGTATCATAAACAGTAAAATGGTTCATAAATCTTGACAACATATAAAAACATAACAAATTTTAACTTTTTAGTGAAAAACAAGAGAGTGATAGAACATAATTTAAAGCACACATTTCAAATACATGATACCTAAAAGAGGCACAAATATGAAATAAAATCATAAATTAAATTTTATAATATAACTGTTGTACACATAGTAACTGAAGGATACCTAGTGTATCTATGCTAATAATAGTCAAAGTAGACTCGAGGGGGAAAAAAGCAAATACAAAAAATTTTATGATCTAAGTGTCTATTCATCATGAAATAATGAAAAATTTTAAGTACCTAATACAGAACTCCTAAACACATGAGACAAAAATGTAAAAGAATTAAAAAGAAAAAAAAGACAATTCAACAATAGTCGTTAACTGTATGATACCCACTTTAGCAACAATTAGATGAACAGAGGAACAGAATATGACACCAGCATAGGACGCAAACTGGGAACATCAGATACATATAGTCCATTTTGCCCCAAACTTCAGGACGCACATTTTTCTCAACTATACATAGAAATTGCTAGTTGCTGGAAGGAAATCAGACAATATGGGCTTTTTAATGACAATGAAGCAAAACTAGCATTAATAGAAATGAAAAATTCACTATCATGTATTAATTAGTTGAAATTGCTCAAATAACCTGTAGATCAAGAGGAATCTAAGAATTGTGAAATGCACTGAGATGGAGGAAAATGAAAGGCAATGCATCAACAGTGATGGGAGATAACTGAAACAAAACTTTGTAATGGCTGCCAAAGAGCTCAAGAGACCAATGTTAATAATGGCCACCAATGAGAGCATATCTTTGTCATTGTAAAGGAAAAAAGTTCCATGCTACATGCATCAGAAGGCACTGAGTGTATTTGTGGAGACCCAATAAGGAAGCAGATGGTTACACCCTTAACATTCATGCTACTATTGTACTGTGGTCTCCTTTTACTGGGTGGTTGTTATTGTAGTTCACAGCTTTTGCAGGAGGATGAGACTGTTGATTGGTTTCCTTCCCCAGGAGTTTGCACGGCACTTCCTGGTACTATAAAGTTGACCAGCAAGGAAGAAACTTCCAAAGCAGCTCCAGCATTTTTTTTTCCATGTCCTATGATCCTCCAGTGTAGCATCTTCAGCAACAAGGTCTTACTGTCAGTTTTTGGAAGACAACCAAGAGCAATGGAAAAATGATTATACTGTTTTGGGGGACCGTGAAGGCCTCTTTGACTAACAGCTTATTAGAAGATATCACATGCCTGTGAGAGTTTTGTTTAATTGCCTATAGTTTCTGGTAGGAATATTATATAATACCCTATATTCCTCTCTGTATATTCCTCTGTGATGAGCATATCTGTCCACACTTTAAAAAAAATTTTTTTTGATAAAATTGTAATTTAGGAGATTTCTGGCTGGTTGTGTCTTACAACCTTATTGCTACTCGTTACTCCCTTACCTCTTCCTGTACCCTATCCCTTCATCTTCCTCTATCACTTAAATCTTTCCCCCCATTCACCTTTTTGCCTTATCACTGTCTGTGGTCATTTGTATTTTCTTTAAGGCCATCACCTTATCTCTCTCCCCCCCCCCTTTTTGATGAACTTACAGTGGAGAAGATTTCTCTGTTTATGTATCTTACAACCTTAATTCTGTTTACCCTGCCCATCCCCTTTCTGTACCTTCTCTCCTGGCATCCCTATCCCTGTAAGTCTCCCTGCCTGCCCCCCCACTCCCTGCAGTGTTCTCCTCTCCACTGCTATGTTCTCACTATGAGAGGTTTGAAGCGGGTCTATAGGAAATTTTAAAGTTAGACGTTTAAACTTTCTGAATTAAATGACTTAATTTTATTTGATAAGAGGAACATTAGACTTTGGGGAGAAGGTGTAGAATGTCACAGTTTAAAAGTGATTTGTTTATGCTTGTCAAATTGACAACGGGCAGAATGTATCAGTTATTTTCAGTTGGTAACATTTTGAAGCTGAGCCTTTAGATACACTAAGAGGAATTTTCTGACTAAAGAAAGCCTACAGGCAGCCCAGCCCAACCACCCCGGAGCCCCACGCGTCCCGGCGGCGAGCGCCCAGGCCGACTCCGGCTTGGCCTGCGCCCCAGCCCAGATGACCTCAGTCCCCTCCGTGCCGCCCCGCCTCCAGCCCGCCGCCCGCTGCCCAAGGTGAATGAGAGAGAGAGAGAGAGAGCCCAGCCCAGCCCAACCACCCCAGAGCCCCACGCGTCCCAGCAGCGAGCACCCAGGCCGACTCCGGCTTAGCCTGGGCCCGCCCTGGACCCAAGCCCCTCGCATCCTCCCCCCGCCTCCCCCACCCCCCCCCCCGTGCGCCTCGCCACTCTCCTAGGTCCCAGGTGAAGAATTCTGCCATTGAGCCAGGGAGCGAAAGAGCCCAGCCCAGCCCCTCACCCCTCACCCCAGAACCGCCCGGCCAGCAGCACAGGGCCACTCGGCCACCAGCTAGGCCCCCTCCTCCCACTGATGTTCCCAGGTGAGCCAGGGAGCCAGAGAGCCCAGCCCAGCCCCGCCCCCCACCCCGGAGCTGCCCGGCCAGTAGCACCAGGCTGCGCAGCCTTCGGCTTAGCCCCCAGGGACCTGCCCTAGACCCCAGCCCCTCGCACCCTCCCGCCACCACGCGCCTCCGCCCCCCTCTCCCAGGTCGCAGGTGAAGAATTCTGCCATCAACATCAGACCCTCTGCCTCTCTGGCCCACTGGGGACATACACACGTGGTCCACGGAAGACACACTGCTACTCAGAATTCAATAGAGTCCAAAGGAAACTCAAGCAAAACTCTTAAGGAAGAAAGGGAACACAGGCCATACATCTGGACTCCACTACAATCATTATATCACGTGGGTGAGTTTCTTCTCATCCAGCCCAAAGATAAGTAAACTTTTTCTTTTCACCTTACTGAGCCTTTAAAGTATCAATGCTGTAGATCAACTTTCTCATACAGCCACCCCACAACATACAACTCCAGGGAGTACACCACTCACCCCCACATTTCACCAAGATACTAAATCGTAAAAAGTGCACTACCAAACTAATATTCACCCCCTGGTAACATAACCTGACTTAACTGAGGTACTAACAGCCTAGTAGCCTCATCTAGGATATACAATAACAATACACAAACATAACCAATCCAAGGCAAGCACTAGTAATAACTGGCAAGCATAACAATACCAACTACATCGATTCAGTGAAAAACACACAGAAACTGAAAGGTCCTAAAAAACAAAACAACAATGTACAAGTCAAAGTACAGATCCACCAGAAACAAAACCCAAGAAGATCAATCTCCTGCCGAAAGAATCAATCCCGTAATGAGGGATTCCGACCAGAACAAATCCACAGAAAATAGCCATGAAAGCCAGACCCAACATAACGACTTTCAGAGTATGATCATTACCATGATTAATACTATGAAAGAGGAAATCCGAGAAGAGTTAAACAACCGTATCAACCACTTTGAACAGGAACACAACAGGCACCTGGAGGAGTTGAGAAAAACAGTTCAAGAAACAAAAATAGGTATGGAGCAATTAAAACAGTCTCAGGCAGAGTTTAAAATTGAACTAAAAGACAAGTTATCTTCAACCCAAAACTCAACAGAGAGTCTTATCAGCAGAACAAATGAGGCAGAAAATAGAATTTCAGATCTTGAAGACAAAGTGGGAGAATTAACCAGCTCAATGGAAGAGATTGTTAAAGCCAAAAAGATACTGGAGAGGAACATTCAAGAGATATGGGGCACCCTGAAGAAGCCTAACATGCGCATTCATGGAATACCAGAACAAGAATCCCAAAATACCACACCGGAGGAAATATTTCAGTTCATCATAAATGTAAACTTCTCACAACTAAAGAATGAGAGGCCTATCCAAATACAAGAGGCATTTCGCACTCCAAACAGATATGACCAAAATAGAAAATCGCCATGGCAAATAATAGTCAAAACACTCCACATTCAAGACAAAGAAAAGGTGCTGAGAGCTTCAAGAGAAAAAAAGCAAGTCACTTTTAAAGGTAAACCTATTAGAATAACAAATGACTACTCAATGGAAACAGTAAAAGCAAGAAGAGTTTGGAGAGACATACTTCAAGTATTAAATGAGCAAAAATGCCAACCCAGACTGATATACCCGGCAAAACTATCTGTCATGATTGAGGGAGAAAGAAAAGTTTTCCAGCACAAAGACAACTTTAAGGGATACATGTCTACCAAACCAGGCCTTCAAAAAATCCTAGAAATGATACTCAAGCTTGAAGAAAAGAACAAGCGTATCCAGGAGGACAGAAGGGAAGTATAATACCACCAAAACATAAATATCAAACAACATGCTTACAAAATCTACTGAACATAAAAAAATGTCCAGAAGTAAAAATAATTTCTCCATTATAACATTAAATGTCAATGGTATTAACTCGCCGATTAAGAGACACAGATTACAAACTTGGATTAAAAACCACAATACAACAATCTGCTGCCTTCAGGAAACTCATCTCACCACAAAAGATAGGCACATCCTAAGAATGAAAGGCTGGTCCAAAATCTTGCAAGCTAATGGAACCAGGAAACAGGCAGGAAACAGGCAATTATGCTTTCAAACAAAGTGGACTTCAAACCAAAGAAAATCATAAGAGACACGGATGGATACTACATTTTAGTCACAGGTACAATTCACCAGGAAGACTTCACAATACTGAACATTTATGCACCCAATACGGGCCCCTCCACATTCATTAAGAAAACCCTACGGCGCCTAAAGCAAGAAATCAACCCTCAAACGATAATTCTTGGGGACTTCAACACCGCCCTCTCAACATGGGATAGATCAACAGGTCAAAAGCTTAACAGAGACACTTTGGAACTTAATCAAACCCTGAAAGAAATGGACCTTACAGATCTCTATAGAACTTTTCACCCACGCACAAAAGAATACACATTTTTCTCAGCAGCACATGGAACGTTCTCCAAAATAGATGACATATTGGGCCACAAAACGAATCTACACATATACAAAAAAGTTGAAATTCTAACCTGTCCCCTATCAGACCACCACGGCCTAAAGCTGGACATCCACAACACAACAAACAAGAGAAAATACACTAACTCCTGGAAACTTAACAATATGATGCTGAATGAGAACTGGATTCAGGAAGAAATTAAAAAGGAAATTCAAGATTTCCTGAAAGTGAACGATAATGAAAATACAACTTACCAAAATCTCTGGAACACAATGAAAGCTGTCCTAAGAGGTAAGTTCATAGCTCTTAATGCCTACATCAAAAAAATGGAAACATCAGAAATAAATAACTTAACGATGCAGCTTAAGGTTTTAGAGAAACTTCAGCAATCTAATCCCAAAAGTAGTAGAAGAGAGGAGATTAGCAAAATAAGGGGAGAAATATCTGAAATCGAGACTAAGAAAACGATAGAAAAAATCAGCTAGTCAAAAAGCTGGTTCTTTGAAAAAATCAATAAGATAGATACACCCCTAGCTAAATTAACCAAAAGCAAGAGAGAGAAAACCCAAATTAACAAAATTAGAAATGAACATGGAGCTATCACTACTGATACCCAAGAAATCCAGAGAATTGTAACATCATATTTCAAAAACTTGTACTCAGTGAAGTTTGACAACACACAAGAGCTGGATGAATTTCTAAGTAAACACATCTCACCTAAATTGGATCAGGAAGTTGTGAATTACTTAAATGGCCCTATAACATATAAGGAAATTGAAGAAGTAATCTCGAATCTTCCCACCAAAAAATGTCCTGGACCAGATGGATTCAGCACAAAACTCTACCAGACATTTAAGGAGTCAATAACACCAATACTCCTTAAACTGTTCCATCAAATAGCAAAGGAAGGAACACTACCAAATTCCTTCTATGAAGCTAATATCGTCTTAATCCCGAAACCTAATAAAGATTCACTTAAAAAAGAAAACTATAGGCCGATCTCTCTGATGAACACAGACGCAAAGATTCTCAACAAAGTCTTAGCAAATCGGATTCAAAAACATACAAAAAGATCATTCACGGGGACCAAGTAGGCTTCATCCCTGGCACACAAGGTTGGTTCAACATACGAAAATCAATAAATGTAATTCATCATATAAACCAGTCCAAAGTCCAAGACCACATGATTCTCTCGATAGACACAGAAAAAGCCTTTGACAAGATCCAACAGACTTTTATGATCAAAACGCTAGAGACAGTAGGAATGGAAGGAACCTTTATCAATATAATAAAAGCTGTATACAACAAGCCCACAGCAAGGATTATGCTCAATGGGGAACAATTGGAAGCATTCCCACTTCGATCAGGAACTAGACAAGGCTGTCCACTCTCACCACTTCTATTCAATATTGTACTTGAAGTCTTAGCTGAAGCCATAAGACAAGAAAGGGACATAAAAGGGATTCAAATCGGCAAGGAAGAAGTCAAGCTATCCCTATTTGCAGATGACATGATCTTATACCTGAGTGATCCCAAAAACTCCACCAGGAAGCTCCTGGAACTAATTGAGAAGTTCAGCAGGGTGGCAGGATACAAAATAAATGTGCAAAAATCAGAGGCCTTCCTATATGCACAGAATGAAAGAAGTGAAAAAGCCTTGAGAGAAACAATCCCATTTACTGTAGCCCCTAAAAAAATGAAATACCTTGGTATAAACCTAACCAAGGAGGTAAAAGACCTTTACAATGAAAACTTTAAAACCCTAAAGAAAGAAATTGCTGAAGACATCAGAAGGTGGAAAGACCTCCCATGCTCCTCGATTGGCAGAATCAACATTGTAAAAATGACCATCCTACCAAAGGCAATATACAAATTCAATGCTATACCAATTAAAATCCCAAAGCAATTCTTTAAAGAAGTTGACCAAATAATCTCAAAATTCATATGGGGGCACAAAAGACCCAGGATAGCAAAAACAATCTTGAGTAACAAAAACACAGCTGGAGGTATTACCATACCAAACCTTAGTCTATACTACAAATCCATGGTTATAAAAACAGCCTGGTACTGGCTCAAAAATAGACACACAGATCAATGGATAAGGGTTGAAGACCCAGATATAAGCCCACAAAGTTACAGCCATTTGGTCTTTGACAAAGGGGCCCAAAGAATCCAATGGAAAAAGATAGCATCTTCAACAAATGGTGCTGGCAAAACTGGATCTCCACATGCAGAAGATTAAAGCTGGACCCATACTTGTCACCATGTACAAGACTTAATTCCAAATGGATCAAGGACCTTGATATCAGGCCAGAGACTATAAAAATCATAACTGAACAGATAGGCAACTCCCTCGAGCTGATTGGGCTAGGCCAACATTTCCTAAACAGACATCCAATGGCACAGTCACTGCTACCAACTCTCAACAGTTGGGATCTTGTGAAATTAAAGAGCTTCTGTTCAGATAAAGAGATTGTCACACGAGCTCAAAGGCAACCCACAGAATGGGAGAAAATCTTCACTAACCACATATCTGACAGAGCTCTACTGTCCAGAGTGCACAAAGAACTTAGAAAACTAAACACCAAGGAAACTAATGGTCCAATTAAAAAATGGGCCCTGGAACTTAAAAAAAACTTTACCAGGGATGAAATTAAAATGTCTAACAAATATCTGAAAAAATGCTCCACTTCTTTAACCATCAGGGAAAAGCAAATCAAAACCTCCCTGAGATATCATCTCACCCAGGTCAGGATGGCAAAAATCCACAATACAAACAACAAGTGCTGAAGAGGATGTGGAGAGAGGGGAACTCTGCTACATTGCTGGTGGGAATGCAGGCTTATACAGCCATTCTGGGGAGCCGTCTGGAGATTCTTAAAGAAATTAAAGATTGAAATACCATTTGACCCTGCTATTCCACTTTTGGGAATAACCCCACATACAGCAAAAATTCACTTCGATAGCAGAAGCACAACCATGTTCATAGCAGCACTGTCTACAATAAGAAAGTCATGGAATCAACCCAAATGTCCAACAGTTGACGTGTGGATAAGGAAAAGGTGGTACATCTATACAATGGAGTACTACTCAGCCATCAAAAATGATGAATTACTGGAATTTGCTGGGAAATGGATGTCATTAGAAACAATTATATTAAGTGAAGTATCCCAAACCCAGAAAGTTAAGCGCTGTATGTACTCCCTAATAGGTGGCTCCTAGTACCAAACTCACCCAGCCCACATTGAGACACTCAAGGGTAAACCTATGTAATACGGTAATTGCAAGGATTGTGAACAGGAGGGATGGGGTTGGAGGGCCACACCAGACACAAGGAGAGAGAGGACCATGTTACAGCAGAGAAAATCAGCCTCCAAGGAATGCAAGTAAGTAATGTGACACCTGGTTAAGTTCATAGACGTTCGTTCCTGATCATGTACAACTGAGGGGGTATGATCTCACCAGAAGGGAAGGGCATATAGTCTGGCAGATGAAAAGTGATCATTTTGCAAATGGGTGATTGACCCCTCCCTCACTGAGGTTTCCTGCTTTTATTACATCTACCCTTGAATGTGCTATTAATAACAAGACTCCAGTTTAACAGCTTTTTGTCTCTGACCAGTGGATGACATACAATGCCCATCAGGATGGAGTGAAGGGCATCGCAGGATCAGCAAAACTGCAAAAGAAAATCAACAAACCACAATCCAGAACTTCAGAGACTCTATATCATCCACATAGAACTAAGCCAGCCTAATCTCCCCCCATCCTGAAGCTCAGGGACATTTGCGGAAGAGGGGGCGGTAAGATTGTAAGAGCAAAAGGGAGCAATGATTTGAAGAGTCCCACACTAGTTAGGGCTGAAGCAATCATAATAGGACTTTGCATGCCCTGCACCATGTCCATCACACTATTGACCTCACAAAGTCTAACATCGGCTAAAGGCACCAAGATCCTTGGAGGCAAGGGATTGACAGCCACAGTAGTGTTCCTATGCTTAAGGGGAACACGAGAAAGGGTTCAGGGAAATGCCACTGGGTCTTGTACGTCATCGGAAAGGAGGACCAAGAGGAGAATTAGGCATACACAATAAAGGACACTCTGGGAATTGGGGGGGGAGGCACTGGGAGATGGGGAAGGAGGGAGGGGGAGCAGGGGGTTCAGGGGGGAGGAGGAGGGGGGGAGGGAACTGGTGTACCTATTAAGTTTGTACGAGCGGAAATAATAATAAAAAATGTTAAAAAAAAAAGAAAGCCTACAGGAGATTATACATTGCTTAACTGATATGAGAAGACACAGTTCATATAGGGTAGGCACATTTCCTGGGAAGGTAGATAAGATGCAGAGAGGTGGTTAGCATTGCAGTAGAATGACAAGCTAGAAAGAGAGCTCAGATCAACAACCTAAACTTCTACCTTGAAAATTAGAAAAGAAACTAAACAAAATACCGACTAAAGAAAACAATGGTGAAAACAATAGGAAAAATGGAATAAAGGATAGAATTGAAGGAGAATTGACAAAAACAAAATCAGATTCTCTGAAAGGGTCAAGAAAAATGCAATAATTTTAGTTACATTTAAGTTACATTGACAACTAAGAGAGAAGATTCAAATTAGAAATTTTAGTAATATTAGGAATGAAAGAGCATACTTTATAATCCTATCAAAACTTATCAAGGAATACTGTGACAATTCTATGATGAAATATTAGACAATCCTGATATTACAAAATCCTGAAATATAAACTACTGAAAAGGACTCATGAAAAAATATAAAATCTACATGGGTCTTTAAACTGTTAATTATTAATCAACTTTTCCCAAAGTAAAACCAAGAACCAGATAGGTATACCAGAAAAATTTGCACACATGTGATGGAGAATTGCTAACACTCTTTCATAACCTCTCCCAAAATACATGAAGAGAACACGCTCTTGGGCTCATTCTATGAGGCTGATATTATCTTGATGCTAGATTTTGATACCAGAATCAGACAAAATGTATCAAAAGAAAAAGAAAGTACAGGCTAATATGTCTCATGAATATAGGTATAGAAATGCTTAACAAAACACTGGCTAACCAAGTCTGATGACATATAAAAAGAATTGTCTGTTGTAACCAGGCAGGACCTAGCCATAATGTCCAGGGTGACTTTAACACAGGAAAAACAATCAATGTCATACTGTGTATAATACAATAAAGGAGAAAAATAAAATAATTTGTGCCATCAGACATGGGAAAAAATGCTTACCCAAACTAAACATCCTTTCATGATGTAACACTCAATGAACTGAGAACTACAAGGCAATTTTCCTCCTTAATCTATGCTAAACCAGTAACTAACATCATATGTGATGGTGGCTGTCAGGATGTGTTTCCCTAAGACTGGGGAATAGATAAGGGTCCTTGTTCTCACTGTTTTGATGCAATTGTAATGGAGATTTCCCCAGGGCATTTAGGCAAGAACATAAAAGTAAATGTGCTCAACATTGGAAACAAAGTCGGAAAAGTTTTCAATATTTCAAGTAACCTCTTCCTATACTCACAGAATCCTAAAAATTACACATAAAAATAATTGGAACTAGTTAACAAATTCAACCAAGTTGCAAAATAGGAGACTTGAATACCAGAATCAGTTCATCGATTTCTGTCTATTGGCATGGAAAGTCTCTAAATGAAATGCAGAAAACCAATAGTTTGGCCTTTCTAGAAAACATATAAAAGAAGAGGCAATAGACACATTGAAACTCACAGGAAAACTCCACTGGTCAGAAAAGGAGACAAACCAGAAGAGTTTTGCTTTAAACTCCCAGAATCACCTGCGGTTTTGAGACCAGCTGAGCTAATCCTAACTCTGTGTCTAACTCATAGTCTACATGGACAGATGGGTCAGGCTATGCATGCTCCAGATGCCTAATATTCTGGTGAGAGTTGGGGTTTGGGGGTGGCCATATCTCTCTCTTCTTTGAGATTCATGCATGAGAACATTTCCATGATACCTTTTGATATCTTTACTTTCTCCTCTTTGGAGAACAAATCAGGCTTTCTGGGAATTGTAATAAAGGGAAAATATAGGGGTTCACATGAATTCATTAATTACTCACTGTGTGACACATTTATAAATTTGCTTCATTCTCAAAATTGTTAAAATGAGGGAGATACTACTATTCTGGAGATATAATCATAGAGCAGACATCTCTTTAGTTAGTTTTATATGATAAATAAATTACATTGACTAATTTTTTTAATGTTAGACATTCTTAGGAATATTCCATGCATGGATCCTTTTCATTTTTTGATAACTTGTGTATTGTATAGCATATGCTTACTATTTATAAGTTATTATATTTATGAAAACAATATTTGTAATTCTGTTGTCTTTTCAACATCTATATGATCTGTACAGACAGCCTCATTTATTCTACGATTTTGCTGAATTTTGTTGGTGGCCCATTTATATTATTGATAATGTAAAAGAAAGAGATTACCAATATTTCATTGGATATCTCTTTTCTTTACTTATCACATTTCACTTTGTTTTGTTCATGCTTTAACCAGTTCTTTTCTTTCACTTATTTTGAATTCTTCTACTTCTGGTTTCTTGAGATGGGAATATTTTGAATGAGAAGCATTTAGTGTAAAAATTTCCCTCTCCATTCATTTTGGCTGCATCTCATTTTTTTTCATGTGTGTATACATCAGAGAGCACTCTGTGTGCCTGTGGAGGTTCAAGGACTGAAGGAATCATCTGGATTCCACTACCTCCTTTATTTGCTCTGGAGTTTCCCAGGCTCTGCCTTCCAGGATCAAAAACGGAAGCTGCCACTATTTCTGCCCAGAATTTATTACATGGGATCCAGGATCCAAACTTACGTCCTTCTGCTTGCTAGGTAGAGGCTTAACCCCTGAGTCATGCCATGTCTCTAGCTACACCCCTCCCCCGCTTGCTGTCTTTTGGTTCACTCATATGTATATTGTTGAAGCTTCCTTTTGACTTCCTCTTTGACCATGTGATTATTTCAGGATGTGTTGTTGAATGTGCACATCTAAAGACTTTCCTGCTGGCTGTCTGTTTTTTATTTCTAACTTAATTCCATCGTCATAAGATACTGAATGACTCATGGTTTGAGATTTGCTGAGGTTTGTTTTATGGTTCATGGTATATGGCGGCAATTAGTTCATAAGACATTAAGAATATGCTTATTGCTATTGTATTGGAAGGAGTGGTCTATGCGCCTCATTTGGCTCCTGTTGACTGGTCTATTTAGATCTTGTACATTGTCTTACTGAAGAAAGATGTCCAAGTATCTAGAGGTATAAATATTTGTTCTTCCTTTAGCTCTATTAGTTTTGTTTCATTTATTTTGATTATGTCTAATGCTGGGAATTGAGCACAGGACTTTGAGCGTGCTGGGCAAGTGCTCTGTCATTGAACTGCATTCCCAAGACCTTTATTTAGAGGGATTTTGTTTGTTTAGAAAATTCATACTAGGATTATTGAGGCTTAAAGGTAGAACAATAATGTATTATTGATGTCACTCTTTTTCTTTAGTATTTTTTCTTTCTCTAAATACATTTTATCAAATATTAATGAAATTATTTTTAAAAGGTGTTTGTATAGTATATGTATTTTGTCCTTTTATTTTTAATCTATCTGCCATTAAATTTGAGCTGAGCTGCTTTTAACTAACATATATCTGGGAGATGTTTTTTGATTCACTCAGGCAAGCTATCTTTTTGTCATAGATCTAAAATACTAATATTTAAGATACTTCTTGATATATTTACTGTTAAGTCTGCTGCTTTGTTTTTCCTTTCTGTTCATTTTTTCACATTTTTGTTTCCCTTTTCTTACTTTACTATTGTGTTGTTTTGTTATTTTTAAGTTTCCATTGATTTTTTTCATAGTGCTCTTTAGTGTAAGTTGGTGTGAGTTCTGCACTGTACTCCATCATAAGAACAAAGTATTATTTGACCCACAGCCCTCAGTAGTATCATCAGCTGTCCACCACTGAGGAAGTATGCAGTCTTCTTTTGCATTGAGATTCCTTTGAAGTCTCACCATATCTTGGCTATCAGATGGTCACTTATAATTTTTGTTTTTGTTTATAAATATCCCCAAAGACTATTTGTGCCACATTCCTACATTCCCTGCCATTTCTTGTTTCTGATGCTCCAAGATTATTTTTTTTATCATGGTCTTTCATTTGAAGAATTTCTGCTTGCAATCTGTATGGACAGGTCTGTTAACAACAAATTCTGTTAGTTTTCTTCCATATAGCAATGACTTTTATTTCTTCTTCATTTCTGAAGGACACTTTTTTCTTTTTTTTTAATTTTTAATTATTTTATTATTTATTCAATTGTGTGTGTGTGTGTGTGTGTATGCATGTGTGTGTGTGTGTGTGTGTGTGTGTGTGTGTGTGTGTGTGTGTGTGTAACCCTGGGCGAACTTGGGAACCACCATGGACTCCTCCACCTCCTCCTTGTTTACTCTGCCCCAGGATTCACAGGCTCCGCCCTACCAGGACCAGAAACACAGGCCGCCCCCGCTTCCACTGGCGTCTATACGTGGGGTCTAGGATCCGAACTCAGGACCTTCTGCCTGCAAGGCAGAGGCTTAACTCCTGAGCCACCTCTCTAGCCCCAAGGACACTTTTTTCTATATACAGACTTGATTGTACATATTTCTTTTCCTTCAGTACTTGTTAGGTCCTTCTGAGCTCAGCCATCCCAATTGGTTGTTGTGTTTATGGAATGTGTAGCTTTTTCTGACTGCTTTCAATATTTCTTTAAATTTAATTTTCAGAAGTTTAATTATGATGACTCTGAGCATAGAGTTCTTTACATTTTCTCTACTTTGTTTTTCAGTCCAGATCTGAAATTGTGTCTTGCACACATTTGGTTAAGTTTTGAGCAATTCTTTATCCAGTTCCTCTTCCCACCTTCCTGTCTTCCCTTTTCCTGCTTTAGCGAAACAAGCATCAAGTCTTGGAATCTCGGTCCACTGACCCTTGAGGTTCACTGTATCAGTCCACTCTTCCTGCTGTTGGGCTGGGGAGTTCTGTTGCCCTGTCTTCCAATCTACTGCTCCCATATCCTTCCCTCTCCACTATTCTGTCACTCTCAATCAACGAGCTTCTAAAATTCCTTTCCTCGAGCATTTTCGTTCTTTAATTTCCATTTTGTTGATGATTCATTCTTTGTTAAGATTCTATCTTATTATAATTGCTTCAAGAAAGTTAGTCACTGAGTTTTAAAACATGTGCATGACCAATTTTTTTTTTTAATTCCTAACGGAGATTTCAACACCTTCTTCATCTGTGTTGGGTCCTTTTTTCACTCAAATTATGATTCATTTTCTGACTAATGGCATTAGAGATGATTCTTTTTCTTTAATTTTCAATTTTGTTCATAATGTTAGGAGATGATGAGCTTAAGTTAAATCTCTTAACTTGGTAGGCCGTCACTCGGGTTAGGTTAACACCTGGCCTGAGGTTAAATAGCATTTTAATTTAAGGACCTCTAAGTGCTATTTTGGGTGTCTGTTAATCTGATCTGTCGTGGGCTCCTGTTGGCCCCTGCCTGAGAGTGTGTAAGACTTTGCTCAGGTTGGGTCCTACATAGGATCCTGTCACTCTTTCAGCCTCCCACCCAGCTATTTCTAGCATGAGCAAGAGGCTTCCTGGACCAGGAAGATTTGATTGTGCCTCTCATCTGCCTGGACCAATGTGTCCAGATGTGTGTGGTTGAAATTCTCAAGTCCTAGGAAGACAAAAGGCTTCCGGAAGAGTACATCCTCTGCCTTAACATCTTTGCCCACTTCACTGACTTAATGTCTCTGGGTAGAGAAGGATTCTCATCCTTTGGTCAGAAATTTCCTAAGACACTTGGGCAGGCTTGGGCTGACTCTTCCTTCCAAGGCCAGAATTATAGACATCCATCACTTCATTTTTACTTGAGATCTAGGGATCCTAATTCAGGTCCTTTGGTTTGTAAGACAGACTTTAACCCCTGAGCCATCTCCCCAGTTCCTACCTTACCTTTCTTAATGGAATAAACAAAGATTTACTAGTGTTTAATGGATTTCCATAGCATCTTCTTGAACTATGAAACAATTATGAGACCTACTCATGCACCTACATGACAAAGATGTTACAGACTCATAATTTAATGAGGATACCATCAAGTTGCCGAACCTTGGTACAAGAGAACTTGAAGTAACCTGACCACTCAGATTTTGTAGAAAGGAAGTGTGGGAACCTGACCAAGTTTTCACAAGAGGCTTAAAATAGAGTGATGATAATAAAATGTCACACTGGGCAGAGTACCGAAAAATTGTGTCTGTTGCAATTTATCCTGACAAGTAGACTTGCAGAGGTAGTTATCTGATTTCATATGAACTAGCAAAAGGATAAAGACCTTGTAGATTACAAATACCAAGCAAATAGGAACTGTCAGCACTGCCATATCTTATCCATCTTAGCAGAACTCATCATTAGTCACATGAGGAAGCAAAGCCAAAGGACATAATCATTTATAACTTACCCTTAGCTGAAAGCTCATTTATGTTCATCAAGAAGGCAATTTGGAATATGATTAAAATGCCCTGTCATTAGCAATAACCCCCAAGCTATGTATGACTTGGCTTTGAGATATGGCCATGAAAATTAGACATTTAAAAGAACATTTCTTTTCTCATTTTCTATTTTATGTATACTTTAGGACATTTGTTTGGGATATAACTTGTAAAACTAGACATATTAGAAGTGCATGTTTAAAATCTTTTTTAAAAAAATTTACATGGAGGGGGGCCCTAAACTTTGGAGACCTTAGATCTAGATGATCTTGATAGTCTAGCCCAGGCAAGCAAGGAGTTTGGTGGTTAAAAGACAAAGATATTCAGAGAAGAAAGTCATCGTAATGGGAGGAAGCAGAGGAAGAGGAGTTGACACCTCTGCTCCCTGAACCTGCTGTCAGATGCCACGTGTGTGCTCTGCATATGGAAATATTCTGTATTGAACAGAAGAACTTGAACTACCCATGGAATCTCTTTACTACTTCAGCCTGATGTGATGGTCAATTTTATTTCAAGAAAAATTCAGAGGAGGATATTTTGGGTGACATTAAAATCTAAGTTGGTGAGTTGTAGGTCCAACCAACAGACCTATAAAATGTAGATGGGCTCCGTCCAATCAGTGAAAGTTCTGAATAGAAGAGAAAGGATGGGCCCCCTTGCAGGAGGGAACTGCTTAGAGGCAGCCTCTGGACTTCACAAAGGCTGCCTGTACTCCGGCCTGCCAGCCACATGGTAGATTTTGCAGCCTGTTTTATCAGTCCTGTATCCTCCCAACTTCCTCCCCATCTCAGCCAATGTGTTTTGCCTTATGATTTTTAGACTCAATATAGGGGGCAAGCTCAATACAGCTTCAGAATAAACTATCTTTCAATTTTGAGCTTCCTCCAGATAGTAATATGATAAATTATCAATAAATTACACAAGGTATTCAACACTTCGTTAAATAATGAGTTTTGTTTTGGGTGATTTTTAATGCATCTATAGGCAAATATAACTGTTCTGAGAACATGTAATGTAGGCTAGACTATAGATGGATAACAAGTTGGTTATTTCAGATTTTCAACTGAAGATTCTTTCAATTCATGATAGACTTATAAAGATCAACTCACCATAACTTGGAGAGATACATGTATAGAAACTAAATATGGAGGTTATAGTTCTGTTACTGGCTCTCTTTGGCTAGAGAAGTCCAACTAATGCACTGGTTCCGAGAAAAAGAAAGTCATGCGTGGTGGTTGTTAGTGCAGACTCAAAGCATGTGTGTAACATTATTTTGTCACATACTGACTCCATGTGTATTCTTGGATGTGCCAGATTACACATTTTTGTCTCAGCTTTCACAACTGTACACTGGAAATGACAGTAGCAATCACAACATGGGGTTGTTGTAATATAGAATTGATGATATAAAGACTGAGTGTGGTGCCTTAGGTATGTAGTTAGTGTGCACGGTAATTAGCTTTTGTGATGTCAGTAGGATTTTCCCCTAAATTTTACTGAAAATAATTGTCACTACTAAAAACATAAGAAAACTCTAAGAATAGCCCATTTGCTAAACTTATAGTTTCTATTTTTTATGTTTTCTATTAATTAATGTTCCAACTATTCAGGGAACAAAATAAGATGCTCTAACCCCTAAGCTGTTGTTATTTAATGTCTGTGAATCAACCCACTATAGAAACCAAGGCCTAAGTCCCTGGCCTATGACCTTTATGTGGTTCTTGGCTTGCCCTTCCTTTTAAGGGAAACAGAAAAGCTGGAGCAGAGAAACATCTTTTGCCTGAGTATGATAAGTTAGTCTTTTGACCTCATATAAAAGTCTTGGCTTTGAGAAGCAACCTGGACTTATTTCTAATGATTCTTCCCTCCTTCTCTCCCTCTGCCTGAGTTAAGAGGTGATGTTCCTTGACCCATGACTGTGAGAACCTGGAATATTTGAGAAGTTAACATTAATAAAACTGTGTCGAACCTCCAGATAAACAGTGTCCGCTGGAGTTTCCCACTCACAGTGAACCATATTTAATTTCTACAAATCCATGTTCCCATACAGCGTCTCCAACACTGCGTGAGTCCGGCAACTCTTTTCTGGGAGTTAACTTGGGCACAGTTGGATTTGCTTGGCCCTCCACACCCAACGGCAGTGTGCTCTGAGAACAGTCCTCTGATAAGTCCAAGAAAAGTGAATGATTTAAGCTTGTTTAACCTTTATTCTCATAAGGATAGGCTATTTCAGTTTCTTTAGGAATTGGAAGAAAAAGTTCAGACAATAATAATGAATCCACCTAGATTTATCATTACTCCAATTGGTTATAAAATAGTTATATGTATATACATATATCCATATATATTATGTATACATTATATCATATTCCCTGTAATATATAATAATATGTATCATTATATATACATATGCTTTAATAGTGAAAGGGACCCATAAAATTAAATTGCTGAGAGTTCACAAAGTCTAAATGAGGTGAGTAGAAGGATTGGAATGGACAGCAGCTGTAGGCTTAAGTATGAAATCCTAGCTTCTGTGATGGTATTTTATTATAAAAAAAATAACTTGAGGACATGACCAAGTAATGGAGAATGAACATGATCAAAGTACATTGTGTAATGTATGGAAATGCCCTAGTGAAATTCAAAATATAGCTAACCAAATATATGAATGAAAGAATACCATGCATTAATTAGTGATGATAGTGTAATTAAGCAAAAATATGTTTCTGCACTTGAGGCGGAAGGAGAGGAAACACACAAAAAAGGAAAGAGATGAAAAAGAGGGAGGGAAAGATGGACAGGAAGAAAAGAAAAAGAGAGAGAGAGAGAGAGATTTGTGACCCAGAGCCTCAACCGAGTAGGTCACTATGCAAAAGTAGGTGGCACTGCTTAAATTGTGTTCCACTTTGCTGTGTCTAAGATCAGCCCACCACAGAGGCTTAAGGAGACTGCAGGGGCAGCCCCTTCTGAGTTCAAGCCAGGACTCAATTAACACCTGGAGCTACCAACTCATCTGCTTGCAGTTCGCTCTTGATTCCCTTCACCCGATTCCAGTTGACAAGGTCATTGCCTGTCCTTCTTCCTCTCATACCTCAGCTCCGAGCATGTGTTTCTGTGGAAGACTTGTCATATGTTGCTCTTCTGCTCATCTTTAGGCCTCTGTGTTTCTGCTCACATATTCATCTACCCGTTTCCCTTAATGTGCAGTCCACATATTTGGAGCTTCTCTCAAGAACATTTCTTATGAGTGGTTTTCCTTGTTACAATAATCAAATGTCTGACAAGAAGCATCCTAAGGGATGAAGAATGTAGTTTGACTTGTAGTTTAAGAGAATAAAGTCCATTATGGAAGGGGAGGCATGGTGGCAGCTAGTCATATGGATCCACATGCAGGAAGCAGAAAGAGGACAAGGAGTTAAGTTGAATTATCAAATCAAACCCAGTGACCTCCTTCCTCCAAGAAGACTCCACTTCCTAAAGATTCTACTACCTTCCAAAACGCCACCACCATCAGGGAGCCCAGCGCTCAAATGCACGTGCCTATGCCTGTGGGAGACATTTCACATGCAAACCACGACCCATCCTCCCACCCCCCAGACTCTACCCTCATAGCCCAGGACACTGCTCTCAACCCAAGTAAAATCTAAAAAGTGCCTTTTGATCTAAGTCTGGAAGGTGAAATGAATGTGCTAAATGCTGCTTGAAAATAAAGCTTTAAACAGATGCCCAAACATCTTCAGAGACACATAATTCTGAAGGAAAGTGTGGTCATAGACAACCACACCGCCAGAGTTGAGACTCACAATTATGAATGATACAGAAACCATGGGAATGGTGAGAGGGGTCTGTCTGGTCACAAAGTGAGAGAGAAGTAAGTGAAAGTTTTGATCTTGCTTTGCACTAGTAAGATTCTAGGACCTGCCCCTTACTAGTTGGGAGAGTTCACCAGCAAGGTAGGCATCTCTCCTCTTAGCCCTCTCTCTAACAGGAAGAAATAGTAACAGCTCATAGGGTTGTGGAGAGGGTTCAAAGGTCAAGGGTTAGGTACACAGAGTCCTCAGAATATTGTCTCCAAATAGGAGCTGCCCAGCCATTGGCTATTAATAATGATTTGTTCACATTCCATCCATCTGTCTCAGAGGCAGAGATTGATTGTACAGACCTTGGCTGCCCTGTCAGACCCCAGCCATCCACTGTTTCCCCAAATGTGATTGAAATGCATCCGCCGCAGGGTCTGGTCAAGAAAGCGTCTTCAGAGAGAAACATGGCCACTCACCTCATGGCTTTGGTGGGAGTAGTAATCACCGTGAAGCCAGAGGTAATTCTGATCGTGCCCAGCACGTGACACTGGGACTGGACATGGAAGAAAACAGGCCCCAGACGTGAAGCCCCCAGAACTCCTGGTTCTGCTACTGTCCTTACACATCTCAGATTCGCAGGAAGTAGCCGACAGTCTTAAGCGCTGATGCGTCCCAGGAGCTTGTGTAAGAGCCTCGGGAGAAATGAGCTGGGATCCAGCCAGGGACATCTGGCCTGCACAAATGGCTCACAATATTTTCCAAATATCTTGTTCTTGACAAAGACTAGCTTTTGCCAACCAATTCTCTCCTTTCAAAGCCCAGTAGGTCCATTCTATGTGGTTTTGATTCTTTGACCCTCAGACTCCATTGGAGATTGTGAAAGAACCACAGCCTTTGACTCCCTCCTGCCCTGTGCTATCCTAACTCCCCAATGTGGGCTGCTTAACATGGCCAACGTCTCCTCCCTCCCCAAAATTTGTGTTCTCCCAAGGTCAGTCGCATCTCCAGCCAGGGCAATTTCCCAATTCATGGTGTCATGACCTCCCGCGAGTCCCCCATGTGGTCACACTGTGAGACTTCGGGTGAGTTTTGGGTGCTTGGCAGCCCCCAAGGAACAGCAGAGTTGGGGCTCAGACAGGCAGCTCCAGGGGATTTCCTCTGTGCACATTCTTTTCTGAGAGGCTCACTGGTTCCTCACTAGACACTGAGTGTGAAAAAACTCACCCTATTTTGGTGGACCAAAGACTTCTTCCAGGAGGAAATTAACAGTAAAAGACTTGAGAGGAGATGTGTCAAATGAGATTCAATTAAAAAACACGACTGTACCTTTGAAAATGCAGGGAAGATCTGACTTTAGGGGGAAAAAAATGGTAGGTGAGGAATCTGGCTCTCAGAGTGTTATTTATGTAGCATGTTCCTTCAGACAACAGCCGCCATTTTGCCTAAGATTATTAAGATCATACCTGTTGACTGTTGACATTTCCTCAGAGGCAGAAGGGCTGAGAGGGGCTAGACTAGCATGTGTATTGGGGGGGGGGGTTCAGCATATGCCCATACACATGCCTGTGTCGTCCACATGCAAGTATATGTGTTGTACACATGCCCTCACACATGTGGATGGGAAGGGCTCTATATAAGCTGAGGAAAATTAGTTGAGGTAGTTCCGTCTAGGCAGCCATGAGGAAGCCGTGAATCATGCTGTGGTGAGCCGCCCCTTCTGTCACCCGCCCTCACGCCTACCCCTGTAAGCAAGCCAAATAAACTCGTTGGTTCATCAAGCTGGAACTTGATGTAATCGTTACCTTGGTCTGTTGTAGAACTCCTACCTGGTGTGGGAAAGACGACTGTGTGGCATCTCCCCGGAAAAAGTAATTCACACAATACAGAGGTAGGAAGCAAGGGATGGTCCAACTGATGATAGCTCTGTGCTGGGTGTTTCTTAGGCTGACAACAGGATGCTTAAGTTTAGTTACAAATATAATTAGAGTAATGCATGTACATGAGTAAAAGGACAATTCCTGAGTGATGGCTCAGGAGTTACCATGTAAAAATGAGTTTAACCCCGGGAGTTGATATAACGGTGGATGGAGAGTATTGACTCTACGGGGTTGTCCTCTGACCTCCACAGATGCACCACAGACACAGACAGGCAGGCAGACATGCATGAACATACACACACCACAATTAAAGTATCTTTTTCTCCTTTTGCTTTTAATATTGGAAACATGAAGATATTTACGATATTTTCATTCCTTAGTTCTCAATTCTATCCCTCCTCCTTTTCCCTCCTGTGGTCCCCTCTCAGATTCCTTCCTCTTTTCAAGCTTTTTCACTTGTGTGGCCCACTGAGCTTCATCTAGCTTGTCGTTGATGACATACGCGTCACACGATTCATGCTCCAGCGAGTACCACAGGTCAGTGGCTGTACCACTGAGGAAAGCATCTGCTTTTTCTTCTGCATCAGCTTTAGTCCTCAGTCTCTAAGGACGATGTGGAGTTTCCTGAGCCCCTTCTGCTTTCATAGCGAGATGTTCCGGAGCAATTCTTGTGAACGCATACCTATCTGCCATGAAATTATATGTACTACGTCCTAACGAAGTCATCGTACATTCAAACATGTAAGGCAAAACTGTATTCAATACTCCAGTAGACAAACTTGGAATCTGTAAGTGAAACCATCAGAAAGAGCTTTCTGCACCCTCCCCAACAGAAGAACACTCTAACTTTCAGTTATGTTTAATGAACATCTAGGTGTATATCTACTTCCCATCAGATTTCTGGATATCTGGATTTATTTTAAGATCTGCTTTTTTAGAGTAACTCTTCTCAATCTTTGGCTTATAGTGGCTTATAGTGGGAGGAAATGTCACGCCACAGATTGCTGTATTCCATACCCACAGTTTCCCAATCAGCAGTTCTAGCATGGTGCTGAGTAATACGCATTGCCAGTGAATTCCCGGTGACTCTCATGCTTCAGTCAAAGGTCTACATTACAAAAGACTCCTCAAAGAGCAAAATGAAGGAAAATTATTCCTTCATCTGTTGTGGCAATATCTTCCAAGGAGATTGCTCCATTCTGAAATCCTGGCTTTCATTCGCTTTTGCCTCCTCTCTTCTGAAACAGCCTGTCTTATCACAGGACCACGAACTCGGGTTGCCAGAATGGATGGATTGGGCAGTCGGTTTTTCTCTCAGCTGAACCACTCCTCATAAACCCTGGGAAACAGGCTGGTACTGTGTCAGATGTCATATTGATGCTCACGGAGATACGTTAATAACATCTTACATCTGCTTTTCATACTCAGTTGAAAAAAACAAAGGAATTTAGGTGCCATTCATCCTTCCTTGATGATGGGATAGAAGAAAACCAGCTTGCCTTTCCCAGTGACTTCTGTAGAAGACTCGTGACACTAATTGTGCAGGGGGAGCCTCAGGTGTGGAGCCCCATCTTGATCTCATAGTTCTCCACACCCAGAGCAGAAGCGATTTCGACAAGATGATGGCAAAAGGCTGTCACCCAACCATATCATAAGCAAAATAATTAAAACTCTGAAATCCTTCCAGCTCGTTTATGATCTACTGTCCCCCTGGAGTCTCCATCTCCCCTCCTATGGGATTTGACCCCTCTTGTTCTCTCCGATTCCCCACTGGAGTTGACTCTGTCAGAACATCAAATTCCACCCCATTGCATTTATTAGACAGAGAAGTTTTTCTCTTATTCATGGAAACTAGGCACCAGCCCAAACTCAGGTCAGTTCAACTCCGTCCTCTCAGTAGGCTTGTAAAGCCGATTTCCCCTCAAAGTCAAATCTCTTTTGAGCAAAATATTCTGTAACAACTGCTAGAGAGAAAGCATTTCTCCAACGGTGATGCGTGAGTCTCCAAAGACACATTCATTTTCAAGTTCTGGGGGCCTTTCATTCTAGTTTCCCATTGTTTGGTCAGAAGTGAAAGTCCCTCACAATAAAATCCACGATGAGTACAGTGCGTGGTAAATGTTATCGCAGATGTGGAGGTACTTGTGGCCATCTGTCTATCCACCCACAGCACGATCACGTGGCAGTGTGCAGGAGAGTGTAGAGCAGGGAGCCAGCTCCTCCTCTCTAGCTCTTCTAGTCCATCTAGGGTTAGTCACTCCCAGGCTTCACAGACCTGAACTCTGAATATCAACGGTCTCCTCTCTTGTATACACACAGAGCAAGTCTGGTGACACCTAAGTCACACAGTCAGTTCCAGGGCAACTGTAGCAACAGATGGTCTCAGAAAAATCAAGGTTTATACAGGGAAGAAATCCAGCAGTGGAAAGTCCCCGAGTGTTGCTGCCCTGTGTGTGCCTGGATGAGCATCATTGTGGAGATGGCGTGTACAAGAGAAAATGGTTGTAAGCCATGTTCACAAGGTACCCAAAGGCTTGACCTGAGACCACCATTGTAATGCATTTACTTCACCTATTTGTTATGCGGAATTTATTTTTATTTTTCAATTAAATAGTTATTTGCATGTTAATAAGAGTAAGAAAAATGAAATGGTTTCATTTTTCAACTAACTCCCTTTTTTTTGATTGTAAACATTATCATTATTATTTTTCTTTTTTTTATCTTTTTTTTCTGCTCATACAAACTTAATAGGTACACTGGTTCCCATCCTCCCTCCTCCCCCATCCCCCTGCTCCCCTTCCCCTCATCCCTCCCTCCCCATCCCCCAGTGCTTCCCCTCCCAAACCCCAGAGAATCCTTTAATGTGCATGCCAGACTCTCCTCTGGGCCTTCCTCTCTGATGACGTACAAGGACCCAGTGGCATTTCCCTGAACCTTTTCCTCTGTTCCCCTTAAGCACAGGAACACTACTATGGCTGTCAATTCCTTGCCTCCAAGGATCTTGGTGCCTTTAGCAAATGCGAAACTTTGTGGGGTCAATAGTGTGTGGGACATTGCGCAGGGCATGCAAAGTCCAATTATGATTGCTTCGGCCCTAACTTGTGTGGAGTATCTTGCATATCATTGCTCCTCCCATCCTTGTGCTCTTACAATCTTACTGTCCCCTCTTCCGCAAATTTCCCTGAGCTTCAGGATGGGGAGAGATTAGGCTGGCCTAGTTCTAGGTGGTTGATATAGAGTCTCTGAAGTTCTGGATTATAGTTCATTGATTTTCTTTTGCAGTTTTGCTGCTCCTGCAATGCCCTTCACTCCATCCTGATGGGTATTGTATTTCACCCCCTGGCCAGAGATAAAAATCTGTTAAACTAGAGTCTTGTTATAAGAGTATATTCGAAGGTAGATGTAATAAAAGTAGGAAACCACAGTGAGGGAGGGGTCAACCACCCATTTTCAAAATGGTTACTTATTATCTGCCAGACTGTATGCCCTCCCCTTCTGGAGAGATCATACCCCCTCAGTTGTAAATGATCAGGAACGAAAGTCTGTGAATTTAACCAGATGTCTCATTACTTACTTGCAGTCCTTGATGGAGGCCTATTTTCTCTGCTGTAACATGGTCCCCTCTCTCCTTGTTTCTGGTGTGGCCCTCCTACCCCATCTCTCCTGTTCATAATCCTAGCAATTACTGTAGGTATTACAGAGATTTATCTTTGAGTGTCTCTAGGTGGGCTGGGTGGGTTTGGTACTAGGAGCAACCTATTAGGGAGTACATACGGCGCTTAATTTTCTAGGTCTGGGATACTTCACTTAATATAATTGTTTCTAATAACATCCATTTCCTGGCAAATTCCAGTAATTCATCATTTTTGATGGCTGGGTAGTACTCCATTATATAGATGTACCACCTTTTCCTTATCCACTCATCAACTGTTGGGCATTTGGGTTGATTCCATGACTTTGCTATTGTAAACAGTGCTGCTATGAACATGGTTGTGCTTCTGCTATCGAGGTGAATTTTTGCTGTAGTGGGGTTATTCCCAAAAGTGGAATAGCAGGGTCATATGGCATTTCAATCTTTAATTTCTTTAAGACTCTCCAGACAGCTCACCAGAGTGGTCGTATGAGCCTGCATTCCCACCAGCAATGTAGGAGAGTTCCCCTCTCCAGCATTTGTTGTTGTTTGTATTGTGGATTTTTTTGCCATCCTGAACGGGGTGAGATGATATCTCAGGGAAGTTTTAATTTGCATTTCCCTGATGGCTAAGGAAGTGGAGCATTTTTTCAGAAATTTGTTAGACATTTTAATTTCATCCCTTGTAAAGTTTCTTTTAAGTTCCAGGGCCCATTTTGTAATTGGACCATTAGTTTCCTTGGTGTTTAGTTTTCTAAGTTCTTTGTGCACTCTGGATAATAGAGCTCTATCAGATATGTGGTTAGTAAAGGTTTTCTTCCATTCTGGGGGTTGCCTTTGAGCTCGTGTGACAATCTCTTTATCTGAACAGAAGCTCTTTAATTTCACAAGATCTCAACTGTTGAGAGTTGGTAGCAGTGACTGTGCCATTGGATGTCTGTTTAGGAACTATTGACATAGCCCAATCAGCTCGAGGGAGTTCCCTACCCTTTCAACTATGATTTTTATAGTCTCTGGTCTTATATCAAGGTCCTTGATCCATTTGGAATTAAGTCTTGTACATGGTGACAAGTACGGGTCCAGTTTTAATCTTCTGCATGTGGAGATCCAGTTTTGCCAGCACCATTTGTTGAAGATACTGTTCTTTTTCCATTGGATTTCTTGGGCTCCTTTGTCAAAGACCAAATGGCTGTAATTTTGTGGGCTTATATCTGGATCTTCAATCCTTATCCATTGATCTGTGTGTCTATTTTGGAGCCAGTACCAGGCTGTTTTTATAACTATGGATTTGTAGTATAGACTAAAGTTTGGTATGGTGATACCTCCATCAGTGTTTTTTTTTTTTTTTTTTTATTAAAAATTTAATTATACATTTTAAAAATTTTTTACCAGTTCCCTCCCTCCCCCCTCTTCCCCCTCCCCTTCCCCCAGTGCCTCCCGCCCAATTCCCAGATAGTCCTTTATTGTGTGTGCCTAACTCTCCACTGTGTCCTCCTCCGAATGACATATAAGGACCCAGTGGCATTTCCATAAGGCCCTTTCTCTTGTTCCCCTTAAGCATAAGATCACTACTATGGCTGTCAATCCTTGCCTCAGTGGTCTCGGTGCCCGTTATCAGATGCTAGACTTTATGAGGGCAACAGTGCGCTGGACATTGCGCAGGGCATGCAAAGTTCCATTATGATTGCTTGGCCCAACTATGTTGAGAATCTTGCAAATCGTTGCTCCTCCATCCTTTGCCTCTTACAATCTTACCGCCCCCCTCTTTCGCAAATGTCCTGAGCTCCAGGATGGGGGAGAGATTAGGCTGCCTAGTTCTATGTGATTGATATAGAGTCCTCTGAAGTTCTGGATTGTGGTTTGTTGATTTTCTTTTGCAGTTTTGCTTGCTCCTGCAATTCCCTTCACTCATTCTCTGTGGGCACTGTATGTCACCCCTGGCCAGAGACAAAAGCTGTTAAACTGGAGTCTTGTTGTAATAGCACATTCAAGGGTAGATGTAATAAGAGTAGGAAACCTCACTGAGAGAGGGGTCCATCACCCATTTGCAAAATGATTACTTTTTATCTGCTAGACTATATGCCCTCCCCTTCTGGTGAGATCAGGAAAGAACGTCTGTGAACTTAACCAGGTTTCTCATTACTTACTTGCAGACCTTCATGGAGGCCTATTTTCTCTGCTGTAACATGGTCTCCTCTCTCTTTGTTTCTGGTGTGGCCCTCCTAACCCATCTCTCTTGTTCATAATCCTTGCAATTACTGTGTTACATAGGTTTACTTTTGAGTGTCCCAATGTGGGCTGGGTGAGTTTGGTACTAGGAGCCACCTATTAGGGAGTACATACGGTGCTTAATTTTCTGGGTTTGGGATACTTCACTTAATATAATTGTTTCTAATGACATCCATTTCCCAGCAAATTCCAGTAATTCATCATTTTTGATGGCTGAGTAGTACTCCATTGTATAGATGTACCACAGTTTCCTTATCCACTCGTCAACTGTTGGACATTTAGGTTGATTCCATGACTTTGCTATTGTAAACAGTGCTGCTATGAACATGGTCGAGCTTGTGCTATCGAGGCGAACCTTTGCTGCTTGGGGGGTTATTCCCAAAAGTGGGATAGCAGGGTCATATGGCATTTCAATCTTTAATTTCTTTAAGACTCTCCAGACGGCTCGCCAGAGTGGCTGTATGAGCCTGCATTCCCACCAACAATGTAGGAGAGTTCCCCTCTCTCCACATCCTCTCCAGCATTTGTCGTTGTTTGTATTGTGGATTTTTGCCATCCTGACCGGGGTGAGATGATATCTCAGGGAAGTTTTGATTTGCATTTCCCTGATGGCGAAGGAAGTGGAGCATTTTTTAAGATAATTGTTAGACATTTTAATTTCATCCCTGGTAAAGTTTCTTTGAAGTTCCAGGGCCCATTTTTTAATTGGGCCAGTGTTTTCCTTGGAGTTTAATTTTCTAAGTTCTTTGTGCACTCTGGACAGTAGAGCTCTGTCAGATATGTGGTTAGTGAAGATTTTCTCCCATTCTGTGGGTTGCCTTTGAGCTCGTGTTACAATCTCTTTATCTGAACAGAAGCTCTTTAATTTCACAAGATCCCAACTGTTGAGAGTTGGTAGCAGTGACTGTGCCATTGGATGTCTGTTTAGGAACTGTTGGCCTAGCCCAACCAGCTCGAGGGAGTTCCCTATCTTTTCAACTATGGTTTTTAAAGTCTCTGGCCTGATATCAAGGTCCTTGATCCATTTGGAATTAAGTCTTGTACATGGTGACAAGTACGGGTCCAGCTTTAATCTTCTGCATGTGGAGATCCAGTTTTGCCAGCACCATTTGTTGAAGATGCTGTTCTTTTTCCATTGGATTCTTTGGGCCCCTTTGTCAAAGACCAAATGGCTGTAACTTTGTGGGCTTATATCTGGGTCTTCAATCCTTATCCATTGATCTGTGTGTCTATTTTGGAGCCAGTACCAGGCTGTCTTTATAACTATGGATTTGTAGTATAGACTAAGTTTGGTATGGTAATACCTCCAGCTGTGTTTTTGTTACTCAGGATTGTTTTGGCTATCCTGGGTCTTTGTGCCTCCAAATGAACTTTGAGATTGTTTGGTCAACTTCTTTGAAGAATTGCTTTGGGATTTTGATTGGTATAGCATTGAATCTGTATATTGCCTTTGGTAGGATGGTCATTTTTACAATGTTGATTCTGCCAATCCAGGAACAAGGGAGGTCTTTCCACCTTCTGGTGTCTTCTGCAATTTCTTTCTTTAGGGTTTTAAAGTTTTCATTGTAAAGGTCTTTTACCTCCTTAGTTAGGTTTATACCAAGGTATTTCATTTTTTTAGGGGTTATAGTAAATGGCATGGTTTCTCTCAAGGCTTTTTCACTTCTTTCATTCTGGGCATATAGGAAGGCCTCTGATTTTTGCACATTTATTTTGTATCCTGCCACCCTGCTGAACTTCTCAATTAGTTCCAGGAGCTTCCTGGTGGAGTTTTTGGGATCACTCAGGTATAAGATCATGTCATCTGCAAATAGAGATAGCTTGACTTCTTCCTTGCCAATTTGAATCCCTCTTATGTCCCTTTCTTGTCTTATGGCTTCAGCTAAGACTTCAAGTACAATATTGAATAGAAGTGGTGAGAGTGGACAGCCTTGTCTAGTTCCTGATCGAAGTGGGAATGCTTCCAGTTTTTCCCCGTTGAGCATAATCCTTGCTGTGGGCTTGTTGTATATAGCTTTTATTATATTGATTAAGGTTCCTTCCATTCCCACTGTCTTTAGCATTTTGATCATAAAAGGCTGTTGGATCTTGTCAAAAGCTTTTTCTGCATCTATCGAGAGTATCATGTGGTCTTGGACTTTGGACTGGTTTACATGATGAATTACATTTATTGATTTGCGTATGTTGAACCAACCTTGTGTGCCGGGGAGGAAGCCTACTTGGCCCCTGTGAATGATCTTTTTGATATGTTTTTGAATCCGATTTGCTAAGACTTTGTTGAGAATCTTTGTGTCTGTGTTCATCAGAGAGATCGGCCTATAGTTGTTTTTTTTTTAAGTGAATCTTTATTAGGTTTTGGGATTAAGAACAGTTTAAGGAGTATTGGTGTTATTAACTCCTTAAATGTCGGGTAGAACTCTGTGCTGAATCCATCTGGTCCAGGACATTGTTTGGTGGGAAGATTCGCGATTACTTCTTCAATTTCCTCATATGTTAAAGGACTATTTAAATAATTCACAACTTCCTGATTCAATTTAGGTAAGTTGTGTTTACTTAGAAATTCATCCATCTCTTTTGTGTTTTCAAACTTCACAGAGTATAAGTTTTTGAAATATGATGTTACAATTCTCTGGTTTTTTGGGTATCAGTAGTGATAACTCCATGTTCATTTCTAATTTTGTTAATTTGGGTTTTCTCTCTCTTGCTTTTGGTTAATTTATCTAGGGGTGTATCAATCTTATTGATTTTTTCAAAGAACCAGCTTTTTGACTGGTTGATTTTTTCTATCGTTTTCCTAATCTCGATTTCAGATATTTCTCCCCTTATTTTGCTAATCTCCTCTCTTCTACTACTTTTGGGATCAGATTTCTCTAGTTTCTCTAAAGCTTTAAGCTGTATTGTTAAATTATTTATTTCTGATGTTTCCATTTTTTTGATGTAGGCATTAAGAGCTATGAACTTACCTCTTAGGACAGCTTTCATTGTGTTCCAGAGATTTTGGTAAGTTGTATTTTCATTATCGTTCGTTTTCAGGAAATCTTGAATTTCTTTTTTAATTTCTTCCTGAATCCAGTTCTTATTCAGCATCATAGTGTTAAGTTTCCAGGAGTTAGTGTATTTTCTGTTGTTTTTTGTGTTGTGGATGTCCTAGCTGTGGTGGTCTGATAGGGCACAGGTTAGAATTTCAACTTTTTTGTATATGTGTAGATTCGTTTTGTGGCCCAATATGTCATCTATTTTGGAGAATGTTCCATGTGCTGCTGAGAAAAATGTGTATTCTTTAGTGCGTGGGTGAAAAGTTCTATAGAGATCTGTAAGGTCCATTTCTTTTAGGGTTTGATTAAGGTCCAAAGTGTCTCTGTTAAGCTTTTGACCTGTTGATCTATCCCATGTTGAAAGGGTGGTGTTGAAGTCCCCAAGAATTATCATTTGGGGGTTGATTTCTTGCTTTAGACGCTGTAGGGTTTTCTTAATGAATGTGGAGGGGCTCATATTGCGTACATAGGTCTTGCTCAGGACCTAACTCTACTACCAATTCTTAATATATGGGCCCAGAGCTCTGAACCTCAACTATTAAGTTGACTCTTGTATCTAACTTTGACAACGTATCTTCCTGTGATTGATTATTTTTGCTCCTATTTATTTAAGAAACTTTTCATTTCTTCTTAATTATTGAAGGATTAGTTTGTTATATGTAGGTAGGAAGAGCCAGATTTCCAACAATTTGAGCAGAATTTTACATACAAGGAAAAACAAGAAAATAAAATGGCCCATGCGCCAATGTACAAGAGTTGTGATCAGTATGAGTTTGTGTTTGTCTTAATATATGTATAGGTGGATACATATAAAAATATTTGTACATGCATATACTTATTTCCTATTCTGTCAGAAGCAAGACAATTCTAGTTTAAATAAGTAAACTCAGTACTCACAACTTTGTTTACATAATCAGTGTCTAATAATGGGCTCAAAACCTAGGTGTGATGGCACATAGCTGCAATCCCAACACTAGGAGGCTTGAGGTGGGACCATGGAGAGGTACAGGCCAGCCTGGGTAATAAGACCATCTCAATAAACCCCAAACCAAACCAAACCAAACCAAACCAAACCAAAATAGAAAAACAAATAGGTGGAGAGAAGGGCTTCCCAAGTGTTCTTAGGGAAGTGGCTAAGTTAAGGACAAGTATCATGCATATGATACAAGTATATACATGATGATCCTACAGTGTCTTCTTGTGCCATGAAAGAAGATGAAGTGGTTCAAATGAAACCACAATATTGAAGTGTGCCAAAGAGGTAGAGGAGCCAACAGAAAGAGTTCCAATGTCCAGGCAGGAACAATTTGAACAACAGAATAAAGAATTAATGGGATTATAATTGAAAGCTAGAAATAAACATTAGTGAGCTCATACTGATAAACAACTGGGGATAAAAGAAAAAAAATCTCCCATGCAGAACCCACATAATTGATGGTGACACTTTGCCCTCAAGGAGATGGAGTATACCCCTCACTCCTTCAATGGGGACTATGCACAGTAAATTCCTTCCAAAGATTTCAGTATAAAGAAGGATGAATTTTATAGCAAAGAAGTATGAACAATATGGTAGGTGGCCAAGGTCATTGGTAAGAACAGCAGTGATGAGTAGTGTTGTCAGTGTGAACATCTGGTAAGTTGTGATGAAAGTGGCACTTAGCCCTCTGATCTTCCTTCCCAGATCCTTAACCCACTGTAATCACGGAGAAAAGTTTAAACAAAGCCCATTGGAAGAGCAGCCTACATCATATCTGGCCATTTTCCTTGGCACTGTTAAGATCATCAGAAACAAAGAAAGCCTGAGAAACCATCACAAGCCAAGAGGAATTCAAGCCTGAATGTATTGTGGTATCAAAGAAGGGATCCTGGAAGAGCATAGGGATGAAAAAATCTTGGACAACAGTGAGCCAATATTATATAATTAACTGTGTCAAAGGAGCATGTAAACATAAGGTATTGATGATGGAGGAAAATGAGTATTTATCACATGAGAACTTTCCATATTGCCTTCATAATATTCGTGAAACTCTAAATGTATCTAAAGAGGACTTCTGGGTAAAATGGCAGACTAGAAGATGTTTCTGTTAGAGCTGGTGAAGGACAGAATCAGAAAAAGGAAACTTATGTTTTATCCCAAAGAGAGAACCAGAGCTTCAGAAAGCCACTAAAGGATGTGGGGAGAGTGCAGAAAAAGATGCACAGTGCAGAAATGTAAGCTGAACACAGTCCCTGCCACAGCTCTCTGACTGGGCAAGAGGAACAGAAATTGTTTTCAAGAAGAAAGCCACATGAAAACTAGGCAATCCTGCCCCCAGGACAAGCCGACAACCCTCACATGCCACAAATCCTGAACCGGGTTTGGTGAATCAGCAGCTCCTCCAAGAGAAGATTCAGTGACAGAGGAATCACATTTTGTCAAGGTATAGGATAACATATGATTCTCAGCAAATGTTCCCAGAGCTTGAACCCTCAACCGTCACGTTGACACCTGTATCTAACTATGGCAAAGTTATTAAAGAAATCATGCAGGAAATTAAAAAGTTCCTAAAAATCAAATGACAAAGTACCACTCCCAGAATCTTTAGGATACAGCTAAACTAGTTAAGAAGAAACTAGTTTAAGAAGACAGTGTGTAGCTATGAATGAATACATTAAAAATTCAAAACGATTTCAAATAAATGACTTAGCATTGTACCTCAAGATTCTAGAGAAGCAAGAATGACTCAAATAGAAAAGCAGTTGATGGTAATATAATGAAGATCAGGGCAGAAGTGAGTGAAATGGAAACTAAAAGAACAATGTCTAGAAGCAATGAAAGTTGTTTCTTTGAAAAAATAAACAAGATTTGTCCGGGCCCACGAACCAGCATGAACCTGGATCTACAAATGCAGGAACCTGAAGTGGGAGCGGTAGGAATTAAAAGTTTCAGGCTTTGGGTCAGAGGGGGCCTTGGATGTCCCTTATTATCCAAGCTAACTTTATTGTAACATAGAGGGTTTTTATAATCAAGAAGCAGGGCCAAATTCTTTACAGAATTATGAAAAATGCATACATTTTGGTTAACAAAGAAAAGTCAGGAGTGACACCCAATTGCCATGGGGCAGACATATTGCCAGGTATGTTTAAAACAGGCATGGCGGCTCATTGCTGAAAGAGAAAGGAATGTATGCCTCAAAACAGAGTTACTTGGCCCATGCATTAACATCGTTTTAGATAAGCAGGAAAGAACTGATGGGGGGAGGAACAGCCCAGCCAGTTTCTTTGAGAAACAAAAGTGATCCAAACGACCTGAAGTTCTCTCTACTCCCAAAGGGGGAAGTTCTGTCTGCCATTGTTTTGCAGACAAGAGGCAAACTCAACTGCCCAAGGGAGGAGTCACTCAACAGCCCGTTCAGTTGCTAATGTATCATCCAGAGAGCAGGCTTCTGGGCCTAACAACCCCCATAAAGATTTAGTAAATCTAAGCTAAATTCAGCAAAAAAGAGAGAGAATTTCCAGATTAGTAATATTAAACATACAAAGGGAGAAATAGCACACCATCTATTAAAACATACAGATTCACTATGGAATACTTCGAAAATGAATATCCAAAATTAAGAAGACATGAATAGCTTCACATATCCATAACAAACAATGATACTGAATCAGTTATAAATGTATCCAAAGAAAGAAGATTCCAGGTCCAGATTCTCCCAAACTCCCAAAGTTCTTCACATCTGTTCCATAACTCAAAGGTGAGAACTTGACCAAACTCATTCAGGAAAGCCAGCATTATACTGATACCAAAACCACAGGAGGACAAAACTAAAGAAAATTATTTGTCAATTTCTCTGATTAACATGTATGTAAACATGCTCACAAATTAAATTCAAACATGCATTAAGAAGACGATGTACCAACACCAAGGTGGCTTCATTCTTGGGATTCAAGTTTGATTCCGCATATGAAAATCATTAAGTGTAATGCATGACCATCCGGACTGATACAGAAAATCCCTTCAAAAAAAGTTGAACTTCCTTTGGTGATAAAAGTGCCAAAGACAGTAGGAACAAAGGGAATGTATCTCAGTGTAACAAAGGTGATACTGACAAACTTTCAGCCAATATCATATTAACTGGAAAAAAATAATAACATTCTAATAAAATCCAGAAGTAGACAAGAGTTCGGTCTTCATTGTCTTTTGTCTTATTCACTATAGTACTCAAAGTTGAAGCATAGGAGAAGAAAAGAAGTAA
Source organism: Typhlomys cinereus (assembly GCA_023101885.1). Classification (NCBI taxonomy): domain Eukaryota; kingdom Metazoa; phylum Chordata; class Mammalia; order Rodentia; family Platacanthomyidae; genus Typhlomys; species Typhlomys cinereus. The sequence continues at coordinate 759,484 of JALPQD010000403.1, forward strand.
AAGGACACAATTAGGAAAGGAAGAAGTTAAATTATCCTTATCTTCAGAAGATATAACCTTATATTTGAAAAACCCTAAAGATTCCATCATTAAACTCTTTTCCATGATAAACACTTTCACCAAAAATTCAGAAAACAAAAAAAATATGACAAGTAATGCAAGTAAGTAGCCTTCCTATATATCAATTACAAACTCACTAAAAAAGAAATAAGAGAAAAATATTGATGCTGGATGAAAAAAAATGAAATACCTAAGAATATGCCTAAACAAGAAGGTGAATGATTTCTACAATGAAACATTACCTACGTTTGAGAAACTGAAGAGGACACTGAAATATGTAATGTCACCCCAATGTCTACAGATAGGTAGAATTAATATTGTGAAAGTAGACCCAGAAATAAACCCACACACTTAAAACCACATGATTTTTGACAAAGTTATCAAAACATACATTGAAGAAAAGACAGCTTCTTTGACAAATGTTGCTGGGGAAAGTAGTTTTCCATATATAAAGGAAGGAAAGTAGATCCATATATCTTATCCTGCCCCAAATCAACTCAAAATCAATCAAAGACCCTAATGAAAGACCTGAAAGTATGAAACAGGCAAAATACTTCAAGTATAAAGCATAAAGAATTCTAAAGGATTCTAATAGTTTAGGAAATAATTTCAAGAATTACAAATGAGATTATGTGTAAATAAAAAGCTTCATGCATATATTTTTTTTCTGCACAGCAAATGTAAAAATTTCAGAGTAGAACCACCCAAACAGTAGAAAGAAATTTTTGTCAGCTATACAACAGACAAGGAATTAATATTGAGCATATACGGCAGCAGACAAGGAATCAATACTGAGCATATATGAAGTGCTGTAAACACTAAACATCCACAAACTAAACCATCTAGTTAATAAATACACTAATGGACTGACTAGACAGCTTTCCAAAGAAAAAGATACAAAGGGTCCATGAACAATTGGAAAACACGCTCAACATCCTCAACAAACAGGGAAATATAAATTTCATCCCTGCCATTCATCACCAAGAAAGCAAATGACAACAAATGCTGGCAATGATGATGACGATGTGTGGGAAGGGAAAGTCTTATTCACTGTTGGTAGGAGTATAAACTTGTTTCAGTCACAATGAAAGGAGGCTTCTCAAGAAAACTGATACTAGACCCCATAAGCCAGTTATATTGGGTATAAACTCAAAGGGCTTGAACATTCATGTTTATTGGTGCGCTATTCACAAGAACAAGAAAACAAAACTTAATGTCCAACAACAGATGAAAGTATAAATAAATGTGGTATTTTAGAAAATGAAACCGTAAAGATGTGTGGAACCATGATATTTGCAGGAAAATGGGTAAAACAAGATATCATTGTGTTAAGAGAAATAAGTCAGATTCCAACAGTGTTTGCACGTTTTTGCTGGTATGTGAACCCTAGATTATATGTGTGTACATATATATGTGAGTGTGTTTATATATAGGTTTTTAGGATACACAAAAATAGAAAGGAAATCATGAGAGGAGAGGAAGAGCTCTTTGGGAAGAAGGGGAAGTCAAGGTATGGACTATCTGTGATAGAAAGCAGAAGTGGGTGCTAATAGGAAGGAAAGGGAACCAGATGGAGGCTGAGTAGTCTCCTGGGAGGGGAGGCCAGGGAGTGAGAACATAGTATTATGACACTTGTATAGGAAGGGACTATGGTGAAACCCCTTACTTTATATGGTAACCTAAAATATCAATAAAAGTAAGTATAAAAGTACATTAATCTAAAATCCCATATTTGAGGAAGAAATTCAACAGCAGATGTGCAGCTAATTCAGCTTTCCTTCAGAAACTCAGCTTCTAATTCATGATTTTCATTGGACAGTCCCCGCCTGATGTCAATGACCCACACATAGCAGGTAGGCCTCAGAGAATCCTGTGAGCCTCTCTCCAGTCTCCTCTTCCTTCGGAATCACAAGCAACTTGAGCACACTCCTAACCACAAGGCCTCCCAGTCAGAAGAGCGGAGCCTTTCAACACTACATGTTCTTTTTTATCTGATCCTTCACAGTATAGTGCATACATCTTCCTAAGATGCCTTTGAGTAGGAACATCATTTCATCAACTTATACAGTCATTGTACAGAAGAAAAGACTACACTAGAATAAAAGAATGAAAAGTATCTGAGTGGTAGAGGCAGTGTAAGAGTTCAGCAAGCTTATCCCCTGCCCATATCCTACTGAACAAGCGAGGTAGAACCTCAGAGGTGAAATATGCATGGCACAAAGCCTCACTCCTTATTTACAGCAGCCTTAGCATCTGATGAGAGGTGATTACTGCCAAATGAATACTCTGCTTGTAGCTATAGGAGCAGCTTGAATCACCAGCTCTGAATCTTCACAAAGATTGGTTGATAAACGATGCAAAACAGTTAATGGTGAGTTACTATCAGTACAATTGCTCAGTCCAGAGCTCCAGGTGTGCTTGCTCACTGGATTCCCAAACATTCTCGTAGGCTGAAATTACTTCCTTCACTTGGTAGATGATTATGAATCTTTGGGACTGAACAACTATCCCAAACTGTATACTGGTAAAATGTGCCTGGCCTGCTTCCCATTGCTGGTACCAAGCTCCAACACAGTCAGGCCCCAACTAGCACTCAGTTCTCCAAAATCTAGCCCTAGAGAAAGTTTGGAACCATCTGAACAACACGTTAAATCGCTGAACTCAAACTACTTCAGTTTTGCCATCTGTAAAACACATGTAAGCTGCATGTTATCAATAGTATGAAGCGTATGCGATAGTTAGATGTCTAAGTATTATTTGTCTAGCTTCTCATACTTGGTAGCTGTTTGTCCAGGGACCTAACCCTTCATCTCTTAGTAGCTCAGTTTCTACATCTGGAAGTGAAGAGCACATCTGGGAAGAAGAACACGACCATACAGTAGTTGAGTATGCTCTCTACCACATCCCAGGCATACTGTGCCAAGTCTAATGGCCCACATCTGCTAATATCTAGTTCAGTGTCCTTTGTGCTGACTCACATGCTCATCAACATGCTGTGCCATTTGCATGACATAAACGGCCCACTGGCATCCAGGCTTGCTTCGATTTAAACAGAAGAACAGAATTTATGAAACACGCTTTAACTGTTTATTACCATTTAGTGCAAAGGCCATTCTTAGACTGGAACTTTTCTTTGGTTTTATTTGCAAAATATGATTTTGCACAATACTATCCATATGTCGCTAACATTAGAACTTAAAAATAAGCTTTTGTGATCTCTGCATGGACTACAAATAAATACGCCTCATTATTTTTAATAACACAATGCACATGATGTGAATTTGTTTAAAATTTACTTTGTTTTGCTATTTGCAGTTAAATGCCATCTGAAGCATTGTTTTGATTTCTGCACAAGTTTTAAACAGCGTTTGCATAAAATTTCATTGTACTGAGGTTCCATAATTTATTAACCTCCAATGTTGGGTACTTAGGTTATTTCCAATTTTCTCTGGATTTATATTCAAACTGTTAAAACAATGAATTTCTGGGCTACATTAGGACTCGAAAATTGGCAACCAAGTGAATTCTAATTCTTCAGATTCCAAAGGAAAGGATATTGTTATCACCCAAAAGTAAAGTTCTCTCATATAGTGTTGGATTAAATCCTAAACCTCAAATCTCCTGGATAAGGAATTGGCATATAATCATTTTTCTAATTTTCTTTATCACTTCATCTAAATATTTATTAAGTTCATCTAATCATTTGTAGGTAATTTACCTAAACATTTGACAATTTTGAAACTTGAGTAAGTGAGAAGCATACTTTGGAGTAGCTCCTAAGCCTTTAAGTTCCACAGGACCAGGTGTGGAAAAGGGAATTGTAAGGAGGGCAAAATTTGAGTCATGATTTTAAAGGGCAAGAAGAGGATGGTCATGGTAAGTTATGGTGACCTTGGCATCAAGAGCATTAACCAAGTTCAATAGTGACTGAGGTTTGCTGGCACTGAGAGACCATCTAATACAGATAGAATAAAAAGGGGATGGGGAGGCTGACTGGGAAGTTGGCTCAGGAGATGAAGCCTTTGCCCCATTAGCAAAAGGACCTGAGTTTGATATCAGATCCCATGTAAAAATGCCACGCCAGTACCGATATGGCAGAAGCCTCTAATTCCAGCGCTGGAAAGAGACGCTTGGGAAACCCCAGAGCAAAAAAAAAAAAAAAGGAGATAGAGTAAATCTAGTATGATTCTCCAGTGTTATCCTTGGATATTCACAGACACACACAGTGTACACAAGTGTACACACACAAACACACGTGTGCATACAAAAAGGGGGAAAATATTATTGCAAGCCGATGCTTTTGTAAGTTTTTGGTTTTTTGCCAGACTGCCCTTGAATTTACTATGTAGTTCAAGATGAACTTGAACTTTATCTTTTCTGACTCAGCTTCCATAGGGCTGAGATGGTGGCCCATCGGCTCTACCTGTATTCTTTGCTCTACCTGTATAGAAGCTGAGGTTCGCAGGAAGCTTTTCCTACGTGGATCTCTAGCAGCAGCTTTCATTTCCCTCAGCGCTTAGTAACAACAAGCGATGGTCCCCAAGCAGGTCCAGTGTATTGAGACTCTGGTCCAACATGCATTACAGTCTCTGCAGACCTGCTGGTGCTGGGGGACCCTTGCAAGGTCCTTGGAAGTAGCCAGCATTGCAGCTGTAGGCCTGGCATCTGACACCCTTAATCCTAAACAGCCAACAGCTCTCTAGCTCTTTACCACCGCCTGTAGGTTCATGTTTCTGGCTCTCTACAGCTTTGTAATTACTTGAATTTGTTTGCTTGCTTTTGCTATTTTCCCAGTTTCCTCGCTCAATTTTTGATTAACATACACAACCAGTTTCATCGTGAATTTGCACAAGAAATCATTACGCGTCGTTTTCGTTAGCTCATTCTGTCTCCCCCCTCTGTTGCTGATATCTTTTTCCCCTCCAGCGGTTCCCCCTTCTGCAGTCTCAGTTCTCTTCAGTCTTCCATCATCTCTCGGCTTCTGCTTCCTGTCTTTTTACTCTTCTTGCCACTCTGGTACCGTTCTCGGCTCCTGACACCTCCCCACCTCTCCGTGGCTGCTGCTGGGTGGGCTCAGCTCCCCTCTTCCAGGACTGCATTTGTGAGTGTGCGCAGAAACCCCAGCTGCCTTTCGGAACCCCGTGAGTCAGTCAAGAAGTGGGAGGCAGGCACACAGGATCATTCCACTCAGCTGACTTGCTTCCTTCCTGTTTGGCTGTGGCAGCCGTGTCTGTCCTGCCGCCTCTGCTGTGGGTGCTCTCCGTGGTCTCTGCTGCTTCGTGTTAACAGTTCGGCTCACGCGCCTGCAAAGTTGGAGCACAGGAGAGAAGTCTTCGGACATCAGCTGCATCACCAACACAGAACAGCCCCCATCTGACGCCCTGGTGACTCTAGGCAGCCTGCATATGGAACCCAAGGGGCAGTGTTTGAGCCAATCACAGACATTTGCTTGTCTCTCTACACCAATCACAGTCGCTTGAGGCTTATGTTTCGGGCCAATTGGGGCCTTCACTGTTAGCACCAGAGGCAGTAGTCACTCCACCTCGAGAAGTGATTCCCGACTGGCCAAGGTGGATGGTTTCAGGGTCATCTAGAGTTCACCACCGCTTATGAGAGCAAAAGTCTGCTACAAACTGTCTCAAGTAGCCCTGGCCGGGGCTGCGCCGTCTCATGCCAGGACAGTCAGCTGCAGTATTGGCCTCGTTCTCGCAGGCGGCTCTGGGGTGTTCGGTGTTGGCATAAGGGTAGCCCATTGGCCGCCAGCCTTTTGCTCAGGGCAGCAAGGGAAAGTCCAACAGCTGCTAATTAGGGAGCTAAATTGCCCCATCCCCAGTGTCTTCTCTTAGTTACAGGAAGGCGAACAGCAGAAGGAATGCTTATAATATAAACTTCAGAGTGTATTATGAACACCAACGGCGGTCTTAACACATCTCAACTGATTCAACGGAGTTTTATATCCACCCAGTGCCCAAGGAGAGGTGGGTACTCCTCCTATGGCTTAGGATGGCAGCTGCTACTCATCATGTATAACTGTCTTTTCTTTCTTTTTCTTTCTTTCTTTCTTTCTTTCTTTCTTTCTTTCTTTCTTTCTTTCTTTCTTTCTTTCTTTCTTTTTCTTTCTTTCTTTCTTTCTTTCTTTTTCTTTTTTTCTTTTTTCTTTTATTCTGAATTTCCTTTGATTTTTTCATTGTTTTTGTTTTTCTTCTCTTTCCAATCTTCCTTTCATTTCACTTTTCTTTTTTTCTTTCGTTCTTTCATTTCCTCCCTTCCCTACCTTCCTTTCCTCCTCCTTCCTTCCTTCCTCCCTTCATTCCTCCCTTCCTCCCTTCGTTCCTCCCTCCCTCCCTCCTTCCCTATCTCTCTCTCTCTCTCTCTCTTTCTTTCTTTCTTTCTTTCTTTCTTTCTTTCTTTCTTTCTTTCTTTCTTTCTTTCTTTCTTTCTTTCTTTCGCCAGGGTCTCACAGATCCCAAGTTGTCTCTGTCTTCCTCTATACCCAGGATGACCTTGAACTTCTGATCCACCTCTCAAGGGCTGGAATTATAGGCAAGTGCCAACAGGTCTTATTTGTATGCTGATGGGGATAGAACCTATCACGTAGTATTCTACCAGTTGAGCCACACGCCTAGCCCCCAGATATTTTCTTAATATTTTAAGCTCCCGATTATTAGGGAAATCAGTCTGTGAAGATGGGTTCTCACAAGTTTTCAAGCACACATAGAGAGAGAAAACCATTTAGTGACTTGTATTTGCATGTGTGAACCAATACCAGGAGCCCTGGAGTTCACTTTAGCTGAATTGACTGCATGTGCCTGACTTCTGGCAAGTTGGGAAAACTAATACCTGTGTTCAAAAGAATTAAAAGTTGACTCAGATATTTTCATTTGAACAGTCTTTATGAAGTGAGGCTCTTGCAACTTTCCTTATAGCCCAAAATAGCATCAGGAAGTAACCATAAAGGTGTGCAAAAGCCCCAAAATGAATGTAGCTTTGATCTACATAGCCTATACCCAACTACTATTGGCTCTGTGTTTACTGTTTATGGAGACCTCTCCAAAAGAACGCTCATGATTTTGCTTTGGTTTTATTGACCAATGGATAATAAAAGTGCTATTGTAATTGCAAAGATTATAAACAGGAGCCCCCTCCCCTTGAAAAAAGGAGAGAGGATATCATACTTCAGTAGAGAAAATAGGTCACCATCAAGTATTGCATGTAAGTAGGGAGACATATGGAGAAGCTCCCTCTCACTTCCCTTTCTGGTCACCTGTGACTGAAGAGGTTTGATCTCACCAATCAGGGAGGGTATAGGGACTGATAGATAGATGGTAACCATCCTGCAAATGGGACACTGACCCCCCCTCACTGTGGTCTCCTACTCCTATTCCATCTACCTTTGAGTCTCCTCTTACATTAAGATCTTAATTTAAACAGCCTTTTATCTTTGGTTAGGAGGTGACTTTCCTTACCAATCAAGATAGAGCCAAGGGAGGTACAGGAACAGCAAAACTGAAAACAACAACAAACTATAATCCAGAACATCAGAGACTCTACATTAATCACCTGGAACCAGACCAGCCAAATCTCTCCCCATCCTAAAGCTGAGGGAAATTTGTGGAAGAGGGGGCAGTTAAGATTGTAAGAGCCTAAAGATGAGGAGGAGAAATGATACACAAGATATTCCACACAAGTTAGGGCCGCAGTAGCCATAATTGGACTTTGCATGACCTGCATAATGACTGATATGTCAGTGATCCCCCCAAAGTCTAGCATAGATCACAGGCACTAGAATCCTTAGAGGCAAGGGATTAACAGTCATAATAGAGTTCCCATACTAAAGGGGAGTCAAGAAAGGGTTCTGGGTTATGCCACTGAGTCCTTACACCTCACTAGAGTGGAGGACTCAGAGGGAAGTTTGGCATTCACACAAAAGGATGCTCCAGGGGATGAGAGGGAGGAAGGGGTAGGCAATGGGAGAAGGGAGGGAAGGAGGGGAGTGAAAGAGGAAAAGTGGGGGAGAGTGCAGTGGGGAATGGGGAGGGGTGGAAGGAGGGAAAGGACTGGGGTATCTATTGAGCTTTTATTATTGGGAAAAAAATGTGGGAGAAAAAAATAAAATAAAGAGCTGGGGGTAAAAAGTGCTAGACAATTGTGTGTGTGTAGGATGAAGAGACATTTAAAATGGGTGCAGAGTGTAAGGCAGGTCTGGGCTCTGTAGGAAGTCCAGGAACTGACAGCCTGAAGACCCCAGAGAGTCATTCAGACAAGGGGCCCCACTCCTGTGCAGGCCTTTGTGACCTGATGCCGGGTTCTGGATTTCCTTTCTTTTTCATATGCTTAGTCCATTACTTTTTCTTTTCCATTATCTGGATATTTGCTGAAATTCTTCATCACCTGATAACCCATCTTACCCAAAACTATTCTATGCTCTTTACTTTAAGTGATGTGTTCTCAGTCCTCTGGCTTTCATTCATCATCATGATTTACCAAAAGTTTTAGAAAGTTGCAAAATATCTCTCTTCAACTTTAACTTTAAAAGTCTAAGTGTTTTTTATTATGTTTATTTATTTTTTTCCCAGTTATACAAACTTAATAGGTATCCCATTCCCCTCCCTCCCTTCACCTCTCTCCAGCCCCCCTTGCTTCCTCCCCCCTTTTCCCCTTCTTTTTACCTCCTCTCTCCCTTTCTCCCAGTGCCTTCTTCTTCCCCCCTCCCATTTCCTGGGACATCCTTTAGTGTGCATATCAAACTTCCCTCTGTGTCCTCCACTCTAATGAGGTGTAAGGACTCAGTGGCATTGCTCAGAGCTCTTTCTTGGGCTCCCATTTAATATGGGAACACTATTGTGACTGTTAATCCCTTGCTTCTAAGGATCCTAGTGTCTGTGATCCATGCTAGACTTTGGGGGGTCATTGACATGTCAGTCATTATGCAGGTTATGCAAAGTCCAATTATGGCTACTGCGGCCCTAACTTGTGTGGAGTATTTTGCATATCATTGCTCCTCCCCATCTTTAGGTTCTTAAAATCTTAACGGCCCCCTCTTCTGCAAATTTCCCTGAGCTTTAGGATGGGGAGAGATTCGGCTGATCTGGTTCCAGGTGATTAATATAGGGTCTCTAATGTTCTGGATTATAGTTTGTTGTTGTTTTCAGTTTTGCTGTTCCTGCACCTCCCTTGACTCCATCCTGGTTGGTATTGGAGGTCACCTCCTAGCCAGAGATAAAAGGCTGTTTAAATGGAGTCTTATTATGAGTAAATTTAAAGGTAAATGGAATAGAAGTAGGAGACCCCAGTGAGGGGGGATCAGTATCCCATTGCAGGATGGTTACCGTCTGTCAGACTCTATGCCCTCCCTGACTGGTGAGATCAAACCCCCTCAGTTGCAAGTGACCAGGAAGGAAAGTGAGTGAGTTTAACCAGATGTCTCACTAATTACTTGCAATACTTGAAGGTGACTTATTTTCTCTACTGTAGAATGATCCCTGTCTCCTTATTTCTGGGAGGACCCTCCTTCCCCTTCTCTTCTTGTTTATAATCTTTGCAATTACTGTAGGTATTACAGAGATTTATCTTTGAATATGTCACTAAGTGGGTTTGGTACTAGGATCCGCCTATTAGGGAGTACATACGGCACTTAATTTTCTGTGTCTGGGATACAGTTCTATTATCCAAAGTGCACAAAGAATTTAGAAAATTAAACACCAAGGAGATAAATGACCCAATCAAAAAATGGGCCTGGGAACTCAAAAGAAACTTTTCCAGGAATGAAATTGAAATGTCTAACTAATATCTTCAAAAACACTCCACATCCTTAGCCGTCAAGGAAATGAAAATCAAAACTTCCTGAGATATCATCTCACCTCGTCAGGATGGCAAACACCAAATGCTGGAGAGGATGTGGAGAGAAGGGAACTCTCCTGCCTTGCTGGTGGGAATGCAGGCTTATACAACCACTCTGGAGATCAGTATGGCGATTTTTTTTTATTTATTCACTTGTGCATGTGTGTGTATGTATATGTGTGTGTGTGCAGAACCACGGGCGAATTCGGGAACCACTATGAACTGCCTCCACCTCCTTGTTTACTCGGCCCGGGGATTCACAGGCTCAGCCCTACCAGGACCAGAAACGCAGGCCACCCCCACTTCTGTCCAGCGTCTGTATGTGGGGTCTAGGATCCGAACTCAAGACCTTCCACCTGCAAGGCTTAACCCTTGAGCCACCTCTCCAGACCCAGTCTGGCGATTTTTTTAAAAGTTAAAGATTGAAATGCCATATGACCCTGCTATTCCACTTTTGGGAATAATCTCCCATACAGCAAAAATTCACCTCAATGACACAATCACCACAATGTTCACTGCAGCACTATTTACAATAGCAAGTCATGGAATCAACCTAAATTTCCAATAGTTGATAAGTGGATAAGGAAAATGTACATTTATGCAATGGAGCCATCAAAAAAGATGAATTAATGAAATTTGCTGGGAAATGGATGGAATTAGAAGAGTCTAAGTATTAAGGCTAGAGGTTTTTTTGTTTGTTTTGGAAAGGAACACAGAGATGAAAATATAAGCACACACATATATATATATATAAAACTATAACTGTGCTGCTTCTAATTGATATGATGTTACAGATCAATGGTTTTGCTTTGGAGTTTTATTGAGATACCTGTGTCTCCTATTCAAAGTTAGTTTAGTGATTATCCGTGGAGTTCTGAAAAGAATGAACAGTAATCTGTATATTTAATAGCTTGCCAAGTCCTCCCTTTGAAAACCCTGCCTTTGAGGAGATGTTTAGAAATCATCATCCTGATGATTTCTTAGGCCTGTTATGGTTTGGAAATATTTCCAAAGATCCATTTGTCAAAAACTTGGTCACTAGCTAGTGGTGTTATTGAGAGTGGCAGAACCTTTAAGAGGCAGACCTCCCCACAAAGAATTTAGAACATTGAGGGCACCCTCTTGAGGGGGCAATGAAAGCCTGATCCCATCGTGATTCTGTCTTATCTTCCTGAATTCATAAGGGTTAACTGCCTCCAACTACTACGACTTCTCACCATGATGAACTCGTCTACCACAAGCTCAAAGCAACAAGAACAAGGACAGAATTCTTGGAAAGCATAAGCTACAATAAATATTTCTTCCCAGTAAGTTGTTTATCTCACTATTTTGTCCAATTATGGGAAGGTGGCAAATATCAAGATATAATGTTCTGAGATTTACTTTTAAAAAATGAATCATTTGAATTAGAACTGAAAATACTGTGCTTCAAATGGCTGCCCAGGCAAAATTTGTTTCTAAATGTTGAAGACATTTTTGGTTTCACCTACTTTCATACTCAAGTAAACTTCACCACTATGCTTTCATTTCTGAACTTCATATTGCTTCACACCTGTTGAATTCTCCCTCATTTCTGTTATATAACAATTTCCTTCCTGGTTTTGTTCCTTATGGTTTTGTTTATTTATTTATTTGATTGGGGTTTTTGCTAGATAGTTGTAATTATGGAATTGCATGTTATGTAAATATATTTTACACAAATTACATATTATGTAAATATTTAAAGTAGGGAGGATCAACATCTTTAAATAATGGCTTTGTCATGCAGCTATGATTAGCTATGCCTTTCTAATCACTGATGCTTAAATATAAAATTGTCTTTCAGTGTTAAGCAAACAAATGTGTTCTATGGGAATATTATTCATAAGATAGTATTTTATGTTGTGATCAAAGGAAGTGTGTTGTATACTATTTACTACCAAGTTTTACCTAAGTCTTTTAGATAAATAAACTATACACTCATTAATAGTCATAAATTTTAGGTTACTTCAAGGGACTATGAGACCTTGTTTCTAATTTCAGCCAAAAGATTGTATTAGGAATGTCTGTGAACTGTAAATCAAGCAGTTGCCAAATTTTAATTGGTTTAGCTCTAACACACGTGTTCTCTGTAGGTCAACTCAGTTACTACCTGAATGCACATTTTTGCAGCTAATTTATCTTGGAAGTTTCATAGGAAATGATATTGCCTAAAATGAATCATTTTCTGGGTGAATTATTATAAGATTTCATCATCATGGTGGGAGACTATACTCAGGACATTTCCTGAGTCAGTGTGACCACTACTTCATGGTACAGAACTTTGTGGCTTTGGATGCTTTCTAAAAAATATTTTATTTGTTTATGAGTAAGAAAGTATGTGTGTGGGGGGTGTGTATGAGAGACAGAGAGAGAGAGAAAGAGAAGATGCACACATGCATGTCCTAGTGCATGGATGGAGATTAGAAGATAATTTTCAAAAGTCAATTATCTCCTCCTACCATGTGGCCTTCCAGGGACGAAACTCTGGTAATCAGGTTTGCATTTGGGCCTCCTGGTTTGTAAGCAGGTACCTTAGCTCCTGAAATATCTCACCAGTCCCCCAAATATTTTGTTTATTTGTTGAGAGAGAGAGAGAGAGATAACATGCCATGACATGTGGCCAGAAGTCAGAGGAAATCAATTCTCTCCTTCCATCATGTGGGTTTCCAAGAATTGACTTTAGATCACCAGGTTTAAAGCAGACTCCTTACCCATTCTGCCATTTTACCTGCCCATTCATAGTTTTAATAATAAATAATTGATTTCTTAATATAGTTCAAATGGAATTCTTTGCTCCAGCTGTGTGAAGATTGAATAGCCTTGTTGTGAGGAACAATTACTTTCAGATAGTAGAGTTTTTCTTGAGATGATGCTATCTGTCATTTGTATTTTAGAACTTTGGATTTGGGACCAACCACAGATTTTCCACCAAGTCTTTCTACATTATAGCATCTACCTGCCTCCTTAAAACTTGTCCAAATATTTGTAAAATATGTTTCCTGGGTAACTGCTTATCTTGTAGGACACTGTTATACAATTTAGACCAAGGGGACACTGAATGGACATAGCTGCATAAAAGCATGACTTGAAAGTAGTCATATTTTTAAATGTATATATTAAGTCTCATCATCATAACCGTTTTAAACAGATACAGATCAATTGTGTGGCCAATCTCCAATTTCTTTGTCTTACAAAATGAAAGCTTTTCTATGAAACAATTCAGTTCTCATTACTCACAACCTCTGGAAATGACCATCCCCTTTCTATGAATTGTATGGTATGACCATCCCCTTTCTATGAATTGTATGGTATGACCATCCCCTTTCTATGAATTGTATGGTATGACCATCCCCTTTCTATGAATTGTATGGTATGACCATCCCCTTTCTATGAATTGTATGGTATGACCATCCCCTTTCTATGAATTGTATGGTATGACCATCCCCTTTCTATGAATTGTATGGTATGACCATCCCCTTTCTATGAATTGTATGGTATGACCATCCCCTTTCTATGAATTGTATGGTATGACCATCCCCTTTCTATGAATTGTATGGTATGACCATCCCCTTTCTATGAATTGTATGGTATGACCATCCCCTTTCTATGAATGTATGGTATGACCATCCCCTTTCTATGAATTGTATGGTATGACCATCCCCTTTCTATGAATTGCTCCTGGTATGACCTATCCCCTTTCAGTATGAATGTATGGTATGACCATCCCCTTGCTAGAATTGTATGGTATGACCATCACCCCTTTCTATGACATTGTATGTATGACCAATCCCCCTTCTATAATTGTATAGTATGACCATCCCCTCTCTCTATGATGTATGGTAACCATCCCACGCTTTCTATGAATTGTATGGTTCTAGGTAACTCAGATAAATGGAATCACAGGACATTTGTCTTTTTCTGATAGATTACTTAGGTAGCAAACTACCCCAGCATTCATCTGTGAGTGGCATATGTCAAAATTTCCTCCCTTCTTATGTGTGAGTAATACTCATTTGTATGGGTATTCACATTGACATTTTTATTGCTTCCACCTTTTGGCTCTTGTGAACATGGGTGCAAAACAGCTCTTTGAGATCCAACTTTCTGGCATTTTATGATCATGTGGCAATTCTGCTTTTGATGAACCACCATACTTCTTTCCGCAGTTGCTCTTCCTCTTTACATTCCCACCAGTAGAGTGCAAGGGTTACAATTATTCCACATCCTTGCCAACCCTTGTTGTTTCCTGGTTTTGTAGGCTTTTTAATGTGTTTTTAAATAGCAGGCATCCTACTCAGTGTATGGTGGTATCTCATTGTGAATTTGACTTGCATTTCCCTAATAACCACTGATGTTCAATATTTCTTCATATATTTATAGGCCATTTTATCTCTTCTCTAGAGACAGAAGTATTGATTCAAGTTCTCTGCATATTTATAATCCGATTATAATTCAAATTATTATTTTTTCATGTTCAGTTGTATTAATTTCTTTTTTAATTATTTATTCAATTGTGCATGTGTGTGTGTGTGTGTGTGTGTGTGTGTGTGTGTGTGTGTGTATGTGTGTGTGTAGAACCATGGGCGAATTCGGGAAACTCCTCCTTGTTTACTGTGCCCCGGGATTCATAGGCTCCGCCCTACCAGGCCACCCCCGCTTCCGCCCGGCGTGGGGTCTAGGATCCCAAGTCAGGACCTTCTGCCTGCAAGGCAGAGGCTTAACCCCTGAGCCACCTCTCCAGCTCCCAGTTGTATTAATTTCTTATCTAAATTAGATTCTCTTATTCGATATGTGATTTTCAAACATTTTCCTCCATTTCATATGCTATTTTCATTGTGATAACTTTGCCCTTCAGTGTAGACATTTTTAATATGACTGACATAGCCAGTTTACTTGCTTTTACTGTTTTTGTGCTTTTGATGCCATGTCAAAAAAAATGAGTAGTAGTAAATCCAAAGTTATTAATTTTTTTCTCTTTACTTCTCAAGTTTCACAGCTTAGCTTTATGTTTAGGTCTTGTTCTAGTTTACCATCATGTGTCCAGCAAGCTCATGTGTATGAACATATAATCTGAGGGTTCTGGTGCTGTCTGGAAAGCTAGAACCTTCAGGAACCTTCAGGAGGTAAGGCCTAGTTGGGGGAAATGGGACTCAACGGGAACAGGCATTGAGGTCTACAGCCTAGTGTTGATTCTCCTCTCTTTGCTTCCTGTTCTGTCAAAATGTGAGGAAACAGAGTCCCCAGTCACAAGCTCCTGCTGCTTGTCATCTTGCCTTGACTGTCATGATCACCATAAATTTCTGAAATTATAAAAATAACTAAATCCTTAATTCCTTAAGTTGATTTTTATCCATCAATGATTTGGTCATAACAAAAAGAAAAGTAATGAGTACAGAAAAGTTGACATCAAGAAGTTTTGTTCTTGCTGTGGCTATCCGTGTGGTTTGAAGGCCTTTGGAGTTGGTGTGATGGAGGAACGTGGAAGAGTTATGGACCCCTAGGCTAAAGGAGCCCTCAATACTGTGAGCACAGCTTAATGGACCATTCTGGAGAGAGCTTGGAGGATCAGAATGCTCATAGAAATGGGGACAGTAAAGACGGTTCTTATGGGGCTTGTAGTTATTAGCCTGAATGGTTGCTGATAAATCACTATCAACGCCTTAAGAGAATAAGGGGTTAATTTTTTCTTACAATTGTTGGGTTACAATTCTCAGTCCAGCTTGACAAGAGAGCTCTCACCAACACCAGTGCCAAGGGAACTGGCTGCATCATCTCTACAAAACAGTTGAGAGAGGGACAATCTTTACTTGTCAGACCAGCCATGCCTGGCCAAGTATATACAAGGATGCCAACTTTCCCAACCAGCTCTCTGTATTTTATTCCAGGGCCTAGTTCCACCTGGCATGGGCTGGGCCTTCCCCATCAACTACACAATCTCATGCAGGCTTGCTCTCTCAACAGAGCTCAAACCCTCAACTGTCGAACTGTGACAGGGCTTTAGAGAGAACAAGGACTTCACCGGAATAGAGCCAAGAATCCGGCTGGATTTTGCTCATAAAATTTGAGCAAGGCTTAGTATAAAAGTAATGGACCAAGTTTTTTGTTTTTTTTTTTTTTTTTTTGGTGCAGGAAAATTCAAAATAGAATGACATTCGAGCTGTGGCATGTCTGCTTCTGTCTGCTCTTAGTTAAATTTATAATAAAAGAAAGCCAAACAAAATGAGAATGTATAGTTCTGCAAGAAAATGAGCATCAAAGAGGTTAAAGTTCTCTTCATCAACATGATGGACTGTGTCAATCTGTGTAAAAATATGCCCTTCTTTCCTTCAGTCATTTTTTGGTCTGCTATTGGGTCAGAACAATAAGAGATGTGACCAAGACTGGTTATTAGTCTATTTTATGCTACCTTCATAAAGGGTATAAGACAAGAGCCCAACTTCATTCTTGTGATTGTAGATACACACATTTTCCAACATGAAAATTTGTTGAGATAGCTCCTTTTTCTTACTCTTAATGGTTTGGTAAATGTGAGCCTTATATTTTCTTACATTTGTCTATGTATGTGTATGTTTATATTTGTATTAGTCAGGTTCTCTAGAGATGCAGAATTAACACAATGAATATATATGTATATAATATGGGAAATGTATTGAGTCAGCTTATAGTATGGCCGAGGTAGTCCAATGATAGCTGCCAGTAGCTCCTTTGTTCGGTAGTCAAGTGGGTGATGGCTGAATGCTGGAGAATTCCTAGAGTCTTCAATCTAGCCAACAACGACTTGATGGGTTGGAAGGCTAGAGGGTCAAAGAAACACGGTGGCCAGAAGGAAGAGCGATTCCTAGCACAGCCTTAATAAGGCATCTGTTCTCTTAGGTGGCTTCTTTTTATATGATGCAGTACTGGGAGGATCCCATCAGAACTCTGGAGGTTCTGATAGGATCTAGGGCGGGTACAATCCTATCAAGTGGTCTCAGTTGATCCTTTCCAGAGATGGTCTCAGCCCATCTTAGTCAATACCGGGTGTGTCAAGTTGACACCCAGGCTTAACTATCATATATTAGTATACCACATTAGCTCCTTTTGCTTTGCAACGAGTTTTGAAATAGGAAATGTGGTTATTTTCAGCATCGTACTTCTTCTGACTGATTGGCTGTTCAGGGTGACCACACTCATGATAAATGAGAAGGAATATCAATCCCTGGGATACAGCCTTGTGCCAGAGCATCCTGAGAAAAGCAGGTTCTTCACCTGCTACTAACCAGATACCATAAGGGACCTGGGACCTGTCCATCCTTTTTATGTGATATCTCCTTTCTTTAAGAAAGTCAGATCATTATAATTTTGACCATTCCTTTTGACTGTTGATACGTTCAGGTTGTTTTATGCTTTATAGGTCAGTTCTATGCTTTCTTACTGGATGAGTGAGTGCTTTGAAATACCAGTGGCCTAATTTGCTAATTATTCTTGCTACGAAGTGTATTGAGAAGGTGGTCTCCTCACTTCTGTACGTGGGGGAAACCTTTCCAACATTAGTCCTGGACCACATATTACTGGAAAGCACTTTGTGCATCACACAAAAACAATAAGCAGTACTCTTTTACTAATCTTACAACCTATGCTCTTTATTTACTTAAGTCCTGAGACTTTAAAATGAAGTCTTTCTGGTATATCTTCTTGAATAACTGCCTTATATAATCCTGTAATATTGATAAGTGGCATCCATATTCTTTGAAGAGAAGTCATACATATAAATAACAATTCTTTGGTATGTGTTAGGGATTCCTTTTAGGATCCCTAATGGATACCAGAGCCCTCAAATGCTCAAATCCTTTATTCAAAATGACATCATATGTGCATATACACATATCCTTCCATAGCTTTAAATCATCACTAGATGACTTACAACAGTCTATCTCAATATAAATACTTTCTAAATGATTATTATACTGTATTTTGTAAGCAGCAATGATAAGAGAAAAAAATCAGCTTCATTTGTTAAAATTTTTTCCAGCACTTTTCAGTCTACTGTTGAATGAATGTGCATGTGCAGAATCGGTAGTTATTTTGAGATTAACTATACTTTGTTTCTTGATGTATTTTGGAAATACTTATTTCTGTTTGATAACTAAGAGAACATATGCTTCTTTTTTATAGAAACATGATTCAAGTTACATTAAATAAAACAGGGTTTTATTGTTTCATTAATCTGGGAGCCATTAGTGGTTGGGCCTTACAAGATGCTATCGGGTCTCTGTTTCCTGCCTCTTACGTGTCTGTAGTTTGCTTCCTCTCTGCTGTCCGCCTTCTTAGCAGGCTGTCCCATCAGGTAGCATTTTGGTGCTGGAGGCACTTATCTGCTGTTACCTCTTCAGGAATCCCAGTGAATGGGAGAACTCCCCCTCCACACACCCATACACACACACACACACACACACCCCTGTACATGTGGCTCAAACTTAAACACCTCCAAGGATTTTCACTGGCCATTCTTGGTCCATATATGCACAGTTATGGACAATAAGTTTGGAAGGAGGAGACAATCTTAGGTAAATAGGAGTGAGTCACATGTTTACCCAAATGCTAGGGTGAAGCCACTGAGCTAAATTTCGTAGACGGGGTTCGAGTGTGGGAAAATTAAAATACCATGGATGAGAACAGGAGAAAAATGCTGACAGGGGCCAATTGTTTTCTCTAGAGAATTACCTAAAATGAGCCATCAGTAATGGTAACCTCATTTCCCTTAGCACAGGGTCTTTTCCAGTATTGCCCCCAGAACTTCCTTCGGAGTTAGTTCCCTTCAAAGACATCCCAGAATGGAGAATTCACACATCCTTCCACACATCTTCCCTTCCAGTGTGGTACAAACCTAGTTAGTAGTTTTCTTTCGGTTAGTCCAAGGCTTCCTGTAATGAATTATCCTAACTTGATGCATAATAACTTCACAAGAAAATAAAATTTCATATTTTCCAAGGGGTACTTCAAATGTTAGAGGCAAATTTCAGCAATGTCCATTAAGTTTCGTGTCTTTGCCAGTGAATTTTGACGATTTCCCACTCAATCTCCATCCTGAAGCCAGGATTTCCTTTTTAGCTGCAGTTGCAATGGGCTTTTCTGGCCTCTTGAACTTTTTTTTTTTTTTTTAATTTCAGCTCATACAAACTTATTAGGTACACCAGTTCCCTCCCTCCCTCCTCCTCCCCCCGTACCCCCTGCTCCCCCTCCCCACCCCTCTCCCTCCCCATCCCCCAGTGCCTCCCACCCCAATTCCCAGAGAGTCCTTTCTTGTGCATGTCTGATTTTCCTCTGGGCCCTCCTCTCCGATGACGTACAAGGACCCAGTGGCCTTTCCCGAACCCTTTCCCGTGTTCCCCTTAGGTATAGGAACACTGCTGTGGCTGCCAATTCTTTGCCTCCAAGGATCTTGGTGCCTTTAGCAGATGCTAGACTTTGTGAGGTCAACAGTGTGTTGGACAATGCGCAGGGCATGCAAAGTCCAATTATGATTGCTTCAGCCCTAACTAGTATAGAGTATCTTACATATCATTGCTCCTCCCATCCTTATGCTCTTACACTCTTACCGCCCCCTCTTCCGCAAATTTCCCTGAGCTTCAAGATGGGGAGAGATTAAGCTGGCCTAGTTCTAGGTGGTTGATATAGAGTCTCTGAAGTTCTGGATTGTGGTTTGTTGATTTTCTTTTGCAGTTTTGCTGCTCCTGCAATGCGCTTCACTCCATCCTGGTGGGCATTGTATGTTACCCCCTGGCCAGAGACAAAAAGCTGTTAGAGTCTTATGATAAAAGCACATTCAAAGGTAGATGTAATAAAAGTGGAAAACCACAGTGAGGGAGGGGTCTATCATTTGCAAAATTGTTACTTTTTATCTGCCAGACTATATGCCCTCCTCTTCTGGTGAGATCACTCCCCCTCAGTAGTAAATGATCAGGAACAAAAGTCTGTGAACTTAATCAGATGTCTCATTACTTATTTGGGTCCTTGGTGGAGGCCTATTTTCCCTGCTGTAACATGGTCCCTTCTCTCCTTCTTTCTGGTGTGGCCCTCTTACCCCATCCCTCCTGTTAATAATCCTTGGAATTACTGGCTCTAGGTGGGCTGGGTGGGTTTGGTACTAGGAGCCACCTATTAGGGAGTACATACGGTGCTTAATTTTCTGGGTCTGGGATACTTCACTTAATATAATTGTTTCTAATGACATCCATTTCCCGGCAAATTCCAGTAATTCATCATTTTTGATAGATGTACCACCGTTTCCTTATCCACTCGTCAACTGTTGGACATTTGGGCTGATTCCATGACTTTGCTATTGTAAACAGTGCTGACATGAACATGGTCGTGCTTGTGCTATCGAGGTGAACCTCTGCTGTATGGGGGGTTATTCCCAAAAGTGGAATAACAGGGTCATATGGCATTTCAATCTTTAATTTCTTTAAGAATCTCCAGACGGCTCGCCAGAGTGGCTGTATGAGCCTGCATTCCCACCAGCAATGTAGGAGAGTTCCCCTCTCTCCACATCCTCTCCAGCATTTGTCGTTGTTTGTATTGTGGATTTTTGCCATCCTGACCTGCATGAGATGATATCTCAGGGAAGTTTTGATTTGCATTTCCCTGATGGCTAAGGAAGTGGAGCATTTTTTCAGATATTTGTTAGACATTTTAATTTCATCCCTGGTAAAGTTTCTTTTAAGTTCCAGGGCCCATTTTTTAATTGGGCCATTGGTTTCCTTGGTGTTTAGTTTTCTAAGTTCTTTGTGCACTCTGGACAATAGAGCTCTATCAGATATGTGGTTAGTGAAGATTTTCTCCCATTCTGTGGGTTGCCTTTGAGCTCCAGTTACAATCTCTTTATCTGAACAGAAGCTCTTTAATTTCACAAGATCCCAACTGTTGAGAGTTGATAGCAGTGACTGTGCCATTGGATGTCTCTTTAGGAACTGTTGGCCTAGCCCAATCAGCTCGAGGGAGTTCCCTATCCTTTCAAATATGGTTTTTATAGTCTCTGGCCTGATATCAAGGTCCTTGATCCATTTGGAATTAAGTCTTGTACATGGTGACAAGTACGGGTCCAGCTTTAATCTTCTGCATGTGGAGATCCAGTTTTGCCAGCACCATTTGTTGAAGATGCTGTTCTTTTTCCATTGGATTCTTTGGGCCCCTTTGTCAAAGACCAAATGGCTGTAACTTTGTGGGCTTATATCTGGGTCTTCAATCCTTATCCATTGATCTGTGTGTCTATTTTGGAGCCAGTACCAGGCTGTCTTTACAACTATGGATTTGTAGTATAGACTAAGGTTTGGTATGGTTATACCTCCAGCTGTGTTTTTGTTACTCAGGATTGTTTTTGCTATCCTGGGTCTTTTGTGCCTCCATATGAACTTTGAGATTGTTTGGTCAACTTCTTTAAAGAATTGCTTTGGGATTTTGATTGGTATAGCATTGAATCTGTATATTGCCTTTGGTAGGATGGTCATTTTCACGATGTTGATTCTGCCAATCCAGGAACAAGGGAGGTCTTTCCACCTTCTGGTGTCTTCTGCTATTTCTTTCTTTAGGGTTTTAAAGTTTTCATTGTAAAGGTCTTTTACCTCCTTAGTTAGGTTTATACCAAGGTATTTCATTTTTTTTAG
Source organism: Typhlomys cinereus (assembly GCA_023101885.1). Classification (NCBI taxonomy): domain Eukaryota; kingdom Metazoa; phylum Chordata; class Mammalia; order Rodentia; family Platacanthomyidae; genus Typhlomys; species Typhlomys cinereus. Next base: position 781,047 of record JALPQD010000403.1, read on the forward strand.
GGGCTATAATAAATGATATTGTTTCTCTCAAGGCTTTTTCATTTCTTTCATTCTGTGCATATAGGAAGGCCTCTGATTTTTGCACATTTATTTTGTATCCTGCCACCCTGCTGAACTTCTCAATTAGTTCCAGGAGCTTCCTGGTGGAGTTTTTGGGATCCCTCAGGTATAAGATCATGTCATCTGCAAATAGGGATAGCTTGACTTCTTCCTTGCCGATTTGAATCCCTCTTATGTCCCTTTCTTGTCTTATGGCTTCAGCTAACACTTCAAGTACAATATTGAATAGAAGTGGTGAGAGTGGACAGCCTTGTCTAGTTCCTGATCGAAGTGGGAATGCTTCCAATTGTTCCCCATTGAGCATAATCCTTGCTGTGGGCTGGTTGTATATAGCTTTTATTATATTGATAAAGGTTCCTTCCATTCCCACTGTCTCTAGCGTTTTGATCATAAAAGGCTGTTGGATCTTGTCAAAAGCTTTTTCTGCATCTATCGAGAGTATCATGTGGTCTTGGACTTTGGACTGGTTTACATGATGAATTACATTTATTGATTTGCGTATGTTGAACCAACCTTGTGTGCCGGGGATGAAGCCTACTTGGTCCCCATGAATGATCTTTTTAATATGTTTTTGAATCCGATTCACTAAGACTTTGTTGAGAATCTTTGCGTCTGTGTTCATCAGGGACATCGGCCTATAGTTTTCTTTTTTAAGCGAATCTTTATTAGGTTTTGGGATTAAAACGATATTAGCTTCATAGAAGGAATTTGGTAGTGTTCCTTCCTTTGCTATTTGATGGAACAGTTTAAGGAGTATTGGTGTTATTAACTCCTTAAATGTCTGGTAGAACTCTGTGCTGAATCCATCTGGTCCAGGACATTTTTTGGTGGGAAGATTCGAGATTACTTCCTCATTTTCCTTATATGTTATAGGACTATTTAAATAATTCACAACTTCCTGATTCAATTTAGGTAAGTTGTGTTTACTTAGAAATTCATCCATCTCTTTTGTGTTGTCAAACTTCACAGAGTATAAGTTTTTGAAATATGATGTTATAATTCTCTGGATTTCTTGGGTATCAGTAGTGATAACTCCATGTTCATTTCTAATTTTTTAATTTGGGTTTTCTCTCTCTTACTTTTGTTTAATTTAGCTAGGGGTGTATCAATCTTATTGATTTTTTCAAAGAACCAGCTTTTTGACTGGTTGATTTTTTCTATCGTTTTCTTAATCTCGATTTCAGATATTTCTCCCCTTATTTTGCTAATCTCCTCTCTTCTACTACCTTTGGGATCAGATTGCTCTAGTTTCTCTAAAGCTTTAAGCTGCATTGTTAAGTTGTTTATTTCTGATGTTTCCATTTTATTGACGTAGGCATTAAGAGCTATGAACTTACCTCTTAGAACAGCTTTCATTGTGTCCCAGAGATTTTGGTAAGTTGTATTTTCGTTATCATTCACTTTCAGGAAATCTTGAATTTCCTTTTTAATTTCTTCCTGAATCCAGTTCTCATTCAGCATCATAGTGTTAAGTTTCCAGGAGTTAGTGTATTTTCTCTTGTTTGATGTGTTGTGGATGTCCAGCTTTAGGCCGTGGTGGTCTGATAGGGCACAGGTTAGAATTTCAACTTTCTTGTATATGTGTAGATTCACTTTGTGGCCCAATATGTGATCTATTTTGGACAAAGTTCCGTGTGCTGCTGAGAAAAATGTGTATTCTTTGGTGCGTGGGTGAAAAGTTCGATAGAGATCTGTAAGGTCCATTTCTTTCAGGGTTTGATTAAGTTCCAAAGTGTCTCTGTTAAGCTTTTGACCTGTTGATCTATCCCATGTTGAGAGGGCGGTGTTGAAGTCCCCAAGAATTATCGTTTGGGGATTGATTTCTTGCTTTAGACGCTGTAGGGTTTTCTTAATGAATGTGGAGGGGCCCGTATTGGGTGCATAAATATTCAGTATTTTCAAGTCTTCCTGGTGAATTGTACCTGTGACTAAAATGTAGTATCCATCCGTGTCTCTTATAATTTTCTTTGGTTTGAAATCCACTTTGTCTGATAGCATAATGGCTACCCTTGCCTGTTTTCTGCTTCCATTTGCTTGTAGAATTGTTGACCAGCCTTTTATTTTTAGAGCGTGCCTATCTTTTGTGGTGAGATGGGTTTCCTGCATGCAGCAGATTGATGGATTGTGATTTTTAATCCAAGTTTGTAATCTGTGTCTCTTGATTGGTGAATTAAGTCCATTAACATTTAGTGTTATAATGGAGAAACTATTGTTAATTCCAGCCATTTATTATGTTTAGTAGCTTTTATAAGTATATTGCTTCGTTTTTAATGATGTTATACTTGCCTTCTGTTCTCCTGGATATGCCTGTTTTTTTCTTCACGCTTGAGTATCATTTCTAGCATTTTTTGAAGGCCTGGTTTGGTGGACATGTATCCCTTCAAGTTGTCTTTGTGCTGGAAAATTTTTCTTTCTCCCTCAATCATGACTGATAGTTTTGCAGGGTAAATCAGCCTGGGTTGACATTTTTGCTCATTCAATACTTGAAGTATGTCTCTCCAAGCTCTTCTTGCTTTTACTGTTTCGACTGAGAAGTCATTTGTTATTTTAATAGGTTTACCTTTAAAAGTGATTTGTTTTTTCTCCCTTGAAGCTCTCAGCACCAGTTCTTTATCTTGAATGTGGAGTGTTTTAACTATTATTTGCCGCGGTGTGCTTCTATTTTGGTCGTATCTGTTTGGGGTGCAGAATGCCTCTTGTATATGGATGGGCCTCTCTTTTTTTAGATGAGGAAAGTTTTCCTTGATGATTGTTTGAAAAATTTCCTCAGGGGTGGTATTTTGAGATTCTTGCTCTGGTATTCCATGAATACGCATGTTAGGCTTTTTCAGGGTGTCCCATATCTCTTGGATATTTCTCTCAAGTATCTTTTTGGCTTTAACAACCTCTTCCATTGAGCTGGTTAGTACTCCCACTTTATCTTCAAGGTCTGAAATTCTGTTTTCTGCTTCATTAGTTCTGCTGATAAGACTCTCTGTGGCGTTCTGGGTTGAAGATAACTTGTCTTTTAGCTCAGTTTTAGACTCTGCTTGAGTTTGTTTTAACTGCTCTATGCTACTTTTTGTTTCTTGCACTGTTTTTCTCAACTCCTCCAGATGTCTGTTGTGTTCCTCTTCAAAGCGATTGATTTGATTATGTGATTCCTCCCTGATTTCCTCTTTCATAGTATTGAACATGGTAATGATCATATTTTGAAAGTCTTTATCCTGGGTGGGGCTTTCCTGGCCTTTTTCTGTGGGTTTGTTCTTGTTGGAGTCTAACATTATGGGATTAATTTCTTCAGTGGGAAATTTGTTTACTTGATTGTTGCTTCTCATGGATTTGCACTTTGACTTTGGCATTGTCATTTTAACTCTTAAGATCTCTCAATTTCACTAAACTGAATTATTTGGCCTGGGGTCCTGGTGGGCGGGGCGGGCGGAGACTTACCTAGGTCGTGGGGTGAGGCCCGGCTGGACCGCGCGCGCCCATCCCGACCACCGGCGGAGCGGGGTGGGGTGCAAAGGGGGGATGGGGGCGACGGCGTGGAGCTATTTAACCCGAGGGCAGCTGGAGCGGGGCCCGGGCGCAGGGGGAGGTCCTCCTCGTCCCTCGGCCCCGCGCGCGCGCGGCTCCGGCTGGATGGTGGGAGTCGGAGCCGGGTCCCTGTGTGGCCTCTTGAACTTTATCCATCATAAACAATTCCTCCCTATGTATTATGTAATCAATTCTTTAATGACTCAAGTGTTCAGAATAGTTTCTGAATATTGATTAAAATCCACTGATCATAAGCTCCATTATTTCCAACATGGGTTACTTTTCACATTGAAATTTTGGTTAATATTATACCTACTGTTGATTGTCAGATTGTTTGCATAAATTATATTGAATCTTTATAATAGTCTCCAAGATTGATTATTATTAATGCCATTTTATTTTACAAAAATTTAAGATCTTTTTAGGAAGCCTGGAATAGGTCTCAAAGTTAGTCATATTCTTTTCCTTTTCTCTCCGACTCCTGTTGGGAGGAGCTTAAGGAAAAATAGGTTCATTTTGGCTCACAGTTTGTATGCAAAAGTCCTTCATGGTGGCAAAATTATAGAGCTAGAGAGGCTCAGTACTACTAAACTTATTGGCCCAGAACTATGCTTATGGACCCAGACTGGCCAATGAGACTCCTGGTGGTGTTTAAGTCAGAGCCCCATTGACTAGAACTCCTGAAAAAGTAGCAGCAAACAAGTACTTCTGGGACCAGTGTGCCACCTGACAGAAGAGCCTACTGTGAATGCAGACAGCACAGAGCAGGCAGTTTACATACAGGAAGTCAGAGATGGCAGCATGACTTTTCCACATTTGGAGACATAAGGAGCTAGAAAGCTTGGGCCTACTTCATCATTGACACCCCCCCCATACAATGACTTACCTCTGCTAGCTAGGCCTTATGTCACGAGGCTTTTGCAGTTTTCTAAACAAAGCCATTAACTAGACTATACGTTCAAATTCATGAGTCTATGGGGACATTTCAGACACAATCTATAGCATAAGTGATGAAAGCATTTGAGCGACTATAAAAGTAATTAGTATTTGAATACAGACAGCTTTGATTCTGAAACAAAGCTCTTCTTCCCTTTTTCCTCAACCCCATGGTAGAGGACAATCGAGACTAGACATGTGCTTCATTTTAATCCTCACTAATTACTTCATGCAAACTTTTCACTTGTGCAGTGAATTTACTTTTATTTGACTTGGGGATATGCGAAGCAGTTGCCAGATCTGGGATTACCATCCACAAAAAAAAAAAAAAAAAAAAAAGGCTTTAAAGGTTTGCTTTAGATGAGGATTGGGCTTCTAGGAAACTTAGATTTCTGGAGAGTGTCTTCCATACCTTGATTAGAATGGTTCGCAATACATATATTGCATATATTGTTTCTTTAATCAACATGGTTTATCCTGAATCCAAGCTTTTATTTCTAGAATATGAAGTTTTGATATGTGCTGGGCAGGGTACATCCACATGGCCAATCTGTATCAAAAGCACTGGACACTCTAATAAACTTCCCTAGTAGGCATAAAAAGCATGTCAGTTGATTGCTGGTTTCTTCCACATCATGTTCCATTTATCTTTTCTCTTTGCTCATTTTGTTTTGTATCTTTTGCTACAATAAATCAATGCCATGGTATGAATACATGTAGAATTCCCTGAGCCACTAATCCCTAAATCTGGAATGGCCTTAAAGACTACCAACACTGAGGTTATATGTTTATTTGTTACTGTAAAATTTAATCCTGGGTCATGCTAAATTTTCTAATTATATATGTATATATATTTATACACATATACACATGCACATATTCTTTCTTCAAAACACAGAACTATATTATGGTTGCCTTTTGAAGCCTCCCTCTGTGTTGAGACTAAGCAATTAATCAAAACATTAGGATAGAGCTGCTAAACCAGTTACATATTTTTCTCCGAGTTCTGTTGAAAATAAACATACTTCATTACACTGTTATCTAGACTTTCCTAGAATAGTTTTTGTCATAAAATTCAGACACAGAGGCCAAAGCAATCTAATTCTTTTTTTTTTTTTCTCCTAGGCAGCTATGTTCTAATAAAAAGTAACTGGAGATATCCTGGAATTATTTACTCTGGCTGAGCTAGTTAGTCTCCCTTTACAGTGATCACAGATGATTAGATCTTACTGAAAATGACAACAAATCTATTTAATTGTGTGCAAGCTTTGGGAAGTTGTATCAGTATTAGCATCTTATGGTTCTGAACGTGTGGCAATGTTTTCTCCTTTCAGTAACTAGTCGTTTCCTCACCTCTTATCTCTTGCATTCCTACAAATAATTGGTCCATTTCATCTAAGTTATTAAATTTATGAGTCTAGAGTTATTCCAAATGTTGCTTTATTATTGTGTTCCCCACCCCCATGCCACGGCTGAGCTCACAATTCTGAATGCTGGAGCTGAATGTGCACCACCATGCCCAGCTTTTACAGTGTTCCATCTATAATATCGACAGCAATTGCCTCTTTCGTTTTCTCATACTAATATTAGGTCATTGTATTCCTTTCTTGATTATTCTAGCTAGAAATTTCAATTTTACTAATCCTTTCACAGTCAGCTTTGAGATTTGGGGATTTTTCTCTGCTGTTTTTATCTTTAATCTCAACTCTAATTTTTGTTTAGCTTCTTCTGATCACGTTAAGACAATATTGCTCTCTGTGTATAGATTTAGATATAGATATTATATTTCTTCCTATGATAGTCACTGAGTGTCATCGATTTTCCTCAAAGCCCTCTTTTTGCCATATCTCACAAATTATGAAAAAGCCTGATACCACAAACCAGACCAGGAACCTGTACAAGGAGAGGCCATACTAGTAGGAGCATACTACTAAAGCTTGGCTACGAGAACTTGGTATCGATTGCCTCCTAAATGCTTGTTATTATGCCCATAGCAGCTCTTAGTCCTCAAACAAGAAGATTCTTTTTGTAATGGAAGATGTTTAATACATTTCGCCATTGAAGAGAAAAGATTCCAAGAAGCACTACACCTCCCTGAAAGAATATTGAGGGTTAAAGCCAGGTTGGAGGGGGGTTAGATTGAAGAGGAAGCTACTTTTTCTCAGTAGTATACCCACTGAAATGTCATGCATGCTTCAGCAAGTGTTCAAGCAAACCATGACAGGCAACCCAGATGGAACTCAGTGGACCTCACACACAAAAAAAGACTTAAAAGCAAGAGTGTGACTGGTTGGAAAGAAGGTGCACACTTAGAAAAGGATGGGGTGGATTGGGTAATAAGGAGTGAATAATGACAGAAGCTCATTGTATTCATGTATGAAACTGTCAAAGAATAAAAAGAAATTAATATAAAAGTACTACATCATTGTTTTCACTTAGCTCAAAGTATTTTTTATTTAATTTGAAATTTCTTCTCTACCTCAGATCTAAACATGTTTAATTTCTAAATATTTGGGAATTTTCCAGCTAACTTTCTGTTATTGATTTCTAGTTAGTTCCATTGTGGTCTGAAATTATATTTTATATGAATTAGTCTTTGAAATTTGTTCAACATGTTTTATGGTCCAGAACAGCATCTATCGTGCTAAATGTTCCCCCAAGAGTTTCGGAAGAATGTGCATCCGGCAGTTGTGGATGAAGCACTCCACGGACATCAATCAGGTCCAGTGACGAATGGTGTGGACTAGTTCCTCTGTGTATTGCGGCGCATTTGCCCTGTCAGTCATAACAGAAGGCAATGGAAGCTGATGTATATACTGGATCAATGCATTTGTCCTTACTGTCCCAGGTTTTTCCTGTTTTAACATTATGTTGTATGGTACCTACAGGTTAGATACCATGTATTAGGCAAACTTGTCTTTTTTCTTTATGTAATGCTTTTCTTTATCTTAAACAATCTACTTTGTTCTGAAATTGGCTTTATGTGAAACTAATAAAGTTGTCCTAGCTTTCTTCAGATTTTTGACTAGTATGGCTTGTATTTCTTCATTTCTCTTAATTCTACATCTGCATTTAAAGTGGGTTTATAATATAATAGGAAATTTGGTCTTGTATCTTATCCCGTCTGTAGTTTCTGTCTTGAGAATGGTGTGTTTAGATCACCAATGTGGATTTCTCATGTTTGTAACTGTTTTCTATTGGCTGCTCTTAGTTTTTGTCTTTCATGTCTTTCTGTATGTCTACCATTTTTATAATCCGTTCTATATTTTTAACATATCAATCATATTTTTCTTTTTAAAATTTTTCTTTAAAAAAAAAATTTGGGCAGTTGCACTGGGTTTCCAGTGTGTATTTCCAAGCAACATAAACCTGCTTTCCAGCACCAACACCTGCTCTGCAGGTGTTTCCAGTTCCCCCTCCATGTCTTAAAATACCATTGTTACTTTTGCACTGCAGAGATCATCCAGTGCATCAAAGGGATTATTATTACACAGTGCAATGTACTCTAGCAGTAACACAAAGTTGTATATCCCTAATTTTACTTTCATTTTCTTTACTAAAACTTACTTTATTTGTAGTAGCCATAAGATTCCGATCTATACTTTTTCCTTCTCTCTGAACGACTTCTTTTAATATTTCATACAAGAAAGACATAGTCAACGCAAATTTATTATTATTGAATTACTTTTGGTTTCAAAAAGTCTTTATTTCTCCTTCATTTTTGAAGCATAATTTTTCTGAATACCAAATTGATGAAGTTTCACTGCTGTTTTCATACTATTGTTGTTTCCATGGTTTCTGAACAGAAATCTGATTTGCTCCTATCTTTCTCCTCTCTTTATAAAGCTTTTGCTCTTGATTTCTTTTAACTTTTCCTCCTGGCTTTTTGAAGGGTGAACATGTCACGCCTAGCTGTAATCTTTCTTTTATATTTGTCCAATATCATGCTATCTGAATTTCCTGGATCGGTAGCTTGGGATGCATCATTTTTTTAAAGTTCTAAGTCATTACTATGCCACATATTTTCTTCTGTTCCTGTCTTTTTCTGAAGTTCTTGCATTCCCACAGCAAATCGATCACATCTTGTGATTTTCCCACAGTCCTTGAGCATTCCATGCCTTTTTATTATTTTCCCATTTCATTTCAATAAGGGATGTTTCTACTGATGTGCTTTCAAGTTCACTGACATTTCCTTCGTGTGCCAGTCTACTACTCCTGCGTGCCTCACAGGCTTTCTTCTGTAGGTTGCAACATTTTGGGCTTCTTGAGCTCCCTGCGAAAACTTTCCTTGACTTTTTATTTCTCTGTTTATATTACCCAGCTATTATTCCATAGTATCCACTTCTGTTAAGCTCTTCATCATATTATAAGTCATTGTCATTTTAAAGTGTTTATCTGAGAAGTTTATATCACACTGGAATTTGGCTCTGTTCTTTCATTGTTGCTGGGTCTGCGTTCGGTTGGTTTGATTGGTTATAGTCTAGGTTAACCTTGAACTCAATAGGTAGCTTAAGATGGTCTTAAACTCCTGACCTTCCTACCTCTCCCTTCTGAGTTCTGAGATTAGAACTTGAGCTTTGAGCTTTCCTACATACTTTTTTGAAAATAAAACTTGAAGTCACAACTCTTTTAATTGTAATCATTCTGTAATTCTACATGATTCCCTTCTGCTAAGAGCTGTGAGTCTCTCTAGTTATCTGTTTCTCCAGGATGGGCATCACTTTGCCCTGTGACCGCTCCAGGGACGGAAGGAGAGCCACTGACATGGGCTGGTCCCCCTTATTTCTTATGAGCATGGCAATGATGGTTGACGTGATGTCAGAACACAGCTGGAACTCGTCCCTTGTCCCACAATCTCTACAGTGAGAATAGACAACATAGATCACACTGTTGCCTTTCTTTTTCACTTCCAGTCAGATTTCCTTGAACCTTTAGATATAGATTGATAACAAATGTTTCGTATTCTTCCTTAGTTCTTGCTATAGGCTGAAATGCTGTGTGTCACTTTCTCTGCCATGTTCAGATAATATGATTGTCATAGTTAGGCACAGTTGTCAACTTGACAGCTGAAGATTTGAGCTCTGGGCACATTTGTAGAGAATTAGTGGTTGAGTTAAACCTAGAGCAAACCTGCAGGAGATTGTCTAGCCGATGGGGAAGGTCCAGCCCATGGTGGATGGGATTAGACCCTGGAATAAAATACAGACAGCTGGTTGAGAGAGTTGACATCCTTGTGTACACTTGACCAGACATGCTGATCTGACAAGTAAGGATTGTCCCTCTTTCAGACATTATATAGAGATGGTGTGGCCAGTTCTCTTGGCCCGGGTATTGGTGCATACTCTCCTGTCAAGCTGGACTATGAACTGTAACCAGATTACTGTAAGAAAATAAACCCCTTGTTCCCTTAAGTTGTATGATGGTGATTGATCAGCAACCACGCAGGTGAACTACTACAATGACACTTTGTGAATGTCATTCACTGAATGGAAGCTTAGTAAATGAATTTAAAAAAATAATTTATAGGACAAAGACTGGTAGAAATGATAGATTCTAGTGACACTGTTTATTTTGTGCCTGCCTTCCCCAATATCTTACAGAGTTAGGCATTAACCTTAGGTCTCCATTCCCAGCTTTGGTATCTATGCCTTAATCTATATTTATAAAGCCTACCCGGAACCTAGCCAGGGAGCCCCCCTGGTAACTTTGAATAAGCCCCAGTATCTTGACTCTGGTACCGACTATATGTAACATTATCTGCATTGGCAGTAAGGGTCCATTTCTTGTAAAGATGAGTTGATTTTCCTGCTGCCTAACAATCACTCTGAAGACAATGCAGCCAAAAGGGCTTGGCCCATATGGATGGAAAGACTGGCACTGCCTGGGCATGTCAGACTCTTTCTGACATCTTTCCCAAGCTGTGGGCCACGAAGATTGGGTGGGATTTTCACCAAAGGTACAAGTTGAGTCTCTGCTGCAGTCAATGAAAGCAGCTTACGTCCACATGATAATCACCTTGTAAAACAATCACTTAGCACATCTGGCTGAAGGCTGGATGTCCAGATCCACCTAGACAGGAGTTTAGCTTCTTCCCCGCCTGACACTGGCATGAGCTCTTGTCTGTCTCCCTCTCTGGACAGTGTTGTTCCCTGTTTGGGATGCCTGGTCTTCGTTTCCTTGCCTAAGTTCTTCATTCTTGAGAATCTGCCCCAGATTCTCTCTGTATCTTTCACGACCCCTCATAGCTGATGTTCAGGGAAATGAAGTGATGTTCTGTCTCAACCTCTTGTGAAAACACAAACAGTGTTCTTAGCTAATCCTCCTGAGCTTATTCTCCTGACAGGAAATCATTATATATCCACCCACTTGCCCCTGTATACCTTGATCCTTTGGGGATGGTGTTTCTTACATCATGTGCCTGCAATCTACTCTCAGCACCCACCACATAATGAAAGATCAATAAATATTCCTGGGATGAATACATAATGACAGAATGGGAGAGGTCTGTGGTACTTGGAGGAAGAACTTCTCTGAAGTGTGCGAGCTCTGCGTCGACCTGGAGACATCCTGCTGCTAGCCAGCTCTCACTGCCCTCCCATCAAGACTGAGAGACAGTCATTGTCAGCGCCTACATTCATTCATTAATGAAGGGCCTTTGACCAAGGGCAGATGCCCACCAGCTTGAGAACAGGAAATCATTCTTCTTAATTGGACTTCCTTACTAAGAGGTTCCCTTGTTGCAACCAAGCACTGAAGAGAAAGAAGGCAAGTTTAGAAGGCTACACATTCAGTTCCTCTCTTGGTGTGGTGCCATCTGGCTGCAGTGGGCACCACCAGATGATGGAGCACTGTGGGAGTGTTGTCTCTTGTAGTGTCTCAGGAAAAATGTGCATGTCCGGGCCAGAGTCCTACATTCCACAGTCCTGAACAGACACACACACAGCCAGAGCCCGTAGATGCCTGTTTATGCCTGTATAATTATAACTGGCACCCTCAAGGATTCCAGCTGGATAGGAAGTGATATACACCTTCCATACATTTTACACCCATTTAAACAAATCCTTCATATCACCTTTGATCGTAAACACTTTTATTCTTAATACTCTGTATTTCGAGCACTTTATAAACAACCACAATATCTTTATTCCACTTAACAAAATCCGTAGTTTCTTCATATTATCAAGTATATAGATGGTGTGAAAATTTCTCTGATTGTTCCCTAAATACTTTTGTAGAATGAATGTATGTAAGTCAACCATTTCATATAGTCCATTTGCCCATTAAAATGTCCACTAAGTCTCACCTTGTTGTTTTTTTTATTGTTTACTTCATCTCTTATCTTTTCTAATCTCCTATTAATTTGAATGCTCAGCTTGATTGTTCTCTAAACCCTCCTACATTCTAAATTTGATATCTTTATGCTAACACATTACTTCATCCCCTGATATCCTATAAACAGTGGATAGATCTAGAATTCATATTATTTATAGGTCCATTTTTTGTAAGAATATTTTATATGGACTTCTTATTGTATCATATCAGGAAAAACTGAATGTCTAATTTCCTTTCTTTTTGTAGTCTTAGGATTTATCAGTGGTTTGGGGGTGTTGTCGCCCTTATCCATCCATCATAACAAATCCACCCACTTTCACATAAAGGTTCCAGCAGGCCTAAACTGTTTATTGCCCAGTGGGACAATAAGGCCCGTTCTTTCTGTAAGGAATAAAGGATTAGATTTTCTTTTCTCTCATTTCTTCTATTTATACAAAACAACACTATTTATAGATACAATTATTTGATTTTAACATATGTATGAATTTTAGTGGAAATTATATTCATTTTCTTCTTTTTAACTATAATATTTTTAGAATAATGTGTTAGACATTACAATTGACCAATGATAGTTTCATTTTTTTAAATTATAAATAGAGTGGATTCATAAAAGTTTTAAACATTAGCATTGGATTTTTAATCCTTTACAGTATTACTTCTGGTGTATAAATCATCCCACTTGAGCCAACAGAAGTCTTTCAGGCTGAAAGTACATAAAAACCCATCTTCCACAATTTTGATTCCAACATTGAATCAATCATTTCTTCAAAAAGCCAAGAACTATTATTGAAAATGTATATGCAGAGTTCACAACCTGAATCCTAATGGTGCTAATTAGGATTCTCTTTAGAGAAGAAAGAAAACATCAGAAATCCTTACTAGTATTTCTTACTATTTTAAATCCTGAAGTTTTCCTTTAACTCCTATATACATTTCAAAAGTAAAAATGCAAAACCAAGACCTCCCTAGATGTTAGTACTTGTAAAAAAAAAAAAAAGAAGAAGAATGGTTACCACAACCTACTTTTCTGGCCAAGAAGCTAACACAAATGAATTTTTTGTACTTCAAACTTGATCAGTAATTTTTGCTTCACATGACATCAAACCTAATAATAAAGCATTTAACGAAAGCCTAATGACATCATCGAGAAAAGAATGAAAGCTGCATGAAGTGGAGAAACTGGAGATGATTAATTACAATTGTATTAGAAACAGTTTAATGTCTGACATATGGATCCAAAAATAGCTATCCATAGATTGAACAACATCATATCGGGACAAGTGGATCTGCAAGGGCCTGCAAAGGTCACTTGAATAAATGATCTGATGAACAATGGTACAATATGATATTTTAGAAGTAAAATATTATAAAGAGTAATGTTGGGGCTTGGTGTATTCTCAGAGAGGAATAGCTACTGATACATATAACCCTCTTAAGTAGATTTATATAAATCAAACAAATGCTGTTATTAAATTAAATTCCCTAAAGAATACGGCCTGGAAATAGGAACAAACTTAACTTTTAAGGAAATTGATAATTTAATTTTCGAGTTCAATTTTCCAAGTGTCTCTTACCCTCTTTTCTCCTCCCTCCCTCTGTGTGTATGTGTGTGTATAGAGGAGGGAAGAGAGAGATGTTAAAAAAGTAGTAAAAAAGTATCTTAGTAAATTTAAAGAAATTTAAAATTCACTCCATCTCCAACATTTCCACTACATAAACCACACAGTGTGCTGATTTTGTGTTCGCAAACATATGTAGACACACACCTGAACATGAATACACAATTACATTCTGCCTGGTAGGGAACTGAAGTCCACAACCAAAGTCTCCCTTTTAGTGTTTCTCTGGGGCTCTGTGGATAAGGAAGGAGCAGGGCTCAGATTCCAGGGACTCGAGCTGTGGTCCCTGGCAAGATCAGATTAGAAGGACGTCTGAGCTACGGTCCTCATGGGAAGAAGAGGCAGATTAAATTTTTGATTTGAATTCTTTATCTTATTGGGAGAGACATAAGAAATGATGAAGAAACAGCTAATTACAAAAATAGAATGCGAAAGCCGAAGTCTCCAAGGAAGTCGCAGGAAAATTCATTGGCTGGCTCTCCACACCAGGGAGTTTTGTCTGCTGGACATTTGGGACCATTTAAACCAGTACACACTCCACGATGCACTTGGACTTTGCAGCTTTTCTACCATGACAAAGGCAAGGCAAAGAACACCAGGGGATTAATCAGGGACAGGCGTAATTAAAACCAGACGGAATAAACGGCCCAGAAGTCAAACGAATTAAAATCTAAGAACAATTTCCACAGAAAGGAGGAAAGTGCAATACGCTGTGTTGGGGCGTTTCACTGCAACAGGTCTCACTGTCTGCAAGCCTTCCAGGCTTCCAGAGAGGTTTGTAAGTAAAGGCGACACAAGGGGCCGGCCATGCCCCACAGTCATACAGTACTGTCAAAAAGCCTTCACAGGCTCATTCATTCTGAGGCCACAAAATAGCAAACATCCCGCAGAGGGACGTGGGTCTGTGTTTCGGCACTTGTTCCCCTGGGTGCTTTATCAACTTGATCGGATGCCTTGTGGGTATTTTGACAGGATTCCTTGCCACCTTCCAGGAGATAAGCAGTCCTGTGCCCACTTTACCAAGGATAAGAAGGATGAGATTGTGGAACTCATTTTGATTTTTTCCTTTTTGGATTGCACAGCGTAAAAACCTTCAGTTGGGAGTGGAGCTCAGAGGCCAGGAAGACTGAGTGTACCCCTTTATGCCACCCTGAGCAGTCCGTTTCTCTCTGCGGCCATGTTCCTGAGCTTGGGTGTTACCAAGAACCTCTGCAGACAGCGACTTCTCACACATGACATCAGAGCGCTTGAAAGAAATTAATAAAAACCAGTGCCCTGCCATCCACTCAGGTGCCCATGCTACTGTCCGAGTGAACAGGTGAGTGAATCAGAGACAGAATTTTTATCCGGCCCAAACCAAGATGCTTGACTAGTTGTTAATATATCTGATCTTCAGCTTTAGCTACAATGGGGGAAGAGATTCCCCCTTAATCGCTCAGAGGAGTGTGGAAAACAGACCGTGGGACAGTGAGTTATCGTCAGACAGTAATAGTCCACGCCTGTGTCCTCCTCAGGACATCTGCAGCAACCTCATGTTACCAGAAATGCAAATGCTCTGCATTTTCAAGTACTTTAAATTCGGGGACATGTATTTGGTTTCAGCTGCCTGGAAAGGCAACCAGGTATCTTCCAGTCTCATTACAGAACCTGAAGATCTGTGGCTTGGAATGTGTCTGTCCTGTAGTAAGGAGCCCAGCTCAGAACTCAGAAACTCCTGTTCACCTCCTGATGCATGACGGCAGAATAGGTTCCTGCGGACAGGGACTTCTAGAGAGGAAGACTACGTGACTAGAAATAGAGCAAAGCATGAGGAGCCATTCTCTCTCACACTTCAGTGAGTGATGATTGTGCCCCAGGGACTGGAAAAACACTGTGGATCAGATAAGACTTGAATATGTCTCCAAGAGCTCATGTACGGGAAGCTTGGACAGCGATAGTGTTATGGAAGTATTGCTGTGATAGTATTAAGAGATGGTGGAAACTTTGAGGCATGGAGTCTAGAAGAAACTTAAGTCATTTGGATTAAGGTAGTAGTACTCATAAAGCCTCTGCTAGTTTCTGTGAAAGCAGATTTTTAATTAAAGCCAGCCCTTCAATCAATGCGGCTTCCTGTCTCAAATCTTCCACACATTCTCCCACCACTATGCTGTCACCAGTAGTGGGTGTCTGGACCAAATGTTTCCAGGTTCTAGGTGACGTCCATAAATGTGATGTAGCATATGTGCTCACATATCTCACACACACACACACACACACACACACACACACGCACACGCACACGCACACGCACACGCACACGCACACACACAAGATAATAACAATTAAAAATAAAGGAAATAATCTTAGTTTGGAATAATACAAGGAAAATTCTCATCCCATGAAAACTGAGCTCATGCTTCTCAGAAGGCCTCATTCAGCAGGTCCAATTCATTCCATATGTAAACTGGTTCTATAGACATCACTGCTTGTGCTGTGGCCCTATGGATCCTGAAAACAAAATGCATCCTGGTCCCTCCTAGCCATGTCCCGCTCACCACACACACGCACACAACACACACACACATGCACATACACAGACAGACACACACACCTGAGGCTTTCCGTGATCCTGGCACATAATAAATCCTTGTGAACAAGGTGCATTTCATACAACATGAAAATAATCAAGCCGATTCAGATTTGGCCTCTGTTAAACAAAATCTTTGATTCTCTTATTTGACTTGGGGAACCCAGCAAAGGGCCTTACAAAGCATAAGAAAAGGCAAAAAAAAAAAAAAAAAAAAAAAAAAAAAGGCTCTTCTGTGTGCTTAAACAATCTAGAAAGAGTTTTGAACTCCCCAGGTTCTCTCATTGGGGTTCCTGGAAGGTAATGCTAGTTTGTGGGGACTTCATAGGTATCAAGGACAGTTTCTTATATGACGACTGGCAGCACATGAGAAACCCGAGAAGTCCTTTGGAGGGTGGACAGGAACGCATACAAAGACAAAGGAGTCTGCTCTTACAGCAGCCTGGCCTGACAGAAGCCCTGTAGGCTGTGTCCCCCCATAAAGTGGGGTTGGAACAGCATATATGCATCAAGGAAAGGCCCTGGAATCTAATGGCTTAAGATTCTACCAAGTATAGGTCTTCCCAAATACCCCTTCTTAAGTCATGTTCTGTCCAAACTTCCTGTCTTGGTCAGTGCAGGTCAAAGTTTAAACGGCCACCCATAGCTCTCACGCTGACAATCCCACCCTGAATTCCAGATGCATGTTCACGACAGGCTGGAGGTCTCCCTGGGGAGTCTGACAAGCCTCTGACTTAATGTGCTCCAAATTCAGTTCCTAATGAGGCTGCCCCACCAGCCAGGTGCTGATACAGAGCCCCTCAGCTTACCAATGTCTCTGTTCCCCCCTCCTAGGCCATATCAATGAGCAATTCCTGTGGGTTCCATCTGAAAATTCTTCCCACATTTTGACTACCTGCCACCACCCCTCATTGCCCAATGCCAGAGCAACCATCCTTGGTAGCGTGCACTGTTAAAGACCACTTTACCTTGTGATCTCAATCCTGCCCTTGTCACATATGCCAGTTCTCCACAGCGGACCCCAGAACAAGCACTGCACAAAGCCAGCATCCTGGAGAAGTCAAAAGAAAAAAAAAAAAAAAAAGTCTGCCTTCCCGCAGCCATGAAACTAGAGAAGGGGAAGCCCAGCAACACAGAGGACCAGAGAGAAACATGAACAACTGTTTCCAACACAGCAGGAGAGTCAGCCGAACTCAGGTGCAGTTCACTCAAGTCAGCCCCCTGCTATACCAGGGGAGCCTTGGTGCTTCCTGCCCAGCAGCTATAAGCAGCATCTCCCTGGCCTGGATAGAGCAGCACAGCAGAGCACCTGCACTGTCCCTCTGACTAGAAATGAGGGGACTGTTCCACCCCAAGACCTGATGGAAATGAAAGGAACCTACGAAGACAATGCTTTTTCCATTTTCATGTGTGCATGTGTATACGTGTGTATATGTGTATGTGTATATGTTGTGATGTACATGTGAGTTTGTGGGGGGGGGTGTGCGTGCATATGTCCCTGTGCAGATGAGGATGTATGTGTTTGGATGTCCAAGGGTGGTGTCAGGAATCATCTGATTGTTCTTCTACCTACTATTTTGAGGCCTAGTCTATAAATTCAGAGCTTTCCAATAAGGCTAGTCTGGTTAGCCAGTTTGCTCTGGGCATAAAATGCTCTGCCTTCTAGGTCTGGAATTACAGGGACTTCTATGCATACCTGGCATTTTATGTGAGATCTGGGGATCCTGAACTTTGATCCTTTTTCCTTGTTCAACAACTACTTTAACCACCGACTCAGCTCCCCAGCACCTAAGATATAATTCAAATGAGATCTCTAGTTTTAAAGAGATCTAAGGTTTTGATTTCAATTTAAAAAAAAATCGTGCATGATCCCAATAACTAAAAAGAATCCAGGAGAATAAGAAAGTACTCTATAGACACCAATGCGAGGTGACAGAGACATTAGGATTATCTATCAATTGCTTCAACTAGCAATTAAAAAGTAACCCGAAGCAAATGAAAGCAGACATTTCAGTAAAGAAATACAAACTCTTACCCAAAGAGTAAACAGAAAAAAAAATCAACTAAGTTTGCCAAACTTCAAAGTATAATCATAAAGTTAGAAACTTTAGTGAATAGGTATAATGGAAAAAATGAAGAGGACCAAGAACGAAACCAGCAAATTTGAAGACAGCATGGTAGAAATTCTCCCCAACATAAACAACATAGAGGAACTAGTCTGCAGCACCTAGTAGAGCCCCCTGGAAACACAGGGCTGTCATATGTAATCCAGGGTTAGGCCAGGAGGATGGTCTTCCCCCACTAGGAAGAGGGAGAACTCTCACTGCCACGAATCTGTACTTACTACCTCAGGCCATGTGGAAGTTTGTGCCACTATGGTACTCTGCCAGCAGGAAGGTTATCACCAGCCGAGCCCCAGTACCACGACCCAGACACATGATCCCAAATAGCACCCTGCTTCAAGTATTTCATAGAATGTTGAAAAACAGGCTAATACACAAGACAACTACGAAAGCATTGATTGCACGTGTCTCTACTACAGATAAGCATATGGAAACCACATTGTTTTAAAAAAAAACATCATTTATAAAATCATCAAAATCTAAAATAAATACTTGAGTGCAAACCGAGCAAAACATGTACAAGATGTTGTGCTGAAAAACTGCAAATGTTGATGAAAGAAAGCAAAGAAAGACTGAGAAACTGGCTCAGAGGTTAAGCCTTTGCCTCACAAGCAAATGGACCTGAGTGCAGATCCCCAGATCTCATGTGAAAAGTACTTGATGGATATGGTGACCGTCTGTCAGTTTAACCCTGAAAAGCAGAACCTGGGAAACCCTAGAGCAAAGCAATAAGGAGGTTGAGCAATTCAGGATGATTCCCAAAGTCACCTTGGGCCTCCATAGGCACACATACTCAAGTGCCCCCCGGTACTATATTCACACAAAACACACTCACACACACACACACACACAACAAGAAAAGAAATCAAAGAAGATCTAAATAAATAGAGTTATGCACTGTTACCATTGATTGGAAGATGTGGTTTTATGTAGAGCTAGGTAAGTCTATCATATAATTTGTGCAAAAATCCATATAGAACAATTAAAACTCATCTGAAAAAGAAAAAAAGGTAGAAGTTCCCCACTGCTCTGTGGAGTGCTGCAGCAGTCAGCGTATGTGAGATATTCACACAGGTCAGCGGAACAGACGAGAGAACAGAGAACTAGACCTGCACAACTACGCTTCTCTATAGACGCTGTTGCAGTTCATCTGCATGGTTGCTGATAAATGATCATCAAACAGCTTAAGGGACCAAGGGGTTTATTTCCTTGTGACAGTCTGGTCCAGCTTGAAGGGAGAGCACGCACCAGTAACAGGGTCAAGGGAACTGGCCACCATCACCACATAATGGCTGAGAGATAGACGATCCTTACTTGTCAGACCAGCATGTCTGGCCAAGTGAACAGAAGGATGCCAACTCTCTCAACCAGCTCTCTGTGATTTATTCCAGGGCCTAATCCCACCCACCTTGGGTTGGGTCTTCCCCAGCAGCCAGACAATCTCCTTCAGGTTTGCTCTGGGCCTAACTCGACCACTAGTTCTCCACAAATGTGCCCAGAGCTCAAAGCCTTAACTGTCAAGTTGACACCTGTGTCCAACCATGACAGATACCAACATGACATTTTTCCTAAGAGGCATGGTAAATATGTCAGACTACTTCATTCTGAGCTCTTGGGGCTTTCTAGTTGAGAAAAATTAGAACATAGGACAAAGGAGAAGACCCATAGGAGGTGGTTAGACTTGAAATGGAAGCTCTTTGGTTCCTACTTGTTTCACATAGCACATTGTCCAGCGCCTCCAGGGCACAGTGCACACAGACTGAGGACTCGCAATCAGGAGCCCTGACTGGGGTCCCATTCAGGCCAAAGGTGACTACGCCTATGCCAGGTGGCTAACATCTCAGCCCTTCTGCTTCACAGATACCATGAAACATGGAGCCCAAAGTGCTGTGTGCATCACGTTCTGCGGTCCTGTCAGAAGCAGGAGTGGGAGCTTTCATGAGCTTTGGTGCAGGTGACCTGCTCCTGGATGCAGGGAATTAACCAACTTGGAGTTTCACTTTGCAAAAGGCATTGCCTCTGCAGGGACCTTTAATCTAGGTGGGGAGGGCAAGAAATTCCCAACTTCTGCCCTCTGGGCCTTGATTTCACGAGGCATCTCAGACACTTGGGCAGAGGTAGACCCAGCTGGGTGAGTCTGGGAAAGAAGCCCCAAAGGCCAGAATGGCCCATTAACAGCATTTGTGGTGTTTCATGCAAATTAAGGTCAGATGCTGGAGGTCTTTGGGGCTGGACATGTGTCCTTAATCACCAAGCAAAACAGTTGCTCTCGTAGTAGAATTTACCAGGACTTGCCTTGTTTTAAAGTGTGGTAAAATATGCATCAATTTACCATCCCGACTATTTTTAAGTGCAGTTCAATGACATTAAATCAACTCACATTGTTGTCTAACCATCGACTCCATATGTCGCCATAACCTTTTCAGCTTCCCAAACCATAGCTCTATACCTGTGAAACAGTAACTCCTCATCTCTTCTTTCCACAACCTCCAGGAATCACAGCTCTTTTCTCTACGGATTTGACATCTATAGGTACTTCATGGAAACCGAATTTTATATTACGTGCCCTCTTGTGTCCTGGCTTATTTCACTTGGTCCTTGAACCTCACATATGTTATGCATGTCTACTAATGGTCTCTCTTCTTAGACTAAATAATTCTCTGATATATGGATATGCTATGTTTCGTTTATTAGTTCATTCACCAGTGGCACTGAGTTGCTTCCACTTTGAACTTTTGTGGATACTGTCCGCATGCACACAACTGTACAAATATCTATTTGAGGACCTACTTTTGATGCCTAAAACATTCTTAGCATTCTTTTAATCAGTAAAGCTTAAGTTGCACCCTGATTAGGCCTGAAAATCCAACCCTAAGGCTCCTTTTAAGATTCTCTAAAGTCTTGATTTCTTCGTCTTTACGAGCCTCATGGCTTCCTCTTGTAGAAGTACACAGGCAAAGCCATAATTTAGTCTGCTGAGACCCCTACCTAAGCCTCCAAAAGATTCATTTTAGTCACTAGCAGGAAAGGAAAGGGGCACTTTCAAAAAAGTAGTTTGCGTATGGGGGGGGGGGGTAGGTATCAAGTAAGTCTGCCCAATGGGAGCGGAAAGAATACTGTGAACCCTTTGAGCTAAAATCCTGAAGATCTCAGGAGACCGTAAAATCTAATGGGCAGGGGCTGGCAGGTTATAGTTCAGTGTATGAGCAGAAGTCGCTACGAACCAACTGAATTTTACAGTGGGACGCACCACCAAGCAAAACTAACCCAGAGCCCATTCTGGAAGATCAGCCCTATGTGCCAGGAAGCCCCCAACAGTTTCAGTCTTCCCGGTTCAGAAGATAAGTGAGGCAGTCACTGTATTGATTAGGAAGTTTACCGATGGGGAGGTTACATGGGGAATCTAGCCACAGATAACACGACAATACCTGTGTGGCCCAGAAAGCAGGCATCATGCCTGGCTAGCAGCAGAATGAAGCTCTGTCCAGTCCCCTGCCAGGGACCCCTTGCCCCCCCCCCACACACACACATACACACACTGCTGCACAAGTTGGAGTCAGACCCAGAGCCTGGGGAACATTTGGTCCTCACAGTGGGGATCATGGCAGGGGTGTGGGAATGGACAATGACTGAATGTCTGCACAATACATTGCCGCTGCTGAATGAAAATTGCTGGAATTTTTTATCTCTTGATACTCCAAGGGCACAAAAAAGGGACTTGTTTGTTTTCCCTGTGTCTCGCTTGGCACCCGGCATGGGAGCCCTGGCTGAGACCGTCCCCCTTGAGCCACACAACGCCTTGCTTGCGCTTTTCTGTTTATTTGTTTTTGCAAGAATGGAATGGCACACAGGAGACGGGCCTGGCTTGTCCTCACTCTATATTTCTCCCAGATTTTTTTTCCTCCGTGTGGTCAGCTTCGTTGGCACAGTGACACACAGTGAGGAATCTGGCCTAGACACATCTTGGCCAAAGCCCAGACAGCCAGAAACTTCAAGCAATCACAGCTTCCCTTACAGCTCAGGTAAAGACCCTCATGCCGAATATTTGTTTCCTTCTTTTGCTGTCGCTAAAACCCAGAGCACAATATTACCAAATAAAATTCAGCAATATATTAAAGGCATCATAATGACCAGAAGAGTTTATCCCAGAAATGCAAAACTAGTGCTTTATTGGAAAGCTAACCCATGAAATCTGCCATATTTATAGGAAGGGGAAAAAAAATCACATCATATAAATGACTATAAAATAAACATCGAAAAATCGATCTTGTCTATAAAGGGGCCTTTTGGTTTTTTTTAGAATCTTTCTTAATTTATATATTTATTTATTATTTATTCAATTGTGCGTGTATGCGTGTGCGCGCGTGTGTGTATGTATGTGTGTGTGAATAACCACAGACGAATTCCGGAACCACCATGGACCACCTCCACCTTCTCCTTGTTTACTCTGCCCGGGGATTCACAGGCTCCGCCATACCAGGACCAGAAACACAGGCCACCCCGCTCTTGCCCAGCATCTATACGTGGGGTCTAGGATCTGAACTCAGGACCTTCTGCCTGCAAAGCAGAGGTTTAACCCGAGCCACCTCTCAGCCCCCCTTTTGTTTTTTTTTTTAAAAGAGCATCCAAAACACTGCTGTGTCGGTTGTCTTTTCCATTATAACAAAGTACCTGAAACAAGCTAACTTTATAAAGAAAAGATGCGTATTGAGCTTGTAGGTTTGTTGCGGGGGTTTTTATGTCCAGTTCTTGTGCTTGGAAATTGAAGATTGAGACCAGAACATGTGTGGAGGATTAAGGCAGATTTTATTAGAACAGAGAAAGAATGAAACTCACAGACATGGAGTCTATGAGGAACAAGAAGTGAAAGATGGCTGGCAGGGTCAGGGGTATTTATTTATAGGGTTAGGCTTGCCGGAGAAAAGTGGTTTTTCTTCAGTGGTTAACTCCAGTTTCTACAAACCTGATTGGAGCTTTTGGTCTTCTATATCTTGTTGGTGGGTGATTAAAACCAGTTCATCCAGATTAGCATGGTGGGTTCTTTCACAATAATCCCAACAGTGGAAGATGTTCTTCAAAGACCTTCCCAGCCTAAGGTTCAAGTGCATAGTGCTGGCTAAACTTGGTTCAGCTGAGAATCTTCTTTCTGACAGAATCTTATAGTGTGTAGATAAGCATTACATGATCAGAAACGGTTCCTTCTTCTTAAAAAAATCAGAATTCAATAATGCAGGCTCTGTCATATACATCATTAGAACTTCATGAATCTAATCATTTCCCAAAGCCCCACTTTAAAATGTCATACTTGGGGGTGGTGATGGCTGGAGATATGGCTCAAGGGTTAAGACTCTGCCTCAGCAAGCAAAAGATCCTGAGTTCAGATTCCAGGTCCCACATTAAAAAAAAAAACAAAAAACCAGTCAAGCAGAAACGGTGGTTGTCTGCACTTCTGGCCCTGGTGGGTGGAGCCTGGGAAATTTCAGAATGAAGCAAATAGGAGATAGAAGCAATCCAGTGTGACTCCCAAAGTAACCCTTGGTCCTGCCCGGGACATACAGTGTCCTCTTATACACACACACACACACATACACACACACACACACACACACACAAGCTAAGTAAATAAAATTTAAAAAATTAAATATCCTAGTTGTGTTATATTTCCAACTACTCAACACCATTCACATATGATTTTGGAATTAAGCACCTGTGTAAATCAGAAGTAAACCACATTCAGTACAGCAAGTGCCCTGGCATGTGAAGGCAAATATCAGCTGTGAACATGCACTCTGAGATCCTTTTGTTATATGAGAATCAATGAACAGCAGTCTCAGAGGTTAGGAAATAGCTTGTGCAGTAAAGTACTTGCTGTATAAGCATGAGATACTGAGTTGATCCTCAGAGACCATGTTAAATGAATGAATGAATTAATGAATTAATAATAAACAAATAAATAAATGAATAAATAGACAAATAAATAAATAAAGCTAAGTGGCACAAGCTTGCAATCCAGTTGCTGGGAGGCAGAAATAAGGCTAATCGGTCTAGCTAAATGCATGACTCCCTGGTCCCAGTGAAAGAAAGACCATGTCTCATTTAAAAAACAAACAGTGAAGACAGCAGTTATGGAGGAAAGATACCTGAGATTATCCTCTGGTCTCCACACACATGCATATACATGTACATGCTTGCATACCCCTCTATGCATGAGCATGTGCACACATATACACATAAAATAATAGTAACAAACAACAATAATAATGATGATGCAAAGAAGTTGATTGACTGAAGGGAAACTTCCAGAAATTGCAGTTATCTGACATCTAGGTTCTGCTCTCTTAAGGATCCCCTAACTGCACAGGAACAGAAAATCATTAGGTGGATCAGAAATTTCCAGAGAATTAAAACTGGATTGTGGTCCTCCCCTCTCTGCCCTGACCCATGTTTGTAACTTGGTTCATAATCTGGGGTGATATTCCCTGTCTCGTTGCAGGTCCTAATATCTGGCAAGAGGATTTTTCCCCGCTGCTCTCAAAAGCCTTCAGCTTCTTCCTCCCAGCCTTCTCTTGTTCTTCCAACATGCCTATCACCCTGAGTTTTCCACAGTAAAATCCCCTGTAACTCTAGGCAATTAATCTGACCCAGCCGTCTTTGGAAACCTCTGTTTTAAAAAGCCATGATTCATGTTTCTCTCACATACCATTTAAGTGGAACCTACAGAGACGCAAACACACATTGGGCCAAGTGGAGAAGAAAACTACCTTTTATTATTTTATTTAAGGAAGAAATTACAAATTCAGTTCACAAAAAAAGTGACCAAAACCCCCCTACTTTTTAACCCTTAAACTTTTCTCGATGTTTATGGCCCACCATAAATTTCTTAAAAAGGCAACCGATGCAGTAAAACCATCACAACAAAGCTGGAACAAATATGCAAGCTCCAGCAGAGGCCAGATTTATGGTCAGAAATATGGAGTGTGTCTCAGCGGGGGCAGGTCATGAAATAGTATGAGCTAATATTGGGGGTGTGAAAACAGCTATTGTTGTTTGGTTAACGAAAGTCACACAATTAAGCGATTCTCAAAAATCAATTAGCCATATGTTGTAAGCAGGATGACATGTTTTTATAACTTCTCCCTGGATGTTTTATTGCCAGAGGATGCTCATGTGGGCATTAGAACAAGAAAATAAAACACCAGCCAGAGAGTCAAAGTGCAGAGCTCCAGCCATGATTAATTAAGAGTCGGTCCAAGAATGGATGGGGTCGCCGAGCAGCCAGCATGGTCCTTGAAAGGATTCCCTCCCTCCCAGTGCCCCTCATTCTGCTGCAAAAAGCCAAAGGTCACCTCTTCCACCTCCACGTCTCCGTGTTTTCTCTGTTCTTTTTAACTTAGCACAGATACAGCTGTGAAAACGGGATATTCCATCTGAACTACATATTTATGCTTCTGCCCAAACAGTTCCAAAGAAATGTCATTTGAAAAGCTCTCGCAGAACATGAGAAGCAGATTTCTCGGGGTGAGGACCTGGTGGTGGCACGCCGTTGTCGAGGAGGGATTGTGCCTTTCAACCATTCATAAAGGAAGCAGAACGTGAGGGGCAGACCTGTGCCCTCTTTTGGGTTTTGAGCCAGATAATCAAAAGAGGTGCGAAGAGATTTTCAGTGCGTACAAGGCGGAGCTTTGAACATCTGCGGATGCTCTCCTTTCTACGCCATCAAGAGCTAGGGGGGCTCCCCCGCCACCCTTGGAGATGGGCTGCTGTAACACACAGGTCCACAGTACAGGACCTAAGTGGTAGGTCCCCATCTGCAGCAGCTCTCAGCACTCCATGGAAGGTCCCCCTCTTGTTTCTGGAACCCTGCAGCCACTGTATGGACCAGGTCAGCCCCCTGCTGGGTTATTGGAAGCCCACGGCCAGCTCTCTCCTGTTTATTACTCAACCTGAAAATGAAGCCAAGAGGCCACCCAGACTGGTAGCCCTCACCCCCCACCTGCCCTCAGCTTATCACAGACATGAACCAAAGCAACCTGCAGTCATACAGCCTGGTTGGGAACAGCAGGACAGCCCAGCTGCGCACAGATACATGAGCAAAAATCAGGGTTGTTTATAAACCACCAAGCTACGTGGTCAATGCTAGCAGATATAGATGCAGTCCGTCTGAAATCCAGGCTAATTCTTTGAAGCTGCACATCGTGCATGGTAGGTAGCCTCGCCTGCTAGTAGTGCATTTCCTCAGACCCCGGCTTGCACTTACTGAGTTCGAAGTTCAGGGCAGGGCCCAGATAGATACTTGTGCTCTGTCAAATTCTTGGGCGATTACAATTCCTGACTCAGACCTGACACCCTGTGCTGCAGAAGATTGCTGTGAGTGTAGACTGACATCACCCACGAATGGTGGTCGCTCGGGGCATCGTGATCGCGCCTGTTCTCCGTTCCCTTTGCTGAACGTGCTCTTGTAAAATGCACATACATATAGGAGCACTTAACATAAAAATAATGTGCATAACATAAGTATATAGATTGAACACACACACACACACACACACACACACACACACACACATACACACACACACAGCCATTTAGCCAGTTAGAAATCATCCCCCTTCCTGAGTTACACAACATGAATAACAAATTAAAAACCCATTTTAGTCAGTCACTCTCTGCCTTCTGTCTTACCAATAGGTCAGCAGGATCTTCTGAGACCGAATAAACTGCAGAGTTATGTGCAGACCTGCCATGTGTCTGAGAGGGAGGGGCTCCACTATCAAGACACCCCAGTGCTGCTTGGCTTGAAGGGGATCGCGTCCCTGGATCTGGAAGCTAGCTGTACTTCCTGTTTGGGATCCACGCATTCTTGCCCAGAGAGGTGGGGGTGGCTCAAGGAACTGAGTGTGAAGGAGAAGGCATGAGGAAGACCTCCTAGGAAAGGAAAGCAAGTGTGTGTGGGGAGGTATGAGGGGGGTTTTGATTCCCAGGAAAGAAGTAGGTTGGCTCTCCATGAACTGCAACCTCCCTGGCTGAGTGACTGCTGGAGACCCTCTATCCATCTGTCCATATACAGGCTCTAGACTCCGTGTTCTGCTTAGGTCCTTCCCACCAGTGGCCAGAGGAGAGGAGGAAACGTCACTTGCTTCATACCCATTTATGCTGATATTTTATTACACATCTGCTGGGTTCTTGTGGGGTCCCGTGACCAGCACGCTTACCTTGCAATCCTGATGGGTACCAGAGTGGAATCAGCAAGAATTAAGTCAGGCTGGGTCAAGAGGGGATCTTGGAAAAGTCGAAAAACCAAGTCAAGTTTATTTTGGAACCTAATCCCTTATATACTATGAAACAGGGGATGAAGTCTGTACACTGCGCAGAGTGATGACATCAATGGTGACAGATAAACTGCAGGTGCAAAGTCCACAGCAGGTGGGACCACCACCAACAATACAGCCCTGCCAAACCTTAGACATGTTAATAGGCCCTAATAGCCCCATACCAGGTGGAGAAAGAACAAGTCTGGAACAAGGTGATACAATTATAATGATAATGCTCTGTGCCATCCTTTACATATGCTAGTCAATGTCTAGATGGCTTCCAAAGAACAGGAAGGAATATGTAAAAAACACCTCTGCCCTGGAACCCAGCTGGAGACAGGACAAGCTCCATCCCTGCCCCTTGCGGGAAGGTCAACAGGAGTCAGCCTACAACTATACCGCATAGGCTGGCATCTCTGCTGGCATAGACTCAGAGCTATGCTGGCATAGGAGGCACACTGCAACTGAGACCTCGAGGGATGCCCTTGGCATCCGCCTTCAAGAAATGGAGATCTTGGACTTGAGAGTTCCCTCCAGGTTGTGACCTCCATCACCTCAATTCAAAAGTCACATTCTACCATCTCATTTTGTAATGGGGGAAATAAGCCAGGCCCTTGCTCCCCGACAAGTGGCTCCAGCCCTGGGAGGTCTCTTCTGTCCCCCCATCAGGGCCTAGGACAGCTAGGCTCTCAACCCCACAGATGAGACTCACTGCTCCTCAATATCACCTAGGCAGACCCACAAGTCATTATGCTCGGCTGTTACCCGTGTTACACATGTTATGTCCCGAGATTCCCCTAGAGTGATGCGCTTGGCAATGACTTGCATCCTACCGCAGTGGTGTAGCTGTGACATGGACCTTCAGGATCTGCGGATCCACTTTCTTGCTGCCACACATGGGGAATCCCCCACCCCCAGTTTTGACAATGAACACGAGTTCAGTTGAGTTGTAGCTGGTGGCTCATTCTCTTTTCTCTTGGGGACACATCTGGAAGTGAAGTGCCCAAGCCAGGCTATAAAGCTATTTTTAGCTCCAGAGACAATTTCATCTTCCCAAAGTGTCCGCTTTCCTTGCGCAATGGATGAGAACTGAGGTTCTCAGCATGCTCCCAAGGGCTGATGCCCTCGGTCCCTTGAATTTGAACTACCTTGGTAGTGTGTCATGGTTTGAATGTGCAGTGCCCTGATTCTTTAGTTGTATGGAAAGGCCATGGTACCTTTAAAAGGTGGAGATTTGCTGGACGAAGACAGTCACAGGGGGTGTGCCTTAAGGTGGATTAGTCCCACCCTACTTCCAGGAGAGGTCTGCTCTTGTAGCTTGCAGTCTTGCTGTTCTCAGCCTCCTTGACGGATGCAACCTAGCCCATCCCAGCTTCTGCCAGCCAGCCATGCTTTTTCTCACATAAAGGACTGTATCTCCCCTCTGGAACCACAAGCTGAATAAATCTCCTTTTCTTCCCTTAAGTTACGTGACTTTGAAAGTTCTATCACAGCACCACAAAAAATAATCACTGTACACTACTATGTGCTTGTATTTTTAATTTTCATTTCCTGCTGAGTTATGAGGAACTGTGTTCTGAACACAGCTCTTTTGTCTTAGACCCAGTCAAGTTGATGATGAATATTATTTTTTCTTTTGTAATTTTCAGTTTCATTGAAACATTATGTCTATTTAAAAAATTTACCATCAGACACGGAATGAGAATTTGTGCCAACTTTGATAAATCAAAGTAGCTCTGAAATGCCTTTGTTACAACTGTTACCAAAATACTGTCACTTGGATTTTGATGTGGTCTACCCTTAGCTCTTAGGCTCTTGGGAGTACATGAAAAGAGTTTAAGCAAGACACATAGAAGCTGGTGTAGAAGATAGGTACAATCCAAAACACTCTAAAGTGTTAATGACCATAGACTAGTGCAAAGAAAAGTCTCTCAATGGGGTGTGAGAGTAGACAATAGCTAGGAACTATTGTGCTAACCTATATGCTAGGTATGCTTTGTGTTATTTTCTGACATCTCTGGGATAGCTTCCTACATAATATGTTTAGGTGATTGACAAGCCCATTTGAATTAGCTCTTAGGGGAGGAGACAAGGGTGTATCTTTGTTCTTTGCCAGAAAAGACTCCTACTAGACAATCAACTTGAAAACCCTCCTGATAGTTGAAAAATCCTCCCAGGGCCAGAGAAGCAACTCAGATCCCATTCTTTTAACCAAAAATCATGTAACACAGAACATATTAAAATGAGTTGGAGACAAGTGTGTATGCAGTGAGCACACACACTATACACAAACACACACTTGACAAATTGGTGCAATAGAAAACAAATCTATATCAGGCCACTTATGGGCCTGAGGTACCTGGGTCAGTGGACAAATTCTGTAGTTTGGGATTTGGAGTTAGGGTTGGGCAGGATGGTGTGGTCACCACAGAGATGACTAAGGATTTGGTGGAGGATGGTATTGCTCATAGTTGGCTGAGGAGTGTTACCTGCTGTGTTGGAAGATTTATGTGTGAGGGGTCCCTCCTCATAGCTGGGAGCTGTGGATTTGGTTGGGTTTTTGCTCTGTGTGGGGTCCTTTTGTATTTCTGTTTTTGTGTGTTGTGAAATGCTCTGTGATTTTGCATTTCTGTTTATGGTTTGGGAATTTTGTTTCTTGCACAATTTTTATGAAATATCCTATTTTAAAGTTTTTTGAAGCAATAAAATTATGTATATATATACATATATATAATATCTATAAAAACAGTCATGCCTCACCAAGAGAAAATAGCCTTCCCTTCCTGAGCCTCAGCAAAACTCTACTACCTGCACCTTCCTGATCACTCAAATTTCCTGCCCTTAAACTGCCAGTCTTTATCTCTTATTTTCATCTCATGCATTGGCGGTCTTGGAGCATGTGCCTTGTAAATAAGTGTGGGGGCATTATAAGAATTAAAATGAGAGAGGATTTTTGCATAGACCGCAAAAGAGAGAAAATTAATTAGACAAAAGGAAGGCTGAAGTACAGATCTAACCTCAGCTCTGGCTCCAGTTAGAACTCTGGGGTCTCAAATCGGCCCTGCTGTCCATTGGCTTTCAGTTCTACACCAGCTCTGCCCGCCTTCGCCTCTCTCATCCTTACGGTGGAGTGCAGACGGGCACTTGTTGAGATTTCTAGGTTCATGAGGCCCAGAGCAAAGACTGTGAACAGAGACACACGGACAGCGATAGCAATAGAGACACTTTATGAAGGAAAACGGGCGCTCCTGAGAAAGGACGTGGGCTAGAGAGCTGAGACAGGTCTGAGACATGAAGCCCTGGTCAGCAGGTTCTGATCCTTATAGATCATTTGCATAGTCTCTGCCTCATCTGGGAGAACTCAAAGCTCACCCAAGCTCTGCTTGAAGCAATAAATTTATGTGTGTACATAGAGAGTCTGCTCTCTCTCTCTCTCTCTCTCCTTTTCTCCTTTCCTTCCTCCCTCTCTACCATCCCTCCATCCAATCTCTTAGCACGCCCACTTCTTGTGCCAATCCTATGATGATTATTCCACTCTTGAACATCCTACAGTCTCGTTTTTGAGGACGCAAATTTAAACACTTATTAGATACGCAAACCTGCCACATCCAGACTCAACGCCACTGTCCAATCTATGTCCCATTTTGTCTTCCAGGCTGCCTGGGACCCTCTAGCTGTACCTCTAGTGAAATACTTCTTCCAGTCAAGCCTCCGGCAATTGTGACTCTTGCTAATGTTTCCTGGGGCACCTTCCTTTCTGCTTGGCCTGCACTTCTGGTTTCTTCTGGTCCCCAGTGAGACAGTACCTCTGGGCTGGCTATTTGCCACTTACTTCTGGTAGGATTCTTTTTTTTTTCTTTCGTATGTGTTTATGTCTATTTTTGCATGTATGAAGGCACACACATGTGTACAGATGTACATACACATATGTGTGCTTGCATGTGAGGTCCTAAAGTTGATATTGGGATGTATAACTTCCCTTGGGGATTTCCATCTCTGGTTCCCAAGTTCTAGGACAGCAGGTAGTTTCCAAATTTTATGTGGGTTTGGGGAATCTGAACTCCAATCCTCACAATTTGGGGGTCGGTTTATATGAGTTGTCCCTAGCAGGTTCATGTGTTTGTATCCTTAGCTTTAATGTTTGGAAAGGTCGCAGCATCTTTAGGAGGTGGAGCCTTGCTGAAGGAAGGCATATCACAGAGGACAGGCTTTGAGGTTGTGGCCCTGCCCTGCTTCCCACTAGCAGTTTGCTCTTGCAGCTTGTCACCTGCTCTTCCTGCCATCATGATGACCGCAGTAACCTGGACCACCTCCGGCTTCTGTCGCCCACCATGCTTTGTCCACCATAATGGACTGTATCCCCTCTGAAACCCTGAGCCAAGTAAGTATCTTTTCCCTTAAACTGGTTGCATGAGTGTGGCCTCACAGCAGCAGAGAGGAGTAACTACAACGGGGTAAGGAAGTGCCTTATCCACTGACTCCCCAGCTCCTGGCTGGATTATTTCTTTATGAGTTCCTCCCACTGATTTCTGAGCTCCCCAGAAGCACCCCGGAAGAGGAA
The DNA here is from genome assembly GCA_023101885.1 of Typhlomys cinereus. Taxonomy (NCBI): domain Eukaryota; kingdom Metazoa; phylum Chordata; class Mammalia; order Rodentia; family Platacanthomyidae; genus Typhlomys; species Typhlomys cinereus. Next base: position 813,071 of record JALPQD010000403.1, read on the forward strand.
TACTTTTTGATACCATATTGTGTTATGGATAAGAACATCCCCAAACATACTCGCTTACAAAGTGCTTCTTGTATTGAAGACTGAGTTTCCAGCTAGTGGCACAAATGGTGCTATTAAGAGATGGTTAGATCATGTCTAGTTAGGGTACTAACTTAGTCAATGGTGAGTGCATAGAACAAGGATTGTTTGGAAGTGGGACCTACTTGGAGGAAGCAAGCCATTGCAGCATGCCTTTGAAGGACGTAACTTCTCCCCAACCATTTCCCATTGTATTTTTTAGTTCTTCTCTGTTCTGACGGTAAATAACCATATCCACCTCATACTCTATGAGGCTCTGCTTCTCCACAGGCCTATAACCACAGGGTCGGGCAACAATAGACTGTAAACCCTGAAGATACAGCCAAGACAAATCTTTCCTCCTGTAGGCTCATTTGCTTAGGGATTATGACAGTGATGAAAAGAGGCTAACACATGGTCTTTCCTCCTTGGCCACTTAGCATCAAACACATTGCTGAGATAGCAAGTATGTTACTTTTGAAATAAACAGAAAAAGAATTGAGACAGAGAGAGAGAGAGAGAGAGAGAGAGAACATTCTACATCTTTCACCTCCTTAATATCTCTGAGCCAGAAAGAGGGATGCTTGGGCCAAGCACATTTCAAGATACAGCCTGGAACACATTCCATCAATTAATCTAGTCACCCTTATTTGCATTGGGCGTGACTTGGCAGGGCTTTAATTGGACACAGCACTTTCAGGCAGAGAATAAGGTGCTGGGATTTCCTCCTCTGCAGTGGGACTGTTATCCATGATCCCTGGGCTCCTCATTCTAAGGACACACGTGGGCCCCGTGTGCATATAGGCATATGTGGTCATTAATCACTCCTATCACCTGATTAAGGGAATTCTCTAGGCCAGAGGAGGAGGGAAGAGTATGCTATAAAAAGACTGAATTATAGAGTCCCTCTGCACCAATACTCCCAAATAGGCAATTTATTGCCAACAACCAAAATCTCATTCTCAGGCCATTAACTAAAATAGGAAAATATCATCTTAAATTCTAAACATAACAAGGGACACATTGTAATGTTTCCAGTTCTAGACAAGTAGATGGGTGCTTAACAGACTGGAAACCTCAGGAACTTGGACCAATATTTCCCCCTTCCCAAGCCCTCCAACCGGGAGGCCGCAATGTCCGGGTGTGGAGCTCACATTCCTAACCATAGCTTCTGCCCTTATTGTGGAAGATTCCACAACTGTATTGCCGCCCCGTCATCTGAGCTCAGAAGGAAGCCAGAAAGAAATTTTTTTTGTTTAAATTAAATAAATGAATGGGCTTTATATTTAGAAGGGTTTTGCCCCAGGCTCCTTAGCGTAGAGGGGCAGGTGCTTTGTTTGCTTCTATGGAATGCCAGAAAGAACCACAAACAGGCCTGTTACATTATATTTGAATCCTTTTGCTCTATTTCTTGGGCTTCCTTCAAGACCAGGACAGGTCCTGATTGCCCAAATCAGAGCTCTCTTGGCTTACCCTTACCTAGGCCCCTATCCTATCTGGGTTTCTACTGGATCAACAGCTGTTTTAGATCCAGTTGCCCTCCTGTCCTTCACCCTGGGTCAGTCAATCATAAAAAGGGTCATGAGGTTGGACTTCTGGCTCTGTTCTGTTTTTCTGCAAAGGAGTGGGGAATGGTAGAGGATTCCTACACCTATTCTTCTTGTTCCTAAACGCTACTGGGTCCACCACTCTAGTCAGCTAAACCTTCTGCCACCCAAGTTCCTCTTGAGTACAAACCTAGTCACATGAAGTACTTAAGGCATTTGTTTAAAGACAGCTCACCAAGCTCTCAATGGACACCAAGCATCCCCTCCTTCCACAGACCTTGTCCCTCTGAACTCACCTCCCTTGTCTTAAAGGCAGCTTACAATGTTCACAGTAAATCTCAGACATCCCCTCCTCCCATGGATCCATCCCTCAGAGTTCACCTGTGCACAGTGCTCATTAAATGCCCCCCCCCTCACCCCTATGCCTCTGACCTGCCCGGGACTTAAGCAGATGCTTCTGTCCAAGCACCAAGAGCAAGGTGATTCCCATTTATCACTCGTGGGGACGAGGGTAGAGCCAGGCCCACAGGAGAGTGCGGCTTTGCATTAGTCAGTTCAGATGCCATAGCAAACACCACAGATGGGGGCTGGACTAGACTAGCATGTATCCTGTAGCAGTTACTCTTCTCTTTGCTGTGAGACACCACGCAAAGTCAAAGGCAACTTAAGGGAGAAAGGGAGATTTATTCAGCTCATGGTTCCAGAGGCCAGATACAGCCTTCATGGTGGGAAAGGCATGGCTGGCTAGCAGAAGCTGGAGATGCTTAAGTCACATCCATCAAGGAGGCTGAGAGCTGCAAAACTGCCAACTGCAAGAGCAGATTCCTCCCAGAAGTAAGATAGTATTAATCAACCTCTAGGCCCCTCCCCCATGACCGCTGTCCTCCTGCAAGGCTCCACCTCTTAAAGATGCCTTGACCATCCCAAACAAGTAAAGACTCAAACATATGCCTGTGGAGACACTGACGTTTCAAACCATGACATGTCCTGTCTGCCCCCCCCCCAAGTCCTGGAGGCTGGAAATCCAAGATCAAGATGTAAAGAACTAGTTTCTTCTAAGGTTTCTGTTCTTGGTTACAGAAGGCATCTTTTGCCTCTTCGTGTGTCTGCTCTGATCTCCTCTTGCTATAAAGACAACCGTTAGTTGCATCAGAGAAAAGTCCACACGCAAAATCTCTTTCCATTTGATCACCTCTTTAAAGAGTGCTTCTCCAAATACAGCCACTTTCTGAGGCTCCGGGGCCTGAGAATCGTCGAGCTGCACAGTTCAAGCCATAGCCCCACAGAAGGACCAAGTCCTGATACTTCTGCTGTCTAGGAACCCAGGAGTAAGGCCCTGTTAGTTTTCTCAAAGAAACTATGACACCCTGAAGCACAAGAGCAGGTCGAGCCTTCACATTTATATCCCTTGGGTGCAAGATAGGCATGAAGTTACAACGAAGAAAAAATCTGCTAGGAATGAATGACAAGTGCCTTCTATCCTGATCCTCAGACTCCCCTTTAGGAGTGTCTTCTTTAGGGATGGGCACTGTGTTATTAAGGTCATTGCAATCATACTCTGCAAGGTGACAGGGAAGGGAGGTGAGTATAGAGAGGAGGATCTGTCCTAAGGAGTCTCTGCCAGAGGGGAGGGGTGTAGTTGGCTGGCATTTGAGTCCTTAGGTGCCACTCTGCTGTCAGGATCTGTGCTGGAGATTGTAGTCCCCAGGGCAGCCAAGCATGTATTGCAGGAACAGCAGCGCAGGCAGAAAGGTCTGTGGCACTGGAATTGTCAAACTGCGGTTTGTGCATTACAGACACTGAGTCTACCATGAGAGTCAGACATGCACATGTTCGCATGCTGTCATGAAAACTGTCATGGGCTACAACATCAGTATCTCTTAGCTCTGCTATGCAGAGAACACACACACATCCTACACATATACACATCACATCACACACATGCGTCAAATATCACACAGACACATACCACATGTACTTCTCACACACATATATACCACACACATCACACATATATATCATATGCATACATCAAACATCACACAGACATATACCACATGCACATCTCACACATATATCACACACATGCACACCTCACAAACACATACGCATCTCATACATACACATCACATATATCACATATGTACATCAAACATCACATGCACATTTCACAAACACACACACTTCACACACATCTCACAAACATCACACACATCTACATGTACATCACACACATCACAAACACAAATCAAACATCACATAGAAACACATTACACACACATCTCACATATACATCATATACATATTACACTCATGTATGGCACACACACATGTCATACATGTATCACACATCACACCCACATACACACATACAGTCTCTCACACATACCCCACTCACACATCTCCCAGACCCTTCAGATCATCTCCAGCACACAGCCTAATGAATGCACATTTGTCTCCTCTGCTCCCAGAACTGTCCCCTGATCTCCCTTCTGCTCACTTCCTTGAATCAATTCGAGTGCTTTCTGCCAGATTTGGGGTTAACTGTCAGCTTCTCCAAACATTACAGTACAGAGGCCAGAGCACAAAACACAAAGCAAGTGTGAACCTCTCAAATAGCTTTATTGCTAACACCTTTGCAATGGAATAAAAAATGTGAGCTTGAACGAATTTGGCACTGTGAAAGAAAAGCCAGAATGATAAATGGTCTAATGATAAGGTGTTCAGGCTTCACGATGAAGGGGCAGCACTGTGTTGTCTAGAAGACTTCCTACCAAATGATCAGGTTTTGTATTCATGTATTTGTCATTTTATCAAAAGAGACTGGCGGGAGTTAGTCTCCCACTAAAGCAGGACCTAAGGAATCCCATTAGTTTCAGACATTTATAGGATATGTCTTTTCCCCAGAGTTTTCTGTTTTTAGAGAAGATTCATGGAAGAAGGAATCAAGGGGCAGAGCCGGGAAGAGTTAGCCCACCAGACTTAGGTCTCACTGTAACCGTGCCGGGTAGCACATATGGAAGGAAGAGGGATTGAACCTGGACCTACTTGGGTTTCAGGTCTCTGGCACACCTGGATGAGCTATTTTCCTTCTCACAGATAGGCCTCTTGGTGGTCCAGGGACAATGGAGCGGAATATAGACCACCCATCCCTCCTTCTAGCACCTTGGCAAAGGGTTCAGAGCTGCCTTCAAATGCTGTAAATCTGAGCAACTTGCGCCTGTCCCCTTGCTTCAGGAGGGATCCCTGGGGCAGCTGAGCTTTGAAAAGGCCGCCCTGTCTGCCCTTGGAAGGTGAGTCCCCCCACCAAGGAGGCACACCTACTGAGAGCTTCCCTCGCCCACACGATTTCTCCAGTACCCACAGAAAACCCAGACGACAAAAAGATGGTGGTGGTCTGACTCCCGTAGCACATGCTGGACAAACATTTATCATGCTGAAGGGCCAGCGAGACCATTGTTTTGATCTTTTGTTTATGTAGCCCTTCACTCTGCAGTGTTCCAAGGAATCTGTGACCCCAGGTCTCTCGGAGACCCCCGGGGCCGGCCTCTCCTCCTCCGTCTGTGCTGCCATCTATGTTTTTGCAGCTTTCGCAGCCTCTGTGCGTGTGACTGTGGCCCTAGCTCACTCATGCCAGGCAGCAAGTAGACTTGCTGAAGGAAGCTGTAGGCCGCGCACATCTGTGCCCAGCGGGGAGCCAGCGTCACTCACGCCAGCAAGGCTTCTTCTATTCTAAACAATACTCGGCGTCGGACTTTTTTTCTTCTTTCTTCCTTGTAGAAAAGAAAGCACTGAGGGGTCTGTCTCTCCAGATGGAAGAAACCCAAGTTGGATTGTAAAATAATAATAGCCAAATGTGATTCAATAAGAGGTCTTCAACACGGAGCTAAATGTGCATGCATTATCTACACACACACACACACACACACCCCACACTTAACAAACAAGGAACCAGGGATCACTAAAGATGACATGAGGTCCAGAGTGGTACTAACAAATTATAATATGGGTCTGATTCTGATTCTAGAACGTTCTTTCAGAGTGACTATAGTGTCCCCATATTTGAAAAGGTCATGTGTGGCTCCCCCACTGGGTCCATATAGCCTGGCTGCTACATTTTGGTAGTTGTCATGGAGGCCTGAATGGGCCATGGAGACTCCATACGTGGGGCCTGGGAGAGTTGAATCCAGACCCCAGACAAAGCTCCAGTGTCCATCTGGAGGCCAGGGGCTCGGCTGGGCCTCCTCTGAGAGAACATCCAGACTCGCAGACAGGCTTAGCGTTTTTCCTTCAGGTGGCGTCGTGCCCTGAGCCCCGTACTCAGAAGCTGCCACAATCAAAAGCAGATGTGCTATCATGGAATCCAACCGCCGGGTTAGCTGTGACCTTTACGATCACATCAGCTTAATCCCAGAGGACCATACCCCAGGCTGTTGTGTGAAACCCCCTGCACCTATTCACCCAGGCGAGGTTAAATATCTAGATTACAGACATTTCTGCTCCGATCCAAAAAAAATGAGGAAATGCTCTTATTCTCTCAGGAGCCCGATTGCTTACCATCTTCAACCTGGCTCCTGGGTCGCTTTGAACTTTAATATCCCCTCTGTACCATGGAAGTCTATGTTTAGGAAAGCCGCTAAAAACTGAACACTGGTGGAACTCCAAATGATTCAATTACCTCTCTGTTTCTCTCTCTCTCTCTCTCTCTCTTTATTTCTTCCTTTTTCTTCTTTTTTGCTTTCTCTTTTTCTTTCTTTCCTTCTTTCCTCCTTTATTTCTTTCTCTTTTTCCTCCTTTCTCTTTCCTCCTTTCTCTCTTTTCTTTACTCCTCTTTCCTCCTTTCTTTCTTTACTCCTCTTTCCTCCTTTCTTTCTTTTTCTTTCTTTCTCTTTCTTCTTTCTTTCTTTCTTTCTTTCTTTCTTTCTTCTTCTTCTTCCTTCCTTCCTTCCTTCCTTCCTTCCTTCCTTCCTTCCTTCCTTCCTTCCTTCCTCTCTTTCCTGAGAGTATTGAACGCAGCACTGTGCTCACACTAAACATGTGAGCTATCACTGAACAGAACTCCCTTTTTAGACATACGAGTTTCTTTGAATACTGTGCATTTATTTCTGAAATACAATGAGCTTCTGTACTGTTTATCATCTTATGGTGAATTCAGCATGTATTATACATTTCCTCCTTGAAGATAACATTGGATAAAGAGATATGCAAATTTATGTTTCTGATACTATGCACGGCCTTCAGGAACCCATGAAAAATGAAAACAAGCTGGGCATCCTTAGTACCGGTTAGCCACCACACCTGAGTGGGATACATAATCACAAAAGAAAGGGATCCACTCCATCCCAAGCTCTGGCAGTGCGGAACCACTTCTTGGAGCTTTGGACATTCTGTTGGAGCAATAGGAAACCTGCATGTGACTCACTGTGTTTTCGTACATGAGTGGGCCGAGGATTCCAGAGCTTCTGCCATAACCACAGAGTAGCAAGTGTGGGCACGAGGAAGGAGCCCGGCGGGATCCAAGCTGTGGAGATTCTTATGGTTCACAGAGCTGTCTGTTCCTTCACGACTTCCAAACATCCAACTGTAGACCCGTTCAGCATGTGAAAACTTGGGTAAAGAACTGACCAGACTATGCTGGCAGTAATGTGGATGCCACAGCTTCCTTTCTTGGCTGAAAGGTAAAGAAGGAATTCTTCGTAGGCGCATCACTCCATCTGGTCCCCCTCCTGTGTCTCCTTGAAACCAGTTAAACTGTCCTTTCCCCTTCTGGCAGGCACGGTGAGTGTTCTGTCCCCTACTTGGGCCCTATCGCCTAAGTGAGGGCTGGGTTCTTACCACCACACGGGTTCTCCAGAACACTTCAAGACACAGGCTGAAAAATCACTCGCAGAGCACATACTTGCAGCAGATACTGAGCAAGTGTCTGCATGTGTGCAGAGACTGGAGAATGGGTGGGTGGGAAGCAGGGTGGGCTCATAAACATGAAAATCTGCTGGAATCTCAGGGAGGTAAATCATGAGACAGGGAAAGATCATTGGGGCTCTGGCTATTCTTGCAACAGATTTTCCAGCAGAGACAATCTCTGAAAGTACAAACGACCTCTATCCCCAAGCCCGTGATAAATCCGTGGGTTCCTCTTTGATGGGATTGTCTTCAGCGTGTTTCAGTGGCCCCCGCCAATTGCAACTTCCAGTGTTTTCCATTGGCAAGGCTTTGGGCTGACAATAGTGAAAGATGAAACATACCTTACTCATACCCCGATAGTACCATGGTTTTGAAATCTTCAGAAGGACAAACAGAGCCCTAGGGTGTTGGTCTGCAGCTAGAGAGAAAGACCCAGGACTTGAAGTGAGGCGGAAGGCGTTTGACTATCTAAATTCTTCTCATATGTTATGATCCTATGGTCTCCTGACAATAAGAGCATGAATCTTAGATCCAGATAGTACAACCAATGAAGATAAAGGAAAATGTATATGATGTGCTGACAGAAACATTTCCTAACACGATCGTATGCCTGTGCATCCTTCTGCTTTGATTTGATTTAGTTGTTAGTTGTTTATGTTCTTGTATTTTTTTTTGGAACAGGGTTTTGTCATGTGGCTTGGCCTTGAATTCATAATCTGCTTGTCTCTGACTTCTGAATATTGAAGTTGCAGGAGTGTTGTAATCATGCCCTGACGAACCTGGTTTCTTAACTTCTGACTACTAGCATGTTGGTAACCCTTTGCTGTGGGAAATCTTCCTAACACTATAGACTGTTTAGCATCTTCCCTGGTCTTTACCCACTGGATGCCAGTAGCTCCTCTTCCTTGATTGTGACAACCAAAACATTGTTGCCAAACGCCCCAGGGTAGAAAGTCACCTGATTTTTGACCAAAAACCACTGCGTAAACTCAGTCAGTAGGAGCCTCAGTGATCTTCTGGATCCCTCTGCGTGTATTCATCTGCCACTGGCTTGACTCAGATGGCGCCAAGCACATCATGCTGCCCACATTCCCATGCATGCACCATAATTTCTGGGATCCCCCCCCATCTCAGACACACCGGGCAGGTAAACCTCTGCGCATTCAGCAATCTGTTCCTGAAGACAGCGGCCACACACAGTCTGATGTCACCACACTGAAATGCGGCCTGCTTGCATGCACTGCCACCCGTGCCCATACCCTCGATGCGATGCCCATGTAGAAGCAATCTGTCTTCTTCCGATGCCTCTCTCCTTCAATGCAAGCATTGCTTTGTGAAACTCATATTCAAATACTTTCTGACTTGAAAGTTCTGAAGGAAAAAAAAAGAAGCCAAATCGACTAATCTGTGCTCTGATGAGATGATCCGCTACAATAGCCATTCTGAGCAAATGAGTATCTGGGAAGTGAAATTCTTGGTGGTCCTTCCACTCAGAGAGACCTCAGGCTCCGCAGAGTGTGTTTCCATGGCGATGTGTGAATGCTCATACCTGGTGGCCCTTTGTTTTTTCTCAGAGATGCCTCTGATGTCTCCAGCTTCATGCATCCCTGATTTGTGCCATCGAGCCTTTGAGACAAGGGAGGAGGAGCTAAGCCTTCTTGACATCCTCCTGATATGTAATGGAACATGGAGACCAAGAGGACCTCCGTGTGTTTTCTGAGGACAGAGATCTACTTCTACGTTCTGAAGGGGCTATGCAGAGAACAAGCAATGTCCCTGAGCCTTCCACAAGGGTGACCTACAGTGTATGTGTATTGGGATCAAGTCCCCAGTGCTTACTCAGCTGAGACAGGTTCAGCACGATAATCACTAGAAATAGCAGAGAATCATTCTTAAAATCCCCTCTTCCCCCATTCTGAGGGCGTGCAGCTTCCTGTGGCTGAATACCCCTTTCAAAAGCCAAAGCTGCTTCTGGGAGCCCCCCAGACAAAAGAATCTCGTAGTCCAAGAAAGATGCTTTGATTCATGGTGCATGGGAGATTAGGACGTATTGGCCCGATGCCTAGCATATTGAGAAAGACAGAGAGCAATCAACAGAGATAGTCCTACACACAATCACGTGCTCTTACTGCCCAGGTAATTAATGTAGGCTGTCTACACCTCCGCAACATCATTTGGGAAGTGGAGACTGATTATGGTACTACCAATAATAATTTCTTTACCCCAGAGTTGTGGGATGACTTAATGAGATACTATGTAATCGGTGTGTTTGTGATTCAGAATATCACAATATATGTGGCTGGCGCATGTTCCACTGCTCTGAAAGGATGATTCTCACCAGATTCTGATATCATTCATGTTCAAGTTCTGGATCAATCCAAAATGCTCTCTGATGAGCAAGCAATAGATCAGAAACCGTCACCATTTCCCAACACCCAGCCCTCCTGTATCTGAGGTCATCCACTGCGCTGGGTTTCAGATGCAAAGAAGCAAAACACCAGCTGTCTCCATCGGAAAAAGTAAATCTTTTCTCCCTTCCTCTTGCTCCTGCCTTGGGTCATCATTAAATGAAAACCAAACAGAAACTACCAGTGTTCCTTTGTTATTGCAGGTTGGGAGCTGGACGGCCTAGCTCAAGACTGGAAATTTAATCTCATTCCATGGCCCAAACCAAGACACTATCAGGGTTTTGTTTATTCTCTACTCTGAGGTGGAAAAGCTGCCTTAATGTTTAATTCTGAGAGACTATCCCCGTCTCATGACAAACCCAGACACTATTTTCTCTTCATAGGCACTTACTGATTTCTGCTAAAAACACAATTTACAGAATATTCAGAAAACCACCGAAATGAAGAAAGATCTTGAAATGTCAGCAATTAGATTAAGAACAGCACTGTTGACTGTTTGCCTGAGTGAGGATGAGGAATGCTTACTTGTGTGGGTAACACTCACCTCAGAACACTGCTTTAGGGCAGGGTTGTCACATACAAGGAGGCCAAGGGAAACTTAAAGCAAAAAGCAAAGCAGAATGATCAGGTACTGGGATCACTAAGAGAATGTGTCAAACCTCCGCTCCACCTTTTTCCTATGCACTGTCCAGTCACATGTATTACTGACCTTAGTCCACATATTAGGCGACCAAAAAGTAGCCTCTGAGGACAAGGCTCTGCTGTGGTGGGCTCACTGGGACAGTTATAAACATAGTTTTATTAGTTAAAGGATGCATTGATGAAGGTTCTCCATGGAAAGAGAATACGTGGGAGGGGCTCTATAGTATTTGCTCATGCAGTTGTAGAGGTTGATGGTTATAATTTGAAAGTTAGCAGGCTAAAATGTTGGGCAGCTTGATGTTTCAAGTAGAATCTGAGGCAGAAAACAGTCATTGTAGCAGTTCAAAAGATACTAGACAGAAGAAATTCTGTTACTCTTGAGAAGATCAACTTTTCTATGCAATTCATCTTTCAGCTATTTGTAAGAGGCCTACCCATATACTGTACTCAGCAATCAACTTAAGTGTTAAGTTTATCTAAAGATACTCTCAGAGAATCATCCACCATAACACTGGATTCAAGCTTGCCACCCCACAGTTCAGTTAAGTTGACACATAAAATCAGCCATGGCAGGTTCTGAAATCCTGAGAGAAGCTAAATGACTTAGCCATACTATGGTACCTATCTGCATGGCTCTGAGATATGCTGTAGCCCAGTGAGACCAGCTTGAGGTACCCTGGCGTCCAGCATGGGAAAGCCATTGGGCATTCACTGGGCTGGGTGACCTGACTTGGTCCCTCAATGAAAACCAAACAGAAACTGCCAGTGACTGACCTGCCTTGGTCTTCATGGAATCCTACTTGTGCCCACTCAAGGGCTCTGTCCCTGTCTCAAAGCTTCTTAGACCAATACCTGGGAACTTCCTTCCCTTCCTGTCTTTTACCCAGTTGAAGGCCTCTGGTCTCCAGGACTTCAGGGGAGTGGAAGTGTGTTTGTATCTTGCAGGGACAGATGCCCAGTGCACCATGGCTATCTAGCTAGACTGCCTGAAATGAAAACATCAAAACAGAAAGGTTCCTCCGAAGGTGTGGGATTTTAAGATGTGTTCTACTTAAAAATATAATGATAGTAACAAGATCAAGGAAGATGGTATATGAATGTAAGCCAATTCCAAAAGGGTTGATTATTGAGACTTCCAAAACAAAGGGCACCTTACATTGGGTCAAATGGATACCATGATAGTCTCCATCTTCCTTTTTCAATAAGAAGTCTCTTGTCAGGGCTGGAGAGGTGGCTCAGGGCTTAAGCCTCTGCCTTGCAGGCGGAAGGTCCTGAGTTCAGATCCTAGACCCCACGTATAGACGCCGGGCAGAAGTGGGGGCGGCCTGCATTTCTGGTCCTGGTAAGGCGGAGCCTGTGAATCCCTGGGCAGAGTAAACAAGGAGGAGGTGGAGGCGGTCCTTGGTGGTTCCCAAATTCGCCCCGTGGTTCTACATACACACACACATACATACACACATGCGCACACACATACATGCACAATTGAATAAATAATAAATAATAAAAAAAATTTTAAAAAATAAAAAAATAAAAAAGAAGTCTCTTGTCTACATATTAAAATATATAAGGGTAAGCATGTTACAACAAATTGCCAAAGAACATCACGGTGATATGACATACTGTCACCTACAGCTCAGGGAGTTTAAAAGCAACGAGAGTGTCAGGAAATGCACCATTTTCTTAAGGATGTCACTGAGGGTTATAGAACACAGTGTCCTCTTTCAGGGCCTAAGGGAAGAATTTCTGTTAAGTCTCAGTAACAGGAATAACTGTTTTTATATTGAGCAACTGACTTGTGCTTCTCTGCATGCTCTCTGACACACAAATGATAATGTTACCATATTATCATTTGTCTTTAAAAAACTCAATCAAATATGTAGTCTGCCTGTAGCAGGAATATAGAACCTTGTCAAATCCATTTTATCTGCCAATATAACTTTTTTCTAGCTTCCTGTTTACACCATCCCTTTGCGATCTTGTGAATTAGTATTTTTTACCTATACCCATATTACATAAAATCTTTTTAAAATGAGAAGAAAACAAATAAGTACAAATAATGGTTTATGCTTAAAAAGCACTCTAAAGAGGCCTACAACTCTATAAGTTTGACATGTCTCCATGTATGCATCAGATGGTCCAGGACATCTTCACCAATAAGGAGGAAATCATTCTCTAAAATTTTATGATCCATTCTAGGAGTGGGGAGGGACAGTCTCAGACACAACAGAAGAAGAAAAGAAAAAAGTTTCTGGGAAGTTGAAGGACATACCGAGAATGTAGCTAACCTGAATGTTCTTGAGTCTAGGTTATTTGATGATCACTCATGTGGTAGAAAGAATGCACTTATTTTATTTTGGCTCAGACAGTAGAACTACAGTCACTCTGTTTTATCAGTGTTTCCCTCTCTGTGGAAAAGCACGGTGGTAACTTAAAAGGAAGAAAGCTGATGTAGGCTCAGTGTTTTAGAGGTTTCACTCAATGGCCACTAGGCTCCATTGATTTGGACACACGGTAACACAACACATTATGGTGGGCAAGCGAGGCAGAAATAGTTTATTAACCTGATTGCGGTTAGAAAGCAAAAGAAGGAAGAATGTGCAGGGTCCCAATGTCCCTTTCAAGATACACTCATGGTAACCTAACTTCTTTCCCTAGGTCTCACCACTTGAAAGTTTTCATGCCCTCCCAATCCATGAGCACCCCAAAGAGGCAACCAACCTTCAGTACACTTATGAGGGACATTTAAGATTGACACCATTATATAACGAGCAGACATTAAAGATCAGGACTTCTCTGACTGATGCAAATAGTTTCCTGCCAGGCTCCCTTTGCACCTCAGGCTTCAATGTGTTACACAACAAGGAGGTGGGAAAGTAAGGCCTCTTGGGGAGGCTGAGTGATGGGGTGGATGTGCCCTCTGTTCAAACAAGGAAGGTCACACTCTCCCAGCTCAGTGACTGAGACAATTACTTCCCTTCCTGGGTCTCACTGCCTTCACGCCCAAGGTGCAAGTCGGTGCTCCCCAAGGCTGGGGCATAGGAAGTGTCTCTATCTGCAGACACTGACCTCAGGCAACGTGCCACTTCTAAGGAAAGTGTTTATGACGACCAGAAGGTCAGTGTGACTAAGCAAAGTGCCACTGTGAGGACAAGCTCTTCTTGGGACAAGGTGATGGATGTGTGTTTGATGCACCGGTAGCATCATCCGATGCGCACCCCGTCGGCCACCCGGAGAAAGAAGGAAAACACAGCCTTGCATGCCACGCTGAAGATCAGGATAAGGTTCACTCACAATTGCCACAGGCTGACCTGGGGCAGGGGGACGAAGGAAAACAAACCAAGGAGCGACCTGAGCAGCCACTCAGAGGAAGTGGAGTCAGCAAGAGCTCGAACGTGTTTATCTCAGAGCTGACAGAGCATGAGCTGAACTGGACAAAGCTCCTGATTTATAAAGTATTTTGTTATATTACCTATTTTATTGTAACGGTGGCTGTGCTCTCTGAGTCGGGAAAAATAAACATCAGCTCTGCAAGAGACTTTGGTCCGGTGGAAGAGAATAAACATTTACAACCTTCCTGCTTAGAGTGGAAACCGCTGCCTGAATGGCGATGCCTGCCAGAGCTGTTCTGGGCTGTTAGACTTCAAGAGTTGGTCTTTGTGTGTTGGGAAGAAAAGCCCGTGCAGAATGTAAATATTCTAATTCTATAAGGTTTGGAAAGCTGTGGCAGAGACTGGAGCGATGGCTCAGGGGTTAAAGACTCGGCCTTGCAAATGAAAGGACCTGAGTTCAGATCGTCCTCGGATCCCAGGTGAAAAGGCTGGGCAGTTATGGTAGCAGTCTGCAATTCCCACCCCCGAAGGAGGCACCTGGGAAACCCCAGAGCAAAGCTATAAGGGGGTAAACTCATGAAGGATAATTCCTGATATCACCCATGGACCATAGACATATACTCAAATGTCTTCTTGTGTACACACACACACACACACACACACCCCACACCAACACACGAGTGCACCAAAAAAGCTGAGATGTTTGAGGTTTTCATGGCAAAAGTGACATAAATACACTGCTACCAGCTGCTAAGAAAAATGTCTGTGGCATGTTTTGTCCAAGCAATGGCCAAATATGTCCTTGTTGTCATCAACAAAGCTGTAAGTGGAGCAGGATTTATTAGTCAACACAGTCTTGAGACGTCTGACCTTCCTTGAGCACAGAGGAGCTGAGACCTGACTGACACACTGGGGCAGTGACCTGCTGCTACTTTCTTTCACCGACCTGTATTTTCTCTCTTTTCCTAAGAAGGCATTCTTCCAGTTCCAGTTCCAAAGGAGATCCCAGCCCAGCAGGGTCTTTCCTGGCTCCCGCCACCTAAACTGAGCCCTTGTTCTCAGAAAATTAGTAGGATCTTACTCCAAAGGTATGGTACCAACTTTACCATGTCTGTCCCTAACGGGTACCTGGAAGCTTCCCCAACTCCACTTCCTGATGTAAAGAAGGGTAGTAAGACACTGAGAGATGCTGGGCACGTTGCCCCCAGAACAGAACATCTTTCCCTCTGAACATGTCGCGGTGCACAGACCAGCATAGGCACCTGCAGAAACACACGCTCCCCTCTTTGCCTCGTCTGCTGAACCCTGTTTATCTTCCCAGAACGGATTAAATAGCAGAATGTTTGCAGCCTTGTAGGGGAGTGCATGCCAGACACCACATCCCTTCCTGCCTGCTGGGACCAAGGCATTCCGCTGCATTTCCCTAGCGGGTGTGGCCTGCAGCAATTCCCAGGCAAAGCTGACTGCATGAAAGAAAGTGAATTAAGAGGATGGTGACCAGCAGTGTAGGCTAAAGTCCAGACAAGAGCAATCTAGCCACACTCTGGTTCCAGTCTCTTCAGAAGGGTCATAGCAATGTGTCTATGTTATGCTAGAATGATACACTGATACTCCTAACAGTTGACACCTTGCTCTACCAACCTGTCACTGAGAAGTGCAAGGTCGCTTGGGGCCACGGTGCCAAAGACTCAAATCCCAGTGGCATTTTCCACAACTCACAGTAAAATTGATGTTGACTGGGCTGAATTACCTCCCCATGGCTCTATTTTTCATATTGCATATTAAAAAAAGATGCAATATAAAATTTGCAACCTCACCGTATTTAGTATTCAGTTCTGTAAAGCATTATCCACGTTTTGCACACTCTCCTGAGCTCTTTCATCTGTCCCCACTGATCCCCCTGCCCATAGTACAGGACAGCCCCCTCTTCCTTCGTCTCTTGAGGACACTAGATGGCTTCTGGATGTGGATACTGGTGGCACTTGCTGTCTTTGGAGCTTAGTTTCTCTGAGTGCCACATCCTCTAGATTTAGCCGTGTCGTGTGAATTTCCTCTATTTTTTTTTGTATTGGAGGAAACAGAGCCTCATGTGTACCCCAAGAGTCCCCTTCTTCCCCAGACCTCTACCTCCTCCCAACACCCTCATCTTCAAACTGGAAGGAAACCTGAATGGAATCTTCTGAATGGCTCAATATTCTTTACACTCTAAACCATGCTTATTAAAATAGGATTTTACTATATATAACAATGGCAAATGCGAGCTTAAACAAATGGACATCTCCCAGGTAATGTAAGAAGGTCAGGTTCTTCCAAAGGAAAGGAAAGAAAGAGGGTGGTCCAATCAGAGGTTGAGGATGGTCCAAGCCCCTGCCAGCTTTCAGTCTTCCAGAGAGGAAAGGTCGCTCGGGCATCTTGGAGTCCTAGGGCTCCACCCAGGCATCTGGACACGCCACTAAGAGGCGTTCCAGCCTGCTAGTTGCCAAATCCACAGGAGATATGCAGAAGAAATGCATGCTTCTCTGGAGCCCACCTGGACACTTGGATTTTGATAGAGGATGGCTGCAGATGGAGGAATACCTGCAAGGGGAGTGGCTACAAGTGAGGAGGTGATTGAAGTAGGGGAGATGATTGCAGATGGGGGATAACTCAGGTCAAGGGATGGCTGCTAGAGGATGTTCAAGCACACTATTCACTTCCATGAATGTTTCTTTGCTCTTCCCTTTTCTGTTTCATGGAAGCTCTTGGATTTCTCCAGGCTGAGCTGGCCTCATGTCCCTGGCAGACCTGTGATTGATGCAACGTCATTGAAGTGCTGATGAAAGACAGCATCTCCAAGGGTCGAGCACAGATAGACAAGCAGGGGTGGAAAGACCTTCCTCTGAACTCGAAATAGTCTGTCAGTCAACCCTGGAGCTCCCTCCATCACAGCTTCCCAACACCTGCAGATGAACGAGTGGGTTCTGTTATGATGTCTCAATGTAGCTTGATCCCTGGTCTCCCTCATCCCCTGTGAATCCCCCAGAGATGCACCTATGTGAGAGGCCTCTAAAGCCAACAGTCCTGTTGTTCACCTTGGTTAAAGACATGACATTAGCAAGAACCACCTGGTGGGTGGGGCAGGAGAAGTCTACTGACAAATATGATACCTCTCAAGAGGGGCAGTCTGCTACCCTCAATTAAACTCACAGCTTTAATTATGCTAAAATGATATCTCCACCCAAATATCTATCAACAAAAGTTAGGGTGTTATTAAACAAATCCTTTCCTAATGAAGGTGGTACGCTTAAAAGTACTTTGTATAAATTATGTAAAGGGAATCTGAAACCTCTCCAGTTCTTAGGAAACTCTTCGCAAGGGTAATGGGACACACAGTATCGCACTGGGTACTTGTGCCTCTCTCTAGGGAGATGTCGACTCTGGCCTGGACAGTTGGTCAGCATTTTTGAGGAAACCTGACCCTCTCTGTGGTCAGTTTTGTCTCTTCCTCCCCACACTCAAATTTTTGTTGAACAAATTTGCAGGGTCCTTTTCTATGATTGTTTTCTTAATAAATAGTCCGCGTGCAGTGCTTGAATTTTTCATAGTTCTATTGCACCCGAGTTCCTGAGAAAACAATGTTACAGGAGGAGCTGAAAACCCCAGCTAGAAATAATTGGGGAGTGAATCAGGAGCTGGTTTGATTCTTCCTCCTTGAATTCCAGGAAAGTGGGGATGTGGCACAGCCCTGCGTGGAGCAGGCGCCTGGCCGCCAGCCCAGCACACAATGGGCCTGTGATAGCATCACCGGCTCCCTTGGCGAGAGGACAATGCAAGCCACAGCCATCCAGGCCCCAAGCTCAGAGCCATGGCGGCCAACAGGACAGGCGCACTCCCGGGAATAAGGACTCAAAATAGGACCTGGCCAGGAGGTCCGAACAGCAGGTCCTGTTTTGTCAGATTTGTCAAATCATCTGCTAAGCCACTGTGCTGCCCTCTGCAGGGCGGATCCAGGGGCTGGGGAGAGACAGCCAGAGCTAGTACAGGGTCCTCTGGCAGGAACCTGAGGCCGGCAGGCAGGAGGAAGTCTGGCCTTGGACCCCTGACTCTTAACCAGACACATCTTACTTGACCCATTTCTTTCGCCAGCTTATGAGCCTACGGGTGCAATGAAGGAAATGGGAGTTCTTTGGCCACTGCGAGAAAAAGCAAGAGATGCACGGAATGAGGGTTATCTGTAGATTTCATAGGCTGAGTCCTTTCTATGAAATTGGGCAAATTCAGCTATGATAGATGATTCCAGTAACATGCGCTACAGCGTGGTCTCCTGGCATCTGGTCATCGATACGCTCTGTTTCACCTGTTACATTCTTTACTTGGAGACCCACTGGTGCTTTAAGGAGGGTCTGGGGGTTGCAGGCCTAGGTTGCATCCTTAGGAAATATGGCTGGAACTCAGGGTCAGCAAGAGCTGGTGGGAGGGACCCCACAGGTTCCGTGCTGAGCAAGCCAAGTGCTGTGGGACGGGGGTTGGATTTGGTCCTCCAAATCCCACAGTTCTGATCCTGAAACGTCTCTGCCTCTCCAAATGGATGCTTAGTACTCGAGGTTTTCCCTGTATCTATGAGGATCTGACAAGGGGAAGGTAGGAATACTGGAAAGCAGGTTTGCTTGCTAGGACTGGAATTCCGAGAACATTCGGGGGTCACTGAGTCACCCGGTGGTACGCTGTGAAAGCAAAGAGGAGTATGTTCTTTCTCCTGTGTGCCAGCAAGTACCCAGGCACCTCCCGTCAAAGGCAACCCGGATGAAACTCAGTGGTCAACACATGTGATGAGACTTGAAAGTAGGAGAGAAACTAGCAAGGAAGAAGAAGGATTGTAATGGGAAAGGAGGGGAGATGAGATTGGGGATTGAGGTGTTTAAATATCATAAATTCACTATATTGTGTATGAAACATTAAAAGAAGTTTTTAAAGTAAACTTTAAAATTGCTAACTAAAGTGAGAATCTGGACATAAACTTTTGGCTAGAATCTATTGTTCTGTAATCTTGAGCTATAATGACCTTGTCCCTCCATGTCTATTACTTGCCATATAATGTGTGTTTTCTCCCCTTTTTCTTGGTATCACCACCCAAACAGCAGGCCAGAGAGGACAAGAGATTTCTCCAGGCAGAAAGATTCCTAGGTCAAGTCTACCTCAGACTCTTCGCTGCACCACTGGTGGCTGATTTTTCATCTTTAAGCTGCTCTTTGTGTTTTAAGTTGGGTAGTTTGATAGTTCTTCTTACAGATCGGACCTGTTAGTGTGCATAGAAAGTACAACCATCGTATCTAATAGCACCTATTGAACTTTTCATTGTAAATAAAATAATTTTTAGTCTTAAAAATCCTGCTTGGCTCATTCTCTAGTTTCCACGTTTCTTGTGGAGCTTCTCTGCCCACCTCCTCGCTGCAATCTGTTAATGGAGTTATGCAATTTGATAATTTAAACGCCATTTCATTTTGGGCCTATTCTTTTTTTTTTAAACATTTTTTATTGTCTCCGCTCATACAAACTTAATAAGTACACCGGTTCCCTCCCTCCCTTCTCCTCCCCCCCAATCCCTCTGCTCACCCTCCCCTCACTCCTCCCTCCCCACCCCCCAGTGCCTCCCCTCCCCCAATCCCTGGAGAATCCTTTAATGTGCATGCCAAACTCTCCTCTGGATCCTCCTCTCTGATGACATACAAGGACCCAGTGGCATTTCCCTGAACCCTTTCCTTTGTTCCCCTTAAGCATAAGAACACTATTTTGGCTGTCAATCCCTTGCCTCCAAGGATCTTGGTGCCTTTAGCAAATGCTAGACTTTGTGGGGTCAATAGTGTGTTGGACATTGCGCAGGGCATGCAAAGTCCAATTATGAGTGCTTCGGCCCTAACTTGTGTGGAGTATCTTGCATATCATTGCTCCTCCCATCCTTGTGCTCTTACACTCTTACCGCCCCCTCTTCCGCAAATTTCCCTGAGCTTCAGGATGGGGAGAGATTAGGCTGGCCTAGTTCTAGGTGGTTGATATAGAGTCTCTGAAGTTCTGGATTATGGTTTGTTGATTTTCTTTTGCGGTTTTGCTGCTCCTGCAATGCCCTTCACTCCATCCTGATGGGTATTGGATGTCACCCCCTGGCCAGAGATAAAAAGCTGTTAAACTAAAATCTTGTTATAAGAGTATATTCAAAGGTAGTTGTAGTAAAAGTAGGAAACCACAGTGAGGAAGGGGTCAATCACCCATTTGGAAAATGGTTACTTATTATCTGCCAGACTATATGCCCTCCCCTTCTGGTGAGATCACACCCCCTCAGTTGTAAATGATCAGGAACGAAAAGTCTGTGAACTTAACCAGATGTCTCATTGTTTACTTGCAGTCCTTGATGGAGGCCTCTTTTCTCTGCTATAACATGGTCCCCTCTCTCCTTGTTTCTGGTGTGGCCATTTTGGGCCTATTCTTGATTTTTTTTTTCTAATATGGATTTTTTTTGCTTTTAGCAATTCTTTGTCATGTGTTACAATACTTTGTAAAATGACTGTCTAATAAAGGCACCTATTTGCAAACATGGAAGACCTGAGTTCCACCTTTCCACATGGTGGAAAGAGAGGACAAACTTGGAAAACTGTCCTCAGAGTTCCATATGTGCACACATGTGCCTCTCTCTCTCTCTTTCTCTCTCTCTCTCCCCTCCCCTCAAATAAATAAATGTTTAAAATAAGTGTAAAAATAAAGTAAAATTAAACAATCAAGTAAATGTTTAAAAACGTTTTAGTTTTTCCTTCTTAAAGTCACATCAAGCAGTTTAGTGGAGGATAATCACTGGCATGTGGAGGACTCATTTTAAGCTCTTTCAAGGCATGTTAACGCATGCAGTTCTTACTGTAGGGCTAAAGCATCCCACACATAAAGCTTTATCTACCTGGGGCCTCATATAGTGAGGTCTTCTAATCCCACTGGGAGAAACTCTACCATCTTCCAAACAAATATTTTCTCCCAATTCTCCCTTTCACTTTTGACTTACAGTCTCCAGGAGCTACCAATTCTCTTAGGTCACCTTTGTGTAGATGAGGTTTAGTGTTCAGCTCCAAATACACTCAACAAGATCTTCCTACATAGAGCCCCACAAAAGTTGTCAATCTCCATGGCCTTATCACTGAAGAGTTTCATCATTTGGCTCAACATTTTCCTTCCGTTACAGCCTAGAAATAGTTTCCATGCAGAATCCAGAAAGACTTTTGCATGTTTTCTTTTTCCAGAACTGCAGTCACTTCATCTTTAACCTTGAAAGAGTTATTAGTGTTTATTTTTTCCTCCTCTGGGGAATTAGCCCTTTGGAAATCCATCGGCTGCCATGCAGAATCATAATGCCCACATCTTCATAATGGCTGCAGAAGCCCCATGGAAGCAAAACACCTGCAGTTGTGCCTCGGGATACCTAAGTTACCAAGTGTGCAGACAAGAGCTCTATAACCATCTTTCCCATCACCCACCAGGCTATGACTGATTTATAGCAGCCACTGAAGTTCAATATGCATCCAGTGACAACACAAAATAAAATTGTGCCAGCGAATCATAATGCTGACACGCATGTGCACTTATGTCTGAGCTGAGGCTTCATATAGAGACCAAACGTGAAGCACTTAGATTTGCAATACATTTGCTTCTGGCTTATTGCCTCTTTGAGGTTTTTCTTTTCCTTAGGAAGAAGAAGAAAATGCTATTCCAATATCTTCCAGAACAATGCAATCCCACATCAGCTTCAGACCCTGCTTGGTTACCTTGGCAAGTTTCTGATATTTCCTTTGGCATCTCTATGGCTGAATTGGGAATGTGCAAATTGAAATCAGTATTTGGATCAATGAATAACTCAGTGAAAGTATGGGAGAGTTAAGATGGAATCAGTCCAGGAAGTGGGATAAATGAAAAGAGACTGGAACTAAGCACATGACCCTCAATGAAACTCTACTTTGCATTGTTTTAGTTACTAAGCATTGTGAACTAATTTTTAGCTTCTCTAATGTGTGTTTGTCATTTATAAATTGCTTAAAACATTAGATCTTTTAGCCTCTTTCCATTTCTGATTTTAAATTTTACATTTCAAAATGTATTTTAGCAGAATTATAGTTGTCATAGAATTCACAACTCTTTCTTTTAATTTAACTCGGCATTTGTAGAACAATTTTTTAAAATTTCATCTGTTCTTAAATGTGTTAGAATTCTTGGAAGTTTTTCTATTGCTTTATTCCTTAGAAAATTCTCATTCATATATTTATGCACTGTATATACTTTCTCCTTTAAGTTATTTTTGTTTTGTTAATATTAGACTTATTTTGATGCATAATATAAAGAATAAATCTAAGTTGATTTTCTTCATATTGTTACAGATTTCTCCCATCTGCTTTTTAACTGAATATCCTACATTGTTTATGGAATTATTTTATGTATTCTGATGAATCTGAAGAAAATTAATGTTCTACATCCTTTCTCTCTTTTCTTTACCCATGCTGTATTTCTTAAAAAATAAGAAAATCAATACTAAGAAAATTAATATCCCATGATTCCAATATGAGATCAATTGCTCCTTTAACATGATTTTATTAACATATAGCTCTGCACCACTATTTCTTAATTTGAGAAAATTTTATGTCCAAAAATGCTTAAAATAAAGCTGTAAAGATAAATTTACCTAAATATCAAATAGTACGCTTGTAACTACACTACATCATTGGTCATTAAAACATCACTAAAGTATGGCATGCAATAGTATAGACAAAATTCCTCAATATGAGCATAAGTTAAATGGCATGCAATAGTATAGACAAAATTCCTCAATATGAGCATAAGTTAAATTGACAGAATGCATTGTTCTCTGTGTAAAACTGTGCCCTTATACAATATATGCATATACTGAATCATTCATTTAGCAATTCCTTATGATGCTTCCACTATGGACCAAGGACTATGTGGAGTGCAGAGGTTATAGCTTTCAACAAAGCATGTGCAATTCCCTGGAAATGTAGAAGCCCTGCGATCTCTCAGTGCAGGAAAGCCTGGGATAAGATGAGCTAGCTCACTGCACAATCCTGCCGTTTCCGGAATTTTGCAATCTGGTCATTAAACATAACGACCTTGTAGTTAGCTATCATGAGACCATTTTACAGCACTTCAGGACTCAGCCAAACTGCTAAGATTTATTATGTTGGTGAACATTTAACAGACCATTACTGGGGAAGTCAAACTATATAGAGAGAGGGTTTTATATACATGTTACATACATTTGCATATATATATATATAAGTTTGGTAATGAATAAATCATGCATTAAAGAAATTAAGTGATGCGATGTAAGTGACTAAACAGTTACTTTAAGATCAAGGAGGTTGATGACTGAGATCAGAGGGACTGGTGACAGAGATATGTATGGGTGTGCATGAATCTTATAGACAGGTGACTCCAAAATAACTTAGAAGGGCCAAGCCAGTAGTCAAGTCCTTCATCCTTTTTTAATTTTTTTCAGGTGTATTTGTGTGTGGGGGTACATGTATAAGTATCCATGTTTGTAAGTGTGTGGGTACGTGTGTGCCTGAGCACACATGCTTATGGGTATACCTGTCTGTGGAGGTCCAAGGGTTCTATTGGGAATCATCCTTGATCATTGTTCCACATTATTATTTTAAGGCAGGGTCTCTAATGAAATCTGTTGGGCACCATTAGGAATATTCAGACTAGCCAACATGCTCTGGGAGATTTCCAGGTTCTACTTCCTGGGTCTGGGGCTACAGGTAATAAACAATGCCCACCCTCGCATTTTACATGAGATCTCAGGATCCAAACTCTGGTCCATTTGCCTTTATTCTTCTGTGAGAGGATGAGTGAAGATACAGAAATAGGAGTGGCAATGACCTAATCTGAAGAATGCAGCACTTTCTGAGCAGCAGAGAGGTTGGAACAAGGGACAATTTCACTTTCCCCCTAACAATGAGAATTATTCACGGGGAAGGGAATTCTCAAAGCAGCCTCTGGCTAAGACTTAGGAAGACAGAATGGACAACGGGAGCTAGTACAAGAACGGTGGATCCTGACTGTGGTTCAGATACCTCAGAATAGAAAGAAATCTAGAGCCCGGAGCAGGAAGTCAGCAAGAGAACTATATCACATAGTGGGTCAGAAGGTCAATACAGATTTTCCTTCATCCCAGGTGATCGAGACATTGGGTTTATAGCAACAGAATGGCTACATAAGAGGGGGATAAGGAAGAGGTTCCAGTAACCCAGAGCCTGGGAGGCTATCAGCTCATCACTAAAGAGTCTCTGGAAACTTTCACCAAGCTGGAGCTGACATGGATTTGATAGGCTTCTTTCTGCAATTCCAGATGAGTAACAACCAGGCCAATAATTCCAGCTCTCCCAGCTCATTCTTGCTTTAGTTCTGCCGTATGAACATTACAGGGGTGGTGATGGCTAAAAAGTCATATGTGATGAAGTTAGTCACTCTTTCTATTGAATTCTGGATAAGGAAATCTGTGATTAATTAATGGCTTGGAGACAGGAGTCTGGGAATATATATTAAAATATTCACCGTCAAATATCAAAATATGCAGCCTGTTAAGCATGCTCATGGGGCAGTACTTTAGACAAACACAAAACACAATAAGACCCCCAAGAGTAGAGGTGGAGTTTGGGGAAACATCAGTCCTTGCTTCTCTTCGCCCTGAATGCTCAGCTAATCCAGAGCTGATTTGCACCATCAGTTCTCTTGTACTAGCTTCTCTTGATTCTGTGCTTTGATCTGGACCTGATTTTCCAATTTTGTTTTTCTGTTTGAATGATTTCCCTGTTCTTCGCTCAGTGTCCTCTGGAGGTAGGGCCATAGAGTCTTCATTGCCTTTTGGGCAGTACTGCTGCCCAGTGCATCTATTTCTAGATGATCTACAATCATCCCTTGCATTCTAGCTGTGGTTCAGCCTTGGGAATGTAGGAATCTCTGAAAATGTCCTGCGATTCCTTGAAGTTGCAAAATATTTTATTGTACTCATGGGTTCAAGCTATGCTTTGGGCTTATTTTGGCATATTTTCTAATCATTTTTCTTAACAAGACATTTTTCCCTTTTAACGTTTTCCTGATATCTGCTGGAAGTCTCTCCTTTGACATCTCACCAGTCGGTTTGATTCTCCAGCCGGTAGAGCTAAACGTTATCTCCAAAAGTCATTTTTGGTGAGGGAATCATTGCAGAGTTCCACTTAATGATGTGGGAGATGCATTTGCAGTTAAAATGATGATTGTATGGTGACTAGCTTGTGGAGTATACTTAATGAACACTGCAGAATTGAAATTGCTGCTAAACCTCAAGGTGCCTTTAAAACTTTGGTTAACAGTACCCCTCTCCACTGCTGCAGCACAGTGTGTGCCTTCTGCCTTTGTCAACTGCATAGTGTATGCTACGGCTATGCACGCCTTGGAGCTCTCCCTGTCTGTTTCCTTCAGTCAGCAAGGGGTGGCTAAGTTTTTGGAGGCATGAAAATAGCCCCTGTTCCTGACCGTCTCCCCTATACCCAACACTGGGCCAGCAGAAGCAAATAAAGATAGCAGAGTCCGCTGCAAGACTATAATAAAACATCTGTGAAATATAGCCCTTGAGAGAATCCATAACATCTCAGCCACGAAATTGAGTTACCTTTCATATTTTCTTTTGCCTAGTGAGGCATTTATGATCTTACCGTTCGTTCCTGGAGCATGACCACTGAGCTGTTCATTTAAGGATCTTATTTCCAAGGGAAAGAATTATAAACATCCCAAGGTGAAAAGATGTGGTTGTATTTTAGGCATTTGCATAATGGTCCATTTCCAGAACCTGGTAGGTTGATTACCAGCAGAATCCACCAAGGGAGAAGGTGCCATTTAGATTTATTTTCATGAGGTTTGGCTCAGCACATCTCTCTCTTACATAGTGGATCTCAAATTATACCATTTTTATGGAAACTTATTTTCTAGCCACCATAACAATTTCTCTTCCTAAATCAAGCCATTGTATATCATCAAGCAAGTGAATTAAGATACTAAAATGACATAAAACATTCTGAACAGCACTGAGGCTCTTGCATACAGTGACTTACAGGAAATCGAGAAGAATAATTGGTTCCAAAGTTTACTCGCCTTACGAATGTTTTCTCTTCTTCCATCACTTAACATTTTCTCCTTGACAGGACCTGACTGAACTCATGTAGAGTTTCCTCCAAGGAAGCAATCCACTTGAGTAGTATGAACTTTGAAAGGTCACATCTTTAGGAGTTATCTGCCACTAAAAAGAATGACTTCCATTTATTTTTCAAGTTGGAGAGGTTTATTTTTTTCCTGGTCATGGAACTAAAAATGCCCGGAGTAATTTAGCTCAGACCAACCAAACAAAAAAGTCACGTTTAGGCGTCAGTAGGGCCTGGAATGTCTGAGCCTGCAAGGAGAATTATTTGGAACTTGCTTTTGGAAGCCGGACTGTCAAATGATGGATTTTGTCCCAAAACAAAACCCATGTTTCTCTATTGCAATTTCTGAACCAAGAAACCTTAGAGAGTCAAAATTTCCTGAGAAAAATGTGAGCTATGCAGAAGATATACTAAACACATGGACCCCCATCCTTTTTGATAGACTCCTATCAGCTAAGAGAAAATTGGGCAACAAGCACCCTAACTTACATGTAAAAAGCATCATAGCTGATATTTTAAAGCTAGCAGAAGTATGAAATTAAGAAAGAACAGAACCATGGAATTTACAAACGAAACTTCTAAGAAATCTCCCTAAAATAAAAAACAAAGTGAAAGGAATGAGCACACTGAGCTCATGTCTTGAGAAAGGACCACAGGCGAGGGGCAGGTGACGATGGTCCTTCATGCACAGCCTTGAAAATACTGCAGAGAACTCCTGCCAGAACTATCCATCAAATGAAATATCCAGTAAGCCTACTGTATTTCCTTGCATGGAGTAATGTGGACAGGCCTGGGCTTGGAAGACCATGAAATCCCTTAGCAGGTACCAGGAGATATCCCATGGCGTGACGAAACAACTCAACATGTACCCTTTAACCATGCATATGGCTGACTGTTTCTTTCATGAACCTATATTTGACCAAGGGAAGAACGCAAATGCCTCTGTATCCCCTCAGTTCCATCACCTAGCCTCAGGCTGAGCCTGGCAGAAGCGCCGTGACCACTTGTACTAACACAGGGGTCACAATGTGGTCCTGGCACAATGTGGACATGATTAGATGTCCTTTCATCTAATCATGCTAGAGCAATGACTCACTCGTTCCTCAGACGTACAGTGAACATCTGCCACCCTATGCCACACCCTTTAGCCCTACTCCTCAAGGGTCTTCAGTCTCCATTCCAGTAGCTCTCAGTCGTCAGCTTGCCACTTGGGCTGTCGACCTATAGGTAAATTTGTGAAGAATTACATAGTTAAGGCAGGCCTCTGAATAAGCCTATGGGAAACTGTCTTAACTGCATAATTGATGTGGGAAGACTCAAGCTACAGTGGGCGGGACCATTCCCTGGCAGGTAGATAAACATGGAGAGAGCTGGTTGAACACTGTAGAAAACTGGTAGGTGTGGTTCTCCCTCTCAAAGTTCTCTCTTGACTTTGAATGTGATGTGGTCACTCTAGGCCCCAGCTGTCCCCAGGGTCATGAACAGGCCACTTCCTTATGGCACAATCCTCCCAGTTGGTACCACATATTGGTAGTCTTGTAAAACCAGAGCCTTCTACTCCTCACTGTAAAAACAGGTTGAGATAACATCATTAGAGCCTAAGAAGCATCTCGCAGGTACCCGGGCATCTCAACAACAGAGACCTTCTTCCCCTGGTATCAGAAAGAGATAAATTCTAGGAGACTGTGGCCATGGATACCACGGATGTTCACCCTCCCTATATCAAACACTGTACTGTGCTGTTGTATTGTAGCTCGAGGAGTCATGACAAGGAAAGAAACATGTGTGTGCTCAGCAGCATTGCAATTTTTAAAAAATATTTTCGCCCTCCTTAAGTTGAACCTGTGGATGTGGAAGTTGCAGCTATGAAAAGTGAACTGCTTACTTCTCATGAGAAATCCAGTGTTTATCTAATGAATTTGTTTCCCCTGAAGGACAAAGTCAGCTTTAGATAAGGAATATGATAATGACATAGAAAGTTTTTGAGCTTGGCATGGTGACCCAGGCTTTTAATTACAGCACTCTAGGGCTAAGGCAAGAGGATTGTGAATTGTTTTTTATGTTATTGATTTTTGAGAGAGACAGAGACAGAGAAAGAGACGGAGACTGAGAGAGAGACAGAGAACAGATACACACATTGTTATGGCACACTTATAAATCTCAGAGGAAAATTTTCAGAAATCATTTCTCTCCTTCCACTATGTAGGTTTTGTATTTAAACTCAGGGCACCCGGTTTATATACAGGCATCTTTACCCACTGAGCCATCTCACTGACTTGAGAGTGTGAATTGGAAGCCAACCTGGAGTCTGTCAAGAAAGGATGGTAGGAAAGAAGTGGAAGGGGAAAGGAAGGAGAAGAGGGAAAGGAAAAGGGGAGAGTCAAGGGAAAAGAGAATTAAAATGGCAGTTCCTTAGTTCTAATATTACATTTAGTAGTGCTACATAAGCTTTGCATAAAATTACATAAAATCTAAAGTCTTAAATTGCTCACTTAATTCTAATTAAAGCTAGTTCATGGTTATTATTTGCCCCAGCAAATCTCAGCATTATGCTCAATAATGTGTTGAGTCCTTATTACCTATTTTGGAAGAATTTATATAGTCCATAGGGCTTTTTTCAGGGCTCCTTTACTTCTCTTGTGTAAACAGAAGCACCCCAACTTCACAATAAAATATGTGGAAATGATTCCCTAAAGCAAAATAATTCCAGGCCACTGATATTTATCTCAGAGTCCAGATTCTTGAAAGAAGACAGCTGAGAAAAATGAAAACAAGTTACTTTATATAAAATATAGTAAATTAAAATGATTTGCCATGGGAGTAGAAGACTTTGCAGTAATAATGAATATGAAGGCAGCTAATTTATCACTCACTTGTCCAGAGAGAGGCAAAATGCTAGAACTTAAAAGATAATATCAGGGACTGGGACGATGGTTCAGGGGTTAAAACCTTTGCCTTACAAGCAAAAGGAACTGAGTTTAGATCCCCAGATACCACGTAAAAATGTCAGGTAGAAATGGCAGTCACCTGTAATTCTGGCCTTGGAAAGTGGAGCTTGGAAAATCCCAAAGCAAAGCAAAAGAAGTACAGCAATTGGGATGGTTCTGGATGTTATACTTAGGCCTCCACAAGCACACACCCTCAAGTGCCCACTGATGCGCGCGCAGGCACACACACACACACACACACAACAATATCATACTCAGTTCTCATATAGTGATAAGATATATGTGCTTTTAAAATTAAAATTAATTTCAGAGATGAAGAAACTGAGGCTGAAACAGGTAAGACGATTTGAGTGAAATCACAGAGCTAATAACTACCTAGGCCAGAATTGAACTGTGTAAGTCTCACTACTTTACGTTACAAATGTGCCTCATTATGTCATGCTTCAAGGGCACTGCTTATTGTGAGAAAAGTGGAGAATTTTTACATTTAAGGCAGGCTGAGCCACACTTGCTCCTTCTGCAATTAATAATAGTTGTAAATAATAACTTTTCAAACAAGATTTTAGTGATGAGAAACAAATGCATGTTCATAATTTGAAAATGACAAATAGCATGTACTTGCTCATTGCTGGGTTCAGAATTTATTTAATTAATAGGTCAAAGTTACTGTATGAGTTAACTTTTCTCATTGCTCTAACAAACTCCTGGTGGAATCAGTCACAGTGTATGTAGGTTCTTGTTTTCACTCACGGTTTCAGATGATCCAGTCGATCACGGCATGTAAAAAAGGGGGTGATAGGTGGAGCAGCTTCATCCATAGCTCCTCACATCTTGACAGATTGGAGAGAGAGAGAAAAAGAGAGAGAGAGAGAGAGAGAGAGAGAGACCACACTTTCCAGAGTTTCCACAAAAGTAGCACTATCTGGGGGCCAAGAGTTCACAATTATACCCTTTGGGGGGACATTCTAGACACATGTTATAGCATTCTACCTCATCTGTCTCATAATGCAAAATGCACTCAGTCCAACTTCAATAATTTCCAAAATTTTAAAAGTCCCAACATTTTTCAAAATTCCAAGTCTCTGCTGAAACTCAACAAACTCTTAATTGTGAACCCCTAAAAAACAACAAAAAAAATTGCATATTTCTGACATACAATGGCGCAGAGTGAACATTACCATTCCAAAAGGGGGAAACAGGAAGACAGCAAGGAAGAAATGGGCTAAAGTAAGGCTGGAACCAGCGAGACAAACATGAGACATGTCTGACATCGGGATCTCATGTGGTATCACTGGGACTCTAAACAAGTTTGAGGTGTCCCTCCACACCCCCACCTCTACTATGTTCTTTCTTGGAACAGCTCCGCTCTGTTCCTTAGCAGATATCCCACAAGCCATCTTATCTTCAACGTCCTGAGGTCTCCATTGTAGAACAGGCTTCCCCGTACAGCCATATGTGTTGTTTCTCTGGATTTCAGCCTTGCTGCATATTTCTTGGCCTTATTCCTGAAGCCTTGACACAACTTTGATGACCCCATCATTTCTGTATTCAACATGCCTATAGAACCCACACTGTGCCTTCACTGCCCAAGACATAGCCACTCAGGGTTAGACCAAGCAAGCTTCCTCTGAGTTTCTGCACAGTTCAACTGGGGAAAACATTTCCCATCAAGGCCCCTTCAGCTTCAGCTTCTGGGACATTCTCTTTTTAAATGATTTTTTTCCCCAATCGGTTTTCAGTTTCACAACCTGGAGGTTTTGATGAATGGGATCTAACCCTCAAGGCACTACTGCTATTGTCCATGTGCCGCATACGTGGGATTCTCTGTGCCAGGACAATTTCTTCAAGTAAAAACACTGCCTTTACCTATTTCGTTTCACTCTAATCATTGCGCACCTTTCCTCATCGAACTGCAGCTACTGTTTTCTTCCATCTTTCATTCCTGCTTTCCTTTTGCTGACTGTAATTATTCCTGAAAGACATGAGAAGCAAACATGTCATTAGCCTTAGTGATCTGCTTCCCCGGAAATTTGCCAGATTTTGTATTTGCCTCAATCAGATTTTGTCTTTATTTATTTATCTAATTTATTATCTTTTATCTAGGGACACAAACTCAATGGGTAGGTACTTTTGCCCTCTCCTTCCCCCTTCCTCAAACTTCCCCCTTGTTCCCCATCCCACTCTTCCTCCTTCCCTCTCTCTCTCCTTCCTTGTTTTCCTCCTCCTCCCTTGGTGTTTCCTGCCTGCTCCCTCCCACCCTCAAGAATATCTCTTCATTTGGACCCTGAATTTCCCTCTGAGTCATCTACACTAGTGAGGATTCAGAATTCAGTGGCATACTTTGGGGCCCCTTCTTGGGCTGCCCATTCACATGAAAACTCCATTTCATCTGTCTTACCCCTTGCCTCTAAGGATCCTACTGCCTGAAGCCTTCTCCCTTGAGATCTGTGCTAATCTACGAGGCTTGATGACATGTCTGCCATTCTGCAGGTCATAGCCCCACTCAGATTTTTTTTTAAGACACTAGAACATACCCAAACTTTTTGCCAGCATGAATGACCTCTAGACCGTGGTGTTTTCTAGTC
The DNA here is from genome assembly GCA_023101885.1 of Typhlomys cinereus. Classification (NCBI taxonomy): domain Eukaryota; kingdom Metazoa; phylum Chordata; class Mammalia; order Rodentia; family Platacanthomyidae; genus Typhlomys; species Typhlomys cinereus. Next base: position 844,694 of record JALPQD010000403.1, read on the forward strand.
ATTGTTTCTTTGCTTTTTTTCTTCTTTGATCAAATTAATTAAGATTTATTAATTCACTGCCCTCCAATGATTTCAAAATCTCCATTCTAATTTGTATCACCCCAAGTTTCTATTTTGTATATGTAAATTGATAAATATCACTTTGATCACTGTCAGGTCTTCATATTGATGATAGAAAGACAATGAATCAAGTGACTTGTGTCTTGTCTGTCTACTACTATAATACTGTTTCCAACATTCATACTAGCCTCCTGCTACTACAGTGAAATATCTGAGGTAACTCACTGCGGAAAAGGAAAGTCCATTTTGGGTTATGATTTGAGAGTTTTAGTTCCTGATCAAATGGTCTCATTGCTTTGGAAGCCTGGAAAAACAGCACATCTTGCATGTGAGAGAGAAACTGCCCTCCGTGTCTTAAGAACCTCCTAGAAAGTTCCACCTTCTAAAAGTTTACAGTCTACTCCCCAAATAATCACTCCGGAGACAAAGCCTTTAAAACATCAACCTTCAGGGGACATTCAGTATCCAAATTATACCATTATCATATTTGCACCTATTCTTACAAACACCCGAAACTTTGCCAGACAATGCCTTTTCATATCTTCTAATGTGTGGGTATTTTTTTTCACCATTATTCTTGAAAGGTGACTCCTACTTGAGATTCATCAGACAGCAGCCATCATTTCTACGAATGTCAAGTATCCCTGCTTAGCCTCGACTTCCATTCACACAACTGTACTTGGGGTTGTCAGCACTTTCTCTAATATCCTTCAGTTCTCTTTGCTTTTCTTAGGTTTGATATACTTCTATTTTTTACTCATTCTGCTTAGATCCTGTGTTACCTTAAAGTGAAAATGAGAGTTTTTCTTTAATCTTAAGATCACTATCTCTTTAATGGTTTCTGGCTCTTCCTTTATTTTATCCTTTGCTTGTGGAACTTACATTTCAAGGAATCAATGTAAAGCTCCTTTGTGCCTCAAAACTGCCCTTTCCTTCTTTGTATTTCCTTTGCAGCATCCTCAGACCTCCCTGAGCACTACTTTCAGCCTGAACCTAATCCTTGTTGCCTCCTTCCAGTGAATTTTCACATCCAATAGCTACATTTTTCATCTGAAGAGTTTCTGCCTTAGCGCTTTCCTAGACAAACACTTTGACGGTGGTTTTCATCCTTTTGTCTATGAATGCTTTGTTGTATCCTGACCTCTGGGCCCTCTGCAGACTGGCTCTTTTCTCAGGTCCTCGGATATGGGCGCAGCACACCACACCTTCAACTCTCTTCTTGGTCCCTCGCTTTGTTGGGTGATAGGTCTGAATTCTAAGCATCTGCTTAGATGGTTTTTGTGAAGAGCTCCCTCGATGCCTGAGCTGCAAAACCTGCCCTACCACAATAATTTCGTACTTGCTTCTTCTGAAAATACAGGATTTAATGATCTCGAACAGGTATTTTAACTTCTCCGCTTGGAATTCTCACACCAGACTGACTGATGTGAGTCGCACATCTGTGTGTATGCAGACCTGATGTTTCATTTTTCATGACTGACATTTCCCTTCCTTGGGTAGCAAATGATTTCCTACAATAATTTTCTTACAGGATTCAGAAGGATTTTGTTTCTATTAAAGGAAAGGGCAGCTGGATGAAGTTCTCAATGGCATTCACAGGTCAGTCCCGCTCTCCTTAAAGCTCAATATTCCATCTTCTGGCCTATACAAGAGGGAGACTTCAGATTCCACTTCAAGTTGCCTATCCATCGAGGTGTCCTCTTCAACAGTTGAAATTTTCACTCTTTTCTTCTTGGTGCATGGCTAACGAGACACAAAGATCAATTTTAATTCTGCCTTATGAAATGCATGCTTTAGGAAATCTAGCAAGTAACACACACACACACACACAGCTGTTACCCAACCAACTTCTACCAACCCTTCAGTCTACAGTTTGGATGCATTTTATATCCAAGGGCCTTCCATAACCATCACTACTCCATGAAGTGCAGAAGGTGCCCCTCGCCACGTGCCTCCGGGAGTCATGTCACCCTGATCCAGCCATTCCTTCAGCTCTACAGCAGACTCTAGGATCATGGAAGACAGGTATTAAGTCTTGATCTCTGTATATCCGCAGCAGCTAGAATAGGCACCGGACACCCACTCATGTTGTGTGTTCTTCTCCTGCATTCTCCATGCGATAAGAATGCAGTTCAGCTGGATGGAGCCCTGTACTCAAAAGTCCAGAGTATATTTCCTTCCATAATGTACTCTTAGGACTTTCCCACAGACATCGTGAGTTTCTTGTACACAGATAAGAAACGATGTAACATATGCTGAGTAATCCTCTTGTTCCTGGCTCTAACCTAAGCATTTGTGTATATGTTGTCTTACCCATCGTGCTAGTTCCTTGTTGCTCTGACAAAAGCAACTTAAGAAAGAAAGGGTATATTGAGGAAGATGCTGGGACATGGTCAGGAATACATGGTGGCAGGAGTCAGCATGGGAAGGTGGTCACACTGCGTTTGCATTCAGAGGTCAGAGCTAGGTGAATGCTGAGCTACTACTTCCTCCTTTTTATTCAGCCTAGGACTCTCGTGCTTGGCATGCAGCTGCCTACATTCAGGGTGGGTTTTCCCACCTCAGTTGAACCTTTTTGGAAAAAAGCCACTTCCTGAGGTTTGGGAGGTTCTAAATCCTTTCAAGTTGACAATAAGTATAGCACCCACATCCATCCTATACAAAAACCCTTTGAGGTGGATCTATAGACCATTTTTCAGGAAGCAAAGTGAGGTCCATAGATCGTTAAGACTCACCTAAGACTGTGGAACTTGTGAGGTACTGCCTAGGTCCAGTGGCCATCCATCTGCCTCCCTGTGTTCTCTTCCTTTGCTTGTATCTGTATACACTTCACCTGTCCGTGAACACAATTCCTGGAGCACACTGGGAACTATCAGGACTTGTAGAAGAGAAAGTGGGAGGAGAGACCACAGCTTCTCTAGAAATGAATATAGCTCAGCATATGCATAAAGATGCTGTCCTGTTGTTCAAATGAACCCTGTGCAACACCAGCTTATCTAAGGCTGGCTGGACATGACAGAATGTGGACTTTGCCCAATCCTACTGAACCAACATCTTCAATTTAACCAAATCCCTACAAGATTCACCTAGCAATGCAGTCTGAAAGTACCAGCTATATTTGCATGTGAGAACCTGAAGTCACTAAGCAGACACAGGCAATGAAAGTGAAATCTTCCTTTGTCATGAGATGTGTGCCACATTCAGGTATAACAAGGGGACACGCCAGCTGTTGGAAAACAGCACCCACCCAATCGAAGATGTTTGCCAGTTATCAAAGGCACACATTCTCAACTAGTTATCCATTAGTTATGTCCCTAAAACAATTCTAGAATTTTGATGAGGCACGCATGGAACCATTTCATACTTTACAGGTGCTAAATAAAATGAATAGGGGACTTGACAATTGAGGGCTGGATCTCTGGGCACATTTGTAGATAATTAGCAGTTGAGTTAAGCCCAGAGTGAACCTGCAGGATAGGGAAGGCCCAGCCCATGGTGGGCGGGACTAGTCCCCTGGGCAGGAGAATGAAATGGAGGGAACTGTTTGAGAAAGGGGGCATCCTTGTGTACACTTGGCTAGACATGCTGGTCTAGCAAGTAAGGATTATCTCTCTCTCAGCTGTTATTTGAATTTGGTGTGTCCAGTTTCCTCGGCCCTGGTGTTGGTGTGAGCTCTTCTGTGAAGCTAGATAAACAACTGTGACCAGGAATTGTAAGAAAAAAATAAACCCCTTGTTCTCTTAAGCTGTTTTTTGGGTGATTTTTATCAGCAACAATTAAGGTGAACACAGACTATGGTTTGAGACTGAGCTGTTTACACTTGGCCCAAGAAATCAGCCTGAACCAGAATAAAGTCTTTTCCTGGTGTAGATGCCATAGCATCAAACCAACCTAGAAAAAGAAATGCCCAAAAAGAAGGGCACTCATAGCTAGCAGTCCATTGGTGGGCCTTCTACTCTGTGGGTAGGGTGCTTTCACTCATGAATCCCTAGCACAAGCCAATTGGGCCTTTGAATTTTTTGATATAAGTAAACAGCAACAAGGATGGGTTGCCACCAGGATGCACTAATCTTAGGCTGGAGCATGGCACTCCACCCTCCCTAGGGGAATCTTTGTGGAGGTAGAGCAAGGTAACAGCTACGATAACTTTCTTCTTTTACTTTACCTCAGATGGGTTTGTTGACTAGTATGCTTCCAGACAGCTTTCCTCCGAAAAGTGAGCAGACCAGTGAATCATCTCCTGGCCTTTTCTTACTATTAGAATGATACCTAAATTGACACTCTGGGGATCCCTTTCTTTCTGGTCAAGAAGGACGAAGACCTGACCCGACCTGGGGTCTCTGATTCACAGCTGGATGTTTTAGGTACATTTAGGGACTTTAATGCTTTGAATATGAAATACCTCCACAGGCTCATACAGTTAATGCATAGCCTCAGCTGACGGCACTGTTAGAGGAGGTCATGGAAATTTCAGGAAGAGGGCTACTCAGTTTCTCTCTGTCTCTCTATCTCTCTGTTTCTGTCTCTGTCTGTCTGTCTGTCTGTCTGTCTGTCTCTCTCTCTCTCTCCCTCTCTCTCTCTCTCTCTCTCTCTCTCTCTGTGTTTCCTTTCCATCATGAGGTGAGCAGGCCTCTCATTCACAGGCTACTGCCACCATGTTGTTCTGCTCCACAATCAAGTAAGTCAGGGACTACAGACAAAAGCCAGTTGTTCTTGGTCACAGATACACAAAAGTAATGAGTACAGAGACCACTGGAATAAAATTGGATCCTTTCCTCTCTGTCAAGGCAATGGCATCAATTTAGCCACAGAGGGGACTCCTAGGAAAGGATTCAGAGAAGTGGCCCTTTCTTCCCTTCATGGAGACTGAGGGCCATGAAAATATCTGTAGACCCACATGCTCCATTCAAGGTCAGGTGCCAGAGCTAACAAGGTGCTTCTGAAAGAAAATTATCTTTCACCTAATGCCATGATCTACCCACGGTCACATAGGAGACATCATCTGCTCTACCTGCGCCACATCTGTGTTAGTAAACTGCAACAGTACCATACAGAAGCCTAAGATAAAAATGTCTGTCTTTGGGGACTGGTGTGTGTTGGGGGGTGGGGGAATTGGACAGGGACAATGGTCCTTCATCACTTTAAGACATACTCTCAGTGGTGAATTCCATGTGCCCAGCACCTCTAGGTCTAAGGACACAACTTGGGACATGCAAGTCCAAGAGTTCTGAAGGAGAAGGCACAGTGCCTTTGTTACACTTTCATGAGGGACAGCAAACTGGGTAGAAATTTGCAACGTGACAGTTGTCAGGCAGAGAAGCAAAGATCCTGGAGGCGGGCTTTTGAGTTTGACATCCTGAGTTTGATGTTTAAACTGTGCTACACCACCCAGGCAGACTGGCCTGACAGCAAGCCGAAGGGATACTCCCAGCTAGACTCCTGGGAATAACTGTGTGGTAGAGTCCCAGGGCAAAGCTGGAACCCCTGCGGCTGAGGGGGATGTGGCAGGGAGGGGCCTACCATTGTAAGGGAATCTAGTGTTTATGGGATTCAAGTACAAACGGGGCCTCCTTTGTCCTCGCAAGCTGATAAAGTGTGAGACTGGCTGGTTCCACTGTGTGGATATTGTTCCCACAAAGCCACACCTTGTTGCTCCTCAGCTCACATACCCCGCGCAATGTGGTCCAGGACTATGGAGGATTCTGGAAAGATGAAAATCAAATATGAGCTTTTTGTAGTAACTTCTAATGTAGTGTTATTGGGACGCCTGAAAGATCAAGTGGATACATGAGATTTCTCCCAAGATTTCCTGATATCAGGAATGGAGAGGGAAAAGTGATCAAAACAGAAATGAAGACCTCCTCCTTCTGTTAGGGCAGAAAGAAAAGTGACCAGTCCACTCTCAAAGGACTCTCTCTGCTTCCTGGATAGGAAGGGTTGCTTAGGAAGTTTGGATTTCCAACTGGGGAGTCTAACGGTACCCCAGACCTCCTGGGGAGCCAGCTCAACCAACTTCATGCCAAGCTTATTTGTCTTATGCTATCTCCAACTCCATCCAAGCCTGGCATGAGCTTCGTGCCACCTCAGCCTTGTGCCAGAAGCAGCAGCAGCCACTTTCATTGGGACCATAGTTGTTCCAGAACGTGAAGTCCTCTCCAAAAACATAGACGAGTAGGGTCAGTCACAGGGAACCCTGGAAATGGGAGGCTGATGCTGCACCCCAGCCAGCCAGCCGGAGGAGTCTGTTCCTCAGGGAGGCCCCAGTGTCCTTGCACCCCGGCTGGAGCTGATGAGGTGGCAGCAGTGTGACGAGCTGGATGACGGAAGTGGATGTCTTGGTTCATTTCCTGCTGCTAATACATGACGCCACAGACCGGCTAACTTACTGAAAAAAAAGAGACTTATTTTGGTCCATGACTCTATTCCAAGGTCAAGGGTCTGCATCTGGCAATGGCCTTTTATTAAAGGGATTTTAAGGTATTACAGGTCACCACAGGCTAAAAGACAGGAGTGTTTGAGAGACCTCATCAAATTGGCATTCATATCAGACCCTCAAGATTAACCATCAAACTATTAATCCATTAGGTATATTACTGAAGGACAAAACCTTAATTCCCTCCTGATGCTCCCAACTAGTCCCACCAGAATGGAAATGATTTATCAGTGTGAATTTCATAGCGGATAACCCATATTCCAATCAAGGGCAGTTGAGTTTGTTGCTCAGCTGTCAATATTAGACACCAGCATATAATCATCAAAAGCTGAATGTTATCAGCAGCTCTGGCAGATTCTGCGCCTCAAGCCAGCGACATGAAAAAACATGCCCATTTGTCTCTTGGATGATTCTCTTTGACTTCTCAAGTGAAGTTTTGGTTGGTGGTGGTAGTGGTAGTCAGTTTGGTTTGTTTTCTGTTGTGACGGTTGGCTTGGGAATTCGGTAAACGAAGAAGTTCTGTTTTCCAGCAGTATTTCTCGCAAGTTCCCATGGAACATCCTTGAGCTCAAGAGCTGAAGATTCGCCTGCACCACTGTTCACAACAGACTTTTCACAGGGGAGCACAGCACATAGGATGAGAGGACTGTGAAGTGCAAACCATGGGGCCATATAGCTTTTGTTTTTTGTTTGTTTGTTTTTGCTTTTTTTGGCCTTTCACTCAAGCTAATTATTTTCAGATTGACCTTTGTCACATGCACCACTGATGGGTTTTATTGCTAATTACAATTCACTATGTGGCTGTATCACAGATTATTTATCCATTAACTTGCTCAGGGACAATATAGCTGAAAGATACCATAAAGAAAACTCTGCTGAGTGCTTCTTATAAAACTCCTCTTATGAACTTATGTTTCTATTTCCCTTAGGTATATTAATAGTTAAGCTGGTGAACTGTATTACAAATATATTTACTTTTTATTTATTTTCTCTATGGCTGTCAGAGTCAACAGAAAGGTTTGTTTTAGCTTATGCTTTGAGGTGATAAGTCTGTTCTGGTAGGAAAAACATGGGGCATGAGGCAGGAGGCTGCTGGTCACATTGCATTTGTAGATAGGAAGCAAAGAGTGAACGGGAAGTGAGGCCAGGCCTTCTTCCAACAAAACTGTACCCTCTAAAGATGGCAAAAGCCATCAGATAGAGGAAATGTGCAAATACATGAGTCTATTAGGGGAACATTTTACACTGAAACCTCAACAAGGTATATAGTCAATGGTTTTATGAACCTATAAAGTTTCTTTCATATCTCTGCTAACACACGTGTTCAACCTTTTATTTTAGTCTCCTTCATCATCTTAGTGCAATGATGTCTCTTTACAGTTTTTATCTGCATTTCCCTAAGATTCTAGGCATATTTTGCTACCCTACTCCCTTCTGAGATAAAATGTTTGATTGCATCTTTTGAAGATTGTTATTGCTTATTAGTCTTTTGCTCTTGCATATTTAGTCCTTTGTCAGATATTAGGTTCGTAGGTACTTCCTCAACAGAATTTGCCTTCTCATTTCACTATTTCTGCTTTTTAATGGCAGAAATTTTAATTCTGATGCACATCAGTAGCCTGTTTTTCTTTCATAGAATGAGCTCTTAGTATAATAACCTAGATATAAAAAAAAGGTTTTCCCTTTTCCAGGACATACAGAACAAGAAGGCATCAAATTCTAGACATTTGGGCATGCTCATGAACCTGTAAAATAGCAGCCTTTCCTGTGGACAAAAATATTTAATTGAGAGGAGGGACTGACCTGAGACCAACAAAGGCCATGAATAGTTGGAAAAATATCTGGTATCTCCACTGCTGTAAGGTGAAGAATTCCATCTCGGAACCTAAGGGCTTTGTGAAGGATTTGCCTTAATCTTCACCGAGCAAGCTTGTTTCTTTGAGCACTGGTGAAAGGTACGGAGGAGTCAAGGATACATGTACCATTAGGAAATTAAGAGGAGGGAGGAGAATGAGAGATGTAAAACATAATGCTAAAACCTCAACCCTTGGTCCTGTACATCATTCATCCATGCAGGCCAGATGGCCTCAGGCGCCTGCAGCATGTCTAGTCTCAACAGGGGCCCTATTCCAATAGCAGAGGCCACAGTGGTTCTAGAGGTAAACACACCTCTAGATGAGACTGCATACATGAAAGGGGTGGACTCCCACTTCTTCACTGTACAAACTACCAGTAACTGGTGTTATAAACCCAGGCACAGCAATTCTCTGAGTGAACGTTTTCTTATGGCTTAAATCTAAAGGAAAAAACTTAAATTGCTTCCTAAGAACTTGAAGATTATTCTAGATGTTGATTTCAGAGACTGGTTTTCTTCTAGAAAAGCAACCTAACTTGATCAGCTAGAACAAACTCTACGTGTACCCAGGGATGAAGGGGAAAGAAATACAGAGGTGTCCACAGAGGTAGAGAAGAACATGGGAGTTGGGACGGGAAGCCGGGGTCTCAGAGCCTAGACTCACAACACAGCTCTGACCTTATGTGCCTATGCAAGCCGTTTAAGCACCTCTGTGCCTCAGTTGTGTGCTGCACGGATGTCGTGATCAAGCGCAGAACGAAGAGGAACAGTGCGCAGGAAGACTGTATGCAATTTTGCATGTACCAGGCTTTCTCACTGCAGGCCTTCCAAGGGATACTAACTTCAAAGAAAGATACCAGTTACTACACTCTGTGGTCCACCCCCCTCAGGCATGTAACTCGGAGCTTAGATTTGACTCCGGCATTCACCCCGAACTCAGAGCACTTCTGGCAGAACTTTTCCTCTCGCCGAACTGCCAACTAATTATGCTGAACGAGCCTCCTTCTGAGCCAGAAATGTGATGACTCAGATTTTCCTTAGAGCGATGATGGACCAGGAGACTTGTTTTCTCTGCGAGCCCCAGGGAAGCCGATACAACACTGAATGGATGTGCTGTCACAACAAAGGAAAGCAGAGGAAGAGAAGGAGAGAAAAGAACTAGAAAAGCCGTGGGAGGAGCAGACACTGTGGAGGGACTTCGGTCCTGTCTTCTCCCCGTATTGAGGATCTGCCACTCTACTTTTATTCTGCCATCCACTCCTCTGCGGCTCGGGCCAAAGAGCAAATAAGGCATCATGTTCCCTTTTTCTCTTCTGCTCTCCATTTCTAATGGATCCTCTGGGGCCGTGGATTTGTCTCACACTATGATCTCATTACCAGCCACCAGCTCACTTACAATGTGACAGTGGAAGTGGAGACTACCTCAGGGTTCCACGTCCACAGTAGTTTATCCTAAAAAGTAGTAAAAGGACACAAGACCACTCACGCCCCTCAGAAAATATGCACAGTACAGCCCAGTTGCAGTGACACATCACTCAGCCCTCTGATGCAAGTACCCACAACACCGCTTCTGCCCATGGTGTCCTAACTTCTGTCAATCTATCATCTTCTGTTGCTGTCAACTTGCACGTCCCTTTGGTCCCAGCGCTCTGCTATTCGAAGGCTTCTGTTCACAGCTTCTCTGAAAATCATCCATTTTGCACTGATCTAATATGACCTAGATCCGCGTATGTCTCACCTTCAGAAATCCAATCACAAAGGAGGGTTTATAGGATCCATATGCTGCTTTAAGGACTAACCTGACTCTTGCAGCAGGCTACTTCAGAGAAAACCTAAAGGAACTGATTAGACCTGCAGCCTCGTCATTTGTAATAAAATCATGCATAAAGGAACCCTTGTTGACCTTTGGTAGTCAACATTCCCTATTCAAACTTCCTGATAGGAAATGCAGGGAATTATTCAATGCATGGAAAGTTGAGTAAAGGATATAGGAGGAAGGCAGACAGCAGACAGCTCACAGAGAGTCCTTTCAGAATTATGAATGCCGTTAGTCAGTTTGTATGTCATGAATCTAATTAGTATGGAAAGAATTATTCACATCAATCATTTGCCGTTTTTTCAACATCACTTACTATCAGCAGGAGGGGTTTGATAAATTTCAATTGGCCAGGGCAGGCTGTCCCATGATGTCAGCATTTGAACACTGAGAAAATTTGTGTTGGGCCACCCAGGCTCCACCCCCCTTCCCAACCTGATTCCCATCCTGATTATGCCTATGACTGGAGTTCTGGAATGTGGATCTGGGCCATGAAGATGATTCGAGATGTCTGATTTACTATCTATTTGGCTGTGGTGTAGAGGTGAATGGGCAGCATAGTCTCACAGCCACTGACTGCTCATTACTCACATCGGGGGAAAAAAAGGGTCATAGGTGGGTAATGGAAGAGGTGGTTTAGGACAAACGTCTTTATCTTGCTCAAATCTTTTATGACCCTGAGAATCTTATTTAACCTTCAGTTCCTCCTCTACAAACAGAGTGAAGGGGACATACAAATTCAGGGGACTTCAGAGGAGAATGAGAAAGGCAGTGTGACATAGCATTGTCTACTAATAATTAAAAGGCCTGCGGAGGGTAGTTTGAAAGGAGAGGCATCTTTGTCTGAATTTGGCTTCTGTTTTAGTAATGACCAGAAAGTGATGAGATCACTCCTGGGGTCTAACACATACTCGTGGTGGATTCCCGTTTATTCCACTTAGCTCTGATTTTCAACACAGGATGGCCAACATTGTGACTCTCAGGGATATACTCAGTGGCTAATATTATTGTAATGGGTCACTCCACTTCCTTCCTGGAGTAGTAAATATCACTTCTTTCCTGGTGCAGACTCCGGCAGCTGCTGGTGAGCTAACCCTAGGTCACGCTGCCCGTGGCCGAGAGAAGCCATGGTATTGTTCATGAATCAGCTTCCTGTGCACCTGGTATGGAGTCCCATCCTTCATGGAGACAGTGACAGACTGAGGAAAATGCCATCTCTTCATGAAATCAGTCTGCCTCTCCCACCTGAGACCAGACCTCCAAACCCTTCCTTGCTGTGGTGGGGCCACTGACTTTTAATCTGTCCCAAGAATGTTGGAGGCAGAACCAAACCTTTGGTTTAGCCAACTTCATGTTCTCACCCTGATTATACACAGCCTGGTCTTCTCATAGACATAGACTGTTGCCACAGAGCAATTAGAGAAGAAAGGTGTCCTTTCTAGCTCATGGGTCGGGGGGGGGGGTACTTGCTGAAAATCCTAGTAGAATCTGAGTACCAGAGACAAGTGGGAGATGAACATTGGTGCTCACAGCTGCTGCGCTGCGACGAAGAGTGAGCTCTACTCACCCAAAGACCTATCCTGGTTTGTCCAGGAAAGAAACAAAAGCACAGAAGACCTTCTTGAAGCAGCACTTGAAGAAGCAGGCCAAACTCTTCGATGACCTAGGAATTGATCTCCAAAGAATATGTATTCTGTTATGAATGGCTAAAGGCATTTGTGTATGATTTAAAATTTATCTCATTCCCCTTTGAGTAAGATTAACGTCAGGGAGATCAGTATTGTGATACAGAAAAAGAAAATTTGAATGGACTCGATCGATACAGATGTGATTAGCCCAGGGATTAGCAAAATGTAAGATTGATTGTATACAATGCACTGGAAATGCTCAGCTATAGAATGAAACTGCCTTAGCTCAGAATATATGATGCTGGATGCTTCGCAATTAACTGAAAGGAAAAAAAACACTCAGAAATAAGATGTCAACAACTTCATTTTTGTAGCCCATATTGATGACTGTGAAAAAATCTTGGCATCAATAAAACTTGAGTGATTGCCTTTTCCAATTGTCCAAAATGAGAAGCAGACCCAAAGAGGCATGCTTCTGCCAAGGGAGATTTCTCTTAATTATCCCTGAACTTCATATGCTGCAGGGTTTAGTAAACAGAGCCCTTCTCTCTCTCTCTCTCTCTCTCTCTCTCTCTCTCTCTCTCTCATTGTTTCAACCTATTTATATACTCACAATGCACATGGGTATGCACCTGCATGCAGGCACAAGCATACATGCGAACATGTGCACAGGCAAACACACACACACACACACACACACACACACACACACACAAATATATACATCTGTGAAGGTAAACTAACAGGGACATGATGATCAAATCTGCTAAGTAAAAATATAGGCGATACCGCAGGACAGATAGCAAATCTTTGCCAAAAATCTGTATCACATGGGACCCAGTCTGTTAAGAGTTCCTCAGTCTCTGTTTGGATAAATGAGGGTTTGAATTACTCAAAGTGACTTGCCTTTTAAAACCACATCGAATTCTTCTTTTTTGCAATAAAACCTCAAAGAAGTAGAAAAGCCGTGTCTCTTAGGACTGAAATAGAAAGGAAAGGAAGCAGCAGCCAAGAACACTATTTCCAGCACACACAGGATCGCTTTGCTTCCCTGTTTGCATACCCGTCGCGATTTGTAAAGGAGGTCAAGGGTCTGGTTTAACCCACCGACATTAAACGTTTGAGGCCAGTAAAGAGAGAGCAGCCTGGAGCTGGGGTCTGAAGGGAAAGTGTGTTCTTTACGGACCACAGCAAGACTGTGGTCTCCTTGGTGACCGACTCCAAGAAGTCAAAGATAAGCTTCCAAAGACACTGTTTTCTAAGGGCAGAAGGTGAAGAGAACAAATGATGCTTCTCTCCCAAAGGCTTTAGAGATTATTAGATTACCATTTCAAAGCAGGAACATTCTGACATGATGTAGTATTTGGACTCAAGAGGAGAAGGCTGAACCAAAAGCGAATTCATTGAATTTGGATGTTGGGGAAGTGATTTCTCTTCTTTCAGTTTAACTATTTTCTTCTGCTGCTGATTCATTATATCTGCAAACCCTAACACTTTTCCCATATGACTGTTACTTTTCTCTTTACCTTCTCAAGTCCCCGTCTTGGGATCAACTGGTGGTCAGGCATGCTCGTGAGCAAGACTGTTTCCAAGTCACTAGAGGAACAGTTAAAGACTTTGACCCAGGCCATCTACTCACATCTTTGTTTACACTTCATCACAGGTAGTATTTTATATACAAGGAACCTAGGTAAAGTTGTCACTGGAAATAAAAGCCACTTATCAGAGTTCAATGAAACAGTGAAGCTCAATACTGTTATCCAAGTAGACAGAGCCACAACCACATGAGCTTGTTAAAAGTGGAGTTTTCCCTGGTCCCGGCACTGGGCCGATTGTGCTCCAAGGGGGGGTCAGTTCAACAAATTTCACCACCAAGACCTGTGTGATTCACACCAGCAGCGACCCCACCTTCGTCCATGGGCCTACAAGACTGCTTGACAACACTCGTTCCAAATAAGTAGAAATCTGGAGCAGGTTGGCATACTTCATTTTAAAATATGGCCCATTTTAAAGACGGCCATTGTATTCTTAAACTCACTTTCCTTCCTTTGTTTCCTGTGAACTGATCGCACTCACACACTCCAAACGCATCACAATGCAGAATGTGTATGATGTCACCCCATGAGGACCTCATGCAGGGGAATTCCAAGTCAGGCGCTGTGTTCTCTGGGAGAAACCCTGACGGATCCCAAGACACCATTCAGCCTGCTAACCAGGCTGCTCGTCTACCACCCTCTCTGTGTCGCAGGCGCATCTTAGTAGCCTCGTGGCACAGAGGACCAAGCCACAGATTATCCAGAATTGCCTTAGGTAGTATCACGTTGATTTTATATTTCTCTTCTAAACTTGCTAACGCCAATAAAATCTTTTCAATTGTTTGCCACAAATGAATAAAAGTATTTTCTTCTCTTTATTTTTTGAAATTTTCATATACTCATAGAGTAAGTTTATGTTCTCCTTCCCCCATCCCTTCCATTTACCAATCAAGCCATATTCCTCCTGCTCTCCTGTCGCTCCACATGTGTGGACCATAGGACTGTTTTGGGGGTTCCTGAACTGGTATGCATCTGGCCATTTGTGGTAGTAGAAGTGATCCCCCAGTGAGGAGAACTACAGGTGGGGAAACTTCCTTTCTCTTGTGCAGACGTACCCTGAAGATTCTCTCTGGTCATAGTTGGTTTTTTCTGAAAAGAGAAAATATAAGTGTATATAAAGAAATGTTCTGAGAGTGGGGCATAACTCAGAGCACGGTATTGCCTACCATATGTATGGCCCTGAATTGCATCCTCAGTACCACCACATTCACAAAAAATTCTGCACATGGTTTGGTGGTCAGAGTGAACAGGGGAACATTTACCCTTGGAAATGCTCCCCCACTTCTATTTCAAACAGGTTCTTCATCTCCTTTTCCTGTTCCTCATCATGTGTGTCTGTGTGCCGGGGTCGCCCTTTGGTTCCCTTTCCTCCACTTGTGTTCATGAAGAATTATTCTCTGTCAGTGACTTTATAACTCGGTTCATTTTCCAGAACAACAATTTTATGACTTCATAATTATCTCCATAAACCACATTTGTTACCACTTGAGTGTCTGTGAAGACCTGTAACCCGGATCCTCTAAGAAGGCCTCTGGAACAGAAGAACACAGAAAGTTCTGGAACAGGAAAGGAGAAACAGAGCCTGGGGCTGAGCCGCAATACAGAGAGAACCATGGAGCCCGGGAGTCTGGGCAGAGGGCATTGTGGGTAACTCTGTCAGTCTGCTCAGTGAGGCCTTCCCATGAGAATACACTGAGATTTGGGAAGAGGGGACAGGGCCCCTGTTAGATTTCAGGGGTGTATGTGGTCTCGTGAGCCTTAGTTGGGTCAGGTCACACCCCCATCCTCATAAGAAAAAGTTACCTTCTCAGCCTGGTGAATTTCCTTTTCCTGATGGACATAGTACAGAAGGAAGAAAACACCATGCCTTCCTGAGAAGGAGCTGGAAGAGGTTCTTGCGGCCCCACTGCAATGGTCTTTTCATCTAGTCGGTCCCCTCAGCATTTAGGAAGCCCTTGTCGCAAATAGAGACAGCATTGGATTCTAGAAGCAGAGCACAAATGCCAAACGCTTCAGGAGCGCATGCTCTCCAGAAGATGACAGAGGATGCTGAGAGCTTTTCTCGAGTCCAAAGACAAAGAAGTACAAGCCCAAGTGAGACAGGGCTGTGCAGGAGAGGCCCCGGTGGCAAGCCTTAGAGCATTGGATAGAGTTGTACAATGACCATCTGTGGGGGGGGGGGGTGATTGTGGCCTCAGTGATGTGACCTAACAGGGAGAATCTCCTGCACTGGACATTGGTTTTCCACAAGCCACAGAAAACTTCGTCACTTACCAGATTTTGTGGCACAAAGGTCAACACATTGACTTTACCAAATGGAATCTGCTAGGAAGCTAAGGGAGAGATACGCAGAACAAGAGAAGGAGGGGCCAGTTTTGCACCATTTGAGGAAAAAAGGATAAAGGGAAAATGAAAGAATTCAAACAAAGAGACCCTGTAGTCTGGGGCATCTAGACAGCCAATGAGTATAGGACAGGAACAGAATGAGAAAGAGAAATCATGGCAGAGGAAACTATTAGTACTAAAGAGAACAAATGCATAGCAGTACCAGTGAGGCTTGAAAAAAAAAAAAGAGAGTGAGAAAGAAGCATTGGAAAGATGTAGAGGCCAGGCCCAAGTGCCATGAAGGAAGCGCTGGGAGAGGCATGTGGCATAAACAGAATGTCTTATCTGAGGAGACAGAGCACACATTCCAGGGGTCTTATGTCATCCCAAGGGAACTGCAGTGTACATGATTCACTTTAAATATCTTCAGCTTCCAAATATCCTTTTGACGCCTTGCTATACTGGCCTCCTAATGTTTATACAACAATTCTAAGTATCAGCTACAATTGATACCACATTTTTCAAGAATCTTTCGTGCCCTGGAACCCAAACTGCTACCTCTCAGGGGTCCATGTAATTCAGTTTGAAGGGTACTCATGAACTCCTGAGCATCTTCAAAGCATTGGGAGTGAAATGATTTTCATCCAAAGAGAACCTAGATCATGAGACTGACACACAGTGGGTGATGCAGCAGGTGTCAGATGTGGAGACTCCCTTAGGACCTTGGGGACTGATGGGAAATGAGATCGATGGGGAAGATGGGAAAGGAGCAATGCTGAGAAAGTGGCTGGGATGCCCTCCCTTGGGTAAGAACTATAGGAGACCCTGGCAAACCCAGGTGGAGGTAGCTCGAGAAGTTGTTTGCTGTATCTGGAAACATGCAGCTTCTCTGCCTGGGGACCCCTGACAGGAGGCACTGAGGAAGACAACACAGCCACTGTTCAGGAAGGTCTGCATTAAAGACAGTATTTAGCAGCTATTGGCCTGACACAGAGGAAGGGGAAAGTATCAGAAGAGGTCGAGGCGAAGAACCATGTTGCAGTTACTCTGCATTTTTGCTGATAAGTTCATGACCAAATGACTTAAGGGAACAAGGGATTCTATTCTGGCTTCTGATAGTCTGCTGACAGTTTCTTTGTCCAGCTTGGCAAGAGAATCGATACCATCACTAAGGGCTGAGAGAACTGACCACTCCATATCCATATGTCCACAGGATTCTAAAAGAAGGAAAATTCCTACTTGCAGATCAGCATGTCTAGCTAAGTATTCAGAAGGATGCAAACTTCCTTAACCAGTTTCATTCACCTTATTTACCTGCCCCGGGACTGGCTCCACCCACCATGGGCTGGGCCTCCCCATCAATCAGACACTCTCCTGTCAGCTTTTTCAGGGCTTGATTCAACCTTACTTCTTTACAGATGTGCCCAGAACTCAAACCTTCCATTGTCAAGTTGACCTGTATCTCACTATAATAAACCAAATACATTCAGCTTCTTGATTTGAGTGTAGAAACAGGAACTAAATGGATGTGCTTCTTTCTCCTGAAGAGCTCACTCTCTGGCCAGGAATCAAGGATCCCACCTTATGGCAGCACCAACAGAGAATGGTAACTGGAGGCAGAGGCAAAAAAAAATTCTCTCTTTTGCTTAAAGGCAAGAGGAAAGAAGTCTCAGAAACTGACAGAAGACAGGAACAGTTGGGAAGCTTGTGAGTGACCAAGATATCCGAAGGAAGATGTTTCTTTTATTTTTTATTTATTTTTCTTTTCCATCTTCATGCTTCATGTATGGCACAGTACATACATGCATGTACGTGTGTTCACATATGTATGGGTTCAGATGAATGTGCATGTGTGCAAACATACATGTATGTAGAGTCTGAAAACATACCAGAAATCATCCTCGTTTGGTCTTCCACACTATTTCTTTTCAAGCCAAGGTCTCTGATCAAAGGGACAGTCTCTCTAACCAGTGTGTTCTGGGGACCCTCAGTTTCTGGGTTCCCATGTGGGAATTGCAGGTGAAGTGCTGCATCCACCCAGCATTCTACACAGGATTTCGAGAGCTTAACTGATCCATCAGTTTCCAAGCCATGTGCTTTAGTCTCAGCCATCTCCCCATCCCTGAAAGGCAAGGTTTTACGAGCAGGGCAAAATACCAACTTGGGGTTCTGTGGAACACGGTGGGATTCATCTGGAGGGAGCATTTTCCTGGAGCTCTTGACAGCTGGTGGAGAAGCTGAGTCAACTCTATGAAGGGGAGGCACTTAACAAACACTTAATAACTACAATATAGACACCAACTATGCAGAACAGATGCCAACCAGGGCACCATGCCAGTGCACATCAGCAAATGCCAACCGTGACCAGAAAGCCAGCAGTGGCAAGAGGAAGGAGGGGGGCCTTGGGACAGACACAGCAGCAGCCTGCTGTGAGGGAACAGAAAGGATAGGTGCAGATGCTGCTGGTGGCGATGGTGGAATGTCAACAAACAAAGGCAAGATGACCTCTTACAAGACGGGGCTCTGACCCCTACACGTGCCTTCCTGGGACCAAGGAGTAAAATGGAGGCATTCAGATGTGGAGACTCCAGGGGCTGGGGCATCCGGGTCACTGGGAAACACCCGTGGC
Source organism: Typhlomys cinereus (assembly GCA_023101885.1). Taxonomy (NCBI): domain Eukaryota; kingdom Metazoa; phylum Chordata; class Mammalia; order Rodentia; family Platacanthomyidae; genus Typhlomys; species Typhlomys cinereus. The sequence goes on from JALPQD010000403.1 coordinate 863,035, forward strand.
ACTAATTTCCCATTCATAAACTTGGCACGTCTCGGCCTTTGCAGCCATCACTCTCCGTAATGGTGGGGCCATTTGTCTTACTTCTCCATGGCAGTAAAACTAAGCTGAAAATGTAAAAATAAAGGAAAGCAAACAGTTCTTTTCCCACGAGCCCTGAGCACTGACAGAGAAAAGGGGTGGCAAAGGCACCTCCAATTCCTGCTAATTTACCTTGGGCAGTAGACTTTCAGAGCCAAAGGAGAAGGGACCACCCGCAGGCCTGCAAGCTCTTTCATCGCCACAGCATTTGGGGAAAGACCAGAGCATGCACCCTTCTTTGTGCAGCACTGTGGAGGGGCATCAAGGTACTCAGACACAGCATGTGGGGGTACATCTCAGTTGTGCAAAGGCTCCCTTGCCATATTTATCTCTTGCACGCCAATCTCCCCACTTGCAGAAAAAAAAGCAAACTAAGAAGCTGGAAATCCCCCCACAATGGGAACTCAGTTTCTACTGGCTGTGGGGATTTCTCTTCTGACTAGCAGAATCTGACATTGTTGCATGTTATGAAACGGGGTTTTCTCTTCTTATGTAGCTGGATGATTCCATCTGGTTTAAACCCCTTAGTCCCTTTGGAAAGAGAAAGAAAAAAAGTACAGACTTCAGGCACTTCCTTCTGGAATAGTTTTAGTAATTGCCTAATGTGGCCGATGCAGTGAACTTGGACGAACCTCCTACTAAAAGGGATGTGGAGCTAGAAAGTCATGACCGATGGAGACCCAGCAAGCACTGGGTTAGGGATGGGTGTCCCATGGTTCGTTTTCACAGCGTAAAGGACAGATGCTTCCTCCCCAAGTTTGTGGGGCTCTCAAACATCTCTAGAACATCCCGGAGGTCAATGTTCCTCGGAAGGGGGAGAATCACCCATCTTGCTTTAATCTCTTTCTTAATTTGATCTAAAATGCATCAGTTTCCTATGCTACCCATCATAAAGGGAAAGGTTGTTTCCTGAATGTCCAAGGACGACTTTCCTTACGTGTCTTTCTGTTCACAAGAATCAATGGAAGATATGTCTGTCATAGGGGTCCAGTATCATGCCTCAGTAGGTATGGGAGCTTGTCAGGCAAGTTTTGCAGTCTGAGTTCATTTTACAAGTGCACACACACGCAACACACATTCTCTCTCTCTCTCTCTCTCTCTCTCTCTCTCTCTCTCTCTCTCTCTCTCTCCCTCTCTCTCTCTCTCACAGAGCAAATAAATAAATAATGCATTTCTGAAGAAGAAAAAGATACAGAGCTGCCACATCTACCACCTTCCTGGACCTTTACCTTATTGTTTGTGGCATGCTTGACATGTGTAAGTTTTCTCGTATCAGCTATTACTGGTGTTTGTAACTTTCATTGGCAACATAGCTCTTGCTAGCCGTTTTGCACTGGTTCCTTCTTTTTTATGGAAATAATCATTCTGCCCTTTTTCGGAAGGTTGTATCTGAGCGACAGGGGAGACGTTGGCATTCATGCCCACTTTTACTTGGCATGTTTCTATACCTTTTTAAGTGCTTTACATTGACTACACCTGAATTCTATTTCTTAACACAATGAGAACGATTTAATATATGTATAACTTGTGTTTTCGTTCTTAATTCTATTTTCCTGTTTCATGCTTTCTACTCTGGTATGCTTTTACTGTTTCCTTTCGTCTTTTCTTAAGAACATTTCCTTTGTTTTTGGTTTTTTCTTTCCCAGTGGTTTGGAAGCTTGTATCCTGTTTCAAATTTACTTCTGGTATCCTTTAAGATTTTCCAAAGCATATGACTCTCTTTGTTTTCTTTCTAATTGTCAAATTCAAGAATATTTAATCACTCTACACTCCCCTGTGAGATGAAGAATTTTCACATACATGAGGGTTGCCCATGCCATCTTTGCTTATGTCTAAATGATTATTCTTATTAACTTACTATTTAAATGTCATGTAGCTTCTAATTTAATATTTTTAAAAAATTTTAAGTAAGTTTGACTCATATTTACAAAACTATTATCAAGCACTTAGTGTGTAACTCACAAAAATGCTAACTGTGGGACTTTTGCATTATGACTTCCCCATATCCAAATAGTTGCCTTTGATTTATTTCTCATTCCTATAGTAAGTTTTCCAGAAAAAGACACATGAGTTTTTGGATAAGTATGTCTTCTCATGGACTAGGCATAAAAATTTTAAATCTCTATCTGTTTCCCCAGAAACTCCACAGGAATCCTTGAGCTGTCTTTTAATGGTTTATGTCCAAAGAACTTTAAAAAAAATTCTGTGAAATGTTTTCTACATATTATCCTTGTCATTTTCTTCTCTTTCTGCAAAGGTAATGTGGGGTGTCTGTTCCTTTTCACTGACATTGAAACATTTGGATAGAACTATGTCAGGTCTCTACTCACTCATTTATCTACTTATTAATTTGTATTTATTTTCTTGGCTTTTTGAGACAGGGTATCACTATATATTTGCATGTATTTCCTTGGTTTTTTGAGACAAGATGTCACTATATAGCTCAAATTGACTTTGACCTAGTAATCTTTCCTCAGCTTCTCTGAGAGCCGATGATATAGGCTTATGTCACCACACCCAACCCAATTTATTTAATAGTTCAGATTTTGTTCTCGGAAAAGCTTTCCTTACATGTGGTAATTTCTTTCCTCTGTGCCATTTCTTTGAGTTTGTGTTTTGTATAATGCCAACTAACCATAAATAGGATTTTCCATTCTTAGTGTCTATTATATTCCCTCTCGTTTTATTATTTACATATTCATTCCATTTCCTAAGCCTATGTAGTTTGGACTCTGAATCATTAATTTTTCTATGGCCAGCTCTCTTCTCTTTCATAGCGTTGATTTTTCTCCTTTTGTCTAGTTTTTTTTAAATAACTCTTAGCCTCAGTCAGTCTCCTTCATATGTTCATCTGTAATTCATACAAGCCATGCTTCTTTATATATTCCAAATATAGAACACATACATAGCAAAGTTTCTTGTGTTGTGGATGCTAAATCATTTTTTCTGTATCTTAGGATAATCATTTAGCTCATTTAACCTCAGAAATTTCTCATAAATTCCTTAAGTCATCAGAGAAGAAGAAAAGAGCTCTCTGTGTTGCCTCGTTAGTCACTGAAATCATAATAGAACTAAGAGAAAACTTTGAGATTATTTTGCCAGGAAGTACTGAATCCCCTTTCTTCTTCTGAAACATTTGAATTCGAGGGGCAGGTTGCCCTGTACTGTCTATAACTGACATTCTCCTACGTGAAGGTGTCTGATCTGTTCACCTCCACTGAGCCGATGTGAATAAATTCTCTGCTGAGATTGCCCAGAATGTCGTATACAGAGAGGCAAGCAGGCTTCTAGGCAGGAGGAAAAACATACCCCTCCCACACACACACTTCTAGTCATCTTTGCTGGAGATCTCCATAGTGTCAGTTCCCAGAGGAATCCTGCTAGCTCCCATCATCCCTCTTGTCGTTGAGTTCCTTCCAACCGAGGCCCACGGTAGAAGCTCGCCCACCCATGAAAGGTCGGATTTAGTAAGATATGATAATAGTCAAAGTTCCAATTGGGTGGCTACAGCAAAGGAGAGATTGTGTAAGGAAAGATATGAGCGTCTCAAAGGCAACTGCTCTTACTGGATTCGTAACCATGCGTATGGCTGACCTGTGGGTTCCAAGCCAGGGTGAAGGCAAACAGTCTCTTTCCTCTTCCTCTGCAGCCTCATGTTGTTCCAGAGCTTTAGATTTGAACTGCATATAAATCACATGTGAAAGGTCCACAGCTGGGTTCAATGAGCAAACTCGGTTTCCAGTGCTGTAAGCTTTGCACCCTCTGTATTTCATAGGAATTCCAGTGGAGGTGGAAGAGATTTATGTAAGCATTGGTAGCAAGTTTCATTCACAGCCTGGAAGTCTCCTATTGCGCATACTTTATCTTCTTACACGGTGTATATAAGCTGCATCTAAGACTTTATAGAATGATACATATCACGAATGAACAAAATAATCTAAACTGAAAGGTAGTTTCAGAGAGCTAAGACTCTAATTCTTGCTAAAACCAGAAAAGAGTTGGTAAAAAACGCTTGACCTTGTCTCTTCTTTATCATGTTAATGCAACAAAACCTCTGTTTCAGTTCCATGTGAGTTTTCAGGAGGGTCGATTAGCTGAACCTTCCTCTGACCAGTCTTACCAGCAGACTCACTTACCTAAGCCCATCTCCCTCCTGGCACTTTTCAAAGAGAGACATTCTGAAGTCGTGTTCCACTTGAGGTCACTCAGCAAACTGCCAGGAAGGAGCGTAATGCTGAATTCATGGCTCTCCTCGCAGTGCTGATTTCTAGAGCGATAGGGCGAGTGAGTCGTTGAAAGAACTGGCTGCCCTCCCCGGTGGACTTCTCTGTGGGATAGTCTTAGGTCTGGGGCCTCGATATAAGGATGGTGGTCTCGCTGCTCCATAATGAAAACACTACTAGCTCCTTCACTGGTAGAGACCTCACCTGGATCCACCTGTCCCCCCACAGTGTCTCCTCCTTGAGAAGTCGCTCAGCTGTGGATTCCCGCTCTGTGGAAGCACTGAACTCCTGGCATCAAAGCCAGTCTGCCTTTGCAACACTGGCATTTTAAAATCAGAAATGCCGAAGGCGCAGCGGCCTTTCTCCCCCAGCTTTCACTTTGGAATTTACCAAAGCCAGACCCAAGGAATGTGATGACATCCTAAAAGCCTGTGATTAATTCATTCTGGTCCCCAAACCTTGCCCCTCAGTGCCACATGGTGAAGCAGTTACCACCACCTGGTTTTCCTCCCCAGCCAGACAGGACTTCTAAGAATTCCAGTCATCACTGAAGGAGATAGTCCTGAGTGCTAGAATGCCTGCTGGTGCCGTTATGCAAATCTCTTTCATCCGTACCCTCCCCAAGACTCCCTTGCATAAACAGCCCTGCCTATCCCTAGATTATTTACACATGTAATTGATGGCGCTCCCTCCACAAGGAGTAGCACAATTTGGGGTTTCCAGCTCGCCCTTCTAATGTGTTTGTACTAGTTAGGAGTTTGAGGTGGCAGGAAATGGCAGTTCCCCGGAGAAGTCACTTTGATAAATGAGGCCACATAAGACTATTTACATACAGGAAACAATACCCACAAAGGAATGAGGCAGCTGTTCAAAGTTTTCAAAGTTTTTTTTTCCTTTTTTTTTTGCCAACCAAATTTTTTATGTAGATTATTTTTACCATTTAAAAGGAACCAAGATTTATGTGGAAAGTTTATTGTAATTGTTTAAAGCATCTAGAGCCATATAATTGAAACTGAGCTTTTCTCTTGGAAAGCATTGCTCTTTTGCCCAATGAGGTCCAGATCCGAATGTCGTAAGACTTTTATGAAAATCTGGACAAATGGAGAGTATTGGTCAGTGCCGGAGTGACCAGAAGCTATAAAAAGGTGAATTTTCTCCAGAGGAAAGAAACATGTTTTAGATGACTCGTGGTGTGGCAATGTTGGAGAGCCATTTACATGAGTGTCTGCTACTGACCGCAGCCCTTCATGGCCACGGAGTACCACGCAGCCACCTGAGCCTGGTCTCTTGGTGGCATGGCAAAGTCCTTTCTGCCTAGAGCCCACAGAAGGCTGAATGTTTTCCCCTGGGGACTCCAGGTCTGTTCCATGATGATTGGAGAGGACCACTTTTCTTTGAACACTGGCTAAGGAAGAGATCCAGGGTTCTAGAACAGGGCCCTATACAGCTGCACTGATCCTTTGACACTAGTAATGAGAAGGCTATTGTTATGGATTCTATGGTTGTCATAGTTAAGCACAGGTGTCAACTTGACTCTTGAGGGTTTGGGCTCTAGGCACAGTTGTAGAGAGTTGATGGTTGAGTTAAGCCCAGAGCAAACCTGAAGGAGATTGTCTGGCTGCTGGGGAAGACACAGCCCATGGTGGGTGGGATTAGGCCTTGGATAAATCACAGAGAGCTGGTTGAAAGAGGGGGCATCCTTCTGTATACTTGGCCAGACATCAGCCGTTATGGTGGCCAGTTCCCTCAGCCCTGGTGTTGGTGTGAGCTCTCCTGTCAAGCTGGACTATGAACTGTAACTGGACTATTGTAAGAAAGTAAACTCCTTGTTCCCTTAAGCTGTGTTCTGGTCATTTATCAGCAACCATGCAGGCGGACTGCTACAATGGTCGACTGTCAAAGAATGACACATCATCCCAAGCTGGAGCATTGATACTCTCATTCAAGGAGATCCCTCCTCTGGGTAAATCTGCAGAATATTCTAGCACAGGTTAGCCATAGAACTTCATCATCATTTAGCATTTGGATATAATAGTGCTTGGCTATTTAAATAGAGCTTAATAGAAATATTAATGAATTCCACCCAGAAACCAAATAAAATCTTGCTAGAGCCTTTGCATTGTCTTTTAACTGTCTGCTGTGAATCCCCAAAATCCCTCTAGTTTTCGTGTGAGATTCCTGAAAATAACAGTGATGCTGGATAAAAATGCATCCAGAGGTGAGTTCAGATTCTGCATAACACCTAACTTAAACCAAGAAAAGGACAGGACTACTTTAAGTGCCCACAGTGTACCCTGCATTTATAGACAGAAAGAAGAGAGAGAGAAAGAGAGAGACAGAAACAGAGACAGAGACAGAGACAGAGAAAGAGTCTGCAGTTATGAGCTGGCTTTCAGAGGACAGTTCTTGTCACTGACTCCGTTTCCTCCCTTCCTTCCCATCCTCTCCATGCTCATTGAACATCATCACCCACGCATCCCAATGCACCCAGTACCAGCAAGATTTCTCAGCCACTTTGTCCCCTGGACATTCAGACACTGGAACCCTCACTTTTACATTTGTGTCTCTTGGATCCTTCCTTCCTTACATTCAGCCTGGGCTTCTCTTCCCTGACTTGCCTACAAATTCTCAGCTCTTTGAAAGTCTGTCCACAAAGCTCTTTCCCTTCCTTCGCCTTCACACTTTGTCTCAATGGTTCCTCGCACTTCACTCTCTCATATGCTCTGTTGGCTCTTGAATCTTTATCTCCAGGCTAGGCCTCTGTCTTTCCTTCGGAGTGTATATCCCAGTAGTCAACTTCGAATGGATGAATTTTATAGCCTGTATATCATACATACATAGATAAATAGATAGATCTTATTTTAATATTTAATTTATTTAAGAGAGGTGGGGATGGAGGGAAGAAATAAGAAAGACAGAGGGAGGGTCACAAGATACATGTGGAGGTCAGTGTCATAGTTAGATACTGTTGTCAACTTGGCAACCGGAGGCTCTCAGCTCTGCGTACAGTTATGAGAAATCAGTAGTTCAGTTAAGTCTCGAGCAGACCTGAGGGAGATTGTCTAATTGATGGGGAAGACCCAGCCCCTGGTGAATGGAACTAGTCCCTGGGTAAGTGAATAAAATAGAGGGAGCTGGTTGAGGAACTTGGCATCCCTTGTACACTGGACAGACATGGTATTGTCCCTCTCTCTGCAGTCCTGCAGATATATGGATGAGGTATGGCCAATTCCCTACCCCCTGGTGTTGGCATGGACTCACCTGCCAAGCTGGACAAGGAACTGTAATCTGACTATCATAAGCAAAAATAAAACCCCTTGTTTCCTTATAAGCCATTTGATTATGAGTTTACCGACAACCATGCAGAGTAACTGCTTCAGTTAGAGAACCACTTTTGGAAGTCAGTTCCCTTTTTCTACCATATGGGCTCAGGGAATTGAACTTGGGTCACCAGGTTTGCATGAAGACTCCCTTACTCACTGAGCCACCTCACAAGCCTTGTGGATTATATCTCAACACAGATGTTAAGAAAGGAAATGTCACTACTACATGTGATATATTTGCCTCCCCAGTTTCTGACAGTTTCCGCACCAACTCTACTCCCATCTCTGCCTGTTATATTTCAGATCTAGAAATTCACAGCCACTTAAAATAGTTCCTTAATTTCAACATTTGCTGGTGGCCCTTCTGTCAGTCTATGCTATTTCCCACCCCTGGAGATTTCTTTCTGTCTAATCACTCACTCGGCTTTCTCATGAGTGCCAACTTCTCCAGCATGTCTTCCAACCACAGACAGCATTTGATCCATTATTCAAGGAGAGTTTTCCTCTGAGTTAATCTGCACAATATGGTCCCACTGTTTATCTCACCACACCATGCAAACATGCAAGTCTACCCCTTTCCTTAAATGACGGTGGCCAGAGAGGGAGAAAGAGAAAGAAGGAACGAGAGATAGCTGTGAAAAGAGAAAGATATGAGTTGCAATCCCATATACATCACTGTAATAACCTGGTCAAGGTAGCTAGCATCTCTGGTGTTACTTTCCTATTTATAAACTTAATTTACATAGGTCATAACTTTTAGATGCTGTGAACCTACTGATTTAAAGACAATATAGATTTTCGTATGTGCTAAGATCTAAGTGAAATGATGCTTATCTCATTTTAGTGGCCATGAATTATTGGCGTGCTCAATAGAGGTAACTTTCCTTCTAATTCTTACATCTCATCAGTACAGGTTTAGTCAGAGTTCAGTGACATAGGGTGGGAAAGCATCAATACTTTATTAAGTGAATGATCACACATCACCAGCCACGAGGCGCACCTCTCCTGAGTGGTCACTCTGCGTAGTCACAGGGAGAACAGGGTGAATTTGAACCTGGAAGTTTCTGTTGTTCTGGCTGCTCAACTTCTGTCATGGCTGTTGTTGTTGCTGCTTCTGCAGTTGCTGCTGCTGCTGCTGCTGCTGCTGCTGCTGCTGCTGCTGCTGCTTCTGCTGCTGCTTCTGCTGCTGCTGCTGCAGTTGCTGCTTCTGCAGTTGCTGCTTCTGCTGCTTCTGCTGCTGCTGCTTCTGCTGCTGCTGCTTCTGCTGCTTCTGCTTCTGCTGCTGCTGCTGCTGCTGCTGCTGTTGCTGCTGGTTCTGCAGTTGCTGCTGCTGCTGCTGCTTTTGCAGTTGCTGCTGCTGCTGCTTCTGCTGCTTCTGCTGCTGCTGCTGCTGCACCACACTACGCAATCAATCAACACTATTCAGGACCTTAAAAAGCATTTCTTTACCCACAAAAACTTTACCACCGAATTATTACAAACAACAGAGTAATTTAACAAACCACCTTCAATAAGATGGCACTTTACTGTGCACTAAAGAAGATTTCTTAGCTGTAAGTAGTATTTAGAAAATGATTATTACAAGACATCCATTTAAGGTAGAAGAGTACAATAAAGATGTCTAGGGTAAGCTAAATACAATATGTAAAAGGTTTTTATGAGAAACTTTAAACTTCTGGGGAGTATAAAAGAAGCTCTAACACATGGAAACCATGTCTTGACCTTACATCAATCGTACAAATGCCATCTTGCATCCTGGAACTCTGCAACCTAGGAGTCCTTATTATATGTGTTGTCAGGATGGGTTATGTGGAAGAGAGGAGAGTAGTGAGGTTATCATATTTCATGGCTGTGCAAATTAAAGTTTCTGTGCTAAAGTAAAAATAGGCCAATTGATCATTACAAGGACAGTTTAGGATTATGGCATGCTGTAAGAGCAGAGCTTAAACTCACTAAGCATAGGCTATTGAGTAAATGATGCTGCAGATACAGGGGAAACATGGCCATTCTTCATGCTTCTTCTGTATCCTAGAAAAGCCATGAATCAAAGATGCTAATGTTTTAAGAAGCTGAAAATGTATGAGGAAAAAAATCAGATAAATTAAGCGTGATCTTGTGTTGAGAAAGGATTTTAGCAGAAACAGAAGAATCACTAAAGGATAGTAGGATGATGGATTTGACAACAAAAATATCATAATCAAAATAAAAGGCAAACACAAAGGAAGTGCAGAAATGAGACAAAAAGAAAAAAGTTAACTTATGAAGTTAGCGAATCAGTGAAAAGGGAGGAAAACTGCAGAAAATTAAAGAAATGAGCAATTTCAGTAACAGAAATGTGAATTCTGTACACTGGAAAAAAAGTCCAGCATCTATCATAATCCGTGTTTACAAGTTAGGTTGTGATTTTTCCATTGCTTATCTAACTACGCTTTGATTACAAACAATTGGGCATGTACAGCTAGATTTAATCTAGCTGATCTCAAATAGTTAAAATGCTATGGGCCTTCTGGTCTACAAATTTTGATAGGAGTTTGCATGTACACAAGTTTTAAGTTTCATATTATTCAAATCATTGACTGATTTGGTGACAAAGACTAGAAATTAATGTTCTATCACTGAAGTCTACTTAGTTAATGACAATACAATATCCAGTGGATTATAGTAAAGCCACAAAGACTAACAAGGTATATTTATTTGGTTTGTTTGGGTATGGTCTGAGGGTCTTAAAATGGCTCATAGGCTAGAAGTTCAATTTCTTATATAGTGATGCTGAAAATTAGTGAAATCTTTAAGAAACTGTATCTATGGGGCTCAACAAGTATCTGGAAGAATGTAAGAGCCTGAAGGTGAGGAGGGGTGTGACCAGATGGTATATTCTTAAATTTCTTTTTTATTTATTCAATTGTGCGTGTGTGCATGTGTATGTATGTATGTGTGTGTGTGTGTGTAGAACCACGGGTGAATTTGGGAACCACCATGGACGCCTCCACCTCCTTGTTTACTCTGCCTCGGGATTCACAGGCTCTGCCCTACCAGGACCAGAAACGCAGGCCACCCCCGCTTCCGCTTGGTGTCTACACGTGAGTTCTAGGATCCGAACTCAGGACCTTCCACCTGCAAGGCAGAGGCTTAACCTCTGAGCCACCTCTCCAGCCCCTAGATGGTATCTTCTGGACCTGACAAAGTTGTTGCAGATAAACTCACTGTAGCTATGTGTACCTCCACCAGATTTGGCTTATCAACATTTTGCTCTGGAAAGAGAAAGATCACAAGAGGCCTGAAACCTTCTTGAGGTACCAATGAAGGTTAGTGCTGGATGGGGGAGGAAAGAAGCTGCCTTTCCCAATGGTCTACCCACCTCACTCCAGCAAGTGCCCAGAAACATGCCCTTAATGACAACCCAGGTGAAACCTAGTGGGAGAATGATGGTGAAGAAGAAGGTTTGTAATGGAGAAAAAAGGGGGATTGAGATTGGATAATAAGGGGTAAAAATGACACAAATTTATTGTATTCATGCATGAAACCCTAAAAAAATTCAAATAGACTTTCAAAAAGCAGTGGGATCTAATGGAGGGTTCTAAAGGGAAATATTGCTCTCAGTAATCTTTGAGAGACCCAAGTTAGTTTCCATGAAAGAAAATTGTTATAAAATAACTTGTCTCTCGCTCACTTCCCCCTGTCATGTGATATCCCCCTTTTGAATGTATTCCCATGATGATATGGTATGTGCCATGTGATGATATGCTATCTACAGAAGCTAAACAAATAAGCATCTAAGCTTAGACCGTTAGCTTCCAAAACTGTGAGCTAAGTATTTTTTCCTGTATAAAGTGCTCAGACTTCACTATTTTATTATAATAATGAAAAGTAGAGTAATACAATGCCATAATATAAAATGATATTTAAGAGTAATTGTAAAGACCAAGAGTAAGTGCTAAAATACATAGTATTCCCAACTGCAGAAGCAGATGGCTGTATCTGGTTTTATATGTGTTAAAAACATTTTTGGAAGAAAGTAAAAGAAACTTCTAAGCATAGCTGCTCTGAGTCTCGGGGAAATAGAAACTGGAAGAACAGGATATTGCTTTCCTCTTATTGTCTCTTGTACATATTTGTTTTGTTATCATGTATAGAGATATGTTCTTGATAAAACACTCTATTTTTTAGAATAACACTACAGAAGAAAATCAATAGTTATAGGCCCCTTATTCGTCATATTAATATAAAATGTATTATGTCTATTTATCTATTAAGCTTTTTGAAAAAATAGACAATATTCTGATAGTTTTGTAATATATTCTTTAAAATGCATTCATGTATGTACCATTGAGTTTTAGTCATGACCACTCTTGGACATGGACTTAACATTCTGTTTTATTGGTATAGCTGAGTTTGCCAAGTCACTAATAATCCGAACACATAAAGCAGTGCTCCCTGGAATGACATCACCAGGCCATAACACCTCTAGCTGCTCTTGTACACGAAGTAAGGAGTTATGAATGAACTTTTTTTCTCATGCACTCATCTGAGACTGCTGCAGTTTCCTGTGTGGGGTCAGTGCACACAGCTAATGGATGAAACAGCCCATGTACATTCTCTAGTGTCATAGCAACCAAGAAGCACAGACCAGGGAGCCAGGACATCTCACAGTTCTGTCCTTAGGATGCAACTCTTCTCTTACTCCTCCTCAGTCTCGTGTCCTCTATACATAATGTTCTGCTTCCTGCACATCACATCCTCCTACCTGTTTTGTCTCTTCGTCTAATGCATCCCTGTAAGGCTACATAGTCCCAGCTGCTTCCTGGCCTTTATATAGAGCAGATGAGGTCAGCTATCCAGCTATCTTGCATGCACTGAGATCCACCTCTCCCAGGTCTCCACAAGTGGATAAAGAGTTACCCCAATGACTTCTGGGAGATTGACATTCTCTGTATTCTTTATGTCCACTGTTTTTTTTTTCTTTACAACATATCATATGCACTGGCTGGTATCATTGATCCTTTGAACCTGTCCCATCCCTTCGTTTCTTCACCTACACCTTCAATAAAGAGCACCTCTGCATAATCTCCTACTCCTGTCTTTCTCATATCCCTGAGCATTAAGCATCACCATTTGCCTTCTCCTCTTACTTCAGTATTCATGTGGCTTATTCAGTGATCCCCAAGTCTAATGTCCCCCAGTGTCATTCTTCTTCAGCTGCTCAATGCTATGGTCCAGGTCAGAATGCCCTACCCAGTTCCACCCCACTTGAGCATTTAAAATTCAATATCCAAATAGAACAGGACATCTAAAATATTCCATGGAGAACTGAAAGTGATAAAAAAGTAGTATGACTGGGGCTGGAGAGGTGGCTCAGGGGTTAAGCTTCCGCCTTCCAGCGGAAGGTCCTGAGTTCGGATCCCAGATCCCATATATAGACACCAGGCGGAAGCAGGGGCGGCCTGCACTTGTGGTCCTGGTAGGGCGGAGCCTGTGAATCCCGGGGCAGAAGGAGGTGGAGGCGTCCATGGTGGTTCGCGAGTTCGTCCGTGGTTCTACACATACACAGACACACACCCACACAGACACACACACGCGCGGGCACATACACATGCACATGCGCACAGTTGAATAAATAATAATAATAATAAAGTAGTATGACAAATCTCAAAAATCATCAAATTGAGAAAAATGAATTTAAAAAGATAACCTCAAAAGAAACAACCATAAAATTTATGGGCTATTTTCAATAGGAGCAATAATAACAGAAGACATGGAACTATGTCTTTGATATGGATAAATAACATGATTATCAAATAGAAATCTAAGGCTAGAATATGACTAGAATACATATACTTTCCAAGTGAACAAAGAGAGGTATTGTCCCCAAATTTCTGCACAGATAAATTTGCCAAGAGGTATTCTTCAAGCAAAAGATAAAATTTGGGGACAAATACATACATTTGGAATATTATTCAGTCATATTCATAAGAAAATTAATGGAGCTGATCATAATGTTAAGTAAACTTGAGCCAGGCTCAGAATACTGCATGTTTCCTCTCATATGTAGACTCTAAAATAAAAAAGAAATGGAGGATAAAGTAGAAAGTAGAAAGAAAGGATTATATTTGGGCAGAGGGAAGGTGTCAAAAGAGATCAAGGAGGATAATGAGGGTGAATATAATCAAAGAACGTTACATTGACATTTGAATATGTCCCAACGAAATCCATTAGTTCGTATAGTCAGTGCACACTAATAAAAAATAAGTACACATTTAAGTATATGTCTAAAGTAAACTAGGGAAACTGCAGAGATAGAGGGGAAGGATCTTGCACTAAAAACTGAGGTTCTCTCACTACTTGAGAACACAATGTGGGTGATTCGCCATCTCCCATTCCCTTTGACTTCATTTGGGCCCCACAATCATCTTGAAAAGATCTCTGGAAAGCATAGTCAGTGTCCACAAACCTCTACAGTTCTACTTTTTCTGACCTTAAACGCATCCAGCTCTCCACCTCTCCTAAGACCCACACCTGACAGGCTGAGTCTCCTGTCATGGGCTCAGAGCACCTTGAAGACTGAGATCAATTTGATTTCCATAAATCTTGGTCTCCGATTTGTTTTCCTTCATTCCCCAATTTTGATCCTTGGACTATATTATCTAGAACATAGCCAGTTCTAAATCTTTACTGTTCCCCTTTTGTCACCTCTGCTCATCTCCTCCTTCCTGCTCCAAATGGAAGTCATGAGTCATGGTCTTTAACCTCAACTGTGCTTTTAGGACAGACTTTCTCATCCTTCCAGCTTAGAGGAGTATCATCCGCTGATGGCTCATGACTGAATTCCTGTCTGGAAATTTCCTTGTGCAAGAGAATTCCCTCTCCTAAGATTCTGCCTCTCTGAAAAATGATCCTTATCCAGTGACAGCTAGTTAAAACGTGAGTATAAAAACCCAACCCCTTGGACGCAAGATCATACAACTCTGAGGGGTCTTCCCAGTCCAAAACTCCCTGTCCACTTGCATCTGAACACCACCTGCCATGCACACTGGATTCAGATTGATTTATGGCTCTTGGGTCGAGAACAAGAAAGGGCCTGCCAGGCAGATAAACCTTCAAATCCATGTTGCTTTCATCACACAGTCTAAAAAGTAAGGGATAAGATGCTATTTCTAAGATGATAATGTCTACCGGATGATTCTTTGCATGATTAGAAGTTCAGGTATTTCTTCTCCAGACTATAAGGATGGACATGAGTGAACTCGACTGTCTGATGCAATTGGAAGATGTTACGGATGCAAAATGTACTCACTGTTCCTTCCTGCTGCCACCGTCTTCACATCCAGGATAGTAGGTGCTTCTCATTTTCTCAGGCTGGGGTACAGTCCATAAAGGACTGGAAGACCTCTGCATGCTGAGGAGGTAGGTCAGGGCACAGGGCGAGCCAAGTGGTCAGTAGGCAGACTAAAGTACAAGTCTGTGGCACTGGGCCAGGGAATGGGTGGATCACGAAAGGTCTTAATCAAAGGAGCAGATATGGTAGATCGAGAAAGATGCTCATGTCAGGCAGGGTGGCATGAGAGACTGTGGGCAGGAGCCTGACGTAGGATCATCAGCTGGAAAGCTGCCAGGTGGGTAGTGATGGCCTTTTGCCCCAAGTTGCAGGCTGAGTAACAGAAACGTGAGTGGAAGAGAATATAAATGCCAGAACACAAACTAACTTGGAGACAGTTTCAATCTAACATGATGGTTGACGTCATATGGTGAGAGGGCAAACATGCTAGTTTCCATCTCCTTACCAAGCCACGAACCCCATCACAGGGGCCTTAAATCCTACCACCAAATAAAATCATTGTGTCGATTTAGGGATTAGGTTGCAACAGGGAAATCTCGAGGGATGATGTTGAGTTAGAGCAGGAGCGTGAGGAAAGCTGTGGGTCTGAACCTTACCGTGCAGTCCTGTCTTGTCAGTGCACGGTTGGGGCAGTTCTGCATGAAGTGCTTCAGAGCCATCCTCATGCTTTCCTCAGGACCCTGGTCCTATCTACAATGGCTATAAGATTCCGGCCACAAGGAGCGCAGACACCAAGGGTCTGGCTGCTTGTTGTGAAGCCAAGATGCTACTTCGCTGAGTAGGGTGCAGCTTGTCCCCTCACGCACATCTGGACCACACTTCACTTGGGGCTCTGGACTTCTAGGGTCTCCAGACACCCGCCCCCACCTCCCTTTTCTTTTCCTCAGCTCTAATTTCTTGTCATGCCCCGCCCCCATTCCCTCTCATTTTCCTTGCCCTAATGAAATGCTCAGGGTCATCCAACTGCCTGCTCTTTTCAGGGGCCTAGAATGTTCCAATGCTGATTAACCCAATGTCACTGCCCGTTTCCTTTTGGTGCCTTGGTGCTTTTCATCGAGGGCAATGTTAACTCGCTGACCAGCCCCTGTCGCATTAGCTGCAAATGTTTCTCTAGCGTGTCATGTACTTTCATTTCTGCTTGTTTTACATTCGTGTCGTTACTTGCGATTTTCAAATTCAAAGCTCCCTCAGGATACCTTCCCTAACCCCACCCAAACCTCAAATTCTTTCGTCACCATAGCACTGAGCATGACCCGGGCCTCTTCCAGTTTCAGCTGGACAAGTCATCATCCCGCCTTCAGCTTTGCAATCCCACCTTTCTGAGGGATCTTCCAACTTCTCCAGGGGCTTATCAGACATCTTTTCTGGGGCTGGGGAATTAATTTTGAATCTCTGAAGTCTGATATTCATGGCTTTCTCTAGATAATTTGCATTGTTTTGCTTTTTACATTTCTATTTTCAGGCCATATGGAATACATATATGAATGCTTTGAAGTATCATCTACAGATGGTTCTCTAATAAATGACCTCTTATTCATTTGTTTTTCAGTTTATTTTTTTTAGCCATCAACTTATATCCCCAGCAGAGAAGTAAAAGCATTTGGCTTAGTTTTTGCTGGCCAAACTATCCATACAAAGAGTCAGTAGACATGCCAGGTCCAGGAGGGACTGGGACCTGGGCCAAGCACCAAAATGGTAGGGCAAACTCTACAGGAAAGTGGTGGGCTCAGCCAGACAGACTTTAGAGATGTGATTGGTGCCACTTAGTAGCCCAGACAGACCAGCCAGAGGAACCCCAGCAGCTCTGCAGGGCCTAAGCAACAGGGTACAGGAGCATGCTCCGCAGGCCTGGGAGCCGCACGTAGACAGGCAGCTGGGAATTCCAAAGAACCCAATGTCAAGAAAGAGCCTGGACACCCCTCAGATCTATCAGGTGGCTGCTGTAAAGAAAGGAGGGGGAGTAATAAAGAGAAAGAAAGAAAAGATAGAAGGGAGGGAGGAAGGAAGGAAGGAAGGAAGAAGGAGGGAGGGAGGGAGGGAGGGAGGGGGAGGAGGGAGGAGGGAAGGAGGGAGGAGGAGGGAAGGAGGGAGGGAGGAGGGAAGGGAAGGAGGAAGGGGGGGGGAGGAAGGAGGGAGGGAGAAGGAGGGAGGGAGGGAGGAGAAGGAGGGAGGGAGCTGTGAGGATGGAGATGGGAGGGTATAGACGAATGGCGAGCGAGGATGAATGAGGGAGAAAGGTCTTAGTAAGGAGGAAGTTAGCCGTCGGTTCTACAGGAAGCAGGAGGGAAGGAAGGAAGGGAGAGAGGGGAGAAAAAAAGAAAGGGAAGAGGAGAAAGAGAAGAAGTACACATAACAGAAAATGGCTGATGTCCAGGAGAATGTGGAGAAACTGGAATTTTTGTTTGTCCAGCTTTGTTGGTTTTTTAAAAAATATTTTATTTATTTATTTACTCTGTGTGTGTGTGTGTGTGTGTGTGTATGTGTGTCAAAGGCACTATGTGTCCCTGTGGAGGACCAAGGGTGACTTGGGGAATCATCCTGGATTTGCTTCTACTTCCTTCTTGCTTCTCTCTGGGATTTCCCAGGCTCTGCCCACCAGGGCCAGATGTGCGGGTCTTTTCTGCCTCGTGTGTTTTTTTTTCTTTTAACATTTTTTATTATCTCTGCTCATACAAACTTAATAGGTACATCGGTTCCCTCCCTCCCTCTTCCTCCTCCCACCCCTCTGCTCGCCCTCCCCTCACCCCTCCCTCCCCACCCCCCAGTGCCTCCCCTCCCCCAATCCCCGGAGAATCCTTTAATGTGCATGCCTGACTGTCCTCTGGGTCCTCCTCTCCGATGACATACAAGGACCCAGCAGCATTTCCCTGAACCCTTTCCTGTGTTCCCCTTAAGCATAGGAGCACTATTTTGGCTGTCAATCCCTTGCCTCCAAGGATCTTGGTGCTTTTAGCAAATGCTAGACTTTGTGGGGACAATAGTGTGTTGGACATTGTGCATGGCATGTAAAGTCCAATTATGATTGCTTCAGCCCTAACTTGTGTGGAGTATCTTGCATATCATTACTCCTCCCATCCTTTTGCTCTTACAATCTTACTGTCTCCTCTTCTGCAAATTTCCCTGAGCTTCAGGATGGGGAGAGATTAGGCTGGCCTAGTTCTAGGTGGTTGATATAGAGTCTCTGAAGTTCTGGATTATGGTTTGTTGATTTTCTTTTGCGGTTTTCCCAGGCTCCACCCACCAGGGCCAGATGTGCGGGCCTTTTCTGCCTGGCGTTTTTTTTTTTTTATGTGGGATTTGGGATCTGAACTCAGGACCTTCTGCTTGCGAGGCAGAGTCTTAAGCCCTGTGCCCATGTCTCCAGTCTTGTTTGTACTGTTTTTGAAAATGCGAAGTGGTGCTGTCACTGCGAAAGACAGTATGGCACTTCCGAAAAAGTGAAGCAGAGTCACAATAATATCCAAGAACTAGTGGCAGATACTCAAGGATGTTCATAGTAGCATTATTTATAGTAACTGAAAGGTGGGGCCAACCTATATGCCCACCAACCCATGAATGTGATATATGCATACATTATATGAGATGGTCTTAAAAAGGAAGGGATTTTGATGCATGCTTTAACATGCAAGAATCTTAAGAACATGATGCTGGGTAAAGTTACAGAGGACAAATGTAGAATCATTCCACCTCCATACTGTACCCAGAGCAGTCAAAGTAGCACAAAGGTTTCCAGGAACCAAAGTAAGAGCAGTAGGAAGTTACCATTGAATTGGTATAGAGTTTCAATTCTAGAAGATGTAAAGATTATGTAGACAGTTAGGATACTGCACACCACCCTGAACACACTTAATATAACGGAACTATAAATTTAAAATGGCTACCAGGGGAAACTCTTCATTATGTACATTCACCATAGCAACCAAAAGAAGCCAAAACAGACAAAATCAGAGAAGTTCATGTTCCCAATAGGTCCAAAAGCCCCCTCCTCTGGAAATAAAATGATGCTTACAAAGCCACGTGATCTGGAATGACCATCGTGGTGCAGCACAGCAAAGCAGACTGGGTACTGATGAACACACTAGCTGTGCGTCTTTAAAGTCCTCAGGGTGCTTGGGTCCCCTGAAGTGCCTTATCTGCGAGGGAAGCACTTTAGAACCTGTCATTGTGCATCAGGATGCAGGAGGCCCTCAGGAGCCAGAAGAGGTTCTTCGTTCATGCAACTTCCTGAAGGACCCACTTTTCCTCCCGACAAAACCTGATGCCTGGATTTCAGTTCAATGATACCTGTTTTGGTCCTCCGACCTCCCAAAGTAGAAGATAGCTAATTGTTTCAAGTCGCCTTGTCTATAACTTGTTACTGCAACCACAGGAGGAAAAATACACACAATTAAATGCAAGTGTGAAAGTAAGAAGGTTATCAAGTATGATCCAGATACCCCTTCCCTAAAAAATGCTTCGCAGTAAAATCATTCGTTTAGTCACACTTTTCTGAAGCAAACAAAAGGTTATGGCAGAGATGGTTGTGATTTGATTCTCAGATAACACTTGCCTGTTACGATTCAGATCGTGTAAATCAAAACTCATTTCCAACATTATCTCCTGGTGCCAAGTAATAAAAGACACGCTAGAAAGTTGTATGTGTATGTATTGCTATATATATTATATATATATATGTTATATATAGTAATCAGTCATTAATGGGTTTGTGTTTCAATAGAATGGAATTCAGGTATGAAAACCTCTTTTGACACTATTGCTTCCTTAGCCCCTTTCTGGGATGCAAATTATTATTTTTTTTATTTCTACTCATACAAACTTAACAGGTACACCGGTCCCCCCCACCCTCCAACCCCCCATCCCCCTGTGCCCCCCTCCCCTTAGCCTTCCCTCCCCATCCTCCAGTACCTCCCCCTCCCATCCTGGAGCATCCTTTAATGTGCATGCCAAACTCTCCTCTGGGTCCTCCCTGCAAATTATTTTAAAGGAGCATTTTATTATCCGTTAGCTCCATAACCATTAATTGGAATTAATACTTTTCCTTTCATTGACATTTAATCATATTTTATAGTATATCCTTAAAGCAGTTATGTTTTTATCCACCAAGAAAATGTGGACCATGAAAGGATGGAAAAATGTAACACGTGAAAAGCATAAATATTAAATTTGCTCAGTGTTAATCTAATGAAACTCTGGAACATCCTTTGGTGCCTGTCTAAAAATATTTTGGATTAAAGAATTGATTTGCAGTAGCAGACAACCTGCTTCATAGCTTAAGTTCCAGTCCTAAGTATGAGGCCTCATTTGCACTTTGCTGTGTGGCATTAAGAAAGTGACTCTGGCTCCCTAGAGTTTACTCTACTTCTTTGTGACCTGATATATGTTTGCTAGTTCATTGTACTATTTCTACAGTAGACTGGAAAAGACATAGAACAAGCATCCCATATCTCTATCTTCACATGACTCAAGCACCAGCCTTGGCCATGGAGAGAAATTAATGAATGATCAACATGCTTAAAGGCCTACACAGGGAGCCCCAGCTAAGACCCATGGTTGTTGCACATTGCATTTTCTCATGGTCCACATTTTCTTGGTATAGCTACATATAAAAACATAACCATTATGGCAAAATATATCAACAGAACTGGTCTGTGGTCTTTCTCTCTGCTGGATAGCTTACACAGTAGCAAGGAACACTGTAGAAGCTGCTGGGGGAGAGAAATAACCACAAGCCCCAACAACAGCATGAGATTTGTAAGTTGCAGTATAAATCACCATGGCAACAGATGACCACCAGTGTAATAGTAGCATGAGTATCAGGGAGACAACCAACAACTTTTTGATTAGATTCAAGACCCACTTGTCAGAATGGTATACATCCCTGTTACTGGAAACTAGTACAAGAGCCTAAAAAAAGGGGAAGGAAATAGATTAATAGGAAAGACAGCCAATAAACATATAAGTAGGAAGACTACATCAAAGTGCTCTGTAGGTAGCTGTTATTATACCCATAGAATAGGAACTTACAGTGGAAATCTTTGGGTCTAAAGCTGGA
This sequence comes from Typhlomys cinereus, assembly GCA_023101885.1. Lineage (NCBI taxonomy): Eukaryota > Metazoa > Chordata > Mammalia > Rodentia > Platacanthomyidae > Typhlomys > Typhlomys cinereus. The sequence goes on from JALPQD010000403.1 coordinate 884,044, forward strand.
TGAGTGAAGGGAAATGCACATATTATTGGGGTGGCCTGAAGAATTACAGTCTGAGCCCCCAAAAGAGAAGGCAAACCAGAGTGAACCCTGGAGTCCATAAAAGCATACAGGGAAAAGGTGGGAAGGAGTAGGAGGGAAAGGTAAAGGGAAGGGAGAGGATGGGAGAGAGGCGGGAAGGAGGGAAGCTGCGATGAATACTAAATATACTTGTAAAAGCAGAAAAATAAAAAACCATAATCATTATAAGGATATATGGTAAAATATGATTCAACAGCTCATTTGTCTTCTAGTTCCATCAAAGTGTTTGAACTTCTTAACAGTAACTCCTTCTATAAGAAGAATCATTGGGGAAGGCGCCTGACAAGACAAAGGGAGTGTCCTATCCACGGTCCTGTCCAATGAAGGGTCACGTGCATTACCACAGATGCCCAGACTCATGCTAGTGCAGGCAGCCCAAAAAGAGGCCTGTGGTCCACGCATGCAGAGGGACACAAGAACAGGAGGAACGTGACTGGGTTGGTGAATAGAAAAGAAGCTGAGAGGTGAGGAGAGTTGCAAAGTAGGGGGTAAGGACATGAAAATTTTGAAAAATAAAGATTTGAGGAAAAAAATTACTAGTTAGAAACACAATTCTGTCTCATTGTGTTGTATTCCATTGGTGAAAAGAAAGGAAACAGACTCCGTCCCATGATGAGGTCTAGATGATCAAGGGCTGAGGGCCGAGATCGTCTCAATGCTCAGGTGATTTCTGATATTCCTACAGAATCCATAATTATAATTTTGCATCTTTCAAAGAGCTAAGAAATTGAGTATTTTGTGCATTCGTTTCCTTTTATCACCATAACAGGTTGCCACAGAATTGGTGGCAATACGAATTTGTCATCTTGAAATTCTGCAGGTTGCGATTCTGAAACCAGTTTCACTGGAGTGGAATCAAGGTGCACACAGGTTGGTTCCTTCCTGGAGTCTCCAAGGAGAACCTGCTGCCTTGTCTCTCTCAGCTTCCAGAGGTTTCAGCATCCCTCAGCATGTGACCCTTCCTCTTCAACAAAGCCAGCCAACAGTCTGGGTCACACTACCCTCTGTCTGTCTTCCACATGGATGGCCCTGGTGATTATAAGACCCTGGGTACTTCAGACTAAACCCTCCACTACAGGTTCATCTGATTGCAACCTTAATTTCCCTTTTTCTATGTATATTACTCTGTTTGGTGTTGCTAAAACAAAATACCTGTCACTGGGTATTGCAGAAAGAAAAGAAATTTTATTTGGCTTACAATTCTGGTGGCTACAGAGTGGCAGAACAGCGTGGCAGAGAGAAAAGGGGGTGCACGTGTACTAAAGAGAGTATGTGCGTGGAGCAGCCTCGCTCCGAAACAATCCACTCTTACAGTAACTAACTCAGTCCCAAAAGACCTAACCCATTCTGCAGTGAAAGCAGTAATTATAGCCTTCTATAAATGGATTCTCCATAAATCCAATGCTACCCAAAGGCTTCCAACACAATGCCATTACATTGGGTCCATGCCTCAAAATGAGTTTTGATAAGGACAAACATGATACCATGTAGCATAACATTCAGAAGATGAGTATTTTGAAGGTTCATATTCATCATTTCTGGTAATTAAAATAGTTTTAGGGCAGAAGAGATGGCTCAGGGGTTAAGACTCTGCCTCACAAGCAGAAAGTCCTGAGTTCAGATCCCAGGTCCCATGTAAAAATGCCAGGTAGAAACATATGCAGCCTGCACTTCTGGGCCTAGTGGTCAGAGCCTGAGAAGTATCAGAACAATGCAAAAAAGAGGTAGAAAAAATTCAGGATGATTCCCAAAGTCATCCTTGGGCCTCCGCAAGGACACACAGTGCCCTCTGATACACATGCACACACTCGCATACACGGAAAGAGAGAGACAGACAGAGATATGCACTCAAAATAAAACATAGTTTTTTTAAAAAAGTTTTAATCATTTTGGATAGCAGTTTGTACATTTTTTCCTATGAATATGTTGTTTCTTTTTTCCATTCTAATCTGCTAGAGTGGTGCACATATATGAACTTGATAGGAATACATTCTAAGTGAGAATCTAACAGGAATCCCTCTTCAGCAAGCACATAGATTTTATAACGGTGGAAGGAAAGATAATGGTAGCTATTGTGATTAGAGAGGGAATGCATGGGAATGCATTGTGGTGATGCTCTGTCCCTTATAATCAGTATAGGAATGTCACTCAGCAACTTCAAAGCTAGACAATAAGAATACTCCGTAGCTGGAGTGTTGTGCTTTCTGCAGAATGCATGATAGAAGCACTTGAGAAAATGAGAACATGAGCAATTAGAGATCTGAGAGAGGCAATTTCCTTCACTCAGAGGCAATAGATGATTGCTTGAGATTGTGACAGAAACTGAGTTCTCCTTCTATTCCTGTCCTGTTATTTGGGAAGCAGAGAGTAGCAAAATGTATCAAGCCAGCTGTATTCATTTGGTGATATCATTAAAGACAGAACTAAACTGTTCCACCATGGAGCATAATTAGGATTCTGGAAGTTATGTAACTCACTCATGTTGCAGACAAACATCCTGTATGTCAAATACAAAAACAGAGTAGAAAAACACTGATCTTTTCAGAAAGGGAGATTTCCGAGGGAAAGTCTCCACAACAATCCTGTCAACTCATATCCTAGTGCCAAGAGGTGGTGTCTTGGCACATCTGCTTTGCTGAGTTCATTAGAAGTGTTTGAGGATGCGGATGCTGGTGTGAAAACTGCCATGAAGTTGGCTTGATCTCTGAGTCCTTTCTCCAGAGTCTGATACAATCCCAGAGAAAAAGTGTTGGTCCAGGGTGAATCCCAGGCACGTCTCAGCAGCATGTATGCAGGGGCTCGGAACGCCCTCATCAGACATCATATACATCAGCACTATGAGTTTTTATCTGGTTTTCTGCCCAGAGAGTCACATGGGATCAGCTGGTCAGTGATCCTACCAGACACCCCAGGCCCAAGAGAGAAAAATCACTTCGAGACTCAGGTGCAACCACCAGCATATACATATATGATGATTTCTTTTGCTCCTCCCACTTCCTTAGATTTTATTAGCCTGAAACTGATATGAACTGCCTGACTGCTAAGCAGATGGACACATAATCCTCCACTGTAGGTGACCTCAGGTTCACCCAGGATTCACGAGAAAGGTGCTTCAGTTCTCACTAAGCCTAAGGCCCTTCTCTAGGGAATACCGCCATGGCCCCCAGTGATAAATCAGAAGGGAACTTCAGGCCTCAGTAAGAGTCATTATTCCTTGGAGTATCAAATGCAAACCAGATGTTCTCAGTCCACCAAAATGCTCCCTCCATCCTTCACTGTTCCCACAGTTCTTGGGCCAGGAAGTGGTACGGCCTCATTTACAGGACATTCCCTATTGAGAGAGATGGACTGATAATCTAAAGGGCCAAAATGGTCCTACAGTCACTGATCTAATCAAATGGAATGGACATTAGGTTCAAAAGAAGAAAATGATGATCTCACCCATGAATTTCGGAACTCACATCCTAAATCTACCTGTCTGAGTGTGTTTCCTTGTTTGTATGTGGGTAATTATAACCTTGACTGCTTTCTTTACCATGGTGCTAGAAAGACTAATAGGATGAGAAAAAGAGATTGCTCTTTAAAATGTAGACGATTATGATCTTTATTGTAATAACTGTATTTGACTTGCATGATAGTTGTTCAAACAAGAAAAAAAATCACCTTGAAAAAGAAAATAATTTTCCCCTCTGCATTCATACTCCAATATGAACCAGAAAAAGACTTCCACCAAACACTTGAAATCAATTTCAGGTAAGCTTTCAGGATGTGGGCAAAACTTGGCTAAACTCTGCTAATGCATCACTCCATTTGTCCCTCATCCAGTTCCCAGTACAGTCTCTGTTCCCCACTGGAGCATCTTGAACTGAGCTTCCATTGTCTGTGTCTCTCTCAGCATTACTCTCTTCCAAACTCTCACTAGAATGACCCTTCGGGCCTCCTCTCCAAGAAGAAAAGGCTTTCCCAATGCAGTGTCCCAGCTTCACTTTCTGATATTGAATTTTCTTAACTTCGCAGCAGCACCCCACTTCTGGCACCAATTTCTGTTGCAATTTCTCTCTCTCTCTCTCTCTCTCTCTCTCTCTCTCTCTCTCTCTCTCTCTCTCTCTTTCTCTCTCTCCCTCTCTCTCGTTTTTCTGTTACTGTGAAACAACACTCATACAACTAGCTCAAGGGGAGAAAGGGAGATTTGTTTGGTTTATGGTTCCAGAGGGGAGATAAAGTCCATTATGGCAGAAAAGGCACGACTGGGGGCTGGAGAGGTGGCTCAGGGGTTAAACCTCTGCCTTGGAGGCAGAAGGTCCTGAGTTCGGATCCCAGATCCCACGTATAGACGCCAGGCGGAAGCGGGGGCGGCCTGAGTTTCTGGTCCTGGTAGGGCAGAGCTTGTGAATCCCGGAACAGAGTAAACAAGGAGGAGGTGGAGGTGTCCATGGTGGTTCCCGAATTTGTCCGTGGTTCTACACACACACACACATACACACATACATACACACACGCACACACGCATACACTCACAGTTGAATAAATAATAATAATAAAAAAAAACAAAACAAAAGGCACGACTGACTGTCAGAAGCCAAAAGTGGCTTAATTCACATCCATCGTGGAGCTGAGAGAACCAGCTGCATATTCTAAGAGCAGACTACTAGCAGAAGCAGGGCAAGGCCTCACCTCCTAAACTTCCCAAATAGCAACAAAGGATTCAAATTCATTAGTCTATGGGGGACAACTTATATTCAAGTTATTACAGGATCCCTGAGTGTCTGAATCAGAAAAGACCTCCAAAGAGAGGGATGGCCATGTTCATAAAACAAATGTTAGGGATAGCGATGTCTTATGCTACAAAGGAGGTTTTTCTGGGACTTAGAGAAAATAACTATCAAATTGATTTAGCTGGCCAGTTACAGCCCAGGTAAGAAAGATTCATGTCACCCTGAGCCTTCCCTTTCAAATGAATGTTGTTGGAGATATAACTCAGTGATGGGACATTTGCCTAACACGTAAGGTTAGGTAAGGTACTTGATTCCATCCCCAATGCTGCAACTAATGAAAATAGAATTAAAATGAAACAAAAGAGAAAGAAGAAATAATTAAATACAGAATTACCATATAACCCAGGAATCCCACCTCTCAATGTGCACTCCAAATAATTGAAAGCAGAGACTCAAATAGGTATGTGTTGACTCATACTCATAGCAAAATTATTTATAATAGCCAAAAGTAGCTGGTGCATTTTACCTGCATATTGCTAATAAATTCAGGACCAAATTAAGGGAACAAGAGGTTCCATTCTGGCTTATGGTTCTTCATTACAATTCCTTGTCCAACTTGGCAGGAAAGCTCACACCAATGCTAGGGACCAAAGGAACTGGCCAAACCATATCTGCAGAACTGCCAAGAGAAGGACAATTCTTACTTGCCAGACTGGCCAAGTATACTAAAGAATGTCAGCTTCCTTAAGCCGGTCCTTCCATCTTATTCACCTGCCCCGGGACTAGGCTCACCCACCATGAGCCTTCTCCATCAACTAACTAGACCATGTCCTGCTTAGGGCCTAATTCAACTACTAATGCTTTACAAATGTGCCCAATGTTCCAACCCTCAACTGTCAGGTTGACACCTGAATCAACTATGACAATAGCAAAACCCAAGTGTCCACCGACAGAACTAAGCCACGTATGGTGTATCCATACTATAAAATAATAAAATGTTATGAAAAGATTCTGAAAGTTGCCACAATAGGGATGAACCTTAAGGACATTGTGCTAAGTAAAGCCCATTGTTGTGGAAGGACAGATGCTGTATGCCTACAGTTCTCAGAGGTTCCTGCATAGTGGAAGTTATAGCAAAAAAAAAGGACTGGTGATTATTAAGGAAGAGAGTGAAGCCTGGGGAAGCCATTGCTCACAGAACAACATTGCTACATGGGGAAGACTAGAAGTTCTAGAGATGGGTGTGGGTGATGGCTGTACAGCACTAAAGATGCTTATGAACAGTTAAGCAGCAAATGTGTTGTGCTTCCTTTACACAATGAAAGACGTCAAGCACGGAAATACTCTGAACACTAGAGAGAACTCTAGGACTTCATAGGGACCTTGGGAGAAGGACTCAGTGAAGCACAGGGATTTTTTTTTTCTCCCATGTAATTCAGCGAAAGCACAAGAACAGCTTCTGACCTGCATCCACCCACAGGTACAGAGCAAAAGGCCCACAACCTGCTTCCTGCCACCGGAGGACCGGGAAGGGGCACTGCACAGAGTCTTTTCACAGTAACTGCTCTGTGATGGCCAGGCGCAGCTGTTTGGATTTTCTTGATCTGTGGCTTTGTCAACTACCTCTTTTCCTTTTTTTGTAAAAAGTGAGAACAAGGAATTACTCAAGAAGTAAGAACATTTGCTGTGAAAGCACAAGGACCCAAGTTCAAATCCCAGCACCTATGCAAAATGCCCTGACCCGCATACAAGAATCTCAGGACATATTCACCAGAGTCTCATCAGCCCTCCTGGGATTCCAGTGGATTTCTGGTCAACTTTGGCATTTTAATGGCTTGCAAGTGAATAACTCAAAGTCCTGCTTTTCTTTTCCTGGTGATGTTGTCCCTCTCCGTCAGGCTGTACTTGACTGTCTTAATAAGGAGACCACCTACCACACTGCGGTGTAGCCTTAACCTGTGACCCCTACATTGGTCCTGTTCCAAATGTGCTGATCGATTATTGGATAGGGAAGGAATGCACAATTCAATTCAACCCCCAATACACATCAGCATCAGTTTCATACTTTCAATACTATTCTGTAACTACAAAAACGTCAATGTGAAGAAAGGTGGAGTAAGGGACATACATTCTGTTGCATTTTTGCAAGTTCCCATAAGTCTGTATTTATACCAAAATAAAAAGAATTTTTATTTAATGATTTTTCTGATAAATAGAGAGCAAGGGACATTCTGCTCCATTCTCTGTCAGCACAGACACATTTTTGGACCTAGCATTTCCAATTGTTTTGGTAGGGAACGGATATTCTCCCATATTTTTCTGTGGTTTGCCCTAAGCGTTTGCTGAATTAACTGCATACTTTTAAGCAAACTGGTCAGCAGCGTGGAGACTTTGGTGAGATTTTTCTTATTGCAACCCTTCCAAGAATTTCAAATAAATCACCAAGCCTCCTACGAAATGATAACAATTTCTCAATCCTGCAGATGGCAGAAGGTGCAATCATTCTAAGAAATGTTCACTCCTTCCTGGTCTCAAGTTTCCCGGTCTGCGCTTGGAGACACAATGGCATTTTTCTTGATCTTCTCCAGGGAAGGCTTGAAAGATAGCACCTTGGTTTCGTGGTCCCTTCACAAGCCAATAAAAGATTTGATGGCACAAGTCATAAAACCATGGGCAGGAGCCATGAAGGCCTCAGGCTGCTCAACTTCCCTGCTTGATTTAAATGCAAGCACAAAGCACCTACCTTGGAAGGACAAACAGCAGGCCAGACCCAGGGCTGTCAGCTCATAGACCTAATGCCCTGGGTACTAAAAAGGACAGAATTCCAGGACCAGGTCAGTCAGAGGGTTTCCTGATATAGTTAGAAGTTGAAAGTTGTGGTCCCTTAGAACACAGCAGGAAAAATACACAGTGTAATAATTCATATTTTGAAATAGCTAGAAGAATTTCCACATAAGAAATGAAAATACTTAAAGGCATGGGAATATTAGTTACCTTGATTTAGTATTCCATACACATTGAATACATGCATTGAATTACTGCATATATATATATATATATATATATATATATGTATGTATAGTGCTCATTAAAGACATTTTCAATAAGCAATGTAAGTGCTGGTATGGCTATGTAGGTGATGGTCTATACCTGTGATCCCAATTCTCAGGAGACTGAGGCAAGAGGATCAAAAGTTTGAAGTCAACTGAGCTACAGGGTTTTAATTAAATAGACTAACTTTAAAAAATGTTTGCATAGTGCATGTGTATATATATATATATATATATATATATGAGTATGTGTGGTATATGTGCATGGTGTAAGTAAGTGCGGAGTATGTGTATATGTGTATACTGGTGAGACATCCATGCATGAGTTATGGGTATATGCAGAGCCATACTGGGTTTTTTATATGGGTGTTGGGATTTGAACTTGGGTCCTCATGCTTTCACAGCAAATGCTCTTATCCCCTTAGCCATCTCCTCAGTCCCCAAACTCATTTTGCAAATAGAAGAAAATCATTCTTAGGCAGATCCATAGAGCAAGAAAATCCTAACAGCTATGTTGAAAATCTGGCCATGTGGTAGATTATACTACATGTAGGTGATGGTACAGACCTGTAATCTCAGGAACACTACTGGTTTCTATAGCTGCATTGCAAATTAACACAAGCTTGGCTGCTTAAAGTAACACCTTTATTATTCCAGTCCCTGAAGGTAAAAAAATCTTGCAGGGCCTTCACAGGTCCCACCTATTTTCAGAAATCAAGGTGCAAACCAGGATGTCTCCCCTTCAGAAGTTTGGCCCCCTTCATAGCTCAATGGTTGCTAGCAGAATTCAGTTTTCTTATACCTGCAGGACTGGGTCCTAGCTTTCTTTCCGGGCATTATTTTCAGCTGTGGGAGACCACATTCATCTTCCTAGTAGGATCTGTCTGAGGTCAGGGCTGGGGCTCCTCTCATGTTAGGAAAGGACTAAGTTTAAGGACAATCTCCCTTTTGATTATCTCCAAGTGAGTTTATCAGGAAGATTCATTGCATCTCTCATGTTCTTCACCTCTGAAATCACACCATGGAGAGAAAGCAATCATACAGTGCTGCCCCTTTTTAGCAGAGGGAATTACACGGGGCATGTCCAACGGAGCATGGGAGTACCACACAGCCACAGGACTGCCCTGTACAGGGACAACAGAAAGCACAAAGTCCCTTCTCCATCAAACCAAAATTCTCCCAATCTGCAGCGCAACACATTATATCCTAAAGCAGGTGGAGCTGAAATACACTAAGAGCAATTCCAGACCCAAGCAGCCCTGAAGGTGGCAGAGTGCAAGACATTCTTAGGATTCTTGACAATGTCCAAGTCATGCCAGCCTTTCACCTGAATCACCAAACCTCCTTAGAAAGAAAGGCCATGACTTCTCAGCACGGAAGGAGGGTGAAGAGTCCAATGTTCGCAGATGTCACCACTTCTGACTGCTCCCCAGACAGGACGGCCTGGGTTTGGAAAGTTTTGCTGTTCTCTGACCTTAACCGAAAAAATGTCTGTTGCCATCAGAGCTGGTCAGGCTCAGGTGCCTGCCAGCCGCAGCCTGCAGATGGCAGGGTGGAGTGGATACCAGCAGATTCATCATGCAGACAGCAGAAGAGTGGATACCTGCAGGCCCACTCTGCAAACAGCAGAGGTGCTATCTGTAGGCCCAGGCTGCAGAGGGCATGGCAAAGTAGACAGACACCTGCAGACCAAGTCTACAGACAGTGGAGTGGACACCTGCAGACCAGCCTTCAGAAACAACGCAGAGTCAATACCAGATCCAGAAAGTGGGGTTGGCAGACAGATATGGAAGGCCGGTGAGAGCCGCAGTGGACTCCGTGGACAGGAATGCTCCTCTTCTCAAACATAGGGACCCATTTTCTCTCAAAGGACATGCATACTGGGCTGAGCTACCCAACAGCCTGATGAGACCGTTCAGCATCCCAAAGGTGATTATAATGGAGCAGATCTGTGATAAAGACCAGAGGTGAGCAAGAAGGTGTCTGTCCACAGGAGCAATCAGTGTCAGGGACTGTGGGAGAATACGATCCAGAGTCCACCTCCTTATGTGTAAAACAACGACCGTTCCTGAACTGAGCTCAATGATGTGCCAGGGAGCTCAAGCAGTACCAGGGAGCTCCAAACTGTCACTGATTGTCAGGGATGACTTCTGCCACCGATAACCCTTTAGTAAGGACTCAATCAATGGCAGCTCCAGTGACTAGAGATGCTTCGGTCTACCTGCATACAGATTCCCATGGTGTCCTCCAGCCATATGTGTGAGTCTGGCAGAAAGTGAGTGAGTGACGTGTTTTCCGCTGCCTCGAAGAAGTGGGGCATGGATGCTTCAGAATCAGTGAAATGACCCTCAAGGTGAGGCTCTCCTCTAATCCGTGAGGGGGGCTGCCCTAACAACGTAGCACCTCGCAGACCACCTCTCAGTGCCTGGGCTCTTGGGATTCCTGGGCCGAATCAGAGCCTGAGAAGGAGGAGGCTGGAGGATGAAAGGAGAGAAACAGCGATAGAGAAAGGACCCCCTCAGAGCAGGGCCCTCAAAGTCAAGATTCCTGTTTTGTGACCTCCATGCTCTGTCCCCAGGAGGAGAGACCAACCCAGGATGCATCTGCCAAGACACGTGTAATCCACACCCTAAGAGGCTGGCAAAGGTGGCATCAAACAGCTGCCTCCAGATCCCAAGGCCCAGAAGCTGAGGGGAGACGGGAGGCAGTCAACAGAGGAAGAGGAGAAACGGCGACCACCTGTGCACCTGGCTGCTTTGATAAGTGAACACTCATTGCTCACCGTTCAGGTACTAAATATATCAAGGTCCTAATTTGGGTCTGTTGTGGTTGCATTTCAATGTCAACCTGACAGTTGCAGACTGTTTGGGGGCAGCTGTGGAAGGTTAAGGGTTGGAATGGCCCCTGAACAAGTCTGCAAGTACTTGACTGATTGCTGTGGAGAACCCAGCCCATAGTGGGTGGTACTTTCCAGGGGTGGACCAGATAATAGAGGTGCAAGGAGGAGGGACTTGCTCTTCCCTTATCTTGTGTTGACTTGCTGCGGAGTCCACTCTGCAAGTGTCGTTCACTTTTAGAGCTTCGTGGCCTTCTTTGTTGCTGCTGTTGCTGCCTCCGTCCTTGGCTGACTTGGAGCTTCACCTTTTCCATCACGTTGTTGCTGTTCCCGCTGCCTTTGGAGCCTGGTCTCTAGGCCTTGCTGCTGTTCGCTGTTCATCGCTGACATCAGAGCCCAGCTGTTCACTGATATCGGAACCCAGCGTCTTCAACCCTCCAAAAGAAGTAAAGGCTTGATATCTTCTTGGATCTTTTGGCTTTGTGGAAAATTCTGGTCAAGAATTAAGCAGCTGTGGGTGGCTACTTTGAAGGACACTATTTTTATTATGAATTATTTTAATAAACTTATTTATTTATATAATTTTTTATATAATTTATTTATATAATTAGATTCTATAGATTCTGTTTCTTCAGAGAACCCTGACTAATACAGGATCACTGCAGAAAAGAAGGAAGATTTTGGGTGACTCTGCTCAGGCTACTATGAAGAACCCACAGACCGGAGAGATGTAAGCTGGAAGTTTAAGGTCAAACATCAACAAACTTAGTTCTTTCTGAGTCTTATCTCCTTGGCCATTTTCTCCCTGTGTCTCACATGGCCCTACTCTGCAGTCATGTGGGAATCCAAATACTCGACACTGATCTCAGGGACAGACTCTGTCAGTCACAACTCTCCTAGTGTCCAGGGTCTGTGATCTGTTTGTTCAAATGTCCAGCATGGCACAATGTGGGCTTCCTCAACGCGTCAGGCTCTGGGGCTGGAACAGTGAGATGGAGCTCGGAGCTCAGCTAAGGAGCATGGCGCCAAGCAGAGACTTTTGTCTGGAGCCCCAGAGACAGCTGTCTCGCTTCAGGCCCTGGGGACAGAGCTGAGCCAGACGAGCCACTGGCTTGCTCCTGTTAGTCTGTGGAGAGCTTTGTCTCACTGGAACGCTCCCACTTTGGGAGGACCAGTGAGGAGGATGCTTTGTCCACCTTGCCCTGGACTCCTTGGGAATTCTCCTAGTCTTAGACAAAGACACGTACTGGGCTGCAGAGGACATTCAGAAATAAGAAAGAATCACAGTCGCCACTCTAATCTGAAGGATGTGGGAAAAAAATCAATAAGGCCCAATGTACCATAGAGATTAAGGTGATAGAAGAGCCTGGGTCTAAGTTAAAGACCAGAGAGGCAAAGACATCTGTGCCAAAGAGGTTGAGGAAGGGGCATTACATTTTCCAGGGGCTTCAGAAAGGGCATGCAGAGTCATGATGCACAAGGGACAGCCATGTGGCACTAATAAGCATGTCTCTGCTAGGACATTTGGTGGAATTAAGATACCCTACCCCTCCAATGAATGGGAAGGAAGAAGAGAAGGTTAGAGTGCAGACTTTGGAAGAGGAGATATAGGATACCACGGACAGTAGGGTGAAGGAAGGAATAATGGGTAAGAATTGGGGTGGAACCAGACAGGAATTCCCTATTATATTTATATATCAAAAACATTTTAGTTTTTACAAAAGGAGCAAGAATGGACAGTGCCTGTACAGAGGAGCACAGAGAGAGGAAGATAAGGTAAAACAAATAATTCCCTGAGCTGGTCTTAGAACCCAGAAACAATTAGACAATACTAGAAATAACAGGAATATGATACTTCCTGTTAAGTTGTTGGTCGGAGAGGTCTCAATGGCTCCCCAAACAGTATAGGCTTCTGCCATTTCTCTTCATTGCCTTCTAGAAACTGACAGTAAGACACTATTACTGAACATGAAACATGCATGGATCACAGGACATGAACAAAAAAACACCAGCTAGAACTGGTCTGGAAGCTTCCTCCTTGCTGGAGAGCTTACATAGTATGAGAGAGTAATATGGAGGCTATGAACGAGGGAAAAGCAATTATAAGTCTCAGCAACCTGTGAAATCTATAAGTTGCAATAATAATCACCATGACAACAGAGAACCATCAATGTAATAGTGGTATGAATATCAAGGAGGCAACCAGCAGTTTTAGGATAAGATTCAAAGCCCACTTGTCAAAATGCAATGCATTCCTATTACTGTAAACTAGAACAAGAACCTATTAAAGGGAAAGGCATAAGTCCCAGGGAAAGAAAAGTCCATGAATGTTTGGCTATGAAGACACTACATCAAATTACTTTTTAAACATCTGTTTTTATACCCATAGATTAGAAGAGCACTCAGCTCTCAGTCTGGAATCCACCTTCTGCAAAAGAAAGAGATTACCACTGAAAAGCACAACTCGCCAAAATTTAGAAAATAAATGACTGTGGACTGCTTGGACACTTTGCCACCCCCACCCTCTCCACAAGGCTGAGGAAACATCATACAAGAGGGAGCAGTAAGACTGTAAGAGCCTGAAGCCGGGGCAGTGGTAGGCCAGATATTATTGCCTGGACATGACAGGGCTGTGATATACATGGCAGATATGTATATTTTTATAAGAGTTGCATGGGAACTGTCCTATCAGCATCACACTGTGAGCGCAGAAAGATCTCAAGAGGCTCCAAGCCTTCCTGAGAGACTGATGAGGACTAATGCTGATAGGGAAGAAATGCTGATCCATGATACTTGCTGGACCATGAATCATGTCAGGCATATAGACAAACTAGATGAAACTCAGTGAGCCACGCAAGTGAAAAAACTTAAAAATAGGAGAAAGTCTGGCAGAGGAGATGAAGGATAGTAAGGTAAAAAGGAAAGGAGATGGGATTGGGGACTAAGGAGTGGAAATATAAATTCATTGCACTCACATATGCAACACTAAAAATAAAAGAATGCATATAAAAAATAAAGTAGTATAATAGTTGCATGAGGTTGTGTAGGAATGATTAGGAGGTTAAACAAAAGTAGGCACAAAAGAGCTTTGTGAGAGAAACGGCAATATTCCGAAACTGGATTATGGTGATGGATGTACGACTCTACAAATTCATGAAAGAAGCATTTAGCATTGCATTTACAATGAGTGAATTTGGGTATGCTAATTAGATTATCAATAAAGCTCTTTGGGTATTGAAGGAAAAAAAGATATCCTGTCCCTGATGATATGTCTTGAGAAATGACCCCACTGTGTTGAAAGGAATTTGAAACACCTAACCTCTCCCATCCGTGGTTGCAGCCAGCCCTTGCTCTGCCCCGAAAGACCTTCAAAGGTCATCTCAGCTTGTGTCCTCTGAGCAGCTACTGTTGTGCCTGAAGACACAAAGAGAGAAGACCCAGAGCTGTATCCCTCCCTTCCACTGAAAGGGTACTGGGGTCTCTCAGTGAATTGATCAGGGTCCACTACAGTCATGGGCTGATTACCCAGTCTGTGAGGCTGGCACTTTTGCATCTGATGCCACAGCTTAGAGCCAGAAGTGCAAAATAGGCAGTGGAGAGGCAACAGGTACCAAGAGGAGGCAGGAATGTGTAAGCTCTAGGGCTGCATTAGACTCATAAGGACGCCAGAAATTTTTTGACTGTAGTCAGAAGGCAGGAGCATGAGATATAGGTGGACCTGGGAGTGAGCATGGTGACCAAGAGATTAGACAGGTCAGGGATGACAACGTCCCCTGGCCTCTAAGTGAGAAAGCTATTCCTTCGCCATCACCATCTGCACGTGACATGTGATCCAGGCTCCTTCGGAACCATTCACAGAAGACACTTCTGAGGAATAACAGCTCAGCTCAGCCAAGGTGACACAATATAAATCCAGCCAGCAAGTATCCATGATGAAACCTAGCAGGTGATTGATCATCCCTCCTAGGATGACAGGGTCCTAACACGCCAGGAATTCCTTGTGAGAACTCAACCACCCTTTTGAAACGAGTCTGGGGCCAAGTTCATGAAGGAGGTGTTTGTAGAAATGAGGTGAGTTGTGGACTCAGGGGCTCTCCAGGCAGGGCAGCAGGTCTCAAGGCCGTACGTCAAGGAGGTTTGGAGAGACTCAGCGACAGAACAGGACAGCACAGGACCTGTGCGGCTACATTCCCCTGCCGAATTCAGCTTGTACTCAGAAAGCAGAGATGAGCCTCGGGCCCCCTCCCCCAGGGCAAACAACCAGCTGTGAAGTATGTTTTTCAGGCCAGGAGGTTTCTTACTCCCCTGTGTGGAATTCAAGTCCTTGGCCTGAGCTAACAACATCCCCTTTCAGATCATGTTTCAGATGGTCATTTTAAGTCTTTTACTCCCCTTGACACTCCACATTATTTTTTCTCCAACTTTTTATGATACTAAGCAAATATTAAAACTTAAGTGAGGTTCATGTCTCTTTTCATTACTCACCAACTATAGCTGCTTAAAACTTGAGGGGATTATCTTTTCCCTACACTCCCTATAAAATCATTCCTCCATCTTTGTCTGTTTTCTCCCTCTTTTACTTCTTTCCCTCCTTCTTTCTTTCTTCTAGTCTTCACTTCATGCTTTTCTTTTTATATATCAAAGCAACACACATATATATGAAATTATATATACCTACACATATTATGTAAGAAAAAAAGGCAAAGCCATGTTACTATTGAACTGTGACCAAAGAAATCCTCCGACATTGTCTTCCAAGCCTTTGTGCATGCCTCCTGATCCTGTCCAGAGATGTCCTCTCTCTAACTGGAGGCCTAAGCAAAATACATTATTGTGTGCTTGTTAATAAGTGTGTTTTCTGCTCGGCCAAACCATCTTCCTTGGATTTTCAATAAGCCTGTGGTTTTCAGGAAGAAAACAGCCCACCACAATGCAGAAAACATACTGACATCAGACAAAACAAACCTGAAAACAAAATCAATGTTACTAGAGTTAAATAAAACATACAATGATAATCTGTGAAGACAGAACAAATGTGCACATACATGCATACTTTATTTTTAAGTTTATTTTAGTGTGTGTGTGTGTGTGTGTGTGTGTGTGTGTGTGTGTGTGTATCAGAGGACACTATGTGTGCCTATGGATAGCCAAGAGTGACTTCTGGAATCACCCTGGATTACTTCTATCTCCTATTTGCTTTGTTCTGGAGTTCCTAAACTTTGCTTTCTAGGACCAGAAATACAGGCCATTGCCATTTCCACCTGGCATTTTATGTGGGATCCAGGTTCAAAACTCAGGACCTTCTGCTTGCAAGGCAGAGGCTTAACTGCTGAGCCATCCTTTCAGCTCCATACATTTATTCTAATAACAGAGTTACCAAAATAAAAGAGATCAAACTGACAGGAATAAATAGACTATTTGTGGGAATTAGGTATAGGTGTCAACTTAATAATTAGGAACTGAGTCTTCCAACACACACATATATATAAATAATTATTTAGTTAAGGAAAGGATCTGAGAAGACTGTAGGAGATTACCTAATTGATATGGGAAGACCCAGCCCATGGTGGGCGAAACCATTTGTTGGGCAAATGGGTAAGATGGAGAGAGAATCAGTAGGCAAGCAAGAAGACTGACAAACTAGAAGTCATGCTTGGTTCCTTGCCTTTCTCTCGGCTCTTCCTGTGGACGTAGTCCAGTCAATTTCCTCAGCCCCTGCTGATAACTCTCTTACCTCGTAATGTGCATTGTAATACAGAATTTAAAAAAAACCTTTGTCTCCCTAAATTGTTTACGTCATGTATTCATTACAGCAATGAAATACGAAACTAAGATATAATTCAACCAAAATATTAGTTTCTTCTTTTCATTAGTAAAACAGCCAGGCAATAATAAAACAACCAGGCAGAAGATCAACAGAATTTGAACAACTCAGTAAATGCAAATTTTTGGTGAGTGAAAACTTTTCAAGTGAAAACTTCTCAAGCAAACTAGGGGTTCCATGAGCGTCACATTGAAGATGGTTACATAGACGGGTGCCTGCTCTGGACCCCGACGGGCCATGTACCAGTGGGAATCCTACAGACATTTACCTTTGTATCTTGGCTTCACAACAGAATGTATATTCTATTCTAGTCCACAAGCAAGATTTAGCCAATACTGAAGAATCAAAATAATTTGCAATACTTTATCAGGCCTTGGAGAAAAGCTAGCAATCAAAAGCAAAAGAAAATGAAACAAACCTATAAAATATACCTGGACACTGAATAATACTCTTGATTACTAATGGGTCATGGGTCATGGAAGAAATCAGGGAGGAAACTTAATGATTTCCAGGATCAATCCAAGCCTGGGGACACACAAATCCCCATGAAAGGTGGAGGCAGGAAGATCAGGAAGAGGCCAGCCTCAGCTACATGGTGAGTTACAGGTGAGCCTGGACATGTAAAACCCTGCCTCAAAGTACAACAAAAAAGAATTCCTAGAATCAAATGAAAATGAAAAGACAACTTATTAGAACTTTGGAATATAACTTAGGCATTCTAAGATGACATGACTATGAGTGATTACATTTAAAAAATCAGACAGATCTCAAATAATTAATGATATACTTCAGAGCATTTGAAAAAACAAGAAGCCAAACTCAAAATCACTGGACAGAAATATATAATAAAGGCCAGGAAGGAAAAAAAAGTTAAAAATTAAAAAATATTGATATAGTCAGTGAATCAAGTTGTTTCTTGAAAATAAAATTTGGAGAACCCTTGTCAAATTAGTTAAAACAAAATGGCTTGGATTAGTACAATTACATATGAAAAGATGTACTAGATTCTAGTGAAATTTAAAGGATTATAAGGGAATACTTTGAAAACTTACACTACAAAAAAATTTAAAAATCTAGAATAAATGAGAAACTCTCCAGATACATGTGAACTGCCAAAACTAAAGCAAGAGGATGCAACCAGTCTAAGCAGATCTATTGACCTATTGTCAAAACTAGATAAGGACACAAGGAAGCTATGCACCAGTTTCTATAACAAACATAGGTGCAAAAATTCTCATAAACATTTACAAATTATATTCAACAATATTCTAATATGACCAGTTAGTTATACCAGGAATGAAAGATTGGTTTAACATACACAAATCACAAAGCATATTATAGCATATAAGCAGATATGAACAGAAATCACATAATCGTATTAATTGGTGCCCAAAAGTCTTTCTCATGCTTCAGCATATCTTCATGATAAATGTTCTGAAGAACCTTAATAGAAGAAAAATAGCTCAACACAATAAAAGTTACATATGAAAAATATGACCACTAACATAATAAATAGAATCTGAATTGCTATTAGAAATGAGGCAAATGTGCTCTCTGTCTCCACTTTCCAAGTATTAACTAGTAGTAAGGCTGGAGAGAGAAATAAAAGACATGCAATTATGAGAGGAAGAAATCAAATTACCCGTATTTGCAAATGATATGATACTATTCTTAAGAGAGCCTAAAGACTTTGCCAGGTAGCTCTTAAATCTGATCAATATGCTCAGAAAAGTAATAAGATATAAAACCAGAATATGAAAATCCATAGCTGCCCTAAATACTTCCAATGAACTTGCAGCATGCAAGGGACCATATTCCATTCAAATGGCTTTAAACCAAGTACTAGGATTAAACCAATGCTGGGGATATGCCGTACCACTAACTATCCACTCCCAGATGGAAGTTCCATGACTGACGAAAGAAATAATTATGCCAAGCTCTGACTCGATGAACCAAGGGGTTTACTGGGATTACTTACATGAATAAGAGTGAGGGTTATTTATAGGAGCAGGGAAGATTCAAAGGCAGCTACATCAACCACAGATGCAATCTCTATGGTTACAGCAAAAGAAGATGGCTGTTTGTTCAGAGGAAAATGCCATACAGCACCAAGAAAGTGAAAAATCTCTACAATCAAAGCTTTAAAACATCAAAGAATACAATTAAAGAAGATAATAGAAAACAGAAAGTCCTCCCTTGCTCATAGGTTAGTAGGATTAATATTTTGAAAATATCTTCATTAATTAAATAATTATACAAAGTCAACACAGACTCCATCAAAATCCCAACATTCCTCATAGAACTAGGAGGGGAAAACCCTAAAATTCACTTGAAAACACAAAAGATCCTCAAATATCCAAAGAAATCCTTGGCATGGGAAAAAATGCTGGTGGTATCACAATTCTTTTCCTTGGATTATGTACTACGAAGCCATAGTAACAAAACAGCATGGTACTTACATAAAATCAGACATGTATAGATTACTCAAAAATAAACCCACACAGCTACAATGGTCTGATATTTGACAAAAGTATCAAAAATGCTCAATGGAAAAAAATACAGCCCTTTTGACAGATGGTACTGAGAAAATTGGAATTACGTATGAAATCCCAGTACCAGGTACATGATAGAGCTAATCAGTCATTAGTCAAGGAGGGCCCAAAGTCACCAAAGAATACGGGCTTTGGCCACTGTGTGTGCTCACCCTCCAGAATCTGATGGGAAGACATTATTGCTGATGACACAGCAAGCTATGGAGAAGACAAGCTGGAAGCGACCTGGAAGCCTCCCCCACACCCCCGCTCCGCCCCACCCCCTTGCTGACCAGCTTTCCCGGTAATGGAAGATGCTGTGCAGTCTCCTGAGAGAGTAGTCAACAGTCTCCTCCAGCTGTGAATTCTGTGAGCTATAATAACGACCACAGCAAGATGTGCACCACAGCAAGATGTGCACCACTGACAGAAGAGTGGCAAGAATGTTATGGGGCTAAGCCATCCTTTTTCCAATAGATTTAAGGCCCACTTATCTGGAGAGGGCTCATCCCTGGCACGGCAAACTTTGTTAAGGATCTGTGAATGTAGAAGATCATAGGCCCCAGGGAAGAATGAACTACTGTCGTTTTATTACATGGACATGATATCAAACTTCCTTCTAGACATCCTCATTAATATTCATAGATCAGTGCTGCTGTCAGTCCTTGACTGAGAAGCATCTTTTTGCACTGTAAAGTGGTTAATACAGAGAGCCACACAAGGCCGAAGTTCAGAGACTAAATGGCTGTGGAGTACTTGACCCCTAAACAGCAGATCTGTTTAATCTCCCCTACACCACCCTCTTTATGGTGTCTCAGAGAACATCATAGAAAGGGACAGGAAAAATGTAAGAGCCGGAGGGAGGGAAGAGCGCTGTCAAACGGTATTCTGGAAATGACAGCGCCGCTGTAGCCCTGAATTCACGGCAGCTGTGTTTAGCTCAAGAAGACCTGCACGAGATCTGGACTGCTGACATTTCACTGTAGTCCTCCTCCCTGAGGGACTACTGAGAGTTATCACTGGCCGTGGAGAGGAGAGCGACTTGTTTCAGTGGTAAATATACTGATATATCATCCATTCTCCAGCAAGCATCTGGGCACATGCTACTGTAGGCAAGCGTTAAGTTGTCCCCCACAGGCCCATGTGTTTGCATCCTTAGTTGATGTTAATGTTTGGGAAGGTCATAGCAACTTTAGGAGGGGGAGCTTTGTTGGGGGAAGGCATGCTATGATAGCAAGCCTTGAGGTTGGGGTAGCTTGGCCCTGCTTCTTTTTGGAGTTTTGCTTTTGCTTCTTCTGCCTCCAGTTTCTGCCTCCAAACCATGTTTTATTTGCCATAATGGGCTCTATCTCCCCTCTGGAACCATAAGCCAAATTAATCTCCTTTTCTCCCCTTAACTTGTACAAAAGTATTGTCTTGCAGCAGTACAAAGAAAGAATAACTACAACGCAACCCATTTGAAACTCAGCGACACAGATAAAAGGCATGAAGGTGTGAGGGAGACTGCGTAGGGAGAAGATTTTCAGTGAGAGAAGGAAAAGGGATAGGATAGGGTAACATAGGTGAACACTCCTGTATACATGTATGAAACTGTCAAAGACTAAAAACGAAAAGAAATCCATACCTCTCACCTTACTCGAAATGCAAAATAGATCAAAGACCTTAATATAAGACTTTTAAACTGCTGGAGGAAAATATAAAGAAATCATTTTAAGATATTGGCACTGACAAGAGCTTCAATAAAAAAAAATACCCAAATCAAAGAATGTAATTACATGAGATTGAAAGGTTTCCATACTGTTGAAAAAACTGCAGAATAGAAAAAAAAACTTTGCATCAGAGTACTGATGCCTAGAATATATAAACAACTGCAAAAAGTAAACAATGAAAAAAATTGATCAGAAACAGGCTACTACAATTAGCAGTTCTCAAAAGAGGAAACGCAAATGACTCATAAATATTTGAAAAAGTTTTTATTGGGAATGAAAGAGAGACACATAGAAAAGAGAAGTGTCTGATAGTGAGAAAAAATGAGGATTGTGAGTGGGTAGTAAGGAGAGAGTGATATAAATACATGTGTAAAGTCTTAATAAATACTAATAAATAAATAAATAAACAAATAAATATTTAAAAATAAAAAACATATGAAATGAAAATGAAGTCATACTTTAATTTTTTCCTTTCAAAAAAAGCTTTTTACATCCTTAGCAACCAAGGATAACCCATTTCAGTATTCCATCTCCCTCCAGTCAAAATGGCCATCAAGAGAAACAGAACAAATGTTGGCAAAGAGTTAGGGAAAGAGGAATACTTTTCTCATGGGGATGTAAACTGGTATAGCTATTAGGCAAATCAATGGGGAGGTACCTGCAAACACTAAAAATAGAATTATCATACAGCCCACTCCTGAGTATAGACCAAAGGGAGTGAAGTCAAGATGTCACAGAGACGTTTGCACTTCCCTTATTGTTATTGGGGGGGTCAGTACTAACCGAGACAGAGGCAGCCCGCCAAGCTGATGAATGTATAAAGAAAATGAGGCAGGGCTGGAAAGATGGCTCATGGATTTAAGCCTCTGCCCCCAAGCAGAAGAACCTGAGTTCAGATCCCAGATACCACATAAGAACACTGGGCAGAAATAGTGGTGGTTGTACTTCCATCCCTGGTAGGCGGAGCCTGCAAAAACCAAGAGCAAAGGAATTAGGAAATAGAGCAATCCCCGTGTCACACTTGAGCCTCCATGGGCAAGCACAGTCAAGTGTCATCTGGTATTCACACACGCACACACATTCAGGCACCCATACATGCACACACACAGGCCAAAAAAAAAAAAAAATCAAAGAAAATGAAGCGTATAAACCCAATGGAATTTTATTCAGTTATAAAAAGAATGAAATCATCATTTGTAGGAATATGAGTGGATCCGAAGATCATGTTAACCACAAATAAGAGAGACTCAGAAAGACAAATATTGCATGCTTTTTCTCACATGTATAATTTAGGTTTATATATAAATATTTATACTCATACATATATACATGGGACATGAAAGTAAAAGAGATTATATGATAGGGGAGAAAGAAATATCGAAAAGGGGGGAAGCATTTCGAAGGCAGGGAGGGAGAACAAATAGCTTAACCAAAGCTAAAATTTCTCATGTTTTATCTTATGTAGAACCTACATCTAACTACACACATTCACACACATACTCATACACACAAATATACTATTTAAGGAAAGAAAGCAGACCAGTAACCTGAGAGAAAGTGGGGGAAATGAATGAAAGCAGGATAAAAGGACAGATACAGATGACAGATACGGAGAATTTAGATATAGATGATAAAGATACAGATTAGAGACACAGATGTAAGAAAAATGTCATAATAAAATCCAATAATCTGTACACTAAGAACAAGTTAAAAACAAGATCTTTTAACAAAAATAAATCTATGAAAAGCAAGCCTCCAAGGATCTTGGTGCCTTTAGCAGATACTAGACTTTGTGAGGTCAACAGTGTGTTGGACAATGCGCAGGGCATGCAAAGTCCAATTATGACTGCTTCAGCCCTAACTAGTATAGAGTATCTTACATATCATTGCTCCTCCCATCCTTTTGCTCTTACACTCTTACCGCCCCCTCTTCCGCAAATTTCCCTGAGCTTCAAGATGGGAGAGACTAAGCTGGCCTAGTTCTAGGTGGTTGATATAGAGTCTCTGAAGTTCTGGATTATGGTTCATTGATTTTCTTTTGCAGTTTTGCTGCTCCTGCAATGCCCTTCACTCCATCCTGGTGGGCATTGTATGTTACCCCCTGGCCAGAGACAAAAAGCTGTTAGAGTCTTGTGATAAAAGCACATTCAAAGGTAGATGTAATAAAAGTGGGAAACCACAGTAAGGGAGGGGTCTATCACCCATTTGCAAAATGGTTACTTTTTATCTGCCAGACTATATGCCCTCCTCTTCTGGTGAGATCACACCCCCTCAGTAGTAAATGATCAGGAACAAAAGTCTGTGAACTTAATCAGATGTCTCATTATTTATTTGGGTCCTTGGTGGAGGCCTATTTTCCCTACTGTAACATGGTCCCTTCTCTCCTTGTTTCTGGTGTGGCCCTCCTACCCCATCCCTCCTATTCATAATCCTTGGAATTACTGTCTCTAGGTGGGCTGGGTGGGTTTGGTACTAGGAACCACCTATTAGGGAGTACATACGGCGCTTAATTTTCTGGGTTTGGGATACTTCACTTAATATAATTGTTTCTAATGACATCCATTTCCCGGCAAATTCCAGTAATTCATCATTTTTGATGGCTGAATAGTACTCCATTGTATAGATGTACCATCGTTTCCTTATCCACTCGTCAACTGTTGGACATTTGGGCTGATTCCATGACTTTGCTATTGTAAACAGTGCTGCTATGAACATGGTCGAGCTTGTGCTATCGAGGTGAACCTCTGCTGTATGGGGGGTTATTCCCAAAAGTGGGATAGCAGGGTCATATGGCATTTCAATCTTTAATTTCTTTAAGAATCTCCAGACGGCTCGCCAGAGTGGCTGTATGAGCCTGCATTCCCAGCAGCAATGTAGGAGAGTTCCCCTCTCTCCACGTCCTCTCCAACATTTGTTGTTGTTTGTATTGTGGATTTTTGCCATCCTGACCGGGGTGAGATGATATCTCAGGGAAGTTTTGATTTGCATTTCCTTGATGGCTAAGGAAGTGGAGCATTTTTTCAGATATTTGTTAGACATTTTAATTTCATCCCTGGTAAAGTTTCTTTTAAGTTCCAGGGCCCATTTTTTAATTGGGCCATTGGTTTCCTTGGTTTTTAGTTTTCTAAGTTCTTTGTGCACTCTGGACAGCAGAGTTCTATCAGATGTGTGGTTAGTGAAGATTTTCTCCCATTCTGTGGGTTGCCTTTGAGCTCGTGTGACAATCTCTTTATCTGAACAGAAGCTCTTTAATTTCACAAGATCCCAACTGTTGAGAGTTGGTAGCAGTGACTGTGCCTTTGGATGTCTGTTTAGGAACTGTTGGCCTAGCCCAATCAGCTTGAGGGAGTTCCCAATCCTTTAAACTATGGTTTTTATAGTCTCTGGCCTGATATCAAGGTCCTTGATCCATTTGATACACTGCTCGATTATTCTCTCTTCTGTTTTCACAATCTTAATAGCAACAAATTTGATGGATAAAGCGGGTATTGTTGAAATATAGTTTATGCTTTAAAAAAAAAAAGAAAAGCAAGCCAACACATATTTGTTGAGTTTCTTTTGATAGACTTTGTGCCAAGAGTCAGAGATGAATCAGCCAGACAGAGACCTACATTCCTGAACACAGAGCTTGGCATAGAATAAAGCTACTGAAATGTGCCATGCGCTTGCTCTACACCCGCTCCCTACCCTGTTTTGCATGTGCACTACATTTGATCTGCACTGAACCCCAAGAGGAGCTGCAGCAGATCCTACTGTGCAGGGCATAGCACAAGGAAAAGAGCATGATGCATATGCAGGCTGTTATTTAACCCCATGCCAGGTCAGACCCTACACTTTGCAGTCAATTTCCTGCACCAACTATGTCCAAAGAAGAAAGAACACCTGGTAAGTTTGAGGAACACTTCTTTTGGGTTAGACCCTGCAAGACTTACAGATATGGCAGTCTGGGTGTCTCTGGTGGGCTCAGTGGAGGACCTCAGACCCTTCTCTGACCAAAGAGCCCACCTGGACTTGAAATCATGAGCTACATTGTCTAATAAGTTCCTCTACTCATTTCTACTGAGTGACTTTCAGGTATAGAGCTGTGGGGATGCCTCACAGGGCACTGAATGTATCTAATGTGACCAATGTCTTGAGACACGTGAGAATGTCTCTGCATTGTTTAGACTGAAGGAACATGTTTTTTTTAAATTTCATAACACAGAACTGACATTTGACATACTGAGTCACTGGTGAAGTTCCTGAATGAGCCCCTAGAGGCCTGGTGCTTCAGCAATTTATTTATCGTCTTTCAGATCGCAACTGGGGCTTTCATCGGTAAATCTTACACTCATAAATATCTTTCTAGCCATGCTTGGCCCTTCCTCCACTCTGGATCCACCGCTGGATTCTGTCAAGAGAGACTGTGTGGTAACAATCAAAGCACAAAGGCCAAGCCCTGGTGGCTTCAATGCCACTGTAAGCCCCTCAGGGTCAGTCTTTCCTGAATTTGATTCTATTGGCTGATAATCTGACTGAACTTCCCATGCTAGCTCACTGCTTGGTTGCCACCTGAACATCCAAATGGTTAAAATCTACAGAGACAAGTAGCACGGGTATCAGACGCCAGACACTGCCCACCAGGTCACAAACCCAGACATGTGACTTTCTCAAATCAGTTTTGAAGGAAACCAGCTGTTTCCAGTCCTGGCTTTAAAAACCTCAGGACACCGTGGACAGAATAGGGTGGAAATTCTTGGTGATTTTTTTTTTCAGAACAAGAGATTGTTGATGGTTGATCTTCATTATCAACTTGTCTGGATATAGAATCACCATGGAAACACACCTCTGGATGTGTTCAAGGGGGTTTCCAGAAAGACTTAACTGAAGAGGAAAATATCTACCTCGAATAGGGCATTGACTATCCTATGAACTGGGGTCCTGGACTCAATAAAAAGGGAAAGAGAGCTAAGCACTGAATTCATTGCTCTCTGCTTCCTGACAGAAGATGCATGTGTCCGGTCACCTTGAGCTCCTGCTGCCATGACTTCCTGCCATGATGGACTATACCTTCAGACTGTGAGCCAAAATAAACTTTCTCTTCCTTACATTTCTCGTGTCACATCACTGAGGAAAGTTAACAAACACAGAAGCAATTTCTTTTCCAATCCAAACAATAAGTTGTACTTTTGAAATGGCTCTCAGGTTAGAATTACTGATAAATGTGGCAGAAACATTAAAACCTCAAGTACTCAAATACTTTATTAAATCTCAGGAACATGCTCTTGGAATAAAAGAACCACTTAATACTTCCTAAGATTTGGGTTTACTTGGTGTTGGGGGTACAAAAGAGTCATTGATTTTAATTTTTCCGTCTCATAAATTTACCAATCCAGACAAACTGAGGACAAGGATAGTTTAAATAAACTTAAGTTCTTTGTGAAAAACTGTTTTGAACATTTCAACTATCTCCCAGCACACACAGTAACTCAGACTGGCATGTTTCCTTCACTGGAACAAAGAGGTCTTTGCTGGTGGTTTCTAGGTAGTACAGGGCTTCAGAGTAGAGAGGGGTGACTTCGATTCCGAGGTGGTTGCTGATGGAAGGAAATAGAGAGGGCTTAATGCTAAAGCTGGCATTTTAATTAATTGGGACTCTCGGGAAGGCCATTCCAGATGAAGAGGGTGACATTCAAAACGCCAGGGAAAGAGAGTCGTGGAGTCAGAGAGACAAAGGAGGACTTCTTTAACAGCAGAAGCAGAGGAGACCCAGTAAGAGTTGAGCTCAGGCCATTATTTTTGATGATTTCCCCGATTTCTTTAGGAATACATTCACAAAAGACCCATGCGGGAAAATATTAAGTGAATGCAATTAAAACCTTCAGTCAGTCCTACAATCCCACTCGGCCCCCAGAAGTAATGGTGTACTTTGAACACACAACCCAGTGGCTCTTAGATTATCTACTGAGTGAGATGTGGTAGGGATTGAAATACAGTCGTCAGCTACATAATGGCTGTGTTTCAGTTAGTGACAAGTCTGTCAACTGAGGGACAAATGCATGAAGGGATCCCAAGGAATTGTTGATCACATAGTTATGTTTTAGTTAGTGACAAGCATGTCAATTCAGGGACAAATATATAAGGGTGTGAAAAATTCCTGCTACACAGTGACACTGTAGTCTTTGCAAGGTATGGGCACCAGTTGTTTCCTATGTGCTTGTGGGGATGCTGATGTGGGCAAACCTGCTAGTCCTATAAGTACATAACACAGGCAATTTTCTCCAGTGTCTATTACTTGATAAACAGCTGTCATAATGGCTGTGTGCCTGCTGTATATGTGTTGTTAGAGTGGACTCTATTTATTTAAAAAGATTACTGTAAAACAGTGTATTGTACTGTCAGTAATAGCCTGGCTAGCATGCTTTTGCCATGTTTTTATTATGTTAAAAGGTTCCTGTTGCAGTTAGGCACAGGTGTCAACTTGATGGTTGAGGGTTTGAGCTCTGGGCACATTTGTGGAGAATTAGTGGTTGGGTTAAGCCCAGAGCAAACCTGAAGGAGATTGTCTAGCTGATGGGGAAGGCCCAGCCTATGGTGGGTGGGACTAAGCCCTGAACAGGAGAATAAAATACTGAGAGCTGGTTGAGGAAGTTGGCATCCTCCTGTTCACTTGGCCAGACATGCTGGTCTGGCAAGTAAGGATTGTCCATCTCTCAGCCACTATGTGGTGATGGTGTGGCCAGTTCCCTTGGCCCTGATGTTGGTGCGTGCTCTCCCTTCAAGCTGGACTGAGAACTGTAACCGGACTGTAGTAGGAAATAAACCCCTTGTTTCCTTAAGCTGTTTGATAGTTATTTATCGGCAACCATGCAGGCTGACTGCAACAGTCCCATAGAGTGATTGATCTGTGTCGTCCAGGTTCAGTTCACTACATGATCATATTTACATGATGATGAAATCTAACGATACATTTCCCACAGGCATTCTATCACCTAGCAACACATGACTGTGCTCAGAACAGAGGTAAAGACAGAAGGGTGGTCAAAACAGGAATATAAGTAAGTGTCCAAAGATGTCCTGGTAGTGCCTGACCCCCCAGGACTTCTCTGGAACCAGGTCTCTTAGTGGGGAACAGCCCTCTGAGCAAAAGAGGTGTCTAAACTAGACAGAAGTAGTCAGAGCCTGCAGCCTCAAAGCTATACTTCCAGCTCACTTGGAGAGTGATGCCCAACCAGGAGCCACAGATAACTTCCTTGTCAGGAAATACAGCCACTGACCCAAGCTGCTTTGACATTAGCCAAAGGAAGTCAAGTGTCCAAGGATCTAAGATATTATTGTCTGCCTGCTTTCTAGTATGGTTTTCCTGCAAGAGTAACCCACCGCCCCAGCAGCCCCATCCTACTGCTTTCCCTTATTTCCCCTTCCCCACCCAGTTCCAAAGAGCTCCCAGGTAAAAAGACTCAGACCCCCCTGAGCTGCAACCACACCCTCCGCCTTATCACATACAACAGCTATAACCTACAAAATACTAGCCACACTACAGGAAAGGTTCGGCATGGAATAGCCATTTGCTCGCTCTGACTTTGCTTTATAACAGTTCCCTGTGATTTCTACTTCAACTCCGAATGTGTGTGGGCACATATGTGAGCTGTTTTCCATTTCTGTTTCAAGTACTGAAATCACAAGCTACTAAACTCAAAACATAGGCTAGGATATAAAGAGGTAATGCTCACCTGCACGCTGCAGACCTCCACGGATTTGGACGATTGTCAAGATACATCATTTCCTATGGCTGACCTTGAGGCCGACCTACCCCCTCAGCTTCGGTCTTATCTTCGGGAATTACCTCCCCCACAGAACAATGTTTCTGTGCATTCATGGTTCTGTTTGTCTCCCATAAATCAACTGCAGGCCTACTTAATTGTCCCTGGGCAATTTTAAACAAGCAACATTTTTAATGAGGCAGAGACTGCATGGGGGCCAGAATGCAGGGTCCATTGTGGGTCACTCTGTATATTTTTCAAAGCCAGGCGTTCCTGAGATAAGTCACATATTACCCAGATTCAGAGGCTTGGCCAACAGCCTTTCCCATTGCGTGACCAGTGAGACCCTCGGCTATCAGACGGCTGCTTTTTATCAATGGCCTTGAAGTGTGTCAGTTATTATAAACATACATGATGAATGAGTGTTGTGGTTATGTGAAGAATCCCGTCACCTTGGCTTGGGTTGTGAAAGTGGCAAGTTATGGGTATACTGAATAGAAAACCCATTCCTACCACAGGAGTCCAAGTCACCGGTGTTTGAGCATCATTAACTTTTAGAGATTTTTCTGGAAATCCATAAATGTCTCCATCTGGTTTTTAAGTTGATGTGGCGACTCAGCTCAGTGCAACAGCCCGAAACTCCCTTCCCTTATGGAGCTGAACCCTGTGGCTTTGCTCAAAGGCATGCCCAGCTTTGTTGCGCTGCACCCCCCCTCTTCCTGCCCCCGTCAACCCATTAGAGTCTCAGGCCACACTCTCAGGTGAGAGACTTAGGGTTCCTGCCTCTCACGGACCTGGGCTGGTAGGATGGCACTGAGGGGACTGAGCGCGCAGTCACTACTGAGTCTGTGCTGTGTTCTTTGATGAGTCCAAGGCAAGACGATGTAAACATACAAGGGTCCGTGTTAGCAGCCACAAGAATGGAAAATCGACAATCCCGAGGGTGGGCAAGATGGGGCATAGAAGGGATGAGGTAAAAGAGAAGCAGCAATCAGAGACCAGGTCTGAGAGGAGCTAAAGGGCAAGTAGGATGTCCAAGGAAACAGCTAGATGTCTGAGACTGTCTGTAAGGCTTTTCTTAACTATTATTTTAGGATTATTTTTATGGCCCCAGGATGAGGAGTGAGTTTAAGAGAACAAGACAGAGCCTTAGCCAACTACCTCCAGCTCTGCCTCCTCTTTCTTTTTTTTTCTTTCTTTTCCTCCTCTTCCTTCTTTTTCATTCTTTTATCTTTTCATATGCTCAGGTAAAAAGCTGAATCCTATACCAAAAGTACATCATTTAATCGCTATATTAGTCAGCTCTGCAGAACGGTAGTAAAAATGCCCAGGACAACTAATTCATTCTTGAAAGGTTTATTTTGGCTCAACGTTGCCTGTGTTAGCCCAGGATCAAGTAGCCTTTTTTGCCTTGGCCTTCTGGTAAGAGGAGCATGCGGTAGAACAAATTGCCCACCTCATGTCTGGAAAGCAAGAAACAGGAAGAAGCGGGGTGGGGGGGTCCCACAATCCTGTCAGAACATATCCCCAACAACCTAAGAACTTCCCATGAAGTTCTACCTACTTGAGGTCCACGGTGCCTCCCAATGGTGCCACTCTAAGGGGTGATGACACATGGACCTTTTTTTGGGGGGGGTTTATACCCATACCTAGAATAAGTACACTTTACAAATGAGAAAACTGATGATACCCCTTCAGGTGGGGAGTTGACAACATGTCCTGCTGAGCCTGACACCAGCCCAGGTCAGTTTCTGATTCTACCTGAGTTACATCTAGAATGTGGTGGTCCCTGCCCTGGATGAAGATCATGAGACCCCCCCCCAAGCCTGCTGAGAACATCTGTCTGCCTCAGCTGAGCTCCTCCACTTGAACCTCAACAGGCTTTCCTTGCTGATTAAGTAGAGATTAGCAATAGAGTTCTCCATGTGTGCGCCAAGATCACATGTGATCGGTCAGGCTGCTAGCCACAAGACTTCAGCAAGACACACAGCCACCATCTCCGGCAGGTGTCACTGGAGAATAGTTCCCTACCCCAGCACCTGAATTCAGGGAGGCCAGCCAATAAGAAGTCTAAATGCTGTATGTTTGGTGCCCACCTACCCCATCTCTTCCTTTATCCTCCTCATAGGAGAATTACAAAAAAAAAAAAAAAAAAAAAAAAAAAAAACTCCGACTGGGTTTTTGTCCATTTCCAGCGTTTACTGATCATGTTACAGCTGTTCACACATGGCCCAAGGACACTGGGACAAGTTAGAAGTCTGCACAGGAATCCAGGAAATTATTATTCTGCTCTTTTGGACTCGTTTTGGTGCCAAGCTAAGTAACCTTTGCAGGCCCTGTAATATGTTAACGTTTAGGGAAAGTTTATGAACTGCTTGGATCCATTTTTAGTAAGGCCGATTACCTCCAAATACAGAGTCAAGGTCTCAATTAAAGCTTTTCATTAGAGAGTGAAAACTATTTGCCAAACAAGGGGGGGAAAGACAAATTTTCATCACTTTGAAGTTTATCTGCCTGAAAATGAAGGGGTCCTCTTACCGTACTAGGCAAGCCATGAACTTATTCAACATTCCAGAGCAACAGCCATAAAAGAAGAATATTCTGGAAGTATGGACAAGAGTGCTCCTCCCTTAGAATTTCAGATCATAGTTCAGACATGCATGTCTACATTCACATACTTCACATACACAGCCGCCCTAGTAGCCTAACATGTAAACTAAAGGTATGTTCAAGTTTTTCAGAAGTAAAAACTAACCCCCACACACACATTCTTCAGTTTTGAAGTCTCCTATTGTTCTTAGAACCTGCTCCAACTGGATTTCCAGCTGGGTTTTTTTTTTTTTTAATTCACGTGACATTTTAACAGACAGGAAGATAGAAAAGACCAAGTGATAGAGACGAGCAAAGGCAGGCCGAGCGTCCTCTGGGCTGTGGGTGATTGCTAGGTGCCTTCGCATTCAGCGCTGGAGGGTTCGGGGTACAGAAAATGCTAGAAAGCAGCCTTGGGTACATGGTAGAGTAGGCGCTCAGCCTGACAAGTGTGTCTTACTTGTGACGGCTCTGCAGAATCTCTGCCTCTGGCCTTCTGGGCTTTCACAAGCGCACAGTAGCTGTAGCTAGAGCAGCCTGGGTAGGAGGCAGGAAGTGCTGGGGGCTGAGCTGCTGCCTAGACGTGGAACACACAACACAGATCTCAGAGGCTTCGCTGCACACCCTCATGGGTACTGTGTTTTTGGAAGAATGTTGGAGCATCATCAAGAATGCTGTTTCCTTTTCCGAGGCCCCAAGCAGATTGGGAGAAAGCTAGGTGACATTTTCTGACTCTCTTTGTCAAGGAGTTTTAACTCTTCAGTTAAGAAGCAACCACTAGACAGGTGAGAGGGCTCAGCAGGTAAAGGTGCCTGTGTGCCTACACACACACACACACACACACGCACACACACACACACACACACACCCCTCTGTGCATAGGCCAAGAGACTAACAGAGAAATAGCTAACAGGTCTTCCAAACTCCATTGTAAGAAGCCATGCATCTGCTAGAGAACAAAGGGGACATGAAATCCCAGGAGTGCTGTACATTTCAATGACCTATGGCTTCCAGAAATAGAGGAAGTTCCTCCACCTAACCCAGGCATCTCCACATCCTCAGTGGGACTAAGAAGTCCCAGAGGCATTGTTGGACTGTCCTGCTGCAGGCTCTCTGGGTCAGGGGTGGACCAACTCCGCCATCGCTTTCTTCAGGACAAACCACAGGGGCTGCAGAGGTGAGAAGGATGAGGGTCTGTTAGGATGTTGTCTGCGCTCTGCTGGTCACTGGGTCTCCCTGAACTGAAATGGGGAACCCAAGATCCTTTCCTGCTGTGTGGCCCATAATTACGTGGCTACTTTGTGACTCAGGGATCCCTATGACTATATGAAAACTGCACAGCTTGAACAATTCATTCAACAAGAGTCTACCAAGCACACGTGATTTCTCTCTTTAAGATCTAAATCTCCAGTGCCCTCCCTTCCTCTCTGCTGGGCGCCTGCTGGCTGCTGCCGAAATGGGCAAGTTCATGAGACCCGGGAAAGTGGCGCTGGTTCTGGCTGGATGCTACTCAGGACACAAAGCCGTCATCGTGAAGAACATTGATGATGGAACCTCAGACCGGCCATATAGCCACGCTCTGGTGGCTGGAATTGACCGCTATCCCCGCAAAGTGACAGCTGCTATGGGCAAGAAGAAAAATCTCCAAGAGGTCAAAGATCAAGTCTTTTGTAAAAGTTTATAACTACAATCATGTCATGCCCACAAGGTACTCTGTGGACATCCCCTTGGATAAAACAATTGTCAACTAGGATGTCTTACAGAGACCCAGCTCCGAAGCGCAACACCAGGCGGGAGGCCAAGGTCAAGTTTGAGGAGAGATACAAGACGGGCAAGAACAAGTGGTTCTTCCAGAAGCTTCGGTTTTAGGTGTTTTTTGTTTCCCATCATTAAAAATGAGAAAAAAAAGATCAAAATCTAATGGAAATTTACACAAGTAATTCCAATGCTCATGAGGCACTAGGCACATCTATAAAGCAGGAATCATTACGAAGAGGCAGAAGGAGTCCCTTTCAGCCAGTAGGGGCGTGCAGATGGAGGTGGGATGAGTCTTCCCTTGGAGGTGATGCTTAATCAGGCTCCAGACAGATGAGCAGGAATTCTTCAGGCAAAGGATGTTACACAGAGAAAGCTACAGACATACACAGATATGTTACGGCTCAGAACCTAGAGCCCCAAGGATCGAGAGTGCATGCTGCTAATACTTGGACTGGACTCGATTGTTAAGTACGAACCAGTTAGATCTTTAGCCTCCTTGGGCCATGTGCTCAGCTCACATCTGAGCATGCTCAAGCATCTCTCATAAGGTGTATTAGTCAGGGTTCTCTGAAGAAATACAATCTATAGAATATAGTATATATAAACAAGTTTATTAAAAAATGACTCACAATAAAAATAGTGTCCTTCAAGATAGCTGCCCGCAGCAGCCTCTTTCCTGGCTGGAATGTTCCACAAAGCCAAAAGATCCCGAGAAGGTCTCAAGCCTTTGCTCCTCTGGAGGGTTAAAGACGCTGGTTTCCAACGTCGGTGAAGAACAACTGGGCTCCGACGTCGACAATGAACAGCGAACAGCAGCAAGGCCTAGAGACCAGGCTCCAAAGGCAGCGGGAACAGCAACAACATGATGGAAAAGGTGAAGCTCCGACTCAGCCAAGGACGGAGGCAGCAGCAGTAGCAACAAAGAAGGCCAGATGCTCTAAAGGTAAAGAATGTGCATGCAGAGTGGACTCCACAGCAAGTCGACACTGGATAAGGGAAGAGCAAGTCCTTCCTCCTGGCACCTCCTATTATTCAGTCCACCACTGGAAAGTACCACCCACTATGGTCTGGGTTCTCCACAGCAATCAGTCAAGTACCTGCAGACTTGTTCGGGGGCCATTCTAACCCTTAACTTCCACAGCTGCCCCCAAACAGTCTGCAACTGTCAAGTTGACATCAAAATGCAGCCATAACATAAGGGGTCATCGTAACAGGAAGCCTGAGCCAGTGGAGTCTGAGTTGCCCTCGGATAAGGCGCTCTCAGCGGCTTAATGTTGAAGGATGCTGTCTCTGTGCGCTTTGCCGTCCTCTTCGCTGGCTTCATTCCACAGCTGTCTCCAGGGGTCTGGAGAATGGAGACCAGAGGGCTGACTGACTCATCAGTAAGCTGCAGGGTTACTCATAAAAGAAGCCACCTTCCCTCTGTCTGTCTAGCCCAGGTTAATTACAGAGCGGCAAAATGCCACACGCAGAAACAGTCGAAGTCAAGCAGCCATCTAGGTGGTAACTTCATGTGGTACAGCACTGTGAGAAGACAAGAAGTGTGGGCACTGTCACCAGTAACCACACCTGCAGCATCCTGATTGCTAAGGCTGCACGTGGGCAGAGGGCACGTCAGAGCAGAAGCAGACAGGAAGAAAGATTCTAAAGACTCTTCTCTGCTTTATTTGAATGCAAAATCCTGGAGGCTTCGAGTTACACGTTTTGAGAAAATTCACCCTAGAACAGAATGGATGGTTGTTAGCAAGAGAAGAACCACAGTGAGAAATAGTTCAGGGACAAGGGTCAGATGTTTGAGTCTTACAGCTGGATCTTGCAGCACATTATGGGCTAGTATGTTTCTTTGGCATAAACAGCTGTGGATTCGGTAAACACTGATTTCAAGTATCCTGGGAACATGTTATGGGGAAACAGATAAAGATTCAGGAGTGGAGTTGGCACTGTCCTTTCCACAGTCATCAGCTTAGACTTGTCAGACAGAACTTGGGACTCCCAATGGTTAGGGACTCCCCTGCTCCCTGGGATCTGTGATGATGAGACCCCTTCCCACCATTCCCCCCCCCATCTTTCAAGCACAGTGGGTTTCTGATCACAAACATAACAGGAAGGCCAGACCCTTACAGGGTTCGTGTCCCCAATAAAATGTGACCTCCGCCTAAGTGCAGCTGCAGGGTAAGACGCTGAGGTGGCCCTGAGCGATGCCAGGACCCCAGAAAAGGCAGGCACAGTGACTTGGGATCAGGCCTCCCACAGTTTGAGGCTTTGAACATCTATATCTCTGCTCCACTTGCTCCCTAGACAACCCCAGTTCTCGGAGGACTTTAATGGAGATAGTTGCATTCTTTCATACCACATTGAGAGTCCTCCCAGCTTCCCCTCTGATTACCTACAGGTGGTCACTGTGTCTCCTGTTCCTATGCCTCAGCCCCACAGATACCTGCTATCACCTGCAGATCTTTCTCTGTGATGAGCCTGGTTCCTGGAATTCCCTTGCACTTGGTTCAGTATTCACATTCTCCATGCAGAGCTCTTTGATCTGCACTGGGAAGCTGTCTCTAGAGTCCCCCCTCCACCTGCCCCCTACACACTTTTGCATATAGTGCATAATGTTGGAGGCTGTAAGATTGCACGCTCCATAAAGACAGCTTCCTCACCTCCTCCTAGTGTGTGTTTTGTGTGTCCGTAGTTAGCGTTCAGGAGTGATGCGCAGCTGAGCTAATAACCCTCAGGTACACCTGTGTTCACTGCTCACATTCCTGAGAGCAGCCCAGCTTCTGCCTGAGCACCAGCTTTAAGGGTCTGGACAGAAGGTCCGCCAATGACAACCACACCTCAATAAAATGAAACCATAGTACATTGCAAAGATCGTCTGAACATAGTCCACAGATCTGAGCACAACCACAGACCTGAACACAGACCAGAAGACACAATGAATGAAACAGGACAGTTTTTACTTGTGACAGATATGGGTTGGGCATCCATTGTGGTTTAAATGTGAAATGCCCCATATTGGTTCATGTGTTTTGGCACTCTGTCCCCAGCTGGCACAGCTGTTTGGGAAGGTTACGGAGCACTCCTGGAGGAAACATGCCATGCGGGGGTGGACAGATTTTAAGGTTTTATAACCTGGCCCTATTTCCCCCAACCCTTTCTCTGTGCTTCCTAAAGGCTGATGCAGTGAGTTAGCCTCCTACTTCTGCCGGCTGTACATTCCTGCCGTGATGGACTCCGTGCTCTCTGGAACCTTAAGCTGAAATAATAAGCCTTTCCTCCCTTATATTGCTTGGGTCAAACTCTTTAATTCACTGTGGCAGCTTCCCTGCATGTTGCCAATAAATTCATCACCAAACAGCGATTTTATTCTTTCTGCAATTCTCAATTACAGTTTTTAGTACAGCTTGACATGAGAGCATATACCAAGACGAGGAGTCGGGGAACTGGCCATACCATATACACAGAGATTTCTAAGAAAGGGCAAACCTTGCTCACCAGGAAACAAAGCTACCAAAGTATTTTGAAGAATGCCAATTTACCAAACCAGCTCCTTCCATATCATCCATCTGGCCAGGGAATGGTCTTGCCCACTACGGGCTGGGTATTCCCACATCAATCAATGATGAGAAATGCTGTCATGGCTTGAAATGTGAGTTGTCCCCCACAGGCTCATGTGTTTGAATCTTTAATTGTTTGGGAAGGTCATGGCACCTTTAAGAGGTAAAGTCTTGCTGGAGGAAGACAGCTACAGGGGGTGGGTCTTGAGGTTGATTAATTCCATCATACTCCCGGAAGAGGTCTGCTCTTGATTTGGCAGTTTTTGCAGCTCTCAGCCTCCTTGATCAACATGATGTAGGCCACCTCAAGCTTCTGCCAGCCAGCCATGTCTTTTCTGCCTTGATGGATTGAATCTCCCCTCTGGAACCGTAAGCTGAATAAATCTCCTTTTCTCCCTTAAGTTGTTTGACGTGAGTGGTGTCTCACAGCAACAGAGAGGAGTAACCACTACAGATGCTCCCTTGTAGATCAGGGGCTCTCAAAGCACGGATCCAGGACCACTGACAGCAATGAATAACACCTTGCTCGTTCTTAGAGATACAGTTTCTTGGCTCCGCTTCAGACCCGCTGAATCAGAAAGCCTAAAATCACTGTATTGAAACCCGATGTGTGAGAAGCACTATGAACGTCCCTGAAAAGTCTCTTACCTGCAGGTAGGTGGCACATTTTAGGAATGTGCTGGGAGTGATGAAGACAAAAATTCTTTCCCAGTTGAGCTCAACATTGGCTGGCCAGTAGACTAGGTATAGAAGGGCATATGTACCACTGGAGGAGACAGACTCGGTGTGACAGGAGAGCAGAGAAGAGGGACGATAGCCAGCAGAAAGCAGGCAAGAGGCAGGTAGAAGGCAGAGCCTTGCCCAGTTAGACAGCTGGCAGTGAGTATTAAGAAAACTGACCATGAAGCCCAAGGCCAGGCAGAGGTTGCTGCTTATGCAGACTTCGAGAAGGTCACTGGCCCCAGGGAACTATCACTCCACGACAGAGGTGATTCGAGACAATAATCTCCCATGGTAACATTCAGATGCAGAGAAAATCCAAGTAGATCATGAGACTCAGCGAACCCTTGGCTGTGGTCAGACAAGTCACAAGCTTAGTGCTGGACCCCTTGGCGTTTGACACAACTTTTGCACTTCCTCTTTCTTTACTCATAACCAACCTTCATCTTTGTATACTTGCAAGAGAAAGTGTTCCTGCCCTGTTTCCTAAGATACTAAGCCTTAAAATGTCACCATGTGTTAACACGTGTCTCCTGCTGACGGTGGAGCCGTAGCTGAGGACGTTTGGCATCACCTTTGGTTCCCCAGTGGCTCCTGTGCCTGGAAAGTTGTGAATACCAGTAAATAGCCAGGACTCAACACGGACCTCCAGTAGTCTCTAAAAATGATAAGATGTGAGCGTTTGATTCATCGAAAATTTCTCCATGTTTTCAGTCAAAAAGATTATACCACTAAGTACTATAACTTTAATGAGCTTCCAATGAACTCGGAATCAGAAAATCAGAGAAGTCGGAAAAGAAGGTAGCTGTATTCACAGTGGTTGCCAAGACAAAAAGAAATGGCTGACAGGCCAAAGACAGCCAAAGAAAATAAAAACCAACCAAATTCAAGCTAAAAGTTCTTGGGTCATGCTGTGCAGGAGAAAGCACTCGTATCATTGAGTGTGGAGCTGTGCAAGGGTGTCCTTTGAAGGACTGAGAAGTCAGTCTCCACTCTGTCCCCCTGTGAAAAAGTGGGGACCGATACTACGGAAACCATGTTCCCAGTAAGCCAGCCACAACTGGAGAGAGTTATACAAATAAGTACTCCAAGTCCCTCGGAATTGTCCTAAAGGCAAGAGAAACATTTGTTTAAGGAAATCTACTAAATCTCCGTAAAAACAGAATCTGTGGCATTCCAGCTATAACCGGCTCCCCATGGCTCACTGCAATGGAAATGCTACTGCAGCTAGCTGCAGGCAAGAGAAAGGATGTCCCTGTCCCCCAAGATTCCAGCACATGACCATTGCCTCCCCCTGCATAATGAGGAGGTTGTCAGCAAGCTCAACCCTACCCCAGTTCCACCATATAGCTCTGCTTCGGGTTTATGATTACTAGACCTCCTTCCTGCACCAAGTGCCACGGCTAAGGAAGGAATTGCTAGGCCTCCGCCACCTTGGCCCAGATCACTGGTAGACTATAGGCACAATACCCAGAAAGACAAAGGGATAAGGACTCTCTCTTGAGAGGCTGATGTCTCTTCAGAAGTCCAGGACCCTACTGTCAGCTTTCTTAGTGGCACAAAGATTCTTCCCTGAGAGAGATGCAGGTTTTAAGAACAGTGAGGTACTAAACTCTCCTTAAAAGCTTTTAAGGTTTGGGAAAGTGAAGTCTAACTGCACTGTCAACAGTGGAGATCTTGGGGTGGGTGCGTATAAAGCACTAGAGCCTCCACAATGCTAGAAGACTAGAAAACATGATAAACTAATTTGACTTAAGAGGCAACTCTAGGGGCCAGAGAGATGGTTCAGGGGTTAAGACACTACCTTGAAATCAGAAGGTCCTGCGTTCAGATCCCAGGTCCCATGTAAAAGCACTAGACAGAAATGGAGACAACCTGAACTTCTGGCCCTGGTGGGCAGAGCTCTGGGAAATCACAGAGTGAAGCAAAAAGAAGGTAGAAGCAATCCAGGATGATTCCCGAAGTCACCCTGGGGCCTCTGATGCAGGCACGCATGCGCACACGGTGAATGAAGAGAAGGCAACCACACACACACACACACACACACACACACACACACACACACACGTGGGTGCACAAAAAAAGTTTTAAAAATATGTTTAAAAAAAGAGACAGCTCTAGAATAGCCCACCCAATGACAACAGAATGCACAGTCTTCTTAAACATTAAACATTTCTTGGAAATGTCTGGATCCAAAACACAGTCCCCTTAATAAGCTTAAAGAGCTTATTTAAATTTACAAGAAATATTTTTGATCGCATCACAATAAAAGAAGAAGGCAATAACATAAGGAAATTTGATGATTTTACAAATATGTGAACAATATTATTAAATAATTTATCAAGAAAATAATGAAGACAATTGTAAACAATCTAATATTAATAAAAACAAAAAGACACCACAGAAATACCCTTCAAAAGTAGCTAAAGCTGTACTTTCAGGGGGATTTATAGTTATAAATGCTTATTAAGTTGAGAAAGAATAAGCTCAAATTATTTGGCTCATAGCCCATATTAAGAAACTAAAACAAAAATTAAAATGGAGAGAGGAAATAAAAACACTAAAAATAAGTACTTTGCAGGGTTCCGCGATCTGCGTGCTTCCCTCCCTAGCTTGATAGTGGGATCAGCAGGAATTCAATAAGGCCCGGCCAAGAGGGAATCTTGGAAATGCTGAAACCAAGTCAAGTTTATTATGGAATCTATGAATCCATGGAACAGGGAGGTGATATCTGTACACTGCACAGAGGGCTGATGTCAATAGCAGTAGAGAAAGTACACGTGCAAAGTCAACAATAGGTGGAACCACCAACAGTACAACCCTGCCAATCCTTAGACATGTTAGTATGCCCCGGTGGCCCCATTCGTTGTGGAGAAAGAAAAGGCAGCTGATAGGTCAGGAACATGGTGATATATCTATCTTTAGATGTGCCCATCCTTTAGATGTGTTAATTAATGTCTAGATGGTTTCCAGAGAACAGGAAGAAACATGTAAAAAAACACCTCTGCCCTTGATCCCAATTCAAGACAGGACAAGATCCATCTCTGCCCCCTGTGGGAAAGTCAACAGGAGTCAGCCTACAACTATGCTGGCATAGAAGGCACACTGCAACTGAGACCTTGAGGAATGCCCTTGGCATCTGTCTTCAAGAAATAGAAATCTCTAGCTTGAATGTTCCCTACAGTACCTTTATGATTTTTTTTTGAAAAGTACATTCAATACACTAGGAATAGAATGGAAATTTCTCAGCTTGATCAAGCCCATCTATGAAAAGACTATGTTTGACATCACATTTCATGGTGAAAAGAAACAAAACATGTTTTTTTCTAAAATTCAAGAAACATGACAGTGATTCGGACTCTTATTCTTCTATTTAACACTGTGCTTGATTGTATAAAGAGAGAAAGAAAGGGGAAGGGAGGAGGGAGAATGGAA
Source organism: Typhlomys cinereus (assembly GCA_023101885.1). Classification (NCBI taxonomy): domain Eukaryota; kingdom Metazoa; phylum Chordata; class Mammalia; order Rodentia; family Platacanthomyidae; genus Typhlomys; species Typhlomys cinereus. The sequence continues at coordinate 924,582 of JALPQD010000403.1, forward strand.
TGAAACATCAGTCTGTCTCAACTTATGTTTTATGGAACATCCGTCCCAGATTTCATAGATAGACACAAAATATAAAGCAGCACAAACATGGGGTTCAGGAAACAGCTTTCAAATCTGAAGTCTGATGCTTGAAAGTGTTTGACTTAAGTGACATAACCTCTCTGAGAGTCTCTGGAAAAATTAGAGCGTATTTCATAGGATCGTTGCAGGAGGTCCCGTGCCTAAATTGTTTAGTACAGACCTGATAAATGATAAGTATGACAAGTGATAACTATTTAATAGTGTCATTGTTATTATCATCATTTGTTTCAGAGATCAGCTCAGAGCATGTAAAACTTTTGGGCATCCAAGACATGTACAGGCTGCAATTACCCAGTTATTTAATGTACAATCAGATCACACATGCTTCTATTTCCTGTCTGGAGAGTCTGCCTTAGATTTACTGATCAGAGTTTGATATCACTTAATAATCTCTTAAGTGTCGACAGACTCTTTTTAAAAAGGGCATGTCTAGCTCTAGCCCTCAAAGTGTTGTTAGAAAACTACAAGAGGGCCCAGCAAGACATTTCCTTCTTGTCCCATCCACAGAGGACCTCAGAAGACAAAGGGCAGTTGTGCCTCCTGTTGGCATTGAGCATTCATGACTCTGGTCGTTTTCTGGGAGCAGATCCAAAGGGATAAGACACTTACTGTCTCCTGGGACTGGAGAGGTTTGGGGATTGAAGCAAGACCACAGTAGGAATGGGCACTGATCAGCAAGTCCACAGGGCAGATACCCTATACCTCACCCTCAGCTCAGAGATGCCATCCATGTGCCACCGTGGGCTACCATTGTTTGTAACTATGGAACTGCTCACAGTGCGGTTCTGACCCGAGCAACTCACTCCTCGAGAAGCTTTGCAAGAATCTTTTCTCCCAGCCAATAGCAATCCATAATTGCATTGATCTTTCTCCCCTCCAAGAGAAAGCAATTCCATGATTACAAACAACAGGCTGCTTATGGTGGGACATAGATGGCCTCTTCAAAGTCATACTAAAGCACCCGTCAATCACTGTGCATCTGGTTGAAATGGTCACACCTCATCCTCCCTGCTCAGAACTAAGTGGGAGAGCCTGGGTCGGTGTACCACTGGGCAGGAGGGGCTTATTGGAGGCTGTGGGGGGAGGTAGAACCTTTACAGCCAACTGCCCAGAGGTGAGGACTCATCTAACACTTCAGCAAGGAAGGGAAACAGAACTCTACCTCTAACCGTTACAAAGCTTTTCGGAGCATATATATCATTCCCGACTGTCAGAATGGCTTCTTTCCATCTGTGTTTGTCTGGGGAATTGAGGCTGGGGTGAGAGGATTCCTGAGCGGGAAGACTGAAGGCATCTCCCCAGCATGGAAGCAAAGGCACTTAAGGGAGGTGATGAATGATGGGCACTTTCATGCTAACAGATGGCCTCTGGTGAGGCCACTTTGTGTGCTTTTATCTCATGGCATTCTCACTGTGGGTCAAGGACAGATGATGAGAACACAGGCGCGCACGCCTATGCATGTGTGTGTGTGTGTGTGTGTGTGTGTGTGTGTACCTTCACACCCACACATATGCAGACACACCCAGAGACCCAAACAGGTATGCACAACAAAAACATACAATTTATTTATCTCATGGCATTCAGATTTACTTTCAGATTTAGTTGCTGGACTAGGTTAAGCCACCTGTCACCTTTGTGACTGGCAAGTGGGAGCTGAGGTCTTCAAGTCCTGTGGTCCTTCACTCATGCGAAAGACATCCTCCTGCAAAACAGTTTCTCCTCCATCCTCCGATTCACAAATCACAGAGCGTGAAGTCTTCTCGATTCAGTCCAGCCACTTTCCGGCTGATAAACTTGGGTCAAAAGCAGGAAAACGTTTTACCCATAGTTCCTATATCAAGAGTAACAAGGTCCTCAGACCAAGGTGCATCGTCTCCCTTTGAATCTGACCATTTCCTCAAACTGTCCCCACACATTCCTTTTCCATGTCACCCCCAGAGGGAAAAGAACGTCGGTAACAATTTGATCAGTCATAAATACTCCCCTAATAGACATCCTCCCCCCACTCCCCTGCCGCAGTGGGCTCTTTCTCTTAGGAGGAATTCTTCTTGCCACAACATAAATTTCCTGGAAAAGATACGGCCGGGTCACACAATGCAGCCTATTATGAGAACCAGAGTAATAAAAGAGCCAGATAATTTATGTGTCTCTCTGGGTTCCTTCTGCTTATCTCAAAGTAAAGGAGCCAAGATGTGGAGACAGAGAAGTAAATGGAAAGCCTGTGTGCAATTTGTCAGCTACCTTCTACTCGAGGCATTTTGAAGATTAAACTTGACCTTGTTAATGATGCCCAGTTTCTCTGGGAAGTGGCCAGCCACCCTCTGTCCTTAGGAAGGTCAAAAGATACAACTGCATGAACCGCAATAGAAACTGTTCTCACACCCTAACAAGATAGGGTCACAGTGTATGGGAGATCAGTGGTCCGGTAGTATTTTAGTACTGGTGGTAGATTCTGTGTTGGGCCCTCTGTTCTGGGTTGGTTTCCTTGTGCTCCCTGTAGCACCCATGGCTGGACATGTAGCATGTTTCCAGAAGCCCAGGTGTGGGCAGCTGACAATCAATCCATGGGACATAACCTGACAACTCTCATTCATATCTCCCCACACCAGATCCTAAACAGACATTGCATGCAGATGTGGGGATTTGGGGCTCAAGGAGGCGGGTGTACAATCCCACCTCATCCCTTCCTATTGGTCCCTTGCAAGCCAGGCTAGCTCCTGAGACAGAGCATCATGCTAAGACAACTTCTGGGCCTTCTTCCGATGCTGTTACATTTCTCTTAGGACTAGAAGTCGCTTTCACATCCAAGAATCTTAGAATGCTTTTATAGCAAAGAAGGGGGTCTTAAATAGATGGCCTAAGGCTATCCATTGAGTTGGAGTGAAACAATCAAGTGGACCCTTGTTTGGCACCTCATGCCCAAACTTAATGATTTTTTAAAGAAAAAAAGACCTCAAAGTTTTCTTGTTGAGTGTCTAGGATCTTTTAGGCATAACTTCTACAAATAGGGATCACTTGAATCTGCTTTCCTATTTGGATCCCTTTAAGTTCTTTTTCTTACCTTATTGCTGTAGCTAAGACTTCAAGCATCATATTGAGGAAGACTATTGAGAGTAGATGCCTTGTCTCATTTCTTAGATTTTTCTTCATTTGGTATATCAGTGTTATAAAGAAAAACAAAATTATACCATTTGCAGGAAAAGTGCATGAAACCAGGGATCACCATATTAACCAAAATAAGCTAAACTCAGGAAAATAAATGCTACATTTTTCTCTTATACGCAAAACCTGGATTGTATTTACGTATCTATGTGCAAATACAGAACATGAAAATGGAAAGAAGACTTTGGAATTGGAAAGGAGCTAAAAGAAGGAGGTAGGGGAACAGGAGAGGGAAATGGGGGTGAATGCAGGCAAAGCTCATGCCACATCTGATAACCCCCAAGGTGCTTTCCAGCCAGAACCTCTTCGTCTAGCTGGGCCTTAGTTTATCTCAATTCATCTTGGACATCTGGACATCTGAGCTTCGTGAGAGCCAGTGCAGCCCAGAAGGAAGCAGAGTCCAACACAACCCACTTCCAGCAACCTGGGGAGGGGGCGGGGGCGGGGCAGGGAGGCACAGCAGCTGCTGCAGTTACAACCACACCCGTGATTTAACCTCTTCAGCTTGTGACAGTCTCTGTCAGCAGGAAAAATGAAAGTGAGTTTTCCCCCTAAGATGGAGCTAGGCTCATGTTGTCTTCTAGTGGGACAGTCACTGGCTGATATCTTTGCCCCTGGTAGTGCCTATGCATGGGAAGGGGATGCCACCCTCTGAATACCATGCCTCACACCCAGACTGGTGACGCAAGGCTTCTTGGAAGCTCTCAGTAGAACACTGGCTCTCCAGACTGTAAACAACCCACGCAGTGTCACTAAAACTAAATCACACAGAATTAACCTCCAATGAGGCAGCACACACATAGTTTTCTGGCCTGAGGGCCACCGTCTTCTAAGATTTATTCTGGGTTTGTTTAAAGGAGGGAAGGAAGGAGGAAGGAAGGTAGGAAGGCAGGAATAAAGAAAGGAGGAAAAGAGAGAGGGAGGAAGGAAGGGAGGGAGAGAGGGAGGGAGGGAGGGAGGGAGGAAAAGGAAGGAAGGAAGGCAGGAAGGAAGGCAGGCAGGATGGAAGGAAGGAAGGCAGGAAGGAAGGAAGACAGGATGGAAGGAAGGAAGGAAGGAAGGAAGGAAGGAAGGAAGGAAGGAAGGAAGGAAGGAAGGAAGGAAGGAAGGAAGGAAGGAAGGATGGAAGGAAGGAAGGAAGGAGAGAGAAAGAAGAGAAGAGAGAAGAGAAGAGAAGAGGAGGAGAGAGAAAGAAGAGAAGAGAGAAGAGAAGAGAAGAGGAGGAGAAGAGAGAAGACAGGGGAGGGGAGGGGAGGAGAGGAGAGGGGAGGGAAGGAGAGGAGAGAAAAACGAGAAAGAAAATAAACTCTAAGTGCCAAACAAATAAACCCCCTAGCCAGGGTAACAGGGAGCCCCAGGAAGGTGCCCCAGATCTGTGGCATTTTGGAGAGTTGAAGGGTGTGATGCATTTTATGAATAGACACAGGTGGCTGGTGCTAAAATTCCTGGTGGCCTGTCCTGAGCCTCACCACGGGTGGAAATAAATAGAAGAAAGAACGCCAGGCTTTGCTAATTGTTTTCTTATGGTTCACAGGCCAGAACCAAAGTCCTGTTAATGTTTAGCCTCCCATCCCGCGGCTATACCTGTATTGCACCCACACTCAACATTTTGCAAATGATTTCAGCTTGAAATCTTAGCTCTGGCAAACACACACACACACACACACACACACACGCACACACGCACGCGCGCGCGCACACACACACACGCGCGCACACACACACACACACACACACACACACACCAGGCATTGCCATATGCCTTTGCTTCAGAACAGTTATCTTCTTGCATTTTTCTGAATCCCGCTGTGGCCCTTGGTCGCTCCTGGAAGAGATCTGAAGGACGTTTGTAGCTCTCCCAGGTGGCGAGCCAGCACGCTGGCGCTCTCCTTCACTGCTCACTCCTGGAGGAGTCTAGCTGCTGTGCTTCCGCCTCCACCCCCACACGTAAAAATGCACGACTTTGTCACGGCCCTCTCTGCAGGCTTTCCTCCAACATAAACAGGCTCCTTCTCTCCACAAACATCTAAGCCGCGACTCTGCCCCACACCTCTCCCAGCCGCTTGCTCACTTACTCTCACCCCATCTCCTCCCCAGCACAGGCAAAATCACTTACAGTTACCAGTTCCTACCCTCCACCACCCCTCAACCACAGACATTTCTATCCCTCTGCTCCCTTTCCTCAGAATCCTCATGCCTCTGTTTCCCTTCAGCCACCTTGATGTGCATGCTACGTTTTTTGCATGTGCACGCATGCGTGCAGGCATATGTGTGTATGTGTGTGTATGTCTATCTGTCTGTCTGTCTGTCTGTCTGTGTTAGGTATGTCTGTGTCTGTGTGTCTGTTTGTCTGTACATGTATGTATGTGTACATATGAAGCCACTGAAGTGTACATGTTCATCAAGGTCCAAGGGTGATTTCAGGAATCATCTCTACCTCTTTATTGCTTTGCTCTGGAGTTTCCCAGGCTCTGCCTTCCAGGCTTGGAAGTGCAGACCTCTGCCATTACCACCTGGTATGTTTATATGGAATATGGGGATCCGAACTCAGGTCCTTTTACTTACTTGCAAGGCAAAGACTTTAACTCAGTCTCCTCTCTCTCCTCCAACCGCATTCTTTCTACAGCACTACCTACCTGTGGCCGTCTCCATGTGTGTCCATTCCTGACTCCATCATAGCCCTACTTCCAAGCACCGGAGCCCTGAGGAACTAGCTTTCCAATGGTCCCTCAGCATTTCTCAGCCTTGACAGATGCAGCGTTTCCAAAGTAACACTCCTCGGCTTTGCTCCACACTTCTTTCCCGGAGATGGCTGCCTCTTTGACCAACCCCAAATGAGCCATCCTACTTTGCCCCCTGACAGAATGTGCTCCTTTATCTGTCTCCATCAATTCTCATCTCCAAATCCTTCTTTAATTCTTCCTAGAAGGAAACGGTGGTCCAAATAGTTCTTGTTTGCAGCAGGCTGCTTATTAAACTGTCACCAGAAGACGCTCCAGGGACACTGTAGGGAGGAGCGAGAGGTTCTCCTCCTGGCGCCGGCATGCTGCTGATGGCTTGCACTCCCTGACACTGAGTGGCCTGGTGGCAGGAAAGCCCATGCAGAGGACAGCTGTGGAGGCCATCCAACTGCATTACGTCCAGCCACGCAATCAGGGCCACCATCTTGGTGTCAGCTCACAACTTTGTCTCAGCCCAAAGACACCTGCCACCACTTGTCTGCCACGCACTAGGATGTAGCCACACTCTCTCCAGTGAAGTCTGGATCCAGCCTTGGGGAGGTCCCCTTCCAAGGTTACCTTCCTTGGGTCATTTCCCTTATCTCCAGGGTATTCCTTATTAAAAAAAAAAAAAAAAAACATGAGCTACTTACTGCAAATTACACACACACACACACACACACACACACACAGACACACACACACACAGAGACATGTTCTAACCAGTGTTATTCTTGTGCCTTCCTGGAGTGTTGTTGCAATGTCAGGAAACACCCAAATTCCTTGTGGATACCTAGAGCCTGAGGTTTTCTTGAGGTTCAATGCATTTTCCAAGGAAACAGTTTTATTTTGTGATGTTAGCAGTTTGCTAAGACGTTTTGGCAAACAACCACGTGAATTGGAAAGTCCGTCCTGACTCAGATGCCTACATTTGCTCCCTTGCCCGCTGGCGTCTCTGCTTTACTCTGCACCACACTCATTGCCACCACAAGGGCACGTTCCCTTCCTGAAACCATATTACAGTTTGTACCACCCAAGGCCCCTGACTCAGTGTGGTCCTCTCCATTTCTACAGTTTTTCATCTCTAGAAAGTGTGCAAAATTCTGCCTAGATTCTGCCCATCTCATTAATTAGAGACAAAGAATTAAAAATTTTCATGAGTAAATTTTTATCCCATTAAACTGACAATCTAAGGAAATGGATTCGTTGGTAGATGAATCCTACCAAGGTTAAAACCAAGATGAATTAAATAATGTAAAAAGATCGACAAGCAGCAATGAGACTGAAACACTAAGAGTCTTCCAACTAAAATAAAAAGACAAAAAGCAAAGTCAGATAGCTTCACTGAAGAATTCTTTTTTGTGTACTTTTTATTCTTTTAGTATTTCATGCATGAATATAATGCCTTTGGTGGCATGTGCCTGGGTACTTGTGGGAGCATGAATTATACATAAGTGAGCAAACATACCACTGAGGAAAACATCTTCGCCCCATCATGAGCATTAGCACTCACTGGTCTCTCAAGGATGTATGGGACCCTTTAAATCTTTCCTCTTCCACGGTGAATTGTTGATAGGACTATTTCTGTGCAGGTCTTATGGCTGCAGCATCCCTGTCATGCCTGTAAGATAACGTATAGTAATGCCCCTGCCCCCTTCCAGGCTCTTACAATCTTAACACCCCCTCTTCCACAATTTTCCTTGAGTTTTGAGGTGGCAGGTAGTTAAGATGTCCTGCTTAGGGCCAAGCAATCTATCGTTACTTAATTTCTACACTTTGCCAGTTGTGTCTTTCTATAATAAACACCTTAACATTTTATATGGAAATATCTAGGTTGAGTGCTGAATGCTCTTTCGATTTTCGGTATAAGGATAAATGTTTAAAGGGAAGTTTTATATAGTATCTCTATAGCTTGTACCCCCCAAAGGGCCTATGCCTTATTCTTTCATAGGTTCTTATTTTGGTTTACAGTACCAGAAAGGTGATCACTGCTTTAAAAAACAGGCTTTAAAGCCAATCAGAACGTTGTTGGTTGTCCCCTTAACATTCATGCCACTATTACATTGATGGTTGCCTCTTGCTAGGGCGATTGTTATTGTATCTTGTAACTTTCGTGGATTAATGAATCTGTTGGTTTGCTTTTTTCTCCCTAGAATTTTACATAGTATTTTCTGGTACTGTGAAACCTGGTCAGCAAAAAGGAAGCTTCCAGATCAGTTCCAGATTTTATTTTTTTTATCTACATCATATGTTGTATGTTGCAACCTCAGCAATAGGGTCTTTCTTCCAGCTTCTGGGGGAACACTAAAAGCAATGGAAAAAAAGTCTATACTAGTTTGGGGGTCTCTGAGACCATTCTGAACAACAGTGTATTATGAGGTATCACATACTTGATACTGGGAGTTTTGCTTAATCGCTTATGGCTTCTGGTAGTAGCATCATAGAGAATTTTCCAATGTAGTCTATCTTCTTTTCTCTATGTTCCCCTGCATGGGGAATGTCTGTCAACACTCTTTTTTAAACAAAAATAGTTTCTTCTATACTATTAATATAGTAGGTTTCTGTCTGGTTATATCTTACAACCTTACTCTTGTACTTATTACTCTTTCAGTCCTTCCTGTATTCTATCCTTCATCTCTTTCCCACAAATCTCATTCGACTGTCACCAGAGAATACAATCTATATGATAATGAAATACTAACATTTGTTGAAATGCTTATGGAGGGCTTGAGAGATGGCTCCAGGGTTAAAAATCTGCCTGACAAGTAGAAGGACTGGAATTCAGATCCCATGTAGAAATGCCAGGCAGAAATGGAGGTAGCCTGCACTTCCATCTCTGGAAGGGGGAGCCTGGGAAATCCAAGAAGCAGCAAAAAAAAAGACAGAAGGATGATTCCTGAAGTCACCCTTGGGCCTCCACTGGCATATAGCGCCTTTTGATATACACAGACACACATATATACACACATGTGCATGTGCACAATCACATACACACACACACACACACACACACACACACACACACAACACACTTAAAAAAAAAGGACATTTCCACATAGCTGACATTCACAGCTACTTCTCTGTAGCATGTAGTGCTCCTTCTCTGCCCTAGTACATTAATTGCTTACTGTCTGTTCCCTTCCTCACACTAAACAATCCCTATTTATGATTTCATGTCTTGTGTGTCTCATTATTTATTTATCTCTTCCCTTACTAAAGATCCCTTCTTCCCTCTCATGGTTCCCTTTGTACTTTTCTTTAACTTAACAAAATTGTCGCCAGTTCTACTTATTTTCCTGCAAAATCATGATTACATTTTTCTTTGCAACCAAATAAAATTCTGCTGTGCCCATGTATCACATTTTATTTTTCCATTCATCCACTAATAAACAGCTAGTCTGATTTCTTCTCTTAGGTATTGTGAACATCACAGTAATAAAAATGTTTATACAGGCAACCATGTGTTATATTGACTTAGAGTCACCAGGTACATGCTGAGGAGTGATATAACTGAGTTATATGGTGCTTTAATCTTTTGTTTTCTTGAGAAAACCCCATGCTGGCTTCCATAGTAATTGCACCACTTTATAGTCCTATCGGCATGGATATGATCTCCTCTTTCTCTGTACCTTCCATATATTTGTTGCTATTTTTCTATCTGGTTTGAAATGACATCTCAAAAATTTTAATGTACATTATCCTGATGGCTAAGGATATTGAAATACTTTTTCAAGTATTGGCCATTGGTATTTCTTTTTTTTTCTTTCTAGTTTTTTTAAGAACTATATATTCATTTCATTAGACCATTTGATTTTTGGATCACTTTAGTTTTGGACTTTGGAGTTTTACTTTTGTAGCTCTTCATATATTCTAGATATTAACCCTTAACAAATAGTTGGTGCAGATTTTTGCCCCTTCTGCAGGCCTTCATGTCACTCCACTGATTTTCTCCTTTATCATTGCTGAGGTTTCAAGTAATCCCTATGTCAACTAATTATTAGTGTTGCTTCCCATGCTATTCAGATAGTCCCTACTTGTGCCTTTTCTTGAAGCACTCTACGTTTTCATTAGCAACATGACTTTCAGATTGGAACTTAAGGTGTTTGATCCATTCTGAAATTAGTTTTGGACAGGATGAGAGGCGGGTATCTTTCTTTCTTTTTTCAATGTGTACTGGAAAAAAAGCTGATTTCTCTGAAAAGTGTTTTTGAAACCTTTGTCAAAGATTGGTGACTGTAGCTATGTGAGTGTATTTCTGGGTACTCCATTCTATTCAATCGGCTAATGCATCTGTTGTATAACTACCATGCTGCTCTGCAGTATAGTTTGTCAGATTTAGATCATAGGTCATAGGCTTGTCATATATAGCTTTTGAGATCAGGTATTGTAATTAAGTCCAACAGTCTCTGCCTGTTTAGGATTGCTCTGGTGGTTACTGCAACTATTTTGTGCTTCCAAATGAAGTTTGAAATTGTTTTCTCTAGTTCCATGAAGAATGTTACTGAAATTTGAATGGAGAGTATATTAATCTATAATCACCTTTGGCAATGTGGCCATTTTTACAGTATTAATTCTGCCAATACATGACCATAAGATTTTTTCATCTATTTTTTTTTCATTATTTTTCTTCAGTGTTGTAAAGGTTTTGTTTTGGGGACTTGGTGTGTGTGTGTGTGTGTGTGTGTGTGTGTGTGTGTGTGTGTGTGTGTCTGTATCTGTGTCTGTGTGTGTCTGTGTGTGTGTGTCTGTGTCTGTGTGTGTGTATGTGTAGGTGTGTATACAAGGGGGCATTTGAGTGCGTGTGCCTGTGGAGATGACATTAGGAATCAATCTAGATTGCTCTACTTCCTCGTTATTTTGCTCTGGAGTTTCCCTGCTTCAACCTTCCAAGGTCAGAATTTTACAGATTGGCACCATTTCCATTTTACCCGAGAATCCAAACTCCTGTCCTTTTACTCGCTAGCCAAAGGCTTCAACCTCTTAGCCATTCCCCCAGCCCTCAAAGTTTTCATTGTAAAGATCTTTTACCTCCTTGGCTGGGTTTATTCAAGTATTTTAGTGAGGCTATTGTGAATGGGACTTTTTTGTGATTTCTTGTTCTGCAAGTTATTAATCAGAGATAGAAAGTATGCTGAGTTTTGGACATTGATTTTACATCCTGTTACTTCATTGAAAGTGATTATTATGAAGAATTTTTCTAGTGGAATATTTGTATTTTTTTCAAACATAGGATCTTTTAAACCATGACATGGACCATTTGACTTGGCCTTTTCCTACATAGATACTTTCATTTCTTTCTCTTGTCTTTTTGCTGTAGACAATAACTTGAGTACTTACCACATTAATCAACAGTGCTGTGAGACATCACTTTTGGTGAGGACTGATTTTAAAATAATTGTTTTAGTGTTTCCCCAGTTTCTATAGTGTTGGTCATAGGTTTGTCATGGTCTTCATTTTTATTGCTTAGAGTAAATAAAGGGAGGTAGGAAAAGGGGAAAATAGAAGATAAAAAAGTTAAATGAATGAATGTAAAAAGAATAAGGGGCATGAGAAAGAAACTTAATGGGGAGAAGAGAAAGAAGTTAGAAATAACCAAGTTAATGAAATTTTAAGATACAAAAAGATTTTTCGGTCCCCTTTCGCCACACCCCCCGCTCCGCCGGTCGGGACGCGTACGCGAGATCCAGCCGGGCTCTCACCGCGCGCTCTAGGACCCCAGGTCAGCCCACAGGGACCCGGCTCCGACTCCCGCCATCCAGCCGGAGCCGCGCGGGGGCCGAGGGACGAGGAGGACCTCCCCCTGCGCCCGGGCCCCGCCCCAGCTGCCCTCGGGTTAAATAGCTCCACGCCGACGCGCCCATCCTCCCTTTTCACCCCACCCTGCTCCTCTGGTCAGGACACGCGCGCGGTCCACCCGGGCCTCACCCCACGACCTAGGTGAGTCCCAGTTCGGGCCCCGCCCACCAGTACCCCAGGCCAAATAATTCAGTTTAGTGAAATTGAGAGATCTTAAGAGTTAAAATGACAATGCCAAAGTCAAAGTGCAAATCCATGAGAAGCAACACTCAAGTAAACAAATTTCCCACTGAAGAAATTAATCCCATAATGTTAGATTCCAACAAGAACAAACCCGCGGAAAAAGGCCAAGAAAGCCTGACCCAGGATAACGACTTTCAAAATATGATCATTACCATGTTCAATACTATGAAAGAGGAAATCCGGGAGGAATTACATAATCGAATCAATCGCTTTGAAGAGGAACACAACAGACATCTGGAGGAGTTGAGAAAAACAGTGCAAGAAACAAAAAGTGGCATAGAGCAGTTAAAACAAACTCAAGCAGAGTTTAAAACTGAGCTAAAAGACAAGTTATCTTCAACCCAGAACGCCACAGAGAGTCTTATCAACAGAACTAATGAAGCAGAAAACAGAATTTCAGACCTTGAAGATAAAGTGGGAGTACTAACCAGCTCAATGGAAGAGGTTGTTAAAGCCAAAAAGATACTTGAGAGAAATATCCAAGAGATATGGGACACCCTGAAGAAGCCTAACATGCGTATTCATGGAATACCGGAGCAAGAATCTCAAAATACCACCCCTGAGGAAATTTTTCAAACGATCATCAAGGAAAACTTTCCTCATCTAAAAAAAGAGAGGCCCATTCATATACAAGAGGCATTCCGCACCCCAAACAGATACGACCAAAATAGAAGCACACCGCGGCAAATAATAGTTAAAACACTCCACATTCAAGATAAAGAACTGGTGATGAGAGCTTCAAGGGAGAAAAAACAAGTCACTTTTAAAGGCAAACCTATTAAAATAACAAATGACTTCTCAGTCGAAACAGTGAAAGCAAGAAGAGCTTGGAGAGACATACTTCAAGTATTGAATGAGCAAAAATGTCAACCCAGGCTGATTTACCCTGCAAAACTATCAGTCATGATCGAGGGAGAAAGAAAAATTTTCCAGCACAAAGACACCTTTAAGGGATACATGGCCACCAAACCAGGCCTTCAAAAACTGCTAGAAATGATACTCAAGCGTGAAGAAAAAAACAGGCATATCCAGGAGAACAGAAGGCAAATATAACACCATTAAAAGCGAAGCAATATACTTATAAAAGCTACTAAACATAATAAATGTCTGGAATTAACAATAGTTTCTCCATTATAACACTAAATGTTAATGGACTTAATTCACCGATCAAGAGACACAGATTACAAACTTGGATTAAAAATCACAATCCATCAATCTGTTGCCTGCAGGAAACCCATCTCACCACAAAAGATAGGCACGCTCTAAAAATAAAAGGCTGGTCAACAATTCTACAAGCAAATGGAAACAGAAAACAGGCAGGGGTAGCCATTATGCTATCAGACAAAGTGGATTTCAAACCAAAAAAAAATTATAAGAGACACGGATGGATACTACATTTTAGTCACAGGTACAATTCACCAGGAAGATTTCACAATACTGAACATATATGCACCCAATACGGGCCCCTCCACATTCATTAAGAAAACCCTACAGCGTCTAAAGCAAGAAATCAACCCCCAAACGATAATTCTTGGGGACTTCAACACCGCCCTCTCTACATGGGATAGATCAACAGGTCAAAAGCTTAACAGAGACACTTTGGAACTTAATCAAACCCTGAAAGAAATGGACCTCACAGATCTCTATCGAACTTTTCACCCACGCACCAAAGAATACACATTTTTATCAGCAGCACACGGAACTTTCTCCAAAATAGATGACATATTGGGCCACAAAATGAATCTACACATATACAAGAAAGTTGAAATTCTAACCTGTGCCCTATCAGACCACCACGGCCTAAAGCTGGACATCCACAACACATCAAACAAGAGAAAATACACTAACTCCTGGAAACTTAACACTATGATGCTGAATGAGAACTGGATTCAGGAAGAAATTAAAAAGGAAATTCAAGATTTCCTGAAAGTGAATGATAACGAAAATACAACTTACCAAAATCTCTGGGACACAATGAAAGCTGTTCTAAGAGGTAAGTTCATAGCTCTTAATGCCCACGTCAAAAAAATGGAAACATCAGAAATAAACAACTTAACAATGCAGCTTAAACCTTTAGAGAAACTAGAGCAATCTGATCCTAAAAGCAGTAGAAGAGAAGAGATTAGCAAAATAAGGGGAGAAATATCTGAAATCGAGACTAAGAAAACGATAGAAAAAATCAACCAATCAAAAAGCTGGTTCTTTGAAAAAATCAACAAGATTGATACACCCCTAGCTAAACTAACCAAAAGCAAGAGAGAGAAAACCCAAATTAACAAAATTAGAAATGAACATGGAGTTATCACTACGGATACCCAAGAAATCCAGAGAATTATAACATCATATTTCAAAAACTTATACTCTGTGAAGTTTGACAACACAAAAGAGATGGATGAATTTCTAAGTAAACACAACTTACCTAAATTGAATCAGGAAGTTGTGAATTATTTAAATAGTCCTATAACATATAAGGAAATTGAGGAAGTAATCTCGAATCTTCCCACCAAAAAATGTCCTGGACCAGATGGATTCAGCACAGAGTTCTACCAGACATTTAAGGAGTTAATAACACCAATACTCCTTAAACTGTTCCATCAAATAGCAAAAGAAGGAACACTACCAAATTCCTTCTATGAAGCTAATATCGTTTTAATCCCAAAACCTAATAAAGATTCACTTAAAAAAGAAAACTATAGGCCGATCTCCCTGATGAACACAGATGCAAAGATTCTCAACAAAGTCTTAGCAAATCGGATTCAAAAACATATTGAAAAGATCATTCATGGGGACCAAGTAGGCTTCATCCCCGGCACACAAGGTTGGTTCAACATACGCAAATCAATAAATGTAATTCATCATGTAAACCAGTCCAAAGTCCAAGACCACATGATACTCTCGATAGATGCAGAAAAAGCTTTTGACAAGATCCAACAGCCTTTTATGATCAAAACGCTAGAGACAGTAAGAATGGAAGGAACCTTTATCAATATAATAAAAGCTGTATACAACAAGCCCACAGCAAGGATTATGCTCAATGGGGAACAATTGGAAGCATTCCCACTTCGATCAGGAACAAGACAAGGCTGTCCACTCACCACTTCTATTCAATATTGTACTTGAAGTCTTAGCCGAAGCTATAAGACAAGAAAGGGACATAAGAGGGATTCAAATTGGCAAGGAAGAAGTCAAGCTATCTCTATTTGCAGATGACATGATCTTATACCTGAGTGATCCCAAAAACTCCACCAGGAAGCTCCTGGAACTAATTGAGAAGTTCAGCAGGGTGGCAGGATACAAATAAATGTGCAAAAATCAGTGGCCTTCCTATATGCCCAGAATGAAAGAAGTGAAAAAGCCTTGAGAGAAACCATGCCATTTACTATAACCCCTAAAAAAATGAAATACCTTGGTATAAACCTAACTAAGGAGGTAAAAGACCTTTACAATGAAAACTTTAAAACCCTAAAGAAAGAAATTGCAGAAGACACCAGAAGGTGGAAAGACCTCCCTTGTTCCTGGATTGGCAGAATCAACATTGTAAAAATGACCATCCTACCAAAGGCAATATACAGATTCAATGCTATACCAATCAAAATCCCAAAGCAATTCTTCAAAGAAGTTGACCAAACAATCTCAAAGTTCATATGGAGGCACAAAGACCCAGGATAGCAAAAACAATCCTGAGTAACAAAAACACAGCTGGAGGTATTACCATACCAAACCTAAGTCTATACTACAAATCCATAGTTATAAAGACAGCCTGGTACTGGCTCCAAAATAGACACACAGATCAATGGATAAGGATTGAAGACCCAGATATAAGCCCACAAAGTTACAGCCATTTGGTCTTTGACAAAGGGGCCCAAAGAATCCAATGGAAAAACAACAGCATCTTCAACAAATGGTGCTGGCAAAACTGGATCTCCACATGCAGAAGATTAAAGCTGGACCCGTACTTGTCACCATGTACAAGACTTAATTCCAAATGGATCAAGGACCTTGATATCAGGCCAGAGACTTTAAAAACCATAGTTGAAAGGATAGGGAGCTCCCTCGAGCTGGTTGGGCTAGGCCAACACTTCCTAAACAGACATCCAATGGCACAGTCACTGCTACCAACTCTCAACAGTTGGAATCTTGTGAAATTAAAGAGCTTCTGTTCAGATAAAGAGATTGTCACACGAGCTCAAAGGCAACCCACAGAATGGGAGAAAATCTTCACTAACCACATATCTGACAGAGCTCTACTGTCCAGAGTGCACAAAGAACTTAGAAAATTAAACTCCAAGGAAAACACTGGCCCAATTAAAAAATGGGCCCTGGAACTTCAAAGAAACTTTACCAGGGATGAAATTAAAATGTCTAACAATTATCTTTAAAAATGCTCCACTTCCTTCGCCATCAGGGAAATGCAAATCAAAACTTCCCTGAGATATCATCTCACCCCGGTCAGGATGGCAAAAATCCACAATACAAACAACAACAAATGCTGGAGAGGATGTGGAGAGAGGGGAACTCTCCTACATTGTTGGTGGGAATGCAGGCTCATACAGCCACTCTGGCGAGCCGTCTGGAGATTCTTAAAGAAATTAAAGATTGAAATGCCATATGACCCTGCTATCCCACTTTTGGGAATAACCCCCCAAGCAGCAAAGGTTCGCCTCGATAGCACAAGCTCGACCATGTTCATAGCAGCACTGTTTACAATAGCAAAGTCATGGAATCAACCTAAATGTCCAACAGTTGACGAGTGGATAAGGAAACTGTGGTACATCTATACAATGGAGTACTACTCAGCCATCAAAAATGATGAATTACTGGAATTTGCTGGGAAATGGATGTCATTAGAAAGAATTATATTAAGTGAAGTATCCCAAACCCAGAAAATTAAGTGCCGTATGTACTCCCTAATAGGTGGCTCCTAGTACCAAACTCACCCAGCCCACATTGGGAAACTCAAAAGTAAACCTATGTAACACAGTAAGTGCAAGGATTATGAACAAGAGAGATGGGTTAGGAGGGCCACACCAGAAACAAGGAGAGAGGAGACCATGTTACAGCAGAGAAAATAGGCTTCCATCAAGGTCTGCAAGTAAGTAATGAGAAACTTGGTTAAGTTCACAGACGTTCTTTCCTGATCTCACCAGAAGGGGAGGGCATATAGTCTAGCAGATAAAAAGTAATCATTTTGCAAATGGGTGATGGACCCCTCCCTCAGGGAGGTTTCCTACTCTTATTACATCTACCCTTGAATGTGCTATTACAACAAGACTCCAGTTTAACAGCTTTTTGTCTCTGGCCAGGGGGTGACATACAATGCCCAGCAGAATGGAGTGAAGGGAATTGCAGGAGCAGCAAAACTGCAAAAGAAAATCAACAAACCACAATCCAGAACTTCAGAGACTCTATATCAATCACATAGAACTAGGACAGCCTAATCTCTCCCTATCCTGGAGCTCAGGGACATTTGCGGAAGAGGGGGCGGTAAGATTGTAAGAGCAAAAGGATGGGAGGAGCAACGATTTGCAAGATTCTCAACAATAGTTGGGGCCAAAGCAATCGTAATGGGACTTTGCATGCCCTGCGCAATGTCCAGCGCACTGTTGCCCTCGTTAAGTCTAGCATCTGTTAAGGGCACCGAGACCCCTGGAGGCAAGGGATTGACAGCCATAGTAGTGATCTTATGCTTAAGGGGAACAAGAGAAAGGGCTTATGGAAATGCCACTGGGTCCTTATATGTCATCGGAGAGGAGGACACAGTGGAGAGTTAGGTGCACACAATTAAGGACTCTCTGGGAATTGGGGGGGAGGCACTGGGGGAAGGGGAGGGGGAAGAGGGGGGAGGGAGGGAACTGGTAAAAAATTTTAAAATGTATAATTAAATTTTTAATAAAAAAAAAATCACAATCCATCAATCTGTTGCCTGCAGGAAACCCATCTCACCACAAAAGATAGGCACGCTCTAAAAATAAAAGGCTGGTCAACAATTCTACAAGCAAATGGAAACAGAAAACAGGCAGGGGTAGCCATTATGCTATCAGACAAAGTGGATTTCAAACCAAAAAAAATTATAAGAGACACGGATGGATACTACATTTTAGTCACAGGTACAATTCACCAGGAAGATTTCACAATACTGAACATATATGCACCCAATACGGGCCCCTCCACATTCATTAAGAAAACCCTACAGCGTCTAAAGCATGAAATCAACCCCAAACGATAATTCTTGGGGACTTCAACACCACCCTCTCTACATGGGATAGATCAACAGGTCAAAAGCTTAACAGAGACACTTTGGAACTTAATCAAACCCTGAAAGAAATGGACCTCACAGATCTCTATCGAACTTTTCACCCACGCACCAAAGAATACACATTTTTATCAGCAGCACACGGAACTTTCTCCAAAATAGATCACATACTGGGCCACAAAATGAATCTACACATATACAAGAAAGTTGAAATTCTAACCTGTGCCCTATCAGACCACCACGGCCTAAAGCTGGACATCCACAACACATCAAACAAGAGAAAATACACTAACTCCTGGAAACTTAACACTATGATGCTGAATGAGAACTGGATTCAGGAAGAAATTAAAAAGGAAATTCAAGATTTCCTGAAAGTGAATGATAACGAAAATACAACTTACCAAAATCTCTGGGACACAATGAAAGCTGTTCTAAGAGGTAAGTTCATAGCTCTTAATGCCCACGTCAAAAAAATGGAAACATCAGAAATAAACAACTTAACAATGCAGCTTAAAGCTTTAGAGAAACTAGAGCAATCTGATCCCAAAAGCAGTAGAAGAGAAGAGATTAGCAAAATAAGGGGAGAAATATCTGAAATCGAGACTAAGAAAACGATAGAAAAAATCAACCAATCAAAAAGCTGGTTCTTTGAAAAAATCAACAAGATTGATACACCCCTAGCTAAACTAACCAAAAGCAAGAGAGAGAAAACCCAAATTAACAAAATTAGAAATGAACATGGAGTTATCACTACGGATACCCAAGAAATCCAGAGAATTATAACATCATATTTCAAAAACTTATACTCTGTGAAGTTTGACAACACAAAAGAGATGGATGAATTTCTAAGTAAACACAACTTACCTAAATTGAATCAGGAAGTTGTGAATTATTTAAATAGTCCTATAACATATAAGGAAATTGAGGAAGTAATCTCGAATCTTCCCACCAAAAATGTCCTGGACCAGATGGATTCAGCACAGAGTTCTACCAGACATTTAAGGAGTTAATAACACCAATACTCCTTAAACTGTTCCATCAAATAGCAAAGGAAGGAACACTACCAAATTCCTTCTATGAAGCTAATATCGTTTTAATCCCAAAACCTAATAAAGATTCACTTAAAAAAGAAAACTATAGGCTGATCTCCCTGATGAACACAGACGCAAAGATTCTCAACAAAGTCTTAGCAAATCGGATTCAAAAACATATTAAAAAGATCATTCATGGGGACCAAGTAGGCTTCATCCCCGGCACACAAGGTTGGTTCAACATACGCAAATCAATAAATGTAATTCATCATGTAAACCAGTCCAAAGTCCAAGACCACATGATACTCTCGATAGATGCAGAAAAAGCTTTTGACAAGATCCAACAGCCTTTTATGATCAAAACGCTAGAGACAGTAGGAATGGAAGGAACCTTATCAATATAATAAAAGCTGTATACAACAAGCCCACAGCAAGGATTATGCTCAATGGGGAACAATTGGAAGCATTCCCACTTCGATCAGGAACTAGACAAGGCTGTCCACTCTCACCACTTCTATTCAATATTGTACTTGAAGTCTTAGCTGAAGCCATAAGACAAGAAAGGGACATAAGAGGGATTCAAATTGGCAAGGAAGAAGTCAAGCTATCCCTATTTCCAGATGACATGATCTTATACCTGAGTGATCCCAAAAACTCCACCAGGAAGCTCCTGGAACTAATTGAGAAGTTCAGCAGGGTGGCAGGATACAAAATAAATGCGCAAAAATCAGAGGCCTTCCTATATGCCCAGAATGAAAGAAGCGAAAAAGCCTTGAGAGAAACAATACCATTTACTATAGCCCCTAAAGAAATGAAATACCTTGGTATAAACCTAACTAAGGAAGTAAAAGACCTTTACAATGAAAACTTTAAAACCCTAAAGAAAGAAATTGCAGAAGACACCAGAAGGTGGAAAGACCTCCCTTGTTCCTGGATTGGCAGAATCAACATTGTAAAAATGACCATCCTACCAAAGGCAATATACAGATTCAATGCTATACCAATCAAAATCCCAAAGCAATTCTTCAAAGAAGTTGACCAAACAATCTCAAAGTTCATATGGAGGCACAAAAGACCCAGGATAGCAAAAACAATCCTGAGTAACAAAAACACAGCTGGAGGTATTACCATACCAAACCTAAGTCTATACTACAAATCCATAGTTATAAAGACAGCCTGGTACTGGCTCCAAAATAGACACACAGATCAATGGATAAGGATTGAAGACCCAGATATAAGCCCACAAAGTTACAGCCATTTGGTCTTTGACAAAGGGGCCCAAAGAATCCAATGGAAAAACAACAGCATCTTCAACAAATGGTGCTGGCAAAACTGGATCTCCACATGCAGAAGATTAAAGCTGGACCCGTACTTGTCACCATGTACAAGACTTAATTCCAAATGGATCAAGGACCTTGATATCAGGCCAGAGACTTTAAAAACCATAGTTGAAAGGATAGGGAACTCCCTCGAGCTGGTTGGGCTAGGCCAACACTTCCTAAACAGACATCCAATGGCACAATCATTGCTACCAACTCTCAACAGTTGGGATCTTGTGAAATTAAAGAGCTTCTGTTCAGATAAAGAGATTGTCACACGAGCTCAAAGGCAACCCACAGAATGGGAGAAAATCTTCACTAACCACATATCTGACAGAGCTCTACTGTCCAGAGTGCACAAAGAACTTAGAAAATTAAACTCCAAGGAAAACACTGGCCCAATTAAAAAATGGGCCCTGGAACTTCAAAGAAACTTTACCAGGGATGAAATTAAAATGTCTAACAATTATCTTTAAAAATGCTCCACTTCCTTCGCCATCAGGGAAATGCAAATCAAAACTTCCCTGAGATATCATCTCACCCCGGTCAGGATGGCAAAAATCCACAATACAAACAACAACAAATGCTGGAGAGGATGTGGAGAGAGGGGAACTCTCCTACATTGTTGGTGGGAATGCAGGCTCATACAGCCACTCTGGCGAGCCGTCTGGAGATTCTTAAAGAAATTAAAGATTGAAATGCCATATGACCCTGCTATCCCACTTTTGGGAATAACCCCCCATGCAGCAGAGGTTCGCCTCGATAGCACAAGCTCGACCATGTTCATAGCAGCACTGTTTACAATAGCAAAGTCATGGAATCAACCTAAATGTCCAACAGTTGACGAGTGGATAAGGAAACTGTGGTACATCTATACAGTGGAGTACTACTCAGCCATCAAAAATGATGAATTACTGGAATTTGCTGGGAAATGGATGTCATTAGAAAGAATTATATTAAGTGAAGTATCCCAAACCCAGAAAATTAAGTGCCGTATGTACTCCCTAATAGGTGGCTCCTAGTACCAAACTCACCCAGCCCACATTGAGACACTCAAAAGTAAACCTATGAAACACAGTAATTGCAAGGATTATGAACAAGAGAGATGGGTTAGGAGGGCCACACCAGAAACAAGGAGAGAGGAGACCATGTTACAGCAGAGAAAATAGGCCTCCATCAAGGTCTGCAAGTAAGTAATGAGAAGCCTGGTTAAGTTCACAGACATTCTTTCCTGATCTCACCAGAAGGGGAGGGCATATAGTCTAGCAGATAAAAAGTAATCATTTTGCAAATGGGTGATGGACCCCTCCCTCAGGGAGGTTTCCTACTCTTATTACATCTACCCTTGAATGTGCTATTACAACAAGACTCCAGTTTAACAGCTTTTTGTCTCTGGCCAGGGGGGTGACATACAATGCCCAGCAGAATGGAGTGAAGGGAATTGCAGGAGCAGCAAAACTGCAAAAGAAAATCAACAAACCACAATCCAGAACTTCAGAGACTATATCAATCACATAGAACTAGGACAGCCTAATCTCTCCCCATCCTGGAGCTCAGGGACATTTGCGGAAGAGGGGGCGGTAAGATTGTAAGAGCAAAAGGATGGGAGGAGCAACGATTTGCAAGATTCTCAACAATAGTTGGGGCCAAAGCAATCGTAATGGGACTTTGCATGCCCTGCGCAATGTCCAGCGCACTGTTGCCCTCATAAAGTCTAGCATCCGTTAAGGGCACCGAGACCCCTGGAGGCAAGGGATTGACAGCCATAGTAGTGATCTTATGCTTAAGGGGAACAAGAGAAAGGGCTTATGGAAATGCCACTGGGTCCTTATATGTCATCGGAGAGGAGGACCCAATGGAGAATTAGGCGTATACAATAAAGGACTCTCTGGGAATTGGGGGGGAGGCACTGGGGGAAGGGGAGGGGGAGGAGGGGTGAGGGAGGGAACTGGTAAAAAATTTTAAAATGTATAATTAAATTTTTAATAAAAAAAAAATACACAGAGGAGGATTGAGCTCCTTTTGATTAAAAAAAAAAAAAAGATTTTTCAAAAGTAAAGAATCCCAGGAACAAATTAAGATAGATGTGTGAAGGAGCATAAAAAGCAAAATATTAAGGCTTTAATGTTCGATAACAAAATATGTGAACAAAATTATATGAAGTGTATAAAAACAAAATTTTTTATCAAAAATACTACTAAAAATGTAATAAAAAAGAAAAGGAGAGTAATATAAGGGAAAGGAAAAGAAAAGGGAAAACATTAGAACTTGAAGATCGTCAGTTAGATGTATAGACTACAAGACTTTTGAACTTTTGAACCATTGTCACACCTATGATTTATTTTGGTGTTCACTTTGCATTGGGCAGGTGTCTGATGTCCATCAGAACTGTCATCACTTTAGTGTATGTATGTGACCTCTGCCAGCCACAGTTATCTTTACAGTCTGTGGTCTAGGAATAGTCATCTCCCCTCCTAATCCTCCTCACCTTGGGTCCCCTGGGTAGCTAATGTGCTAGTTGGGGAGGGAAGGTGTCTTCTTAGAGTGCCGAGAGTAGAAGAAGCCACAACCACACTGAAATCAATCTTCACACGTTCCCAACACCGCGCTGGAGGGATGCAGGTCTGCTGGTGAGCTTTCTAGTGCAGTACAGCAGTGAACAGCGGGTGGGTGACTCCAGATGTTGATCCCCTTGCTAACCTGGGCTGTCAAACTCTAGGGCTCTTCTCAGTCGATGAGCCCTGCTCCTGCCCACTGCAGGTGAATCTACCTTTCCTGGTAGTGGGTTTGCTTCCTATCAGTGCCAAGCCTATTTCTCAAATATAGGAGGGTAGAGCATAGTTCTGAAACTGCCATGGTAGTTATAGCCTTGTCTTTCCATAAGTTTTCTTGCCTTTAGGGCAAATTCTTCACTGATTTCTGGTAGTATTTGCCTAGTGTTCCATCCTGTGTCAGGTTATCGAGAACGTTCAGCTTTTGCCATCTCCTTAGCAGGCAGCAGTTCCTCCAGGGAGGTGAGCTCCAACATGTGCAGAGTCAGGCCCTCTGCATGAATGGGGGTGTCGCTTCTATATTCACCCCACTCATCATCTCCTTAATTCCTAGGGGTTCTGGGTTGCTATGGCTATTGTCAAACAGCAGTCAGGGAGTTCTGGTGACCCAAGAAGTTAATTTGCAACCTCCATGCTGGCTGATCTCTTCTGGGATGCTCCAGGGCTACAGGAAGTCGAAATCTGCTGTGAAGTTGACAGGGTTTCAGATGCTTTTTTTTTTTTTTTTTGTCCTGCAGTAACATAAAAGGAAAATCAGAAGCGTGAAATTCATCCCTCTTAAAAACACCAAGAGAACCACAGTGTGATACGTGGCAATGTCCTATGTCCCCATGTGTTGCCTTGAAACTCAGGCTGCCACCCATCACCCCAACTGGGGAGCAAGATTCATCCAGATCAGTTGGCGGCTTTCCTCGTGCTAAAGACGGGCTTCTGGAAAGACTCTCTGCTTCTTCTTTTCTACTTACTGTGTTTATACAGGCTTAATTCACTTTCTTCCTTACTTGTGACTGGTTTAGAATTACAATCGACTTCTGTTATTTTTATTAGCTATCATTACATTTTAATGGCATAGTAGACCCCATGAAGTTGTCAAGTTAATATTTTAACTTCCTCCCAAACCACACAAGAATTTCAGAATGTGTTTTATCCAGGTATATCTCCTTCTCTCATCTGCCAACTTACAGTACTGTGGTCTTCTTTTTTAAAAGTTCTTTAATCATAGTCATTTAAAGAATCAGAATGTGCACTTCCTCCCACCAGAAAATACATTATTTGTCAAGTGAAATATGCCTTCTGACTCCAGAGCATCCTTGCTTATGGGATTTTTTTTTTACTGTGTCTCTCAGAGTTTATAGAACCCATTAGATTTTTTTACCTAGCTCATCCTGCCATCAGTGAATGAATTATTAATATGTTGCATTCTTTTTTCTACTATGATTAACTTTTATCCATTTTTTGCCAAGTTGCCTTAACAAGAACCTTCAGAACAAGCCATTGCCAAAGAGAAGAAGAGTTTCTTTATTCTATTTAGCCATATATCCCATACAGACATCCCAAATGAAACCCAGTGAATTACACATTAAAAAGAAGACATGAAGGTAGGAAAGAAACTGGCTGGAAAAGAGAAGAAATGAAGTGAGACAAGAGGGGAATGGGATTGGGCAGTAAGAGCTAAAAACACAGAGATTCATTGCATTTATATATGAATGTGTCAAAAATAAAAAAATAAAATTCCTTGTTACTTTAAATATTGTATTAATTGCTTGGTAAAAATCTTTCAAACACAAAAAAGAGCTCTCGGCAATGCCATGGAGTCCTTACACTTCATCAGAGAAGAGGACCCAGAGGGAAGTTTGACATGCACGCTAAAGGATGATCCAGGAATGGGGGGAGAGGGAGCACTGGGAAAAAGGGAGGGGGGAAGGAAAAGGAAAAGGGGGGAGGGAGCAAGGGGATCCAGGGAGGGGTGGAGGGAGGGAGGGGAATGGAGTATTTATCAACTTTGTATGAGTGGAAGAAATAAATTTTAAAAAAGAACTGAAAAAGAAAAAAAATCTTTCAGTACAATATTCAACAGAAGGTTCATGCAGATGCAGAACTCGGATTTTTATCTGATCTTGTTAAGAAAGCCTCAAGTCTTTCCACACTAAGTAACAATGCCAGCTATGGGTTAAGAAAGTTCCTCTCCATTCCTAGTTTTGAGAGAGCTTTTCTTTTTTTTAAATATACAAAGTATATACTGGGTTTCAGAAAATGTTTTCTGTATATTGAGATAATAATATAAGGTTTATCTGCTTCCCAATTTGTTAATATGGTATATTGGACTGACTGATTTTTTTTTAAGTGTCACACCAATCTTACACTCTTAGAGTAATTCTACTTGGCTATGACCAACTTTGCATTCTTAAGGTATGTCTATTGGCTATGACCTATTTTACATAATGTAGAATTTAATTTGCTTCAATATGTTGGTTGAATTGCATCTCCCTCAAATTCACATATTAACCCTCAATATCTGTGGGTAGCAGTTACTAAAGTTAAATGAAGTCATAGGATGGGACCCTAATCAAAGAGGATCAATGTTCTTATAAGACCAAGAGAGACTCTAAGGGCAGGTACACAGAGAAATGGCCATATGAGGATACCATTTGCAATCCACAGATGGAGGCTTCACCAAACCTTAAAATTTCTGGAATAATTCCTGTATGTTGGAATCATGTTTGAAAGAATTATAAGAGAAGCCATGTGGACCTAGAGTTTTCTTTGAATGTACATGTTTTAACAGTAGATTATTTTTCTTGGACTTGGAAGAGTTTGGCATTCAGTTTATTTCAAGGAACTAAACCATTTCATCTGAAATGACATTAAGTTTGCCATATTGAATAGTTTAAATATTTCTTTATTATATTTTCAATATCAATAGAATCCGATTGGCAACTTCTGTTTTTTCCAGAGTAATTGACGTAAGGTTCATATAGTTTTTTTTTAAATATTCTTAAAGAATCATCTACAAATGTTATTACTTATTTTATTTTTATCCTGGATTTCAGTAATTTCTCATCTTATGTTTATGATTTTCTTTCTCTTATTTCATTTTTATCTAATGTATTTCTCTTTCCCTGACTTCTTAAGTGAGTGGACACAAATGTCATGATTTGAGATTCTGTCTTCTATGGTAGAATTTTAGTACTGAAGCATTCTGTCTGATACTATATTAATGGCTTCCCTTAGACTTTAGCATGTTTTTATATATTCTTGTGATCTTATTTTAAGGTATTTTATAGTATCTTATTTATAGACTATTATCCAGTTTCCAAATACTTGAAACTTTTGCAGAGGATTTTTAATTGATTTCTAGCATAGCATAGAATCAGCAGAGAATCAACATTGGGTGACTTAAATAGTTTTAAATTCATGGACACTTAATCCAAGATCAAAATGTGGCCTAACTTAAGGCTGAGGGGACAGTTGGTCAAGAACTTTTCGCACAAGTAAGAGGCCTGAATTTGAAACCCCATCACCCACATAAAATAAAATAAAATCGGATGTGTCCACATGCGTCTGTAGCCCCAGCACTGGGAAACAAGGACAAAAGAATCCATGGAACTTGCTGGCTAAACAATGTAGAAGAATTGGTGAGACTTGGATTCAGTGAAAGATACTGCCTCAAAAACTGACGTGAAGAGGAATGAAGAAAACACGTCAACCTCTGCCTCCACAAGCACATGCACATGAAAATGTTTACATGTATACAATACACACACACACACACACACACACGCACACACACACGCACACGCACACAAATATGATCTAACTTGGTAAATATCCTGAGCATATTGGAAAAAAATGTGTGCGTGTGTGTGTGTGCGTGTGTGTGTGTGTGTGTGTGTGTGTGTGTGTGTGTGTGTGTGTTCTTTAGTTCAAGATAGTTTATAGTATTGTTCAAATCTTCCCTGTCCTGGTCTGAAGAAATGGCTCAGGGGTTAAAACTTTGCCTCACAAGCAGAAGATCCAGAATTTGGATTCCAGGCTCTATGTAAAAAACGCCATGTGGAAATAGCAGCAGCCTGCACATCTGGCCCTGTTGGGCAGAGCCAGGGAAATCCCAGAACAAAGCAAAAAAGAGGTAAGCAATCCAGTATGATTCCTGAAGTCACTCTTGACCTTCCACACAGACACACAGTACACACACACACACGCACACACACTAAATGAATGAAAAAAATAAAGTTAAAACAAATTTTCTGTATCCTACTGATTTTAATGTTCATATACTGTTCCAGTTTGGAGAAATCTGCATGGGAATCTCTGTCCCTATGATTCATTTATCTCTTATTGGAGTTTTCTTGCTTATCATTTCACACATGTTGAACTTTTTATTATATGCATGAAAAGATTACTATATCCTCTTAATACATTAAACACGTTCTCCTTTTGAAATGGTCTTATCTCTGATTATGTTTTTGTGCTCTGAAATCTTTTTCTTAGTTAAAATAGCCACTCTTGATTTCTATTGGTTGTGTTAACAATAACGTTTTTGTACTTTCCAATTCACTGCATCTTTATGTAAAAGTGGGTTTTATTTAGGCAGCATACAGTTCATCTTGCTTTCTTATGCAACAGATTAAGTGCTGAAAGACATTTCTTCAGAGATAGAAAGGTGAACAATTAGCACACAAAAGAAGCTCAATATCACTAATCATCAGGAAAGTCCCAATAAAAACATTATTTAGCACCTGATACCATTAGGATGATTGCTATTAAAATTAAAAACCATGAGTTTTAGCACGAATGTGGGAAACTACAGTCTCACATACTTTTAGAATGCTAAAACATGTCTGCTAAAGTTCATCAAAAATTTAAACATAGAACTATCATATAGCCATTACACTTCTAACAACATTCTCAAAATAATTGAAGTCAAAGCATCCAAAAAGTGTTTGTACACCCATATTAATATAAGAACTATTCACCACAGCTAAACTAATGGGCATCACAGTGCCTATCAGCACATGAAAGGATAAGTAGGATACTGTGTATGTGTACAATTCAATACCATTCTATCCTCAAAAGAAATGGAATTCTGATGCATACTACATCACAGAACCTCAGGTCACAATGTTAGTGAACTAACCCCACCACAATGGCTACATACTCTGATCCACTTCTATAAACAATCTAGTGAAAAATTCACATATATGAACAGAATCCAGATTCCAGGGGCTAGGGAGTAGGGATCTGTGGGTATGATATTTCATCTTCATGTGATTCTTAGAGTCTGGTGGCAATGGTCATGTTGGTTGCACTTGTAAGAATGGACTTAATGCCACTGAAACACATGTTTAAACGTTATCAAGATGCCCCATCAATGGCATAAGATCTGAAAGTTGCAATATAAATCACCATGGCAACAGGTGACCACCAGTGTAATTAGTGGCATGAGTACCAAGGAGACAACCAGCAACTTTCTGATTGAATTCAAGACCCACTAGTCAGAATGGCACGCATCCCTGTTACTGCAAACTATAACAAGAACCTAAAAAAGGGAAGGAAATAGATCAATAGGGAAGATAGCCAATAAACGCATAGGTAGGAAGACAGTACATCAAACTGCTATGTAGGCAGTTGTTATTATAACCATAGAATGGGAACTCACAGTGGAAACTTTCGGGTCTAAAGCTGGATGAGTGAAGGGAAATGTGCATATCAGTGGGGGGGCCTGAAGAGAGGCAACTTGTTTCACTATGGAGGCCTGAACCCTCACAGGAGTAGACAAGCCAGAGTGATCCATAGAAGCATGCAGGCAGAAGGATGGGAAGGTGTGAGAGGGAATGGTAAAGGGAAGGGAGAGGATAGGAGGGTGAGGGGAGGGAGGGAAGCCAGAATAAATACTAAATATGCTTGTAAAAGTAGAAAAAATTAATAAAAAGATGATTAAGATGGTCAAGCCAGAGTGATAGTTCATGACTTTAATCCCAGTACTCTGGACGTTAAAGCAGGTGGGTTATAAGTCCAAGGTCATCCTAAGATACCCAAGAAATAAATAAATGGTGAATGTAGAGTTAGATGAAGGTGTCAACTTGACAGTTGAGGAGATCTGCACACTTTTGTAAAGAATTGATAGTTAAATTAAACCCTGAGCAAACCTGCAAGAGATTGTCAAGTTGACAAGGAAGTCCAGCCCATGATTGGTGGAGCCAGTCCTTGGGCAGGTGAATAAAATGGAGGGAACTGATTAAAGAAAGTTGGTATCCTTTGGTATACTTGGCCAGACATGCTCGCCTGGCAAGTGAGAATTGTTTCTCTCTCGGTGGTCCTGGTATTGGCATGAGCTCTCCTGCCAAGCTGGACAAGAAACTGTAACCAGAAATCCTAAGCCAAAATAAAACTTTGTGTTCCCCTATGAGCCCTTTGGTCATGAATTTATCAGCAGCATGCAGGCAAGCTGCAACAATGAATATCATAGATTTTTTTTATCGTGTGTGTCTTAATACACTAAAACCCATTGGGAAAAAGTTAAAACCTTGTTAATTCAGAAATAGTTGTCTGGGTCTGTCAGTGTCCTGGATTTGTTCTGTGTACAGAGGCTGTGATCAGAGGCCAGAAACCCTGGTGATCGATCACAAAGGAATGTAGGTGCATTTGTTCCCCTTTTAGTCCTGTGATTCAGAATAACTGTGTGTGTCCCTCGGGACCTGTGTGTTTCTCAGAGGGAAATGACAGCCACACCAAGACCTCAGAGAATTGTCAGTCCAGATAGGAAGGATTTTTATCTCTGGAGCCATAGCACGGGAGTACCAGATCTCACTCAAGAATGAATCAGCTTTGTCTGGAAATAACTAAAATTGCCAAATATGTATTCACGCGTCCAAGGAATATTTATTAAGTGACTACTATACTTTCAGCCATCTTCCAACCATGTGTGTCGGTGCTGGCTACTGACCTATGTTATGGTGGCTGACATTCTGAGGAAATTAATGTGGAAATGGCACTTCTGCACACAGACCCACTTGGATAGGTGAGTCATCTTTCCAGAAGGCATTGAGACCAATTTAGGTATTTGAAGCAACTGTGGTCAGGCAGGAAAAGGGGACAAAGGCGGCTGCTGATCCTTGAAAAAAGAACGACAATAGAAGTATCAGGGAAACTTGGCCAGAGAAGCTGTCTCTGCCTCGCCACCTATGCAGAGAGACATGTGCCCTCGGGTGCTCACCAGCCCCTCCCTTCAGTGGCTTGAACCACTGGGAAGGCTCAGAGTATATATATCCACCTGACGATCGCTCCGGCAACTCACCCTGTGCTTATGAGCTGCTGCTGAGGATCTCGCAGTAACCACACACTGGCATTGTTAGTATCAGACTCACTCACACATGCACACATTGGGGGGTTCGCACAACGTGGAAAAGGTCAGCAGTCCTCTCCCCAGCTTTCTGGTCCCTCCCCTGACCTCCTCACCTGCCACTAGTGTGAAATCAAGAACTCATAATCCTAAGATCTAGGGCCCATAGCACGTTCTTATACACCTAAGAGGTTTGGGAGACTGGGAATATAAGTCAGCAACTGAGAACCTCCCTAATATGCGCAAGGCCTTACTTAGTTCAATCTCCAGCACTGTAAAAGCAAAAGCAAAGCAAGTTCTGGAAAATTCTGACAGGACGTTCCTCTAGGATCACGGAGGAGCTGCCTGCTGCTGCTTCTCTGTCTGCTCCTGTGAAACAATATTCAGACACAATTTAAGGTGGGGAAGGGAGATTTACTTGGTTTATGTCAAGAGGGAATATGTTCCATTACGCAGGGTCCATTGTGACCCTGGTAGAATCAAAAACACAACGGCACGGAGTTAGCGTTCGCTTTCCAAACGCAGAATGCGACCTAGAGGCAGATTGGTTCAAGTCACTAGTGCCATCGGGAAGTAGAGAGAGCAAACAGAGCTCACCTCAAAGCCCAGCCCCTTTGACGTGCCTTCCTCTAGCAAGGCCCCACCTCCTAAAGGTGCCACAACCTTCCCGAAGTTAGGGGACCATTTACAGTCAAACCATAGCTACTTGAGGAAGGAAAGATTTGTGATCGCCTAACAGTTTCAGAGAGTTTTACTCCATCACAGTGAGGAAGGAATCGTGTAGTGCCTCAGTCCAGGGTGGTGGGAACATGTGTAGTATCACCTTTCACCCTGATGAACCAGGAGGCAGACTATCCGTAACAGGAACTTTCAAGACTGCATCCTAATGGCTTCTGCATGCCAGGCTCCACCTCTCAAAGGCTGCGCAGTGCCCCCAGCCAGAGAACAAACATTCAAAGATGAGCCAGTGAGGTACATTTAAGATTCAAATCATGAAAGACTGTCCCTGACCTCTAAGGGATGGAGGTCATCTCATGTGCAAAATGTGATTAGTCTAATTTCAATCTCATGGTGCAAAGTATGTTTAGTCTAACTTCAATTTCGTGGTGCAAAATGTATTTAGTTTAATCTCAATCTCACAATGTAAAATGTATTTAACCTAACTTCAATCTCATGGTGCAAAAATGCATTTAGTTTAATTTCAGTCTTATGATGCAAAATGTGTTTATTCTAATTTCAAGAGTCCCCATAGTCTTAACAGTCTCAACATTATATAAAAGTCCAAATTCTCTTCTGAGACTCAAGACAGTCTCTTAGTTGTGACCCTGGTAGAATCAAAAACACAACGGCACGGAGTTAGCGTTCGCTTTCCAAAAGGAAGGAGTGTGGACACGAGGTAAAGATGGGGGCCAGTGAGAAAGCTCAGTGGGTTAAGGTACTAGCTTGCAAGTCTGGTAGCCTGAATTTGATCCTCAGAAGCCCACATGACAGAAGGAAGAGCTGACTTGCAGAAGTTGTCCTCTGACCTCCACTCATTGTCATGGCATGCATGTATTCTCTCTCCCCCCCCCAAATATTATCATTTAATAAATTGTTTGATGAAAAAATATATAAAAGAAAGAAAAAGTGAATCAAAACAAGACCAAACCCTAGCAGGGCAACACCAAATTCTGCAGCTTTATGTCCTGCATCCGGGGCACATGATGGCATGATACGCGCACAGTGGTCCTGGGTAGTCTCCCTGTGTGGCCTCCTGCCTTCAGTATACATGGGTTATCTCTTTGGCTGGCTTCACTGAGAGCTCACAACTTTTTACGGAAAGTGTCTCATGTTCCCTGCATCTCCAACATCCTGGAATTTCCACTACAGTTTAGATAAGGAAGAGTTTGCTTGTCTATCTCCCCACACTCCCCGTCATGTACAGACTTATGGTTCCAGAGGGGATATGCTCCATTACAGTGGAATGTCACTTGGAAGCAGAAGCGAGAGGCTAGTTCGGGTCACGACTGCCATCAAGAAGGCAGAGAGAACAAACAAGAAGGGCGTCTGCCAAGCCCTTCTTGTGACATCGCGCACCCCCTTGAGAAGGCCTTGCCCTCCTTCTCAGCCATTGCTCTGCCTAACTCCTGTTCGCACTGATCAAGAACCTCCATGTCACTGAGCCCCAGTCCACATGTCCTGAGCACTGATGCGCGCTACACAACATTCTGGGTGTGTGGATGTACTCCGGCCATCACCAATTCTGTCAAGGAATGAGTGCACATGGGACCCTTCCTTCCTCACACGGCTTCTCCCAATCCGTCATGGTCCTTTAGCTTCCTCCATTCCTTCCCTGTCAGCTCTGAAGTTCGTGCCTTATTACTGCAGCATGAAAGGAGGTTTTGTGTATCATGGTACTTCTTTGCTCTCTAAAGCTAATATTTCTGATACCACTAGTGTTTTATCTAGTTCTGCAACCAAGAAGTAAGCTCCAAGAGACTGGGAACATATCTTGAGGTTTCCCCCAGCCCAGTGTCCCAGCCCTGCCATGTTTATAGTGGGTACAAAGTACGAAGTGATTATCTTTTTAACTAGTAATATTTTGCCAGGAACTGAGAACTGAGAATGTGATTTGCTGGTACAGTACTTGCCTAGCATATCTGAGACCCATGTGTGATTTATTCTCTCTCTCTCTCTCTCTCTCTCTCTCTCTCTCTCTCTCTCTCTCTCTCTGTCTCTCTCTCTCTCTTTCACTATAACTACTGGGATTGACTTCCATAGCTTCATGGCAAGCAGAAACAATGGTCTGTGAGCATTTGGTGGCCATAATACAAATCTGCAAGCAGAACATAAATGCAATTCTATTTTCAACTAGTCAAGTTAAGTCAAACCCAGTAAAGACACTCAAATTATTTGGCATTAAGATAACTTCCAAAATAAATTTGAATCACAGACTTGAGTCCATGTCCAGCTTCAGGAAATTAATCTACTCCATCTAATCCTCAAAGGAGAGACTCTTGAAGACAAGATGATATTGGCTGATGATATTGGCTTGTTTTGCCCAAATTAGCATTATAGTTTCTCTGAGCAATATAGAAGAAAGTATCTCTCTTTTGTAGTCAGTAATTAAGTCTAGGGAAGTCATTTCTTCTTTAGCCTTTCAAAGAACCCAAAGTCCAAAGCCCAAAGAAAGGATTTGAGCACAAATGGCTCCTATCTCAGCTTCACAAGCCCAGGAGGCGCCCACAGTGAACTGCTTGTGGGGAGTCCTTCGTTCTTTATTTCTTCATCTTAGGGGCTGAGTTTAGCCAGTGTTTTGGAAAGGATATGCTTTGCCTAATTTCCAGAGACTCTCTAAAGCACATGTTTTAATGTCACTTTACAGATGGGAAACTGAAGTTCTCAACAGAGCTAGTAGGCAGCAGACAGCACTTGAACCAAGAGTAGGTAGCTGGCAAGCCATCACTTGAGAGCCTAGTCCGCTTGCCGTCTGCTGTTATAAATAAAGTTTTATTGGGACAGGCTCAGCTTCCATGTAGTCTGTGACTGTTTTTTGCACATCAGTAGGTTTGAGTAGTGTGTGACTGTACCTCTGAGAATGTTAAAGAAACAGTTTTCCAGCCTCCAATTTCTACGCTACCCCTCAGTCACCTGCAGTCTTAACAAGCATATCTGAGTTGTGTTCTCCTAAAAGGTGACAGAGACTTTACAGGAGACTAGAAAGAACATGGACATTAACAATGCTTAGTTAAAAAAAATGGTTTGTTATTGAAACATCAAAAAGAGTCTTTTTTTTTATTAAAAATTTAATTATACATTTTAAAAATTTTTTACCACTTCCCTCCCTCCCCCCTCTTCCCCCTCCCCTTCCCCCAGTGCCTCCCCCCCAATTCCCAGAGAGTCCTTTATTGTGTGTGCCTAACTCTCCACTGTGTCCTCCTCTCCGATGACATATAAGGACCCAGTGGCATTTCCATAAGCCCTTTCTCTTGTTCCCCTTAAGCATAAGATCACTACTATGGCTGTCAATCCCTTGCCTCCAGGGGTCTCGGTGCCCTTATCAGATGCTAGACTTTATGAGGGCAACAGTGCGCTGGACATTGCGCAGGGCATGCAAAGTTCCATTATGATTGCTTTGGCCCCAACTATTGTTGAGAATCTTGCAAATCGTTGCTCCTCCCATCCTTTTGCTCTTACAATCTTACCGCCCCCTCTTCCGCAAATGTCCCTGAGCTCCAGGATGGGGAGAGATTAGGCTGTCCTAGTTCTATGTGATTGATATAGAGTCTCTGAAATTCTGGATTGTGGTTTGTTGATTTTCTTTTGCAGTTTTGCTGCTCCTGCAATTCCCTTCACTCCATTCTGCTGGGCACTGTATGTCACCCCCTGGCCAGAGACAAAAAGCTGTTAAACTGGAGTCTTGTTGTAATAGCACATTCAAGGGTAGATGTAATAAGAGTAGGAAACCTCACTGAGAGAGGGGTCCATCACCCATTTGCAAAATGATTACTTTTTATCTGCTAGACTATATGCCCTCCCCTTCTGGTGAGATCAGGAAAGAACGTCTGTGAACTTAACCAGGTTTCTCATTACTTACTTGCAGACCTTCATGGAGGCCTATTTTCTCTGCTGTAACATGGTCTCCTCTCTCTTTGTTTCTGGTGTGGCCCTCCTAACCCATCTCTCTTGTTCATAATCCTTGCAATTACTGTGTTACATAGGTTTACTTTTGAGTGTCCCAATGTGGGCTGGGTGAGTTTGGTACTAGGAGCCACCTATTAGGGAGTACATACGGCGCTTAATTTTCTGGGTTTGGGATACTTCACTTAATATAATTCTTTCTAATGACATCCATTTCCCAGCAAATTCCAGTAATTCATCATTTTTGATGGCTGAGTAGTACTCCATTGTATAGATGTACCACTGTTTCCTTATCCACTCGTCAACTGTTGGACATTTAGGTTGATTCCATGACTTTGCTATTGTAAACAGTGCTGCTATGAACATGGTCGAGCTTGTGCTATCGAGGCGAACCTTTGCTGCTTGGGGGGTTATTCCCAAAAGTGGGATAGCAGGGTCATATGGCATTTCAATCTTTAATTTCTTTAAGAATCTCCAGACGGCTCGCCAGAGTGGCTGTATGAGCCTGCATTCCCACCAACAATGTAGGAGAGTTCCCCTCTCTCCACATCCTCTCCAGCATTTGTCGTTGTTTGTATTGTGGATTTTTGCCATCCTGACCGGGGTGAGATGATATCTCAGGGAAGTTTTGATTTGCATTTCCCTGATGGCGAAGGAAGTGGAGCATTTTTTAAGATAATTGTTAGACATTTTAATTTCATCCCTGGTAAAGTTTCTTTGAAGTTCCAGGGCCCATTTTTAATTGGGTCAGTGTTTTCCTTGGAGTTTAATTTTCTAAGTTCTTTGTGCACTCTGGACAGTAGAGCTCTGTCAGATATGTGGTTAGTGAAGATTTTCTCCCATTCTGTGGGTTGCCTTTGAGCTCGTGTTACAATCTCTTTATCTGAACAGAAGCTCTTTAATTTCACAAGATCCCAACTGTTGAGAGTTGGTAGCAGTGACTGTGCCATTGGATGTCTGTTTAGGAACTGTTGGCCTAGCCCAACCAGCTCGAGGGAGCTCCCTATCCTTTCAACTATGGTTTTTAAGTCTCTGGCCTGATATCAAGGTCCTTGATCCATTTGGAATTAAGTCTTGTACATAGTGACAAGTACGGGTCCAGCTTTAATCTTCTGCATGTGGAGATCCAGTTTTGCCAGCACCATTTGTTGAAGATGCTGTTGTTTTTCCATTGGATTCTTTGGGCCCCTTTGTCAAAGACCAAATGGCTGTAACTTTGTGGGCTTATATCTGGGTCTTCAATCCTTATCCATTGATCTGTGTGTCTATTTTGGAGCCAGTACCAGGCTGTCTTTATAACTATGGATTTGTAGTATAGACTTAGGTTGGTATGGTAATACCTCCAGCTGTGTTTTTGTTACTCAGGATTGTTTTTGCTATCCTGGGTCTTTTGTGCCTCCAAATGAACTTTGAGATTGTTTGGTCAACTTCTTTGAAGAATTGCTTTGGGATTTTGATTGGTATAGCATTGAATCTGTATATTGCCTTTGGTAGGATGCTCATTTTTACAATGTTGATTCTGCCAATCCAGGAACAAGGGAGGTCTTTCCACCTTCTGGTGTCTTCTGCAATTTCTTTCTTTAGGGTTTTAAAGTTTTCATTGTAAAGGTCTTTTACCTCCTTAGTTAGGTTTATACCAAGGTATTTCATTTTTTTAGGGGTTATAGTAAATGGCATGGTTTCTCTCAAGGCTTTTTCACTTCTTTCATTCTGGGCATATAGGAAGGCCTCTGATTTTTGCACATTTATTTTGTAACCCGCCACCCTGCTGAACTTCTCAATTAGTTCCAGGAGCTTCCTGGTGGAGTTTTTGGGATCACTCAGGTATAAGATCATGTCATCTGCAAATAGAGATAGCTTGACTTCTTCCTTGCCAATTTGAATCCCTCTTATGTCCCTTTCTTGTCTTATGGCTTCGGCTAAGACTTCAAGTACAATATTGAATAGAAGTGGTGAGAGTGCACAGCCTTGTCTTGTTCCTGATCGAAGTGGGAATGCTTCCAATTGTTCCCCATTGAGCATAATCCTTGCTGTGGGCTTGTTGTATACAGCTTTTATTATATTGATAAAGGTTCCTTCCATTCCTACTGTCTCTAGCGTTTTGATCATAAAAGGCTGTTGGATCTTGTCAAAAGCTTTTTCTGCATCTATCGAGAGTATCATGTGGTCTTGGACTTTGGACTGGTTTACATGATGAATTACATTTATTGATTTGCGTATGTTGAACCAACCTTGTGTGCCGGGGATGAAGCCTACTTGGTCCCATGAATGATCTTTTTAATATGTTTTTGAATCCGATTTGCTAAGACTTTGTTGAGAATCTTTGCGTCTGTGTTCATCAGGGAGATCGGCCTATAGTTTTCTTTTTTAAGTGAATCTTTATTAGGTTTTGGGATTAAAACGATATTGGCTTCATAGAAGGAATTTGGTAGTGTTCCTTCCTTTGCTATTTGATGGAACAGTTTAAGGAGTATTGGTGTTATTAACTCCTTAAATGTCTTGTAGAACTCTGTGCTGAATCCATCTGGTCCAGGACATTTTTTGGTGGGAAGATTCGAGATTACTTCCTCAATTTCCTTATATGTTATCGGACTATTTAAATAATTCACAACTTCCTGATTCAATTTAGGTAAGTTGTGTTTACTTAGAAATTCATCCATCTCTTTTGTGTTGTCAAACTTCACAGAGTATAAGTTTTTGAAATATGATGTTATAATTCTCTGGATTTCTTGGGTATCCGTAGTGATAACTCCATGTTCATTTCTAATTTTGTTAATTTGGGTTTTCTCTCTCTTGCTTTTGGTTAGTTTAGCTAGGGGTGTATCAATCTTGTTGATTTTTTCAAAGAACCAGCTTTTTGATTGGTTAATTTTTTCTATCGTTTTCTTAGTCTCGATTTCAGATATTTCTCCCCTTATTTTGCTAATCTCTTCTCTTCTACTGCTTTTAGGATCAGATTGCTCTAGTTTCTCTAAAGCTTTAAGCTGCATTGTTAAGTTGTTTATTTCTGATGTTTCCATTTTTTTGACGTGGGCATTAAGAGCTATGAACTTACCTCTTAGAACAGCTTTCATTGTGTCCCAGAGATTTTGGTAAGTTGTATTTTCGTTATCGTTCACTTTCAGGAAATCTTGAATTTCCTTTTTAATTTCTTCCTGAATCCAGTTCTCATTCAGCATCATAGTGTTAAGTTTCCAGGAGTTAGTGCATTTTCTCTTGTTTGATGTGTTGTGGATGTCCAGCTTTAGGCCGTGGTGGTCTGATAGGGCACAGGTTAGAATTTCAACTTTCTTGTATATGTGTAGATTCATTTTGTGGCCCAATATGTGATCTATTTTGGAGAAAGTTCCATGTGCTGCTGATAAAAATGTGTATTCTTTGGTGCGTGGGTGAAAAGTTCGATAGAGATCTGTGAGGTCCATTTCTTTCAGGGTTTGATTAAGTTCCAAAGTGTCTCTGTTATGCTTTTGACCTGTTGATCTATCCCATGTAGAGAGGGCGGTGTTGAAGTCCCCAAGAATTATCGTTTGGGGGTTGATTTCTTGCTTTAGACGCTGTAGGGTTTTCTTAATGAATGTGGGGGGGCCCGTATTGGGTGCATATATGTTCAGTATTGTGAAATCTTCCTGGTGAATTGTACCTGTGACTAAAATGTAGTATCCATCCGTGTCTCTTATAATTTTTTTTGGTTTGAAATCCACTTTGTCTGATAGCATAATGGCTACCCCTGCCTGTTTTCTGCTTCCATTTGCTTGTAGAATTGTTGACCAGCCTTTTATTTTTAGAGCGTGCCTATCTTTTGTGGTGAGATGGGTTTCCTGCAGGCAACAGATTGATGGATTGTGATTTTTAATCCAAGTTTGTAATCTGTGTCTTGATCGGTGAATTAAGTCCATTAACATTTAGTGTTATAATGGAGAAACTATTGTTAATTCCAGACATTTATTATGTTTAGTAGCTTTTATAAGTATATTGCTTCGCTTTTAATGGTGTTATATTTGCCTTCTGTTCTCCTGGATATGCCTGTTTTTTTCTTCACGCTTGAGTATCATTTCTAGCAGTTTTTGAAGGCCTGGTTTGGTGGCCATGTATCCCTTAAAGTTGTCTTTGTGCTGGAAAATTTTTCTTTCTC
Organism: Typhlomys cinereus; assembly: GCA_023101885.1. NCBI lineage: Eukaryota > Metazoa > Chordata > Mammalia > Rodentia > Platacanthomyidae > Typhlomys > Typhlomys cinereus. The sequence continues at coordinate 963,833 of JALPQD010000403.1, forward strand.
CCTCGATCATGACTGATAGTTTTGCAGGGTAAATCAGCCTGGGTTGACATTTTTGCTCATTCAATACTTGAAGTATGTCTCTCCAAGCTCTTCTTGCTTTTACTGTTTCGACTGAGAAGTCATTAGTTATTTTAATAGGTTTGCCTTTAAAAGTGACTTGTTTTTTCTCCCTTGAAGCTCTCATCACCAGTTCTTTATCTTGAATGTGGAGTGTTTTAACTATTATTTGCCGCGGTGTGCTTCTATTTTGGTCGTATCTGTTTGGGGTGCGGAATGCCTCTTGTATATGAATGGGCCTCTCTTTTTTAGATGAGGAAAGTTTTCCTTGATGATTGTTTGAAAAATTTCCTCAGGGGTGGTATTTTGAGATTCTTGCTCCGGTATTCCATGAATACGCATGTTAGGCTTCTTCAGGGTGTCCCATATCTCTTGGATATTTCTCTCAAGTATCTTTTTGGCTTTAACAACCTCTTCCATTGAGCTGGTTAGTACTCCCACTTTATCTTCAAGGTCTGAAATTCTGTTTTCTGCTTCATTAGTTCTGTTGATAAGACTCTCTGTGGCATTCTGGGTTGAAGATAACTTGTTTTTTAGCTCAGTTTTAAACTCTGCTTGAGTTTGTTTTAACTGTTCTATGCCACTTTTTGTTTCTTGCACTGTTTTTCTCAACTCCTCCAGATGTCTGTTGTGTTGCTCTTCAAAGCGATTGATTCGATTATGTAATTCCTCCCGGATTTCCTCTTTCATAGTATTGAACATGGTAATGATCATATTTTGAAAGTCTTTATCCTGGGTGGGGCTTTCTTGGCCTTTTTCCGCGGGTTTGTTCTTGTTGGAGTCTAACATTATGGGATTAATTTCTTCAGTGGGAAATTTGTTTACTTGAGTGTTGCTTCTCATGGATTTGCACTTTGACTTTGGCATTGTCATTTTAACTCTTAAGATCTCTCAATTTCACTAAACTGAATTATTTGGCCTGGGGTACTGGTGGGCAGGGCCTGAACGGGGACTTACCTAGGGCGCGGGGTGAGGCCCGGGTGGACCGCGCAGGCGTCCCGACCGGGGGAGCGGGGGCGGGGCGAAGAAGGGAAGGATGGGCGTGTCGGCGTGGAGCTATTTAACCCGAGGGCAGCTGGGGCGGGGCCCGGGCGCAGGGGGAGGTCCTCCTCGTCCCTCGGCCCCCGCGCGGCTCTGGCTGGATGGTGGGAGTCGGAGCCGGGTCCCCGTGGGCTGACCTGGGGGTCCTAGAGCGCGCGTTGAGGCCCGGCTGGATCTCGCGCAGACGTCCCGACCGGCGGAGCGGGGGCGGGGCGAAGAAGGGAAGGATGGGCGCGTCGGCGTGGAGCTATTTAACCCGAGGGCAGCTGGGGCGGGGCCTGGGCGCAGGGGGAGGTGCTCCTCGTCCCTCAGCCCCCCGCGCGGCTCCGGCTGGATGGTGGGAGTCGGAGCCGGGTCCCCGTGGGCTGACCTGGGGGTCCTAGAGCGCGCGTTGAGGCCCGGCTGGATCTCGCGCAGGCGTCCCTCAAAAAGAGTCTTGTAAGTAAATTTTAAACTTTTAGAGAGGTTTGATTTAAATTTAATTTTTAATTTTTATCTTTTATTTTATACTTTATTTTTGGATGAACACATGTATATGATGTGTGGGGGAACGTATACATCCCTCAGTGTGTGTCAGAGGACAACTTAGTGGAGTATATCCACTCCTTCCACAATTACTGGGGTTCAGGGAATTAAACTCATGTTATCAGGCTTGACAAACACTTTTACCCACAACCCATATTCATATTTCTAGTCCTAATCTAGTTTTTAAAATAATGTTCTTCTTTCTTTTTTCCCCTTTTAAAACAACTGTCTACTTGCACTAGACCTCTACAATAGGCCTAGCAACACCACCATGAAACAGGGAAGTTCCTATCAAAACACAATCCTACCCTGAGGGACTATATGGGACTGGTGTTTTATAAAAGAGGGGGAGCCTCTCTATTCTAAGAGGTTTACCAGTGGGCCATTCACACCTTGACAGGTCCCCAAGTGGTAGCTAGTGAAAGTGTCCTTCAGGTAATCCAGTGTGGCTCACACAAGTAGGAAGACAAGAGTGAGGGAGGCAAACAGGTGGGAGGCGAGACTGAGAGGGGGAAAAAGGGTAGAGGATGGGGGTAGGTAATGAGCAATGTAAGCACGTAAACTCGCTGTTAATATAATGCAAAAACAAAGAAAGCTAATTTTAAAAATTGGGTTCACTGCAGACCACTGAACTGGAGGGACATTGAGAAATACATTCAATGAGGCCACAAGAGTGCCCTCGGCCAGCCACCTGCACGGGCAGCTTTGTGGTGACTTCCACAGTTTCATAACCAGCAGAAACAACAGCCTGTGAACTCTGGTAGTCATGACACAGAGCTGCAAGTATAACATAAATGTAATTCTATTTCCAACTCGTCAAGTTAATTCAAGTCCAATAAAGGCATCCAACTTAATTGACATTGAGATAACTTTCCAATTAAAATTATTTTTCTATGCATGTTCTAAAGGAGAGTGCCATCAGTTAGCTGCAGGGCATATGGTAGATCACTGACTTGTGCCTTCCAAGGAGTGGCGCTCTGAATTTTAGGAAGCACCTCCATAGGAGGAAGGCCATGCTCTTCTAGCTTCTTCTGAACTAACATGGTGCAGTTGATTGTGGCTGATTGTCCAAACACAGGCTGCCAGCCCCCCTCGGTTGCCTGCACAGGCCGTGTCTTAAGTGACAGGAAGTAAAGGCGTCACTGAGTGGCCAATGTCTCCAGAGCAGACGGTCCCCATGCAGTCACACTCAGCAGGATGTAGACAGAGTGTGAGGCTATTGATTAGAATCTGGACTACAGGTCAAGGGCTAATAGTGTGTTGCCATCACATCGGGAAGTGGTTTAGGGCGGGGCATTCCTTGGCTCCAGCCTGAGGCAGCTGGAGCAGAGGAGCACTAGCTTCCACCAGGACAGTTTGGGGAGCAAGTCAGACCTGGGCTAGGGGTCTTCAGGTTCTTCATTTAGCCTATCCAAAAAAAAGGAGTTAACTGTGCACCGTGTGCATTCAAGCTAGGAGGACAGCTCGGACTGATAAAGGGTTTACCTTGCAGATGTGAGGGCCAGGGTGGGAGCCCCATGACTCACATAAGACAAGCCAGTGGAGTGGCAGCACTTGTAATCCCAGAGCTGGGGAGGTGGAGAGCATTAAGAGCATGACCTCCAACACCTACATGCATGCATCATACATACAGGAACTAAATATGTGCATATGCACACAGCAGCAGCAGCAGCAACAGCATTACCTATGAAGCATCTGGTCCAAAGGAAGGAAAAAATCATGTTCTTTGTATTATCACATTCACAATGTTGAAGACAGCCACCTTCTTCCTGGGTCATCACATGGCAGAGAAAGAGAGCATGCGCTAGTGTATGATGTCATAGACACTAATCTGTTAGGGCCCCGCCCTCCTGAACTCCTTTTATTTATTTATTTTTATTTATAGTGTATTTTTTTTCCACTCACGCAAACTTGATAGGTACCTCATTCCCTTCCCTTCCTCCTTCCCCCCCTCCCTGGATTCCCTTGTTCCCTCCCCCCTTTTCCCCTTCCTTCCCCCCCTCCCTCCGTTTCTCCCAGTCTCCCCCCCCCCCCGCCATTTCTGGAGCATGCTTTACTGTGCATGTCTTCCTCTCTGGGTCCTCCTCTCTGATGAGGTATAAGGACTCAGTAGCATTGCCTAGAGCTCTTTCTTTTGCTCCCCTTTAGTATGGGAACACTATTGTGGCTGTTAATCCCTTGCCGCTAAGGATCCTAGTGCCTGTGATCCATGCTAGACTTAGGGGGGTCAATGATATGTTGGTCATTGCGCAGGTCATGCAAAATCCTATTATGGTTATTGCGGCCCTAACTTGTGTGGAGTATCTTGCATATCGTTGTTCCTCCCCATCTTTAGGCTCTTACAATCTTACCACCCTCTCTTCTGCAAATTTTCCTGAGCTTTAGGATGGGGTCAGATTAGGCTGGCCTGGCCTGAACCCCTTTTAAATATTATCACCTCTCAAATGTTTTATCTCCAAACCTCTACTGGAGGTTTAGGATTTGACAGATTGTAAGAACACAATTCAATCCACAGCGACAGGTCCACTAGTGTCAAGCCTGCTTTACAGAAGACACTGAGATTCTGAAGGCTGCATTAATACAAGGTCACTAACCAGCATTGGACAGAACTACAACTCAAGTGGCAGAAGCACTGAGGTACTTGGGAGTGGAGCCCCTTGACTCGGGCCCTGGAGAATGAGTGAAGTCTTCTAGGCAGAGAGAGAAGAAAAAGAAGAATTGGTCCTGGAGTGGGTCACTGCACCAGCACTGGGGGAGCAGTGGGTCAGGGTGTGGCAGGGGGACACTGACAGAGAGATACGGCCATGCAGGAAGTGTTGCTAAAGACCAAAGTCAGAACCTAGGCTGTAACCTGGGCCTGCTGGGAGTCAGGAAAGGATGCTATGTGAGACCAAGCTAATGAAATCCATACAGGCCACAAGGTTGCTGAAACCAGGGAGAGAAGAACTGAGGAGCCCAAAGAGAAGAAAGTTAAGGGGAGGATAAGTAACAACTGCGCTTTGCCAGTGGGAATCTGAGCTCTAGGACAGTCAGCTTAGGAGCCAGGCAGTGATGACCCATGGTGCTGGCAGCACATACATGAGCACAGGGTGGGATCACAGTGGATGAATGTGCCAGGGGAGGTGGGCCTCAGGAGGGACATGCTCAAGGCACAGGGTACCAGCTCCAGCTGAAGGCTAGGAGCTATACATTAAGCATTTCCGTGCCCCCAAAACATGGGTCCAGACCCAACCACCAGTGTGTTGGGTTGGAAGGTAAGATCTGTGTCAAGTAACTAGGGTGCACTGGTTACTCTTTCCTGTGACGGTGAGACAATACCCAAAGTCAAGCAACCTAGCGGGAGAAAGGGAGATTCATTCAACTTATAGTTCCAGAGAAGAGATACGGTCTTTCATGGTGGAAAAGGCACGGCTGGCTGGCAGAAGCTGGCTAAAGTCATGCCCTTCACGGAGGTCGAGCACTGCAAAGCTGCTGGCCGCAAGAGCCCACCTCTTCTGGAGTAGGCTGGGGCTGAGGGAACCTCAAGATCCACCCCTGGGACAGCCTTCCTCCAGCAAGGCTCCACCTCTTCGACATGTTCATGACCTTCCCAAACTGCTAAATATTCAAACACATGAGCCTGTGGGGGACCACTCACATTTCAAACCATGACATAGGGTTACAAGAGGTCATGAGAGCGAAGCCTCAACACAGAGATGAGAGAGAGAGAGCTCTTGAGCTCTTCCCTACTGGGCGAGAACATGCTGAATGGAAATGAAATGAAACAGGAAGCCGTCCTGACCAGACTTTGAATCTTCCTGTGGTTCGTCTTGGGTGGCCTCCTCTCCAGAATATGAGCCACAAATCCCCGCTGTTTATGAGTGTATGTGGTGGAACTCAGCACACCAGCACCCCAACCAACTAGGAGCCCAGGAGAGCATGAGGCTTGCAAACGACTGGCTATAGGTTGACTGTCTTCTCTCCTCCAAAAAGGAAATCTAATCACCAAGGCAACAACACCCAGAGTGAAGTCATCACACGGCTGATTTAGACATAAAGGCTCTGTCTTCCCGATGTCATTACCAGTCTGCAAATACACTCAAGGCGCACCTGTGACTTTGTCTTCTGTCATCGGAGGACACCGGTGCAAGGCACCATCTGTGGAGCAAAGTACTCAGCAGCCCCCAACAGGTGCCAGCCCCAGAGGGTGACCATGGACATCGTAGTTTCCACAGCTGTGAGCATTAAATTCTGTTCTTTATGTATTACTCAGCCTAAGGTATTTCACAGCAGCACAAATAAACTACAACAAGACCCGAAGCCCCCAATCTAAATAAGTATATGCCGTTATTCCATTCAGCTGTACAGCTCTACCTCTCGGAGCCTTTGTGGATCAATGTAACCGGCAAAGAGGAACATGCTAGATCCAAATGCTTGAAAGCTGGCTGGTACTAGCTACTTCAAACTGTTCTCTCCAGCATCAACCATGAGCTGACCGGCAAGGGAGATACACGATGAGATGAAGTTTCCTGAGTGTGAACAGAGACCAAGGAGGCGGCCAGCTCCTCACTTGGTGATTAAGGCCTTTGTCAGGTCTTTGAGACGATCTGCCATGTACAGAAAAGACCTAACGGGTGGGTGGAACTAACTCCATTTTACAGGCCAGAACGTTCCGACTATCATGAATTCTAGGCTACCAGATTCCCCAACCCCTAAAAACACCGATGCCAGTTCCCTTCAAAGGGGAAAGAAAGAAACACAATGTGGCCTCCTTAGTACAGGCTGACAGCGCAATATGCACACGGCTGAGGCTCCAGGCGTGAGCCCCGTCTGCGGCTCATCTGCTCAGGTCCGGGGTCCATAGAGTCCAGCCTCAACCGAAGGACTTAGAAAGTCAGGCTGGGCCCACAGCCTCTGAAGGCCTCATTTCAAACAGGCCCTTCAGCCTAAGGAGGATTCCTAGGCAGAAGGCTGAACCATTTCCCACCCCAGGGAAGATATGCGCACCCACAAAAAGGGTCATTTGGAATCATGTCATTATAGCTGATTTTACTCTTAAGTCTTTTACTCTTGGTCTATCCACTTGGCTCTTGAAAGTGCCTCAGCAATGACTCAGGGCTGTCTAGTCATGGCCCGGGGAGTTACTGCCCCTGGACTCCAGAGAGCTGACTAGCTTCTCCCGAGCTGCCACAGGGAGCCAGCCTTGGCCTCCAGAACGACTAGGGCTTGGCTACGGCCACACCATGTTTCTGGGGCACTGCTTCGCCCAGGCTGTGCTGATGGAACAATGTATATCTGAAATCTAATTTTAGAATTTTCCATTTACTCTTGGAAGTTTTGCCTCTGTTGGTCTTGGCTCCATTGGTCATTCTTTTCAGGTTCATGTCCACTCATGACTCTGTTCTTCATTTCCTACGTGTTTTCATGTCTGAAGTGACTGTTAGATGAATGTCCTCAGTAGTGTCATTAAGTGCATTGGTTACCATGTTTAAGGACAGTAAGTTCAATGGCAGAGCTCCAAGACAATCCACTAGAGACTACCTTGGCCTCAGGCTTACTGTATGTTTAGCATTTTTAGATGCAATTGTTTTCTTTATTTATTTCTTTCTTCCCCATTCCCCTCCCTCCCTCCACCCCTCCCTGGATCCCCTTGCTCCCTCCCCCCTTTTCCCTTTTCTTCCCCCCCTCCCTTTTTCCCAGTGCTCCACCCCCCATTCCTGGGGCATCCTTTAGTGTGCATGTCAAACTTCCCTCTGGGTCCTCCTCTCTGATGAGATGTAAGGACTCAGTGGCATTGCCTAGAGCTCTTTTTTGTGTTCGCCTTTAGATGCAATTGTTTTCTAACCAGCAGCAGGCAAACTAGAAATCTAATAGGATGGAGAGAATTTCAAAGAACCTCAAAGAGTTAAAACCATACTGCCTTCAGTTTGCCAGTCCAGCACTGAGGCCCCTGGCTTTTCATCCTGAGACCTCCCATACACTACCCCAAGCCAGACCTTGGACCTGGCACCAGTTATCAGCCCAGCCTGTAGACCCAGATCCCCGGAGCCCTGACCTGCCACCGTTAAACACAATTTTCTGAAGCAGGTGTTTTTATTATTGTCATTGTTATTTTTCATCTTGCCATAAGGGTCACACACCTTCTTGCCAGTAGCTCCTTGCAGACTCTTGGGAAAACCTGAATGTGTGCCATGTATGTGAAGTCCAAGTATGGGAGCCCAGAAAACCTGAGATTCCCCCCCCCCCCCAACCAGGGCTCCTCCCATCCTTCTTTTCAGAGCTAATTTAGTTGCGTGTTCAAACAATGAAAACCTGGCAGCTCCCTTGGTTGAAGTTGAGACTAGGACAGCTGCGGCCCAGCCCTGGCCTAGCCTCGCAGCAGCGCAGTCTGCGGCTCAGCATTCATTAGCTTTCCTGAAATAGCAATGCTTCCTTCCAGGCTTCCCCTGGAATAACCCGGGGAGGAGACTCTATTTCCTATTACCAGGCCACTTTATTTATGACCATCCAAGGAATCCATATTTGGAGAAAAAAATTTCACTGCTGTGTGGAATGAAATCACAGGGTCGCGCGTAAGTGATAGAAGTTGAAATTGAAAGGCACTCACGGGAAGATTGTGAACATATGTCTATGGGCGCACACTTCTCCAGAGGACAGAGTGTGAACTGAGCTCACCCTCAGACAACAGGTGATGGAAGACAGCACAAATGGACCTTAGGCAACTGCAGGGAACCTTTGCCCCTGTTCTTCGTGACCAAGTCAGGCACAAAGTCACTACCACGGGGCTGATTAGAATAGAGCCTGGGCGGCCTGTAGAGGAAACGTTTCCATGTTCTTTCCCAGTTATCTGCGTCCCTAAAGAGCCTGCTAACGTGGCACCTGGTGACCACGTCTCCCAGCACTCATCACCCCTGCTTGGTCTGCACCCTGCTGGACTGGGTTTGATGCATTGGCTCCTTTATACCCCCATAACAAATGCATTGCAAAAAAACTGCACAAAAGCTGCATACAATTTGCAACACGCCAGCGCTTTATGCATTTAAGTTTCCTTGAACTCATCTGTGCTATGAATATAAACTTTACAAATCAGCCATTGTCATATGGTCCAGCAATGTTCCTTAAAAGGTAGTACACCCACCTAGATTGCCCCGAGTGTATTTTCAGGACCATTTAAGATTCACAGTGAAGATTACGTTATATAAACAGGACTCATTGAGAGTGGTGCTCTCCCTGCACCCCCACAGCCCAGCATGCTGAAGGACGTGCACAGGTCTGAACCCTCAGGAGACATGGGAGTCTATGGAAGACACCATATTGCTGAAAATAGAAACTAGTTACTGGAGACACTAACTACATTTTGGGTCCATCCTTGCTGGAGAAGAACTGGCACTTAACAGTTGGGCTACTGTGTGTGCAGGATGCCTGCTTTCACCTATTGTATAGAATGCAGACTGGGGACCTCCACAACCCTCTCACGACACACTTCAGGGTACATGCATACCACAGACTCTCTTTGACAACAGTCATCACCCCGTGGTCCTTTCAGTAGCACTGGATGTGCTATGTGAGCCAAGACCAGGCAGTGGCAGGAGTCTAGTTGCTATTTGGGGAGGTCCGTTAAGGTTCTTTGTGGTCAACCTTCATGAAGACTTGCTCTATGCATCCGTGCAGTGCAAGCTGATGACCTCGTTTTGCCCATGTAATCTGATGCAACACAAGTTTGTCCCCTCACCTACAATAACCTCTCTTCTTCTCATCTTCTTTTCATGTTTCTAAGACTTTGCTGTTTTTATAATCGAAGAATGCAATGTTACACTTTCATTGTGGATGTTTTTAGCTGACTGCATTAATGCATTGCCATGTTCGATAAGTCAATTTTCTGTTCCACATGTCACCTGTTCATGGTCTCGTTACCACACTCCTTTCTTGATAATCCCATGATAATTCCAGTCTTGCTGCATACCCACCTCCTATAAACTCACAATCCGTTTTCTGCAGGCACATTTCACAGGCAAATTCAGATCTAAGCTTCTTCTGGTTAATCCTCCCTAAATTCACCTATTCATTTTTAAAATAAATGAAAATTAGGATGAATCTAGATATTAAAAATCTTTCATCAATTTTGTCTATTAGTTTAAAAACTCAGGCCTCTCATTAGCTCAAAAAAATCTTCCCCCTCAAGGAAGTTTAATAATAAACCTATCCTGTTGGTTCCTTTCCTGCAATTTCCTAAGCTTATAAATTAAATATATCTCATGTGCCATTCACATATTCACCCCTTAACTGTCTCTTTTCATCTCTTCTGGATTCTGTGACTTCAAAACTCCACCTAGTCTAGTTTCTAAAAGATCCTTTTCCTCTTTTTGTCTCAATTTTGAAACAAACTTTAATTTTTTTTCTTTTTCCCCTAAACACCTTGCTTGATTCTACTCAAGCCCTTTGGAAGTGGGTTAGAAGTGGAGACACATCAGAAGCATTCTCCCCGCTTTCCATCTCCTTACAGACACTTTGTTTCTTTTCTTTTACTTTTTAAGCACTCTTTTAGAGTTTTATATATGAATACAATGAATTTATGGTATTTTCATACCTTAACCCTCATTTCCATTCCCCCTCTTCCCATTGTGAGCCTTCTTCATCCCTGCCAGTCTTCCTCCTATTTTCACAGTCCACTGGGCTTCATCTGGGTTGCCTTTGAGGGTGCAGCCAGTCTAGCTCTTGGGGAATGATTAGGGCGCAGCCAGTGTAGCTCTTTGGGTATGAGTGTTCTGACTGCTCAGCCTGGTACTTCCCTTGAACTCTGCTCTTTGCCTGCTGTTCCTCTGTGTTTGTCATCACAGGGGAGCGCCATGTTTCTAGAGCCTGAGACCTCTGCCCCAGATGCAAGGATAGGAAGAGACGACAGGTTTGATCTCCTGAGGCTCCCTGTGCTGAGACAGATGGAGGAGATGTGGGGCAGTCTGCTCTTGTGACCCTGCTTGGAACCCTTTCAGCTGCTCTGGCTTCCTTTCCATTTGGATCAGCAGGAGCTTCTGAGGGGTATCTTTGTCCTCTGTAGATCCCTAACTGAGGGTCACTCCCGCTCCTGACCTGTCCTCCTAGCAGTAACACGCCTCAGCGTGAATCTGTACTACTGTGGATCTGAGAATGGCAGACATTCTATCTGCTGAGTTCCTTCCACACCTAGGCACAAGTGTGTTTCCTAAACCTGGAGCCTCTCCCTTCCAGAGACCCAGAACACACTTCTCCACGGGAAAGCCACCGGGATTCTTGTAGTTGTGGTCCATAGGCTTCTCAAGTCTCCCTCCTTCACCTGTCAGCAGCTGTGCACCCCACAGGGCTAATCTGAAGGAAACTCTCCCTATCTGGGTCATGTGTCTGCACTTTTCCCTACCCCCTCCCACATTTCCCCATTTGTATAGTAACGTCAGCATGAAAGTTGTTTGGGATTATTTACCATATTTCATGGTATGACTATTTCGTGACTCTCCCTCTAACTAAGAATACATTTTTCCTCCCTTTAGAACAAATGGTATGTGAAATACCATATAAAGCCTATTTTCATTTGGAGGTTGTTCCATGGAATTTAACAATAGGACCCATTGTCCTGTTTATTCTCAATACAAGTCCAGGCATGGACTATCACAACCCACAAGCTGTTCAGCCGTCTATAGGTTTCTGGTGAGATGTTTTGCAGATAACATTTGGTGTAGGAAGCAATTCGTGGCTTCATTCTGTGATAGGCAAGATGCCAGGAAATACTAAATCAAGTGGCAATAGAGTCCCTTAAGAAAGTTGTTCCTGATTTATGATGATAGTTCTAACAATGCTGCCGAGTTTTCTTGCACACTGAAGTGACCGCTGGTCATGTCTTACATTGTGTCAGGGACCAGGCACCCCGACAGGGTCAGCATTGCAGCTAGAGTACAGAAAAACCACCGCGTTAACTCCCAGCGCCTGGGAAAAACAATTTCTTAAACAATATAACTGCCTGTCTGCTTTTCCCCAGCACATCTCACACCCACGTCTGTGATGACATTGAAATGGTGGGAAATGGCCTGCGGTGGGTTTAAGGAGAGAACTAGGATGGAAAACCAAGGACACAGGGAAGGGGGCTGAAGGGGGCTGGCCACTAGCAAGAGTGCATTTTGGAATTTCAAGGGACCAATTCAGTCGGCTTAACTTCCAATGTTACAATAGCAGCAATGAGAGAGAGGGGGTTATTTTTATTCCATATTCTCATATCTAGCTTCTGGAAATAGAAGAAGAACTAGACTAGCATTATAATACATACCATCTGGATAATTTTAAACTTTCTCAAAGGCACATTAAAGGTGAACAAAGAGAGCAGTAAAACTATTGAGTAGCATAACTTATTTGAGCTAATATATGTGAAATAGTTCCACCTCAGCATGCAACACGCATGAAACCAAGTGTGTCTGTATGTGTGTGCGGTGCTACCTTTCCAGTAACCCCATGTCCCAGGAGGAGGTACAGGAAGAGCAAGGCCCTTCTTGGTTGTTACTCTCTCAGCTTCACTCATCTCTTTGTGTTTCTCTAACCTGATACCCGCCTCTGCTGGAGACGCCGAACACACTTTTCAGGGGTCTCCACCGTGTGTGCAGTTCTCATGCTTCCTGCGGCACTAGCCACATAGATGAGCTACAGGATCAGTGGAGGTGTCCCTTGACGGGCAAGTGAACAAAGAAAATATACAATGAAATGGTCCTTGGCCATAGGGAAGAATGAGATCAAGTCACTGTGACAATACGGATGAAACTGGAGAATATCGTGTCAAGTGAAACAACCAGGCAGAGAGACAAATGCACAGTGGTTGAACTTCCACATGGACCCTAAAAGGTTGGTATGATGGAAGTAGAGAGCAAAATAGTGGTCACTCAAGGCTGGGAAAGGAAGAGAAGATGGTTAACTGGTACCACAGTACGGTTAGATGTAAGAAATAAGTCTGAGTCTTCTACAGTACAGTAGGTAGCTATAGTTCTCAGCGTGTCACACAACTCATAAAGAACTGGGAGGGGCCTATCAGAACTGTGGCTCTACAGGTGAGTCAATCCTGCTTCCTGGGTCCTGCCCCACCTTCTGTGCATTCCTGCAGGGTCTGGACAGGCCTGCTGGCTGTATCCCTGCCCAGCAGATCTGGGGCTCCACAGATCAGAAGAGCTCGCAATGCTTTCACAATGGAAGATGCTCCCTACGGACAATCACGGCAGGCCAAAATGCAGAGAATAAATGGCGATAGATGGCTCAGCTCTAAACACAACATCTAACCTCTCCCTCACTCCCCTCTAGCACTACCCCAAGGCTCAGAAAACCTCCTGCAAGAGTGGATGGTAAAAAAAAAAAAATGAAAGAGCCAGAGGGTGGGGATGAGAGTGGCTAGATGGTGTCACTGGACTGGACTGCTGTGTCCATGAACTCACCGCAGCTGTGGCTACTTCCACATGACGTGCATAATATTTGGACCATCAATGGTTCATCAAACAAGGGAGAAGACTGACCACATGGGACACCACAACTCCCTGACAGACAGCTGAGGCTGTATGTAGATGGGGGAAGGCAAGCGATGTTCCTTGAAGATATAACTACCGATATAAGGTTCATGTTCCACCAAGGACGCAAGCACACACCAGCACGGGCAACCTAGGTGAAAATCAATGGGCCACACATTCAGAAGGACATAACAGCAAGAGGGAACCTAATTAGGAGCATTTTCATTAGAAAAGGGGCAGAGATGGAGTTGGGTCATATGGGATAGAGATGACTTAAATTCATCCTATGTATGTATGAAACTATTACAGAATTTTCTTAATGCAAAAAGAAAACTTGGAGAGAAGTTTCAAGATTCCCAGCATGAATAAACAATAAACATCTAAGAAAATGTCTTCTGACCATGGCGACACATGCCTGCAATTCTACCACTTGGGAGGCTAAGGCAGGAGGATTACTGTGAGTTTGAGTTTAGCCTAGACTATATAGTAAGAACATGTCTCAAAAATACAAACAAAAGAAATGTCTGGCTCATCTTTTCGTCTTCATGCACATCTGTCTCCCGTGATATGTAACAGCAAGCATCTGGTTTTACTGATCCTCAGCCCTCACCAAAACTGGTCCTACATTCAGAACAGAACATGTGAATGTGTGGACTGTAGCTGAGACTCATTTGTCTTCTCTGAACTGGTTTCCCTCACTGACTTTCTCTGCCGGTCTAGGTTATAGGAACAAGGCAATCCATATATAGGCAGTATGATCCCACCAGCTCTAATGGTCAACTCTGCTGTGCCCATGAGCATCCAGAGCCCATGGTAAGCCCGGAAACCTTGGGGGTCTCAAGGCGGCCCAGTGCTGATGGGCTCTACAGAGCCGTGATGCCATGGATCTGCCTGCAGTTCCCACACTGGGCCCAGAACCCCCACAAGTCCAGCTGGAAGCTCTTGTCATGCAGAAAGCTGCCTTTCCAGACTCTTCTCAAGAGATGTAACACTGCCTTAGCTCTCCAGCAAGGTGCAGAACAGATCTGATGCAAGGAGCGCAGCCTTACCTTTGTATTCCTTTACATTTACTGGAAACTTCTGCCATTGCCCAAGTACCAGAATAGACTTCCCCTGGAAATTGACACTGGCTTGGAGCCCGCCTCCTGCTGCCACACCTATTTCCACTTCCTTTTCCTCCCAACCTGCCTGAGACTCCATCCTGGCTCTCTGCTTAGGTACTGAACATGGCAATTTCTTTATCCTTTTTACTTTACATGTTTTCAAACAAACATGAGGAACATTTGATGCTTTTCAGCCTGAGAAGTTTGGTTTTGAACCTTAGCCCCAAGATTAAATAAATTCTACAATCTCTGGGGAAATTACTTAGCATCTCTGAGCCTCCTTTGAAAAGCTTATCAGAATAACTAGGAAGACCAAGAAAGGTGATATAGGTAAGATATTTAGCACAAAACAGATACTGTTATGTGTTGGATATCATCTTTATGGAACCAGTGCCTTACCCACGTTGCAACGACCCCCTTCCCAATTCTGTTGCTCTCGATAGCTTTTAGAAATCTGATCCCATTTGTGCCTGCCCATAACTGTCATCTAATAGCATTGTGTAGACTGTCTAGTGACACTCATTTGTTTTCAACTATCACCAATATTCTTGCTATGTCCTGGTCCTGGTGTAGCTAAGGCTCTCCTAGATCTGTATGTCCATTCCTTTCTTCATTTAGGAATATATCCAGTGTTCTGGACATCTATTTAGAGAGAATACATTAGATCATTTTCTGTCATCCTAACAATATACCTGAGGCTGAGAGCTTCATAAAGAAGAGAAGATTGTTTAATTCACAGTTCTGATGACTAAAGAATTTGGATAGCACAGAACCAGCTCCCCCCAAGCCCTACCCAACAAAGGTCCCTTCACTGCTCATAACATGGCAACAAAACAGAAAGGGAGCTGGTCACACACAGAAGGGTCTAAGTGTATAGTGTGGCCTTGCTTTTTAGTAACTTACCCATAGAAACTTCCCAAGATCCCAAGACAACTACATCACTACCTTCCCAAAGTCCCTCCTGATTTCATTGCATTGCACAAGTCCTACCTTCTAGAAGCGCCACCATCTCCACATCAGCACACTGGAGGTCCCCACACAGCAAGTCCTTGGGAGATACTCTCAAACCATATCCAAGCCACAGTAGATGGCCATTCAGGCCAGTCACCCAGAAGAAGAGAAGGAAATGAGGGAACGGTAAAGTTCTCAGAGAGTCTCACCATAGCATAAGTCAGATGGACATGAGAAGAGCTTCTCGAGATTGAGGATATGGTAGCAGCTCACTTCCAGGGTCTTTCCAAAAATGCATCTCACTGAGTCCAAAGTTTATCTGACTCAACAGTTCTGCTGCCACAAGGAATCGTTCCTTCATTCACCAAGAGTCCATTCAAGAGTTCAGACCTTCTGAGGGATAGTAAATGTCTCAAATGATTGCACCCCATATCCCAGTTGTTTGACACACAACAACTTGCTTCATACATGGTGTTTCATGAAGACCAGAACTCACACTTCTCCTAGATCCTTTTGACCTAAGACCACGGTGTCAAGATCTGAGTGGCACAGCAGAGTCAAGCTGCCTCTCACTTCCCCATTCCAGATATGACCCTTGTCAGCGCTGCTGCCATTCTATTGTATGGACTATCCAAGGGAGGGCGTCCGTGTTCGCCAGCACTGTGGGTGGGGAAGGAATAGCGGCAAGAGCTTAAAACTGGGGCTGGAGAGGTGGCTTAGGAGTTAAGCTTCCGCCTTGCAGGCGGAAGGTCCTGAGTTCGGATCCCAGATCCCACGTATAGACGCCAGGTGGAAGCGGGGGCGGCCTGCGCTTCTGGTCCTGGTAGGGCGGAGCCTGTGAATCCCGGGGCAGAAGGAGGTAGAGGCGTCCATGGTGGTTCGCGAATTCGTCCGTGGTTCTACACACACACATACACACATGCGCGCACGTACATACATACACACACGCACAATTGAATAAATAATAATAATAATAAAAAAGAGCTTAAAACTGGTGACATCACATCCACAGACAATGAAAGGAATAAATCGATGCGTGCAGATTTGCTTCTTCCCAGTTCTCCTCATTCCTGTGCTGTCATGATCCTCTACCTAGGGAATAATGCTTCATGTCAACAATTTAAAAACTATAAACCCCAGCACTCAGAAAGATTTTTGTTTTATTTTTGCTCCTTGACCTTCCTTCCTTAGATACTTGGCTTCATGTAAACAAATGAGTGTATCTGTGGGCCATGGACTCCCTGCATTGCACTAGAACTGTGCCTCTATATTTGCTTCCATTATAGTTTTATTTTTAAGAAATAATTATCACCCTGGGACTACTCCTTTTTCATCCAGGGACCAAGAAAAAAATCAAATCAGCTATCGTCACCTTGTTTTGGTCTGACACTGCATTCCACACTCCTATTTGTTCAGTGTCCCCAAGTGACACGACGTTTCTAACTATTTCCTTAGGTCACACAAAGAGAAAGGCTGTATTTGTGCATATTATGTCTCCCAGAAGGCGAGAGCACAGGTGAACAGCTTGGGCCCCTGGATATCTTCAGGCCAGGCACGAGTTTGCAGCATGCAAATGAGGGAAGAAGAAAAACTCATTCCTGAAACCCCATCCCCAAGATTTTCTCTGAAGTCTCTCCTTAGGCTATCGCCATCAAGTTGTCCAATGGATCCGCAGGCCTGTAGGTTTCTCATGGTGCATAGACGCGCCCAGCAATACTGACCGGACCCACTGGGCACAGGAGGGAAGAGCTCTGTCACAGGCCCAAGCTGTGCACATCTGCCTCACACCCAGCAAGTGGCACAGAAGCTGTCAGACGGGCATCTGCGTAGTGTCTATGGGAAGCTCCAATGTGGGAGCTGCATTGCAGGTCTCTTGGGTCTGAGAAGAGCCATACCAGCCCTTCTGTGGCAGAGTACCACTTACATGTGGGAGAAGTTCCAAGCATGTCACTGAACCCTGATAAAAAATGAGTTACTAACCAGTAGAAACCACGTGATTATGCAGGAGAGAGAGAGAGAGAGAGAGCGAGCGAGAGAGAGAGAGAGAGAGAGAGTGTGTGTATATCTATATGTGTGTCCACGTGCCTTATATGCCGTCAATGGGGGCATAATAACAGTGTTTTGTACAAAGGAACTGGTTCTTCACAATCTAGTGAAGACCCAGAAGACAATGAATGACATGTGTATGGTCAAAAAAAAGTCTCTTTTGACACAGCTCACTCTCAGTGTCCTTCCTGTTCACTTGGGATTGGACAGGTTTGAAGAGCTGGGCATATCTCCCCAGTTGTGGAGGGGATAGTTAGTAGCCAAGTGGCAATCAGGAGACTGATCTCGCTCACTATTGTGTCCTACTCCTATTCTTCCCTCTACCTTTAAACCTCTTCTTATTTTAAGACCTTCTTTTAAGCAGTTTTTTTATTTGGTTAGGAGAAGACCTCAGAACCCAAATAGGATACAGCCAAGTGCAGCTCAGGAACTGCAAAACTGAAAACAACAACTAGCCATTATTCAGAATACCAATGACCCTACAATTTTATCCAGAACCAGGCCAGCCAAATCTCTCCCCACCTTAAAGCTCAGAGAACCTTGTGGAAGAGAGGGCGGCAAGATTGTAAAAGCCTAAAGATGAGGAGGTCCACCAATGGACAAAACATCCACTCAAGTCTGGGCTACAGCAGCCCAGGATTTCACTGAAATGTGATTTTACCTGACCTGCCCAATAGCTGACATGTCAACAAACCCTCATAGACTAGCACAGACCTCAGGGGAGATGGCTTCAGGCAGTAGGATCCTTAGAGGCAAAGGATTAGACAGATATAGTGGAGTTCCCATATTAGTGGGCAGCCAAGAAGGAGCCCCAAGGTATGTCACAGGGTCCTGAACCCTCACCAGTGTAGAGACTCAGAGGAAACTTCAGGGCCCATATAAGTTAATGTTCTGGAGGATGTGAAGGAGCAGGTGGGATACATCAAGGACAAAAAAGGGGGGATAGAGAGAGTTGGGGGAGAGAGAACAGGATGAGAGGACAGAAGGGGGAAAAGAGAGGAGGGGAAGGGGTAAAAGGTACCTATCCATTGAGCTTGTAAAATTGGATAAAACATTAAATAAATAAATAAATACATGTCTCATACCTGTCCACTCAAATCACACCTGTGGATGGAACCTGTTTGGAAAAGAAGTTGTTCTAGGCAAGGCCTACCTAGAGAAACTTGTGAGCAGGAGTCTAAGAAACCCCCAAAGCAGAGCTGCCCATAGCATTCCCAGTAGATGTGTTTGTTGAGAGCAGTCATCTGAGGTATGTATAGAGTGTGCACAGACTCACAGGAGAAGCCAGATAGCTGCCCTGATGGGTCAGAGAGCAGAAGGAACTGATTCCAGATGTTCCTGGACTTACACTGGATTTATATCACACTAACCCCATGTAAGTCAGAATTAGTGCAAGTCACAAAACTCAACTCCAAATGCATCAAGGACCTTGACAAAGGACATGATAATTCAAAACAGCTAGAGGAAAAAGTAAGGATCATGTTCCAGCATGTAGCACTGATATCTGAATAGGATTCTAGTATTACAGGCAATAAAATAATCAACTAATGGGACCTAACAAAACTAAAACCTTCTGTATAGCCCAAGAAACTGATAAGGCAACACACGGAAAAGAAGAAATCATTGTCAACTATGCATCTGACAGAGAATTAGTATTTATAATCACAAAGAACTAAAAAAAAACTGATCATCAAGAAAACAAACAACTCAGTTAAAATGGGCTGTGGAATTAAAGAGTTCTCAAAAGAAGAAATACAAATGGCTAAGAAACAGTTTCTATAGTGTTCAGCATTTTAGGCAGCAGAAAAAGGCAGATTGAAATTATTTTAGATCCAATTCACTCCAATCAGAATGGTCATCGTAAGGATACAAATGACAACAGATGCTGGCATGGATTTGGGGAAGGGAATCCCTTATTCACTATTGGGGGGACTGCAAGCTAATGAGGCCACTCTGGAAACCAGTCTGGAAATTCCTTAAAAATCTACAAATAGAACTATTCCATGATCCAACCATACCACCTCCCAAAGGACTCCATCTCCCACTACAGAGACCCTTATGCAACACATTCATTTTTGTTCTGCTCACAATAGTTAGAATACTGGAATCAGCCCGTGTTCATTGACTGATGAGTAGATGATGAAATTTTCATACATGTACACACAGAATTTTACTCATCTATAAAGACAAACAAAATTATGAACTATGCAGGTAAATGGGCGAATTGAAAAATATTATACTGAAGAAGGTAAGCCAGGCCAAGAAAGAAAAGCACCTCATGTACTCCATACACAGATCTTAACCTTGACTCTTTTGTTTTGTGTGTGCAACATGGTATGTCTCTATCAGTCAGAAAATTACAAAGATGATGTCATCATTTGAAATGTGTCCCCCATGGTCTCATATGTTTGGCGAGGTCATGGCACCTTTGAGAGGTGGAGCCTTGCTGGAGAAAGGCAGTCACAAGGGATGGTCCTTGAGGTGGATTAGTCCCACCCTACCTCCAGGAGGAGTCTGCCTTTGCAGCAAGCAGTCTGATAGCTCTCAGCCTCTCGGATGGGTGTGACATAGCCTGTCTCCAGCTTCAGCCAGCCAGCCATGAAAGACTATATCTCCCCTCTGGAACCATAAGCTGAATAAATCTCCCTTTCTCCATTAAGTTATTTGACTTTGAATGTTCCCTCACAACAACGCACAAGAGTAAGTATTACAGATGATAATAGGTGGTTTTGGCTAAGGAAGAAGGGACAAGTCTAATTGGGGTAGGGATGAGGGAGTTAACAAAAATGTAAGAGATCTGGAAAGCCACAAGGAAACCCAATTAAAAAAATTTAAAAATAAAAGTAAAAAACAGAGTTGGGTGGTAATTATCCAGAATGTTAAGATAATACTGATCCTAGAAGCAACAAGCCACTGAACAAAACTCTAGTGGTAGGGATGGGATACCACCATAGGGGCCGTTGGTCGTGGGAATCCATAAGGATGCAAAACAATATAGGCCCTTGACATTCCTCTTGGTTGTCTACCTGAACTACTTAATACAACTACATTACTAAAGACAAACACAATCTAGATGCAAGAATCAGAAAAATCAAGCCAGAACAAAGCTGGAAGCTTCCAACCTGCAGCTAGCCTTCAGAGAGCTCCATAGTGCTCTGCAGGCTGCTGTGGGAGTAAAGGCAGTGGGATCTTCTGCCATCGTGAACTTCACGAACAAGACCAACCTTCTCAGCAAGATATGCCCAATGGTGCACTAATGGCATGATGGTTCCAGGGGTAACCACACTCTAATTGGATTTAAGACTTGTTCTACAAGAGGGCAGAACTGAAAACTGCAACTCCAAAGGCTTTAGGCCCTAGGGAAGAGCCTTCTTCAGTCACTCAGCCAGATTGGCATAACATCGAATTACCTGGCAAATATCTGTGTTTACAACTACCCACAAAGGCTACTCTCAGCCTTAATCAGATCAGTCCCTCTTTATAGTTAATGAAAATTGAACTCCCAGACCCATTGGGAATAAGTGACATCTGAGGGCTCACTCTTATACATGACGTCCATTCCACCCATTATAAGGCTTAGGAATAATCATGAAGAGGAAGCACAAAGAATGGAAGAGCCTAAGATAGGGAAAAGAGCTGAGAAAAGTCATCCATCTTTTAATCGTGACTTGACCATGACCATAATGAACTCATAGCAACTGCAGATACTGGAGATCAGTTTGACAACAGACAGTAGTGTGTGGGTGAGGACTCATAGGATCCTCCCGTTGACTGATAGACTATTTGCAACTATCAGTTTCTGGGAGAGGGAGAGACATAGTATCAAATTAATTCTTTACCTACCAGTGGACTCACCAGATTCAACCCACCATGACCACACAGATGACACTAGCTAATCATGGGGGGACACAGAAGGAAGCAAACACAATGAATATGGGGAAGAAATTTGCAGGAAAGAAGGGAGAATAGCAGGGATGGGAGAGAAATATGAGAGTGAGGGGAGAAGAATTGGAAAGGATTATATGTATATATATGGAATTGATGAGTAATGAAATGTATTAATAAAAGATTCTTTTTTAAAGTATTGCAAGTCAAAAGTACGGATAATCCGTCTGACCTACTGGAGCATACTGGTTAGCCCACAAAGTTCCCTGGTTGCTTCCCCTCAGGATTGGAGTAACAAGGAGCCAAGGCCTGTACTATTGCCCAGCATTACAAACGAGCATCATAATGTCTATCACTGGTCCAGGGAAAGAGCAAGCTGCCAAGTACAGCCTTAAGCTAACGCAAAATAGCATTATTATCAGCAGCAAGAAAAATCATAGGTCAAACCACTGTTCGTCAAAGGCGTGTGTTGGAAGTTGGCTGATCCAAGCAAGATCTGGAGGAAAGAGTAATCTTCCTTGGTGACTTTCCTGTGGAATGCAGACGTTTGTCTCTACAGCCCAAAGCCTGGACAGAACAGAAGCCTTGACTCAGAGTAGGTATCAGGAGATAATCTTCCATATAAGTAGACAAAGTTAGGATTCTATACTTGAACTTGCTACTTTTAGTGAGTCGCCATCAAACCACTAATGCCAATGAACCACTGGTAAGACAGAAGTGACGAGGCTCATGCCAAGTCCTGACTGTTAGGATGAGCTGAGTTTTCTCTGTTCAACGCTTCAAGGAGTCTTACTTAATGCTACACTATGTCTCTTGGGACATCCAAAGCCAGTGAGGATGATGAACAGTTACTATTTGACATGGGCCACATGACCAAGATAAGGTGTTAGAAAGTCAGAATTTCAGCACTAGCTCACCAACCTGGACCAGCCCAAGTGCTGGCTGGGAGTGAGAGCAATCTGACCAAGGTGTTAGATAGAACAACGGTCAACAGCAACTACCACTGTCACCGGTGGCTAGTAATGAACACTTACCATTGTCACCTAACCAGGGGCTAGTTGCATCTAGCAAGGGACAATGGCAATGGAAGCTTGTTTCACTGACACTTTAAATTAGTATTTGTAGAAATTTCAGACAGCGACTACTTGGAAGCCAGCTCTCTGGCACACCAGACACAGCAGGTGACCTGAGAGAACCTGTTGTATGTGCCCTTCTAATGTGCTTGGCTCACTCGTCTCTCTGGATGTACTTACTGGGAGCCAGGGCTCTGAGAGTCAATATTCGTCATGCAGATGCCACCTTAAAAGCATTTCTACTAGACTCTCCACTCTGCCCCTTCCTCCTCTTCTTTCCTGCCCCAGTCTCCTGCAAGCATCCCTGGTGCTCCCAGATGCAAAGCCCGGAAGCTTAGATGGGATGACACCCTGGGAAGTAGTCTTTTAGCAGTGGGAGATGGGAGTGTATGGACAAACACTTTGTCTCCTCCTCTTCCATAGAGAGCATCCCACATCTCTTTCACATGGCTTCTTAAAGTGCCCCTGTCAAATGGAGCCAACAGTTGCCTGCAGTAGTGCTCATGTGAGGAAGAGTCTTGTGTGGCTCTTCATCTTTCCTTTCTTTACTATCTTGACCCTTGCTCTAACACCTTCCCCCCCCCCAGATCTGGCTCCTAATCAAGCATGTTTGCTCACATCTATATTCCAAGTTGTGTTGTCTGGGGGAAAGTTGTATAATGGTTTAATTTCAGTAGCTTCTTGATCAGGGCATACTCAGATAGTGAACCATTATTTCTGAGCATGAGTGAAGGCGCTTCGGGAAGATTCTACATTTGAATTGATAGGAGATTGATTCTTACTAGTGCATGAGGACCTCATCCAACCTGTTGAGAGTTCAGAAGTAACAGAAGTGTGGAGAAGGTGTGTTTCATATTTCAGCTGGCACTGCGCCTCCTCCATCCTCCCGCGCCAGCCCTTCGGGGGCTCAGACCTTTAGATTCAGACCGAACTGCCCTGCAAGTTTGCCCAGTTCTCCAGCTTCTAGTGAATCGTGTAACCTCTGTAACCATGGGAGGCAATCTGCATACCCAGTCTCCATGTCTGTGAGCTTGGGCTCCCGCGCAGATGTTTCCTGTGGTTCTGTTTCTCCGGAGAATGCTGACTCACATACCATGCTGAGAAACATCACCCACTCCTGACAACCTCCCTTATCACCTGCAACCTCCTCGTTTTCCTCCCAACCCCCACTGCTGTTATCATCCTGAGTGAGTTCGCAGTTCCTTGGTCAACTCATATCCTGGGACCTTTAGCTCCTTTCGACTCATTTTCGAAGTCTCCAGAATGCTGTCATCAGTGATCACTGCTGGGTTCCTAAATCCAAGCTCTCAATACCCTTCTCTCCTCGCCTTCTCTTCTGTTTCAACACCAATGTTACAACACCCTCAAGACATCCTGGTTTAGGAACATCCACTTTCTCATTCTCTAGAAGCCTCTTATGTCTCTGGGTGTTTGATTTTTTTAACTTACTTAAGATTCCACAAAACAGCATTTCTTACCAATTTTCCAATTTCCTTATTCTTTCAGTCCCTTTCTTGACAAAATCCCCTCAAATCAATGCATCTGCTAAATATCTTGTGCTTCCATGCCAGGTGTAAATCACCATTTGAGGGGAAAAAAAATATTTGAACACCTCGGTACCATTAAAATAGCTAACAACCCTTTTTGAGGGTTTTGTCTAGCCAGGCATTATTCAAAGTGCGTTACACAGATTATCTCATCCTGCCTCCTACATCAGCTGGAAAGATGCCCAGAATTCCTGTCCTCACGCCTATGAAATTCAGTTGCTTCAGACAATTTTATCTCCTGCTGCTTGGAGAAAATCAAAGCCATCAATTAAGAACTAGTGAAGATCTCATTTCAGCAGCAGTCAATACAGACCATCCCTCCCTTGCCAGCCACACACTTTCTCACTTTCCTTCGCCCTACATTCTGCCACTTTTTCTGTCTGCTTCTTTATCCCTCCTTTTTCAACCTTCTTGCATGTTCCTCTTGGCCTTGGTTTTCTGTTTAGATCACCCTTAAGAAAGTTTCTTCTCCAAATGGGTGATAGACCCCTCCCTTAGTATGGTTTCCCACTTTTATTACATCTACCTTTGAATGTGCTTTTATCACAAGACTCTAACAGCTTTTTGTCTCTGGCCAGGGGGTAACATACAATGCCCATCAGGATGGAGTGAAGGGCATTGCAGGAGCAGCAAAACTGCAAAAGAAAATCAACAAACCACAATCCAGAACTTCAGAGACTCTATATCAACCACCTAGAATTAGGCCAGCTTAGTCTCTCCCCATCTTGAAGCTCAGGGAAATTTGCAGAAGAGGGGGCGGTAAGAGTGTAAGAGCAAAAGGATGGGAGGAGCAATGATATGTAAGATACTCTATACTAGTTAGGGCTGAAGCAATCATAATTGGACTTTGCATGCCCTGCGCATTGTCCAACACACTGTTGACCTCACAAAGTCTAGCATCTGCTAAAGGCACCAAGAGCCTTGGAGGTAAAGGATTGGCAGCCACAGCAGTGTTCCTATACCTAAGGGGAACACGGGAAAGGGTTCAGGGAAAGGCCACTGGGTCCTTGTACGTCATCGGAGAGGAGGGCCCAGAGGAAAATCAGACATGCACAAGAAAGGACTCTCTGGGAATTGGGGCGGGAGGCACTGGGGATAGGGAGGGAGAGGGGTGGGGAGGGGGAGCAGGGGGTACGGGGGGGGGGAGGAGGAAGGGAGGGAACTGGTGTACCTAATAAGTTTGTATGAGCTGAAATAAAAAAATAAAATAATAAAATAAATAAAATAAAATAAAATAAAATAAAATAATTACTAAAAAAAAAAAAAAAAAAAAGAAAGTTTCTTCTCTTCCTAATCATTGTTTCGGGGCTTTTGTCCAACGGTATGGCCTTCATTGCCATCTCTTGAAAAGATGACTTCCCAATACTTTAATCAAGCTGGAAAGAAACAAGGAAAATGATTCTCCAGTTTCACGCCCAACCCAGATCTCTCTCCCAAGTTCAGATTTACTCAACATTTCCACTTGGATCTGACTAAACCAGTATAAGAAAACAGGACCTGTCACCCTGCACAAAATCACTTCTGTCTCTGTCACATCCGTCAAGCTCATCAAGTCAGTGGTACGTACTGCACACTCACTCCCCCCTCCCAGATTCACTACATCTTCTGTACTAGTTAGATACAGATGTCAACTTGACAATTGAAGACTCTGAGCTCTGGGCAGAATGGTGATGAACTGAGAGTTAAGATAAACTCTGAGCAAGAGTTCAGGAGATTGTCTAATTACGGGGAAGGCCCAGCTCATAATGGGTGGGGCTAGCTCCTGGTCAGGTAAATAAGGTGGAAGGAGTTAATTAAGAAAGTTAGCATCCTTTGGTATACTTGGCCAGACATACTGGTCTGGCAACAAAGGATTGTTCCTCTCTCAGCGGTTCTGTGGATCTATGGATATGATGTAGCTGGTTCCCTTGGCCCCTGGTGTTGGTGTGAGCTCTACTACAAAGCTAGAATAAGACTATAGCCAGACAATCTTAAGCCAGAATAAAATCCTTTGCTCCCATGAGCCTTTGTATCATTAATGTATCTGTAACGTGCAGGGCAACTGTAACATCCTCATTTACTTTTTCAGTTTCTACTTCATAAAAGTCCCCAGAAAAATATCAACTTCTGTTTATCCTCAACCCATTATTACATTCTAGAACTTATCTTTCACTGCAGGACAGCAAGAAACTTCCAATCTATTTTCTTTCAATTATGCCTGCATTAAGTTCAGTTTCTTTCAGGTGTATGTCCCAGAATCTTGTCTCATGTTACCAACACATTTGATATTTTTTTCAGGAGTGGCTCCCACCCCTGAGACCAACTCTCTAATTTGTTCCTACCTTCTTCTCCTTCAATATATGGTGTCATAGTTAGGCATAGGTGTCAACTTGACAGTTGAAGGTTTGAGCTCTGGGCACATTTGTAGAGAATTAGTAGTTGAGTTAAACCCAGAGTGAACCTGCAGGAGATTGTCTGGTTGATGGGGAAGGCCTGGCCCATGGTGGGTGGGACTAGTCCCTGGGTAGGTGAATAAAATACAGGAAATTGATTGAAGAAGTTGGCATCCTTTTGTATACTTAGCCAGACATGCTGCTTTGGAAAGTGAGGACTGTCCCTCTCTCAGCTGTTACATGGATATGGTACAGCCAGGTCCCTCGACTCTTTGATCAATGGTACATATTCTCCTGCCAAGCTGGACTAAGAACTGTAACCAGATATCGTAAGAAAATAAACCTCTTGTTCCCTTGAGCCACTTGATGGTGATTTTATCAGCAATGGTGTTGTTCTCAATAAAGTTTTATTGAATGTCTAGATGACCATTAAAATAATCACCTATCAACTAATAAGTTGTTGTATATCTTAAATTCTTTGAGAAAGATTGAAAGATTTAAGTTCTTTATTTTGTTTGTCTCCCATTTGTTTGTGTCATTTTTGTCCCTTATTACCCAATACCAATCCCCTACTTTTTCCCACTACAAACTTCTTCTTCCTTACCAGTCTCCCTCCTGCCCTCACATCCTTTTATTAAGCTTATTAAGCTCCATCTGGGTTTCTGTTAATGACATGTGTCTGGGTATTTGCTGGAGCAAGGATACTATACCAGTGATCACACTGCAAGAAGAGCAACTCCCCTTCTCCCTCATCCAGTATTAACCTTTGTAGTCTCTGGGGAAGTGTGATGCGGCTTGCAATCTTTCCCTTTTCATGGTATAATGTTGATAAACCAAATCTTGTACATGTCTCATAGAAGTAGACATAGCTTCAGTGGGTTCATGGATGCTGCAGTCCTGACAATGTGGTTGCACCCTTCCCTGCCCTCAGGATCATACATTCTCATCACCCCGTCTTCACAATGCTCCTGGAGTCCTGTGTTAGGGAATGACTTGGATATCTTATTTGGGACTGAGCCATTCATAGTCACATATTCTCTGTGTTTTGGTCAGTTGGATTCCCTGTATCAAATACCTTCCATTACAATAGGAAACTTTTAGGTCAAATGCTGAGAGTTCCTCTAACCTACAAGTTCAATGATAAATGTTTAGAAGGCAAATTGATATCTATTCCTCATAGCTAACCTTAGTAAATTATTCTTTCCCCAGGACTATAAATCTCCTTTTCCATAAATTTTTGAACTGCTTTACCGTACCAGTAATGTGTTTCCTGCTTAAGAGCAGGTCTTAGATTCAATCAGATAGCTGTTGGTTACCCCCATAACATTTATGCCACTGTTGCACCGATGGCCACCTCTTGTCAGAGTGGTTGCAATTATACACCAAGCCTAATCCTTGCATTAACTAGATTTCTGTTACATAGCAAAATACTTGAGATAATCATGTAAGTGCCAGGTGCTGCTGACTACACCACTGGAGTTTGAGATAATCAACGTTGTTAAAAGAAAGCTCCATTTGGTTCATATTTGGGAGATTTTGCTCCATAATTGGTTGGTTTCACTACTTTTGAGTCTGCAATGAATAAAATCATCAGTGCTGAAGTGTATTCATATAGTATAAGGACCTTACTTCATGGTGGCTATGAAGAAGAGAAAAGGAAACAGAGAGGGAAGAAGAAAGAAAAGAGAAGAAGAGAGAGCATATGGTTTCACAATTCCCTTCAAAGGCAGACCTCCAATGACTTTGAACTTTCTACCATGTCCCACCTTTCAAAGGCTCACCATGACAAGTTTTGTGACCCTCTTAAATAAGGTAGCAAATACAGGAAATAATCATATAAGTATCATGTGCTAACTGATTATACTACTGAAGCTCTAATACTTAAGATAATTAGTATTTTTAAGTAAAAGATGCATTTGGCTTATACTCTGGGAGATCTACTACACAGTCAGTTGGTTTCACTGTTTTTGGCTCCTCACACCCTGAAACGCTAAGTTTAGGGATGTAGATTCTAGGGGTGTGTTGGTGGAACTGAGTTGCAGAAGCTTTGGGAACAGGTCATACAACTCACCGCAGAAGCAGATAGAGGCAAATGTAGAGTATAGAAGCCCAGATGGGAAGTTCAGGGAGTGGAAGGACTGTGAGACCTTGAAGGAAAAGTCTGCAGAACAGAAACCGGTGTGAGTAAATTCATTCTAGGGTTCAAAATGTTTAGGTCTTCACTGGTGATTACATTCCTGAGGAAGAGAACTAGTGTGGATTGGCTATATTGCCTTAGAATCCATTGACTGTGTCCAGGAGCGGGGTAACTGATTCCACCCACATCTTGCAAAAACCATCAGTTAAATGATTTTTCTATATTCTCTACAACCAGCTGTTTGGTTCAGTTTTCATTCTGAGGTTTACATAACCAATTCACATTTAATTTTGATGATGCAAATCACCATCTATTATGTGCAGAAATTTTGTGGGTCCTTCACTCTTGACATATTTTGTGTTCTAGGATATAAGACCATGATTCAGACCAAGCAGTAGCAGGAGATGATTAAGAATAGAAACGCAATTAATGTCTGGGAAGCAATTATAGAACACAGGGATGCTAGCCAAGACTTCTCTGAAGTCAGCTGGAGAAAGGAATGGCATGTCGTCTGGTATGGAAAATGTCAGGCAGAATCAGTGGCTGGAAGTCCCTCACATGTTGCTATCTACAGCAATAAAAGAATTCAGGGCATTAAGCAACTGACACCAAATCAGCCTGCACCATTTAGCTCTGACATACTTGAGTGCAAACACTCCATTAAATGTCACAGTGTGGAGGGAACAAAAGTGACCAGCAACTTAGTAACCTCCCAAATCATACACACACTGTCTCTGAAGGCAGCATAGAGTCCTGGGCCTCCCAGCTGAGCACTGCATGGGAGCTACTCCCACCCAGCCCTGCAGGAAATGTTTGGGAAAGAGAAATCTGTTACTGGACGCTGGCACAGCTACATTACATCAATAGCAGCACTCCTGAGGGACTTCCCTTCCCAGGCTGCTCCTTGAAGTGCAGACATTGCCTGTCTGGAGCCCTGCAGTCACACATTCTGGGAATTTGGTGGTAATCACACATTCCTAATTTATAATAACTGTTACTATTCTAATGTCATACAACATAACCTAAGTACCCAATACAAGAACTTACAGTGACTCAGACATAGTGAATGTTTTCCCTACAAATATCCCCATGACTAATTAAGTGCTCTCAAATTCAGAATAATTGAAAGGTTCTAAGTGACTTTAATCTTTTCTGTTGATTTTTGTATCTTTTGGGGTGGGTATGGGTGAAAAATTCCCCATGATTCTTCCCACTCCGGGAAACACCATTTAGCCAGCATCTTCTCACTGGCTCTTAGGTGAATAGAATTGTGGCTCCAGTTTCTCCCTGTGCCAAACACAAGTGTCTAATGCATCCTTGAAACTCGTGGCCTAAGGGGATAATTGAAAGTGATGCCCACAGTAAAGACAATTTTATCCACATTGTCATGGTTATCAGATCCAAATAGAGCTGATGTGACTCAAAAGCAAATATTTTTAAAGTCACAGCTTTAACCAAAGGAGGAAGAATAAAGAGAGAAAGGGAAGGTACGGCATACATAAGGAGAAGGACCAGAGATTACAGCAAGCAAAATTGTCTTAGAGAAGTCTGTGCAGATTTACAGGGAAACAGACAAGAAAATGAAATGAAAGATAGAAAAGACAGAGAAAAATAAATACATAAGGAAAAACAATACATACAAAAGTAACAGAAACAATAAGAGTGGAAAAACATCCCAGTATATCATTGACAAACATAGTGTACCTGCAAAAAAAAAACCAGAAAAGTTTAATGATGTGGATGCCTTTGGTTGGAAAATGGGGTGTTTCACACAATGAAGGAAATAAAAACAGAAATATGGCAAAGGTTTACTATGCCCCAGTGAAAGGAGTATGGATTGAGAACCATGAAGATTCATTAAGAATCCTTTGTGCTCTGAAAGGTAAGAGCTGACTTCCTCAACAAGAAACTAGCAGCTGACTATAAGGTGATCTCCAGCATTTCTTCAGCAAAGCACAGTGAGCTGGCAGAGTTGAGGGGGTAACGGTGTCAGAGAGCTCGTCATCTCTCAATGGCATGTGTCTGTGGCAAAAGAAGCACATTCTCATAGGACAGTCATCTATCTCACTTTCAATCCAGGAAAAGCACACTAATAAAAATTAAATACTAATTGAGAAGGAAAAGATAAAGTGACAAGAAACATTTAACCTATTTTTGTGAAACTTAGATATGACAAAAATCATATTTTAAGTAACTTAACTAAGTTCAAAAACATTTATAGCAAGACAAAAGCTCTAAAAAAAAAAAGCATGCAATGTCTGACATCCATAAAAAGTTCCCAGACGTGTGAAGAAACACAAAAATAAAGAAAAGGTAATTAGCTGAAATTGTCCAAGAAATGAAACAGATAGCAGGTCTAGTAACTGGATCATAAAAAAAGTTTGTAATTGGTTTCCATATGTTTAGGGTGATAGAAATAGAAAAATTCAAAGAGAAGCAAACAGAAGTAAGAATTTTTTTCTTCTGTGTATGTGTGTATGGGGTATATGCTAGTTTGCTTGTATAGGCATGCATGTGTATTCAGATGTGTATACATGTGAGTGTACACGTAGAAGCCTGAAGGTAATATCGGGAATCATTCTTGTTCTCTCTTCCACCTTTATGGTTTTGAGCCTGGTTCTATAATTAAACACAGATCATGCCATCAGAGTTAATCTGGCTAGACAGTTTTCTCTGGGCTCTACTTTCTGGGGCTGAATTACAAGTGGGTCGACATGCCTGGTGGGCATTTCTTTACATGAGCTCTGGGGAACCTGGATTATGGTCCTCCAGCACTTTTGCCATTGAGCTGTCTGTCCAGTGCAGAAGTAATGATTTTCAAGAAATGGAAAGAATATTAGTGAGAGCACTTCAAACAGTCACGTGTGTCTACTAAGTCCTGAAACAAGTTTGTACAAGACTAAAAAAATATTTAAAGAAATAATTGCTGGATATGCTCCAAAAGAATGGACTATTATAAATTGACAAGTCCAAGAATCTCTATTAATCAAAATCAAAATGTTTTTAAAAACTGATATAAAGTAAAATTTCTGAAAGTGGCTATTAAAAATGACATCAGTATATATAAGCACAAAGAGTCGGCAGATCTTTTACAAAAAGAAATGGCTTAAACAGTAGAGTACCATCTTTAAAATACTCAAAGGAAAAAATCATTTTACCCTAAAAATTTTTGACCAATAAATACTGTTTAGGAAAGTTATGTTTTTCTGACATACAAGATCTGAAATAATTAACCACCATCAGGATTCAGTATAACAAAGTGAAAGAAGTCTTCCAGTCCAAAGGAAAATAGCACCAAATAGATCTATAGAAAGGAATAAAGAATACATAATAATGATATAAGTAGAGTGGAAAATGTTTTCTATTATTTAAATCTCTTAAAAATAATCGAATAATCAAAGAAAACAACTAAGAAAATGTTATGAAATCTATAACTTTTATACAAAAGTAAAACTGACCTTAATTCAATCCCCTGAAACCCACATGGTAGAAGGAAAAAAAAGCCTTCTGAAAGTTTTCCGGTAATCTCCACCTATGAGCATGCATATGTTAATCTCTCTCTCCCTTTCCTCTGTCCCTCTTTCTCTCTCCTCTACTTCTCTTTCTTTTACCTCTCTAATAAATAAGTTTAAAAATAAAAGAATCAATAAATTATAAAAAAAATATTTAGGACTCACACGGTGCTAAAAAAAGGAACTAGAAAAAGAAAAGAAGAGCCATTGAAGCTCAAAATTAGTAGAAAGCATACAATAATAAAGATCAGAGTGAAAATAAAACTGAAAATGCAGAAAATTAATGATGACTTAAAGCGCAGTATCATTGAGAAACTGTGAGAAATCATTGGTCAGCCTCTATGCTGACCAAGAGGGGGGAAATGAGAAAGTACCTATTAGCAATGTCTGAAACAACAGATCACCACAAGCTGCATGAAATGAAGAAATAATGCACATACTTTCAAGAGTAGAGGTGGGTGGCAATGTAAGAGCTTCTAGAAAGTGAGACTAGGAAACCATATATCGATGCATGTCCCCAGAAAATGACTGTCAGCCCACAAAGAGTCGACAAGTAGGTCAGAGTTGTTGCTTCAATTATGCTAAAAGTAGCGACATGCATGTCAGCAGGCATAAAGAAATATCTGAACAAATGTTGGCCCAGTTTTAACAATGGTCATCTTAGGCTAGTGGGCCTCCAAGGACTTTTGACAATGGATTTATTTCATCTTTACAATAAAACAATAAAGCTATTTTTGAACCATTAATCTTCAAATTGAAACCTCATCCTATTGAGGGTGTGGTCAATGAGCTGCACACATTCATTGCAGCATTACAGTTTTATTTCTGGAATATAATTTGACAGAACTAATTAAAATTTAAAGTGGGAATCTGATCTTTACAAATAATGATAATAATACATGAGACATGTTCATCACTGTGAGCTCTAGGACCCATCACTTCCCTAATCAGTTAGTAACTATGGATTAGTATGCTTGAAAGAAAGTGTCTTGGAAGATGCCTTTTC
This sequence comes from Typhlomys cinereus, assembly GCA_023101885.1. Lineage (NCBI taxonomy): Eukaryota > Metazoa > Chordata > Mammalia > Rodentia > Platacanthomyidae > Typhlomys > Typhlomys cinereus. Next base: position 996,574 of record JALPQD010000403.1, read on the forward strand.
CTGATTGCAGTGTCTATTAAGACCAGCAGCAGTGTCTGGATTTATCACAAGATTATGTGTAGGGCAAAGGGAAAAGGAGGAGAAGGGACCAGAAGTCAGGAAGAGAACAGACAGAGGAGGGAAAAAGGCATGAGAGAGAAAAAGGCATGAGAGAGGGAAAAGGCAAAGAGAAGGAGGGGATCCAAAGAAACAATGACAGTGGAGCCAGTGGAGCATGGTGAAACAGTCTAAGCAGCACAAGCGACATCTATTTGAACTGTGCTTCAGCAATGTCTGGAGTTTTGCCTGGGCGAATGCCAATGGACTAGGCAGCACTTCCCTGGACCCTGGAGCCCAGCGTCCTGGCGATGATGCTGGGACCCACAGTTTGAGAGAGGCTCAGCAGCAACTGAGATGTCCAGGGGGTATCTGAAGTCCGGAGCTTCAGGATCCCTGTGATCTCACTGAAGTGGACAGAGTTCTAGGGTACCCAGAAGCCATCCTGGGGCAGAGGCTTGGCCAGGTGTGAGTGGATGCAGTCAAGTGAAGACATATCTGAGCGCAGAGAAGCGCGTTTCATCATTTACACGAAGCATTCGCTAATGCCCGTCATGTGTCAACCACAAGGAGGTATAGAATGCAGGGGAGGTGGGAGGGACAACAATCTCCTTATTGCTCAACATCCAGCAGACATTTAAGGCACCTTTCCAAGAGCCAAAATTTATGTAAATACCACATTGTAAAATCTTATTTTAGGGCTGAAGAGAAATACTCAGGGGTTAAGACTCTTGTCTTACAAGCAGAAGGTTCTGAATTTGGATCCCAGGTCCCATGTAAAAACACCAGGCTGAAAAGTGGCAGCCTGCACTTCGAGCCCTGCTAGATGGAGCCTGGGAAATTCCAGAGTGAGGCAAAAAGGATGTAGAAACAATCCAGATGATTCCCAAAGTCACCTTGGTCTTCTGCAGAGACACAGTGCTCCTCTGATACACACACACACACACACACACACACACACACACACATACACACACACCAAATGAATGAATGAATGGATAAATAAATTTTAACTTTAAAAAAATCTCTTCTTGTTTCAAAAAATAATAGTGTTTTGGTATTGGCATTTTAAATTTCTTGCCACCTTTTGCAGGTGGAGTAGGGAAGGGTGGGGTGAGTTCTTGGCCAGAAAAAAAATAGCACAGTAAATCCCCAGAGACTGCACAGCAGAAAGGTAAAGTAAAGAAAGTAAACCTGAAATGTGTTCCCAGCAGCCTGAAGCAAGAAAGAAGAAAGAAGGAGCGACGGGCTTGCTGGAAAAAAAAAAAAAAAGGCATGGAAATTATTTCCTTTCCTAATGCAGATGAAAACGAGAAGGTTGCAATCTCAAGGGGAAAGTCAACCAAATGGAATGGTCTCAGCACGCCCAGCAAATAGACACTTTTTTATATTTGTATTAAATATATGTGCAGGCACAGTCACATACGCAATTCAAAATGGAACAGAGAATTGCATGATAAAAATGAGTGTTTTCTCCTCTCTTTCGGCTCCTTCAGTTACTAATTTCTTCAGCATCTCTGCAGACATATTCTGCACACATCTCAATGAAGGCACATGCATTCTAATACAAACGACACCCACTGCTCTGCACCTGGCTTTTAAAAACAGTCTTTGTTGCCGGGATGAACCCTAATTTATTGAACCCGTTTCCCTACTGAGGAACATTGGAATGCTTCCAGCCGTCTGCTAGTACAAGTGATTCTGAAGAAAATATCCGAGATGTGTTTCCAGTCCTTACATTGGCGAGACGAACCTGGGACTCAGAAATATTTACAGAAAGCAGCATTCTGAGTCCAGTCGGCTCCTGAAAGAAAATCTGAGATGTGTTCAAGATCCCCAAGAACACAATCCTAGTCTCTCTGCAGATCAGTGCTGGGCAGGACCTGGAGGGATGAGGGGTGGGGGGCGCTCCTCCAAGACTCCCCTGCGGGAGGTGCTATTCAAAACTGCCTTCACTAGTTCTTGAAGGAAAGTGAGAAAGAAAAACAAACCCTTTCTATTTCACCAATGATTCAGAAAAAAAAAAAAGAAGAAAAGAAAATTAAAGACGTGAGAGGCATGTGTCAGGCTGAATCCAGTAAGATGGGGGAACCCGGAGTGGGAGTCCCAGCTGGCATGCACAGCCAGACCACCGCCGTGTCTGGAAATCCAAGTGGGTGTCAGAGAGGAGCTGGGAACATGCACCGTACCACCACACACTGCTGAGAGTTCCCGGGCCGCTCCCACTCCCGGCCCAACTTCACACGGCCAAGCCGTTTCCTACGGGGTTTGCAGTTTCTGTGGAAGGAGTATGGAAGGCTCCAGGTTCCAGGTACGAATGGCCCCTAGAGTAAGTCCCTGAGGATTGTCCTCCGGGACACTTCATTTGTGGCATGAGGATGACGTCATCAGAGGACAAGGAAAAGACCGAGAAAGCGTTACCCTGAGAAGGTCAGTAGCATTCACCTCAATGCTCCTGCCCCATCTCTCTCTCTCTCTCTCTCTCTCTAAGTCTTAAGGGTACAATGGGGTGATGGAGAAGGGAGAAACAAAGCAAAGGCTCTTTACAATCATTACCTCATTTAATTCCTCAAGAAGGGGAGGGAGGGAGCATTGTTTTCATTCTATTAACTGCATTCCAGAAAAATTGGAAAATAATGAAAGAGAAAAAAGCCACTTGTGGTCCAACAGTTGAAACAAAGCCATTGTTCCCATACTGGCATTCAGCGGGCCCTGACATGATTTGCTACTATGTTTATGAAATTAGAGGCTACATGGAACAATTCAATAGCCTGTTAATTTTCATTAATGGCTGTAGCATATACAGCTGAATTCTTCCAAATCATCACCTTCCAAGTTAAGCTCCAATCCTCTTCCTGCGTCAGCTTTTCTTAGACAGCTGATGGGTGAGAATTTGCATTGCTCTCAGGGGTTTATGTCTACATTACTTTAAAGAAATTGTAATTTCAGATCATTCATTGAGACAAATACCCTCCGTGGGTATTGGGCATGAGTCTAGGAGAGGAAGTGAGTGCATAGTCATCCGGAGATGCCCTGAGGAACTTGAACGTGGCATTCCCTTTCGAGTCCACTGTTAAAAAATACACCCCCCATGATCAGCAACTGCACTCATCTGAGAGTTACGTCGGAGGGGTCAGTGCGAAGAAGAATGCAGCAGTGTTAAAGATATCGATGCACTTAGGTGGCGATGAGAATTTGGGGAAGCATGCTGGCTCATCCCTATATATCATCATTATTATTAATAACACCCAACAGGTCACTCTTTTCTATTACAGATGAGCTAGTGAGTACCAGCTCTCATCTTCAGTGAGATCAGATGAAAGAGGGACTCCATACTGAAGGCTGAAATAGACCAGCTTCCCTTTCAAGAGTCAAGGATGAAGGGTCCTGGTCTATGGAGGCTGAGCTCACCTTGATGCAGATGTTCCAAGCAAGAAAAGACCTCAGTAAAGACAAATCACTTGAGTACCCATCCCCCAGGACTACTGGAGCTAGAAGAAGCAGGACCACCTCGATCTTCCTCCTTGCAGGATGGACAGCCCCAAGCTGAAAGCCCAGAACTCCCCATATGAGGAGAAGGAGGCTCATCCATTTGTCTCCTGGATGTCTTCCATGACTCAACACCTTGCAGCCACCAGCACATCAGCATGAGGTATGACATCAAGGTAAGCTGAGGAAGGTAGTGTGCACCCCTGCGTACGGCAGTCTTCCATCATCAGGTGGATAGAGCTGTCTGCAGACTCAGGACCAGCTAAGGGCCAGTCTTTCTGACCCCCTTCCTCCCCAGTATCAGCTACCAGGAGATAAGCAAAGAGGACACCCTAAGAAGACCCATGTCTCAAATTTAGCACTCGTGGGGCCCTGTTAACCCTGGGACCATTTGGGTTTCTGAACCACTTCCTTCAAGTAGTTAGTGAGTCCATGCATTTCACTCTGGTTTCTCTCTTAACATTGATACTAATCTGAAATTTACTTCAGTATAGTTGGCTTAAGATTAAATTATTCTTTATCCCTCACAGCTAGTAGATTGTTTTTATGTGATTTGTGTAGTAACATACTTATTTTGCCCTCTTTTGTGTTTATTTAGGAATATTATTTCATTCATTCATTCATACACACTCACACACACACACAGGTAACTGTACATCAGTTAGCTGAAATAAATTCAGAAAAACACATCAATAGGGGAATTTACCATGGCATAAATATCATTGTGTGCTTGCACAAACTTAAACAGTGTAGTCTACTGTACCCCCAGGCCATAGATTATTACCAAACCTGTAGAGCACATTGCCACATTGAATGCTCTAAAAAATTGTACTACCATGATATTGATGTACTGAAACAGATGTAAGCATAGAAAAGCCATAATAAAAAAGTGTAGCATCAAAGTTTTAAAAGTGGTCTCACTGTGTAAGAGCCATACATGCTAGCAAGCAGTCATCCACTGGGTTTTATTCAAAATTTCATCTTCTTTTTCCAAATGACTTTCAATTATTTGTTTAATAATTTCCTTTTTGTTGTTCTCTGACACTTTCATGCATAAACACAGTGAACTATGTTTTCACTCCATACTGCCTACCTAGTCCATCACCCGTCCTGTGCTGTTTCATTCGCTTTTTTTTTCTAGACATTCTCCCTCCCACTTTGCACCCTCTCCCATGTGTGGGTTTCATCTGGGATGTCTACATTGGCAACTGCCTGAGCAATTGTCTGAACAATTGGGGTATAGATGACCCATCAGTGGGCCAATCGTTGAGTAAACAATCCTGTTCTCCTATTTGGCATTAGCCTTCAATAGTCTCTCAGAGTGGTGTAGTATCTCTAGATGTCTTCCCTAGTCCGTGATGAAGTGTTGATCTACCAACTATGGTGCAAATCTAGTACAAGTAGACATTGCTACAGCATATTCCTGGGTGCAGCAGCCCCATCAAAATCCTATCTTTATGGGTGGGGGAGGAATCAGACCTAGAGCCTCCGGCATCTAGTGCAACTTGAATGGAGTTTGCACAACTGGGAGTTACTCCAGAGAATCTGTGGGTGACAGGTAGACAGTGCAAGGCCCAGGTCATTGCTGTGCACAGCTGTGGGTCTCGTGGTGACCGCACTTGGACTACACTAAGTTTTAAGAAGTTTTGTTCTGTAACTTATTCTATGTTTGGGGGTTTGGGGCTTTTTATACTTGTGTTTTGCAATGCCAAATTTGGAACCCAGATTCCCTCATGCATGCCAGAAAAGTACTCTACCATGGAGCCATACCTCAGCCCACTTTTTAAATTTTCAAATTTCTGACTCTTGGCCAATACCACAGCTTAAAAAGCAAGTATATTTTATAGTTGAACATGAGCTTTTCTTTTTCCTCTGTGAAGAGAAATTGTCTTTTCTTTTCTCTTCAAATTTGTTGTTGTTGTTGTTGTTGTTGTTGTTGTTGTTGTTGTTGTAGTTGTTGTTGAAAACTAGGATGCAGCCAGGAATCTTCAGAGCAGAAACATCACAATTAATCTTCCCCTTCCACATCCGTTTTCACTGGAAGTCCCCATGGGAAAAATCCTGCAACTGTCGATACTATCCTCAGGAGCTGCCTGAGGCTATTTTGCAGTTGTTCTTTTTTATGATGTTGTGAATCAAACCCAGGGCTTCATGCATGCAAGATAAGCAAACTAACTGAGTGACATCCTCAGGCCAGTGTGTGTGTGTGTGTGTGTGTGTGTGTGTGTGTGTGTAAAATGCATGGGCTCTAAAGTTTTCCAAAAGTAATATTTATTCTTTGACAATTTCATATATATATATATATAGTCATAGTTAGGCACAAGTGTCAACTTGATAGTTAAAGGTTTGAGCTCTGGGCACATTTATAGAAAATTAGTAATGGAGTTAGCCCAGAGCGAACCTGCAGGAGCCTAGGCCCTGGAATAAAATATAAAGAGCTGGTTGAAAAAGTTGGCATCCTTATATACACTTGGCCAGACATGCTTTCTGACAAATAAGGATCATTCCTCTCTCAGTCATTATGTAGAGATGGTGTGGCCAGTTTCCTGGGCCCTGGTGTTGATGTGAGCTCTCCTGTCAAGATGGATTGAGAACTGTAACTGTAAAATTGTAAGAGAAAATAAACCCCTTGTTCCCTTAAGCCATTTGATGGTGATTTATCAGCAACAGTGCAGGCAAACTGCTATATATATGTAAAATGTATCTTGATCATATTCCCCCACTTCCCTTTCCACTCCTCCCGAATAGCCCCATCGAGTTTCTCTCTCTCTCTCTCTCTCTCTCTCTCTCTCTCTCTCTCTCTCTCACACACACACACACACACACACACACACACTTACTTTATGCCCTCTCATAACTCACTGAATACCATTAGCATTGCCTTCATGCTCAGGGGCACAGAACCACCCACATGCCCCTGAGGAAAAATGGCTCTCCCTTGCCCAGCAGCCGTGAACTACCACTAGATCCTCAGGGACAGGTGAAGCCTAGTGAGCCCCTCCCTGATCCTTACTGGAATGTTGTCTGGCTGGATCTGGTACTGGTTTTGTGCTGGTAAGCATAGTTGTGTGTTCATGAGTGCAATGGCCTGCCATGTCCTCAAGACAGCATTTTACCACACATGTCTCCATGCACTGGCTCCTGCATTCTTTCCATCCACTCTTCTTCGATGTTCCCTGAGCCCTGGGGTAGGAGGGGTTCATACAGATGTTCCGTTTTTGAATGAGCACTCAACGGTAACTTGTTCTCATCATTATTATTATCATAGGGAAGAAAAAAAAACTACTCTGACTAATAATGAGAACAGAATCAAATTTATGGGTATAAGCACGAGTATTTAGAAGGCAGTTTGACAACATATCCATTTAGTAAAATGAGAGCAATAATACTCCACAAGACCTGTGACCTTCCACTATCGCCATTTTACTTGGTTTACACCTGAAAATTCCCTCCTGGGAGCAGACCTCAAGTTCAACCAGAAGTAAAGCATTTTTAACAGCATAGTAAATACATATTCCAGTAACACGGTCATTTATCATTAGTATCAGTAAAACATAGGGTACATACTTACTGTTGCAGTTCATCTGCATAGTTGCTGATAAATGACCATTACATGGCTTAAGGGAACAAGGGGTTTATTTCAATTAAAGTTCTCAGTCCAGCTTGACAGGAAAGCATGCGCCAACACCAGGGCTGAGGGAACTGGCCACACCATCTTTACACAACAGCTGAGAGAGGGATGACCCTTACTTACCAGACAAGCATGTCTGGCCAAGTGTACAAAAGGATGCCAACTTCCTCAACCAGCTCTCAGTATTTTAATCACCTATTCAGGGCCTAGTCCCACCCACCATGGACTGGGCCTTCCCCACTCAGCTAGACAATCTCTTGCAGGTTTATTCTGGATTTAACTTAACCATTAATTCTCTACAAATGCGTCCAGAGCTCAAACCCTCAACTGTCAAGTTGACACCTCTGCCTAACTATGATGCTTACATATGTTATACTTTTATACAATGTTTATACCCAAATCACTACAAACTTGAGTGATACATTCTAGTAGAATATTACCCAAAAAAACTACTATTTCACTAGATGATGGAAATTCTTTAGCTCTATTGTAGTCCTATGGAGTTGTCATTATATATGTGACCCCTCATCATCCAAATATATTCATATAACTATAACCATGTATATCTTCAGGTCTTTGAATCACTTAATGTTTTAATGCTTTCTCTGCTCATCAACAAAGACTCATTATATTAGTGCTATAGTTTTATAATACAGTTTAATAATTATTAAAAACTGAACCATTATTTTAATTCTAAATTTTATTTTGAATGCATTATTGCTCATGATAACTTCAGAACTTGTTATGTTTCTAAAGTAGCCATGAGGCTGGAGAGATAATTCAGCCACTAAAGTGCTTGTAATGCATGAATAAGTACCTGGATTCATATCCCCAGCATGTAAGAAGTGAGGCATGGTGGCATGTGCCTACAGTCCTAGCATTGGGAAGGAGAGAGGAGGATCCCTGGAGGTTGCTGGCCAACCTCTTGGTCTTGCTGAATTGTGAGCTCCAGAGTCAATGAAATGAAAAAAGAAACATGAATAATGATAAAGACACTTGTGTTAACTAACCTCTGACTTCTTCACACAAACATATACACATGTATGTGCACTTACATGCCTATGTGTACATACACATAAACACATACACATGTCACATAAACACATACACATGTCACATAAACACATACACATGTCAACTACATAAATGCAAAGGTAAATACATAATAAAATGGTTCTAGGCATACTGAAATGACATTTAATTTGCACATTAACTTAGGAATAATATTTTCACAACACTCATTTTCTTCTCCCAAAATATTGTATTTGTTCACTGCAAATATACATTTTATAGACTTATAAAGTTATATGATTTTATTTGTAATCATATTGATTTTCCTTAAAAGAAAATTCCTAGTTTTACTTCCAGGTAAGATGAGAGTTGGGGGAAGAGTCAGAATAAGAAAAAAGTAGGCTCTATTCCAAACAGAAGACTGAAGAAGACATCATGAATCCAAAAATGAAATGAAAACATACCCACAATCTGCAGGGGGAAAAAAAAGATGGGCAATAAGAAATGAGCAGCAAACTGCCTTAGTCTGGCACTTCTCTGTGGAGTTTGGGTAATGCTTAAAAGCCACCTCTGAAAGGTAAGCCAGTCAAGAGACAGTCAGCCTGTCTTCAGAGGCAACCAGGAGTCCTCACAAGCCTCTATCTCTGGCTGAAACAGCAATTCCAAGGTGCATTGGGACAGTAGTAGAGAGAAATCCCATCTTTTTATTGTATGTGATTCAAGTGTCATCTGGGAAAAGAGAACTTATTGTTGAAGAACTGAGCTAATCCTGGAGTCTGAAATCAAGAAAGAGTCGTAGATCAGTGTTGCCGTATCCCCTGGCAACATGGTCACCACCAGACCCCGCGAATCAGGAGAGAAGCAGCAGTAGAAGAGATGCTGCAGATTCAGAGTCATTAAGGGCATTTGGGCTTATATAGGGTCAGGGTTCAATCAGGTGTTGCCATCCCTCCTCCAGGGCACCACCAGTCATTTAACTGTTTACTAGGGTCCATTGCAGGTGCAGGTTAGACAGTCGCTTCCCATTGGTTGTTCATCCCTCTGCCTGCATGGTCCTCCATTGGGACCCTCTGGGGCATGTCTATACGTCCTGAATTTGGGAGCCGGGCTAGGGCCTCCCTGAATCCTTTTAACACTTGGGTAATAGTTTCACATTTCACCCTTTTATTTATAAATTTTTTCAGTGAGGACCATGAAAGCTGGGGTGACCCCAAGCCTCTTCAGCTGCATGGAATATAGGTGATTGTGCTTGCCTTAGGTTGGTCACCACTCTCGTGTGAGCCTTACCCATCATTGGCTACCAGTCATGAGACCACCGCAGCGAAGGAATCATGGTCCCAAAGGGGAACTCAAGGTGGCAGAGAAAAGCAGGTTTTCATCATTGCAGGGGCAGGTGGAGAGGCTGTGGGCAGGCAGGTGGAGAGGCTGTGGGAAGACTTTGCTTGGCTTGCCACAGCCCCTAGGGGAGGGGAGACTCAGGAAGTCAGTTATGAAGAACAGAAGAGCCAGATGTTAGCAGCCCAAAAGGTAGAGGCAGCCGGCGTCTTTGCTACAGGGAAGTTCTGCCCCCGGTGCCTGGGAATAGTCTCATCAACTGAGAATGACATGGTCTTGATAGCTCTGAACAGGAGACCAACAGGTGGATAAACCTCTGGAGCCACCTCCCTGTCTTTCGCTGGGAACTCTGAAGTTCCAGGGTGTATTTGATACAGCAGCATCCTTCCAGAAAGTGACTAGCATTCAGGAAGTCCTGAAAGCAGGAAGGCAGGTCCTCAACCTGTATCCACTTCAGTATTGTGACTACTTACCATATCCCCACACATCCCGTGGGACTCTGAGGAGGATGAGGAGACAACCTACCCAGTTCGCACTCTGAAATTTTAAATGCGCTTAACAAGTTCCTTAGTACAGAAAGAAAGGAAGCCAACAAGGTAAAGATAGTTAAGGCAGACATTGGACACTTATCCAATACAAAGTTAGCAAAAGTATAAACTAAGGTAAAAGGAAGCTGCCCCACATTTCATTGCTTTGCTGTTTTTTACATTATTTATATTTTGATCTGTTGTTTTTTCTTCATATATTGACCTAATTTTGTTTACACATCCTTTTAACACTTGGGTAATAGTTTCTCTTTTCTGAGTGTGTGTGGGGGGATATGTGTGTGTGTGTGCGGGTGTACACACCTGCTATCTATCTTCCTCCTTTTTCCTTCAGTAATGCACCTTTCTTATTTATATTGTGGCTTTTTTAAATACTGTTTTTATTTTTAACTCCCTTCTAATGTTTTTCCAATTTGGGTTTTGAACTTTTCATTGTTGAGAAAGCTTTCTTTTTCTTTTTTTAAATTAAATTTGTTGCTTCTTTTTCTTTCTCTCATTAATAGGCTTTTCCGCTCTCTTCACCTTTTCCTATCTTTTATTTAACCTTTATTCTCCTTTGCTATTTCTTTCCTTTCCCTACCTCCATCCTTTATTTCACTCATCTGTTCTTCCAAAACCTACCCCAAATAATTTTAAGATTATAATATGTTCCACAGCAAGGTAGACATTTTCAGTTTATGATCACTGGTGATTCACTTTGAGCAATAATCGATTTTAAGTGTATTTCTCAGTCTTGTGTAATTTTATTCTTTATTGTCAAAGAAGTTTGTTTTCTCCTCATTGAGTGAACCTCAAGAATAGACTGCTTAATAAGATCCCCCAAAGAACCAGAAGAGCTATGAATCTGATGGAGACACAATACAGCACAGAAACACGAGATACATGACAAGGCAAAGCAATATCACCTTCCTAAAGATAGAACTCAATAACTGAGCTCAGAGATACAGAAATAGTCACAACAGATGAAGGCTTCAAAAGTTACTAGAGAAAAACTTTTACTGACTGAAAGAGAATACAAACCAACAGATGAATTCAATCAAGAACCTGAAAAGGAAAGTCACTAACACAAATGAAAACAGATGAGAAAGCCAGAAACATGGAAGAAAAATTCAGCATGGAAATCAAAATTGGGAGAAAAAAATTCAAAAATGTTGAAAATGAGAAACTCAATGAATCAAATAAAAAAAACACATAGTTGAAAGCATCCCCAATAGTTTTGCCAAAATAGAAGAAAGAGTATCTGCCAGTGATGGAGGGCAAGGTCCAAGAACTACTCCATCCTAGCATCAATCAATGATCATGACCACAGTCTCCAAGAATTGCGAGTCACAAGCAAGGAGCCAACCTGAGAAGCCATGGGATAGAAGACCTGAGATAAAATCAAAAGGCATAAAGAAGCTAGTTAGTGAAATTATAGTAGAAAGCTATAGAAGCTTTCTTGAAGCTAGAGACAAAAGAGACATTTTATATTTATAATCCAAGTAGATAAAACCAGAAAAGAGCCTTTTTGCAGCATATTAAATTCAAAACTTTAGTAAAACAATGCTAAAAATTGAACAAGAAAGTGCTTACTCACAAAGCCAAACTAATCAGAATAATATTAGATCTCTCATCAGCAAACCTAAAAGTCAGAAAAACAGAAAGTAATAGATTCTGAGCCCTGAAAGTAAATAACTGCCAACCAAGACCGCTATATCTTATGCAGCTATCTTTAAAATTCTGGAGAATTCCAATGTCATTTTGGGACAAATAAATACTAAGGCAGCTTATAACCACCAAGGCATCACTGCAGAAACTGTTTAATTGAATACTATACATGCAGGAGGAGGAAGGACAGTCTCAATCACAAGTGCACAGGGAAGAATAAACTTTGTGAGAGGAATAGTAAAAACAAGAGCTAGGAAGGAATCCATCATGTCCAACACAATCAAGCAGCAGAGTCCTGATAGTGATCCTGGAGGAGATAAAGAACAAATAATAATCTAACCAAATAGAAAAAAAGAACAAAATTTTAGGAACTGGCAAACATGTCATAATTACATCCTCAAATGTAAGTGGTCCTGCTTCATCAATAAAGAGTCAGAATAAATAAATAACTGGATAAAAAGATTGCACACCAGGATCTGTTGTCTCCAAGAAGCAAACCTCCCACATACTATGAGTCAAAGACAGAAAGCAATCTACTAGGCAAACAGGAATTAAAGCATAAACTGTAGTGGGAATAAACATCAAATTACAGCTGAGGCAATAATGGGTGATTCAATACCTATTCATAACTTCAGCCAGGTCATCCAACTTAAAAATCAAAAAGAAACCTCAGAGTAGTCTACACTATCAATCAACTGAACTTTTAACAGATATGTATAAGAGAGTCCATCTAACTGATGTGGAATATACTTTCTTCTTGGCAGCTCTTTCACTAAAATAGACCACATGCTAGGTCACAAATCAAGTCTTCACAAGTAAAAAAGAATATAAATAAGTTCTTGCAACTTTGCAGATCATAGTAGAATAAAATTAGAAATCAATAACAAGAAAATGCACAAATACATGGAGACTGAAGAAGGACTGGTGAATGATCAGTGTGTCCTGAAGAGGTGAGGAAGAGAATTAAAAATTCCTAGGATCGGATTAAAATAGGAGGGAGATTAGTAAAAAAGAAAAACTTTGGAAATGGGAGGAGCAAGAACAGGTGGGATTGAACTAAAAGGGATGAAAATAACATAAATTCATTTTTTCTCATATGAAATATAGAAAGATGAGCAAGCTGGTGTCATTGCAGAGATGTGAGATGACTGATCATATGCAAATCAGTAAGTGTAACACAGTACATAAATAGATATAAGGGCAGAAACAATTGATCATTCGAAGCAATGTAGAAAAGGCCTTCAATAAGTTCATCTTCCTTTCATGAAAATAAGAGGAATAGAAAGAACACACCTCTACATAATTAAGGGAGTATATGACAAACTTATAGCCAATATTAAATTCAATAGGTGAAAATAGAGATTTTTCCTCAAAACTCTGGAAGGAGATGCTCTATTCAAAATAGTATTCAAAGTCTTAATAAAGCAGAAAGGCAAAAGAAAAATAAGAGATGTAAACAGAAAAGAAAGAGGTCAAATTGTCCTGATGTGCAGATAAAATTATCTTTTAGTTAAAAACTCTAAAGTCTTCAACAGAGAAGTTAAAACTGGATACAATATCAACATATAAAAAAATAGCCCAGAATGCACATTTAAGGCTGCTCCAGGGATGGGAGGGGGAGGCACTGGGGGATGGGGAGGGGGGAGGGAAGGGAGGCACATGGCGGTGGGTAGTCGGAGGGAGGGAGGGGATGGGTGTACCTGTTAAGTCTGTATGAGTGGAAATAAAATAGCCCAGAATCAGGGAAAAAACTCCACTCACAACCCCTTCAAAAAAAAAAAAAAAAACTATCCCAAGAAGGTTAAAAAAAACTTCTACAATAGCAATGAAAACTTTAGACATTGTCATAGGCACAGGTGTCAACTTGAAGGTTGAAAGTTTGAGCTCTGGGCACATTTGTAGAGGATTAATGGTTGAGTTAAGCCCAGAGCAAACCTGCAAGAGATTGTCTAGCTGAGGGGAAGACTCAGTCCATGGTGGGTGGGATTAGGCTTTAACAGATGAATAAAATACTGAGAGCTGGTTGAGGAAGTTCACATCCTTATGTATATTTAACCAAACATGCTGGTCTGATAAGTAAGGATCATCCCTCTCTCAGCCATTATGTGGTGATGGTGTGGCCAGTTCCCTTGGCCGGGCTGTTGGTGCGTGCTCTCCTGTCAGGTTGGACTGAAAACTTTAAGCAGACTATTATAAGGAAATAAACCCCTTGTTCCTTTAAGCTGTTTGATGGTCATTTATCAGCAACTATGCAGGCTAATTGCAACAGACACAGAAGAAAGAAATTGAAAAAGACACTAAAAAAACAAAATACCTTCTGTGTTTATGGATTGTCACAATTATTATTAATATGCCTAAGTTACCAAAGTGAATGTATTTACCTGGGATACAATCCTTATCAAAATCCCAATGACATGCTTCATAGGACTAGGAAAAAATTCCTAATGTTTATGTAGAAGCACAAAACTACTCTTAAACAGCCAAGGCAGAAAGAGCCAGAGTAGCAGTCTGCAGTTTTCAGCTTCCAAGATGTCTGCGGTGATTTAGCCTCCTCCAGCTTTGGCCAGCCAGCCATGCCACCTCTGCTTTGAGAGACTGTACCTTCCCTCTGGAACCGTAAGCTGAATAAACCTCCCTTTCTCCCTTAAGTTGATTGACTTTGGGTACTCTCTCACAGCAATAGTTAAGAGTAACCGTTATAGAAATTGGTACCAGGTAGTAGGGTATTGCTCTGATTAAGAACAGCTGGTACCACAAAGTGAAGTTGTTTGTGAAGCTGAGAGAAGTTAGTACCCAGAAGTATGGTCAATGCTGTGATGTGGCTAGTGTGACTTTGGAACTGTTTGTTGGGAGAAATATGGAAAACTTTGGAACTTTGTGCTGGAAAAGTCTTTGCGTCTTGGCAGTTGGGCCAAAGGGGCCTTTCTCTTAAGAGCTCAGAGGAGAGCAATGCTGTGAGAGACGCAGCAGTGGAAGCCCAGCTTGTGATGGTCCAGAGGGGAACAGAGACTGTGTTTGCAACTGGACGAGTGACACATGGAGCCATGTGTTGGCCGAGAGTTTAGTGAAGTTTTGCCCTCGTCCTGAAAGTTTGCCTGAAATTAAGCTGGAGTGCTTGGCGGAGGAAATTTCAAAGCAATGTAGTCTTGACAATGTGATATGGCTACTTTTTAGTTGTCTTCAGAGTTATGAAAAAGAGCAAAGCAGGCAGGAAGAAGCAAAAACTGTAAGATCCAATGATGAAAAATACAATGGCAAACTTAAAGAGTTGAACCAGGAAAAAGCAGAGAACAAAATGGCTGTTGAAGAGATTAGCTCCATTTGTAAATCAAAGCCTGCTCTCAATTTGAATAATAGGAGAGGCCCTAGCTTGAGGGCAAGATCCTCAGGGAAGGCTCCCACTCATAAGCTGGAGGAGGCAAATCCTTTCAGAAGATTGGAGCTAAAGGGTGGAGTTCCAAAGCAAGAGTTGGTTTCTCTTACCAAGCAACTGCCCAGGAGTGAAAGAGATGTCAACATAGAGAAGCAGATATCAGCTGTGATTCAAGGGGGTCAGTCTTGGCAAAGTCGTCCACGTGGTTCTGGTTTTAGAGGCATCAGTGATGCAAGAGGGAGGAGATCACGGAGTCCTCCTCCAAGATTTCAAAAATTGGCAGAATCCAGGCATCATGAGGCAAGAAGCCTGCAGTTTAGAGGCCCAAGAAAGGCAGTTTGTGCTGTGGAGTTAAAGCCTAGTTTGCCATTGAGAAGTAAAGATGTTAGAGATTCCAGACACAACGTGGGACACCTGCCAAGGAGAGCTGTATACCCTGGGAGGAGTCAGCTCAAGAGACCAACGTATTCTATGGGCAGCTGCACTGGAGGGGTAGAACCAAAGCCCTTTGGAACTGAGATGATTTCAACAAGAGACTCACCTGTTGGACTTGGAGCTACAAGATTTGGAGTTTATCCTGCTGGTTTTCTGCCTTGTTATGGACCAATCTTTCCTGGATATGCCCCCATTCCTCCCTTTTGGAATGGGAATGTTTATTCTGTGCCATTGTATATTAGAAGTATGTAACTTGTATTTCGATTTTACAGGAGGCTTTGGACTTTAGACTTTTGGACTGTTGGGACTACCATTGAAGTCTATGAAGACTTTTAAAGTTGGACTGAGTATGGTTTGCATAATGAGATGGCAATGAGCTTGTGGGGGCCAGGGGTGGAATGTCATGGTTTGAAATGTGTCCCCCACAGTCTCATGTGTTTGGCAAGGTCATGGCACCTTGAGAGGTGGAGCCTTGCTGGAGGAAGGCAGTCACAAGGGGTGGGCCTTGAGGTGGATTAGCCCCACCCTACTTCCAGGAGAAGTCTGCCTTTGCAGCAAGCAGTCTGCAGCTCTCAGCTTCCAAGATGTCTGCGGTGACTTAGCTTCCTCCAGCTTTGGCCAGCCAACCACGCCACCTCTGCTTTGAGAGACTGTCCCTCCCTCTGGAACCGTAAGCTGAATAAACCTCCCTTTCTCCCTGAAGTTGCTTGACTTTGGGTGCTCTCTCACAGCAATAGTTAAGAGTAACCGTTACAAGTATGAACCTTTAAGAAGTAGAGCCTTGCTGGAGGAAGTGTGTCACTTGGGATGGCACTCGAGGTTTTGATGACTTTGCCTCACTTTCCTTCCTCTTTCTCTCTTTCTGTTTTATCAGTATGGCTACAGTGTGAATAGCTGGCCTGCCACTATGCATCTCTGCCTGAATAGACTCTATTCCCCTGGAAATGTAAGCCAAATAATGCCATCTTTCTCCCTTAAGTTGCTTAGGTCAGAGTATTTTATTACAGCATCAGAAAAGGAACTGGAACATAGATTATTCAGAAAAATAAATGATATGAATTGGAAAAAAAAAAGAAAGAGCCAGAGTAACAAAACCGGCAAGGCACTGGTCCAGAAACAGTGAAGCAGATCAGTGGAAATACAGTAGAGGCAGAAATACACCCCCACAGCCACAAGTTGTGAGGAAAGTGTCAAAAACATTCGCTTATTGTTCAAGGGAAAACTTCTTTAATTAGTGATGCTGGGGAAATTGAATTTCCACATGTGGAAAAATAGCACTAGATCCATATTTATCACCCTGCACAGAAAGCAACTCAAAATGGGCTTCAATCTAATATCTGAAACTTTAAAGTTTCTAGAGGAAAACACAGAGAAACACATCCAGACCCAAACATTACCAGGGCATTCTACAAAGAATTCCAGGAACACAGGAACAACCCATGAACTGAAGAAGAGATTCCTGAAAATAAAAAGCTTCCGACCAGCAAATGAAGCAATCCCCAGAATGAATACACAGCCTACAGAATGTGAGGAAATCTTCAACAACTACACAAGACAGTAAGTTGATATCAAGAATACATAAAGGGGAGATAAGAGGGACAGAGGGACTTACAGAAAAAAACAAAAAAGAAAAGAACATCCTATGCCAGTAGTATGTCAAAAATAAAAGTCTTTTTAAAAAGGGAACAAGAATGGGCAGTCCCTATACTGAGTAGCAAAAGCCTTGAACTGATCCACTTAGAACCCAGGGACAAAATTATACTAGAAGTAACAAGAATATGGCACTTCCTGATGAAATGTTGGTCAGAGAGGTCTTAAAGGCCCCCCAAACATTATAGGCTTTTGCCATTGCTCTTGGCTGCATTCCAAAAACTCAATAATACCCTATTACTGAAGATGCAGCACAAATGGAACACAGAACGTGGGCAAAATACATCAACTGGAACGGGTCTGAGAGCTTTCTCCTTGCTGGATAACTTACACAGTACCAAGGAGTACTGTGTAAGCTGCTGGGGAAGAGAAATAATCACCACTCCTATGAATGGCCTGAGATTTGTAAGTTGCAATATAAATCACCATGGCAACAGGTGACCTACCAGTGTAATAGTGGCATGAATATCAAGGAAAAAACCAATAGCTTTTTTTATTGGATTCAAGACCCGCTTGTCAAAATGGTACACAACCCTGTCACTATAAACTAGAACAACCCTCCCCCCAAAAAAGGGGGAAGGAAATTGGTCAATAAGGAAGATAACCAATAAACCTATAGGTAGGAAAACAGTACATCAAATTGCTCTGTAGACGGCTGTTATACTCATAGAATGGGAACTTACAGTGGAAATCTTTGGGTCTACAGCTGGATGAGTAAAGGGAAATGCACATATCATTGGGTGGCCTAAAGAGAGGTAATTTGATATACCACGGAGGCCTGGGCCCCCACAGGAGTACAAGCCAGAATGAACCCTGGGGTCCAAAGAAGCAAATAGGTGGAAAGGTGGAAGGGAGTGAGAGGGAATGAGAGGGAAGGGGAGAGAGTAAGTCACCCAATCAATAAATGGGTTAGCAAAATGAATATGCTAGAAAAGAAAAAAATACAAAAGGCAAATAAGTACTTCAAAAATATTGCACATTCTTAGCCACCACAGATAGAGATTCTAGCTCAACCCAATCGGTCAAGAAAACGAGTTACAGGGGCTGGAGAGGTGGTTCAGGGGTTAAGCCTCTCTGCAGGCAGAAGGTTCTGAGTTCGGATCCTAGACCCCACGTATAGACACTGGGCGGAAGCGGGGGCGGCCTGCGCTTCTGGTCCTGGTAGGGCGGAGCCTGTGAATCCCGGAGCAGAGTAAACAAGGAGAAGGTGGAGGCGGTCCATCGTGGGTCCCGATTTCGTCCATGGTTCTACACACACACACATACATACACACACATACACGCACAATTGAATAAATAATAATAAAAAAAATTTAAAAAAATAAAACGAGTTACAATTCTTTGGTACGATGTAGAGAAAGAGGAACCTTATATAGTGATAATAGGAATATAAGTTTATGCAGGCTACGTGGAAATCAGTGGAGAGGTTTCTCAAAGAAACTAAAAATAGAGCCACCATAAGACCAGCTTTAGAACACTCAGGTGTATACATAAAGGCGTGGAGGTGTGTGCTGTTACACTGTCACAACAGCCCATAAAGGGAACCAGCCAGATATTCACCAAGTTGATGGACTAAAAAAATGTGATAAATATGCACAATGGAATTTTAATCAGGCATAAAGAAAAAAGAATGTGTGGCATTTGCAGGAAAATGGAGAAGCTTGAAATCAGTATGTTAAGCAAAATTAATCAATTCAGAAAGATACCTTGTGTTTTCTCTCATCTGTGGAATCCACTTCAAAGTTAAGTGTGTATGTTTGTACACATATTTGTGTGTGTGCATATACACACATATCATGTACATATCCATATGCATGTATATGAAGGTCATAACTAGACGGGAATGAGGGGAGGGGTGAGATCTTATGGAAGGGAGAAATAGTGAGTGATGGAAGTCATGAACACGTGCCTTTTAAAGAAGGAAAGAAATCAATGGAGGGGGCTGACACTTGTATATGAATATGCATAATAAAAGCCAGGAAGTTACATGCCATTTTAAAAATTAATAATCTGAAAAGGTGCATAAGTAAAAGCAAAAAGTAAACAGATACTTCTAGCAGTTCTGTGGTGCTTTTGGTATCCTTTGTGTGTCCATTTTTACCATTCCTTTTTGCCTATGCTGGAGACATAGATACTTTGCTGTCATTGTCGGTGTGAAAAGAACTTCAGCTTGCAGGGAGTTAATAAACTGAATTTTTATTATACAACCACGTAAGCAAGCAAGGAGGTGTTCCAGGGCTCAAGTAAGCTGCTTAAGTTAATTCTGCGCTGTTCTCCTGGCTCTGAGAAAGTGTGGGTATCCAGTACCCCAGCCTGGTCTCTCTACCCACCTCCCTTCATCGAGACGGCCTGCTCCTTCTCTTGCTCACCCTTCTGTGTCCAGGGCCTCCCCATTCCTTTCTGACCCTGTTGGCCTCCTTCACTCCTACAGGAAAGTTCCACTGTGTTCAGTCACACTGCGTTGCCAGGCATTGCTTGGGACTCAAACCATAAAGCCACTGAGCACATCACATCAGCTCAGAGGGCCAGACAAATCATCGGACACCTGGATAATTGGGCTGCGGGCCCTGCTGGACGCACCTGCCTTGTGACGGGGGCGTGGAGACTTGAGGTGTCAAGAGCCAGACACTTGACGTTCTGAGCTGTCTTTGGACACCAGATTGGGATCAGATCTGCTCTGGCGATCCATCCGACTCTCATCTTATGTGCTACTTACCAGATGTGGCTTTCAGGGAGAAGCAATGGGACTGGTAAGTGAAGTGTGAAGGGCCGGCACAAAGCATCATTCCCCTGGCCGAGAGTCGGGTTTTAGGTCAGTGTGGATCAGTCAACTACTCCGATGAGAAAGATTGACACATCTTTATTATTCTGTGTCTATGAAGCTATTCCAGCTTTGAAGAGGAAATTTTTTTTGTAGTTTCTAATCTATAATTCACAATTCCCTTTGCAATATCATATTGTGCAACTCAGGCCAAATTCACTGAAGCACAGAGAAAAGAGAAAGTTTTAAGGAGCGCAGGCTGCCCGGAGCACTCAGCTGCTCTTGGGTCCTTTTCTTCCAGTTTGGGTCAGAAGAGCCATTAAGTGTCACCAACCAAGCAATCCTTCAGCTTAACCTGTGTAGCTATGGTAAAGACTCCATTAAGGTACTAGGAACTGTGTAAGGTTCACAGGTTTGGTCATATTGGAGAGACAGAATCAGGTAGGTATGGTATAGCTTGAAGAGAAAAGAACTTACAATCACATGCATGCTGGGAAATCAGAGATGCCACAGCCATTAGCTGCAAAGGGCAGCTCAGCTCCACTTCCAGGACCCCGTGGAGGCGAGGGAATGATCTGGGAGGAATCCACAGCAGTAAAAGCAAGAAGCGTATGTTAGTCAGATTCTTGTTACTACAAGGAAATACCTGAGGCTACAATCTCAGAGATTAAAAAAAAAGGTTGTCAAACTCACAATTTCAGACAGCCCATTGGTTTGACTTCAGTGAGGGCAGATAGTGGCACACTGTAGCAGAAATGGATATTGAAACAGTAACCTCATCTGAGCAAAAAGTAAGAAGGATTCCATCATACTAGGCACCTCTCATTAAATCCCACCTCCCAAAGGTCCACTGTACCCAGAGAGTCAGTCTCTCCGCCAATTGCAGAATCTTTATCAAAACTGGAACCTTCATGGGACAGTAATTATTTGAAAACTACAGTACAGAAATTTCTGGTTGGTACCCCTCCCTTTCCCCCCCCCCCGACACCCCTCATGGAGGAAATTTGGCCCCTTGCCTCCTCCCACTAACTGGTTACAGTCCACTGCCAGCCACTTCAGTCTCAAGAGGACCGGTCATTTAGTTCTCAGGAACGGGAATCGGCACTTTGACATCTTCAGAATCCAGGACTCTATAAATACAAGCGATAGGAAACTCTCAACCCCGATAAAGCTGTTTTGCCTGAGAGAGCAAATAACAGAAGTGCCAATCGTGTGAGCCGCAGGCTTTATTTTTAGCCGGTCCCTCCTGGTTCAGAGCATACGTGCAAGATGGAGGTGATTTTGGCTGCGGATCATATTCCATTTTGGTCCTCAGCCCCGGAAAGTGCTAGATCTTTTTTTTATTGAAAACATCCCAGAATGCATTTTCTTTTGTCACTTGCTCTTGATCTCTTAAAATTTCCTGCATTTGCTATTCACCAGCGTTCCTGGCCTTGGTAGAAACATCCAGACATTATGACGAGCCTGGGAGCCCAGCTTTTGTTATCAGGAGCGTCAGACAACCTGGCAGCCGGCCGTATTGTGCACCCTGGGCTGCAGGAAGTCAGACTGCATGCAGAACCGCGGTCACTGTGACTGACCAGGGGCCTCAAGGCCAGCTAGGCTCCAAGTCTCCTCACTCCTGCTCAGATGGGGCAGCCAACACTGCTGTCATGTCGGAACTCTGGAGAGCAATCCTGCCACGGAGGTGAAGCAGAATTGCCTGAGTGATTAAAAAATGTTCATATTAATGTCATATGTGCAGTTCCATTTCAATTGGATGGAGGGCCGCTAGTGGGAAAGGAGGCAGAACTGGAACAAAATATACACATCTTGTTCATCAAAGCATAGTCTGATTGTGCTCACTAAAATGAGACACAGAAGAAATGCAGTTTTCTTCAAAGGCAGACATAAACACTTGTCACAGTTCATACCTTATTTTCACCTCAACTCTATGTGGTACAGATAGTCGGAAACAACTACATAGTAGTATATTTAATAACTGTTTGTGCCATGATCCCTGAAGCAAGAGTATCATGGGAAAGGACTTCCAGGGCGCAGGACCTATCTGATACCCAGAGTCTGTGGAACTGGCCCGCAATTTAGAGAGAAACAGTCTGACCACAATTCTATTGAACGTCATCATCTCTTGCAAACTGTTTCACACTGTCTGACTCTCCAGATGTTCATGACAGCCACATAGAGTACACGGGCTAGTTTCCACTGCTGCGGCTGGAAACACAGCTTTAGAATTCACTTTACTTAACTCATCAATGAGAAGCATAAATAAATGCTTACAAATGGATTCTTCAGGGGGCCAGTGGCAAGGCTCAGTGGGCAAAGAAACTTACTACCAAGCCTAACTATCTGAATGCAGTATCAACAGGGGGGAACTGATTCCAGCAAATTGTCCCCTGACTTCCACGTGTACACTGTGCATGATCAGGTACACCTGGAAGATAAATAAATAATGAAATAATTCTCCCGTCTCTTGTAAGTGCAAGTTTGAACATTCTGAAATTTGATGCAACATCACCCACATTCTTTTGGATAAGTCCTTGTGAGCATTAGCATCAAACTCCTAGGGCTCTATGATAGTTAAGCCTGGTTGTCAACTTGACACACCTGGTATAACTAAGAGGAGCTGAGACCACATCTGCAAGGATCAACTGAGATCATCTGATAGGATTATACTCGCCCTAGAAATCAAAACCTCCAAAGATCTCCTAGGATCCTCCCAGTACTGCATCATATAAAAAGGAGCCACCAAGGAAAACGGATGCCTTCTGTGCTAGGAATCGCTCTTCCTTCCGGCCGCCTGGTTTCTTCGACCCTCTAACCTTCAACTAGACTAAAGACTCTAGGAATTCTCCAACCTTCAGCCATCACCCACTTGACTACCAAACTGAGCAGCTAGCTACTGGCAGCCATTGTTGGGCTATCTCGGCTACTGGCAGCTATCCGTGACTCTAAAGAACCCTGACTAATACAGGGCCCTGACTTAGAGTTTCAGGAATTTACCTGCGCTATACCCAGAAGGGCCAACACTTATTTAATCAGTGAGGTCTGATAGCTCTGACCCTAGAACATCATTGAGTATTGAGCAAGAATGGTCATTTGTACAGAATTTCAGAACCTGGCAATTTTTAATATAAATCCAGCATCTGAAAATTCTCATTTCGAGTAACTGAGATTTTTTTTTCTTCTCATAGCAGCAACTTCTTCTTATATTTTGACACTTTCATTATCATTTCCCCCTCCCTTGCTATGCAAACTCATTTCCCCCACCTCCTTTCCACAGCATATTTTCTCCTTTCTAGCCAGTCTCCTTATTACTTTCACGTGTGTGTGTGTGTGTGTGTGTGTGTGTGTGTGTGTGTGTGTGTGTGTGTGTGACTGGGTTTGATCTGGGATGTCTCTATTGACAAGTGTCTGAGTACTGACAAGTACTTATAGGAACACAAATGACTTATCAATATGTGAGTCATTAAGGTAAAGAAGCCCCCTTTCTCCTGTCTGGAATCAGCCTTCAATAGTTTGTCATGGACATGTAGTATCTTCTGAGATCTTTCCACGGTGAAGTGTGCAGGTCTTGTGGAAGTGGACCTCACTCATAGCAGCAACTTTCTGAGCTGAAGCCACTTCTTTGCTCTCCACAAGAATAATACATCAGTCAGTCCGATCATTTCACTCAACCACAGGCTTCTCTAATTATCTGTGTTTCATAACAGCTTTCAAAGTACAATAAATTTTTGAATAAACATAGTATCATTATCTCCAAAGGTCACTTTACCTTAAAAACAAAGAAAACAAAAACTAGTAACTCCTTTGAGAAACACATTTGTATGTCAGGCATTCGTCCGGGTAATGTAATAAAATTTGGCACGTGGGAAGAGCTGGCCACACACGTGAGGGCTGGATCAGTCTACAGTTCACACAGCCCCCACTGACACGTGTTGTCCTGGGATCTGTCAGCTTCCATGTGACCAGGTCATCTACAGCGTGACTTCAGGAAAACAACATTTAACTATTTAACTCTTTCTCTTCTTTACAATTGCCAGCAGGTGACTGTAGATGTGTGTGTGTGTGTGTGTGTGTGTGTGTGTGTGTGTGTGTGTGTGTGTGTGTAATTGAACAAAATCACTATGCAGAAGGATCTTTAAGTTATAAGTCCAAATTCCTGCCTCGAACTGGAGCCTTTCCCTTTCCCTCTGCTGCAGAAACCTGCGCTGGACCACGGGGGAGCTGGCTACATGCCAGGCTTCCCTTAGGCAACAGCAGTGTGTGCTCAGCACATCGGGGTACTGATACAGGGATGCAGGGAAATCAGATTCTCTCCACATCTAGATCCATTCCTGGAAGTCCAGAGATCCCGAGTAGAGCCCTGTGACTTGCCACTTTCAAGGGGGTTGGGATTGGGGAACACTTTATGAAAACTGAACCTATGATGATACCTCACTGTTTTTCAAACATCATCCCCTCATGGCTCCCCCAAGGGCTCTGATTTGACCTCTGAGTCTAGGGCATGCTACATAGCAACTTGTCACTTTAATCCACAAGGCGAGCAGCCGTGATGCTAAGCTGGACTCCCAGCTTGAAGCAGTGACATCTGACTCCGCCCTGGCTCCGCTCTACGCTCTCCATTTCCAGCCATGCACTGTGCTTCCTTGCAATCATTTTTTTCCAAAAACACAAAAATACAATCTACAACCATCTGCTTGACATTTACTATGCACTTCAGAAAAATACTACAAATTTCTTTTCCAATATGTTTTTATTATCATTTTAAACTTCCATCCATACGATATAGGTTAAATAATGGATATATACTTCAACACATAACTTTAAAAATCACCAAGTAGCATTATATGTACTCATTGGAAAGATCGAAGACACTCAGTGATCACTGTCAGATTTTTAAAAAATTGCAAAAAATACTATATTCACTACTTACTTGCATATGAAAGAACTATGTAGATACAGAATCCTCTCACCCTTGCTTACTGTCTGATGTTTCGATGAAAAGATCCCTCACTTCTTTACAATCTTCAGAAGTTCAAATCTTGTGTCTACTTAGAGACATTGTTGAGGTTTCCCACTTTGTGTCTTAATGGCCAAAATTTTTACTCAGTGGGTTCCCATCCTCACAGAGTCCTCCACAGTCTGAAAGACCCGGATGAGTGCTCCCCTGTCTCACCATCCTTGCTGTCTTCATTACACTGTTGATCGGTGATATCATCATACCTGCCCTTTATTTGTTGCTACACCCTCCATCAGGCTTGAACTAAAGGGGGGCAAAGCGAGTGCAAATGTCATCTGTTGAATTTCTTGATGTTCCACAGTCCTTCTGACACTGAAACCAGACTCCACCCATTCGATTGTCTCTTCTCCAGGTACAAATGCATCCAATGTCTCAGTGAGGCTTCACGAACCCTGCATTCTGTGCTTGGGTCTTCTTTAACATACAGAAACCAGAGGTGAATCCAGCCCCGCACCTTCCGTGGAATGGCACTCCATTCCTGGTGACATAGCTCCAGGGACAAACCTTGAACCTTGGAAATAGCTCAGTAGAAAGTTACACTTCAGATTGCCTTTGCCTTGCACCTTCCACTCTAACACCCCTGGATGTAGGCCAGGATGGGTGGGGTTCCAAGATTGCAGGACCTCTCTCCACTCCAACTACGTCAATAGATCCTCCTTTCCAGACATTTCCACAGAATGTCTGTACCTCCACCCACAGAACTGGGAGAAAATCTTTGGCAATTATACATAAGGCAGGGGATTAATTTCCAAAATCTTTTAATTTCAAAAAATATTTTAGTTCACCCAATGAATAAATTAACTAGTGAAATGAGCAAATAGTTCTCAAAAAAAAAGAAACACAAATGGCCAATAAATATTTGAGCAAGTGTTCAACATCCTTAGTCATCAGGAATATTCAAATTAAAAAGGCTTTGAGATTCCATTCCATACCAGTCAGAATGACGATTGTTAAGAAACAAATGACATAAATGCTCTAAAGATGTGGAGAAAGAGAAACCTTTATTCACTGCTGATGGGAATGTAGACTGTGGGAATCAGTATGAAGGTTTCTCAAGAAACTAAAAATAGAACTACCTTCTGGTCCAGTATCATGTTTACATACCTAAAGGATATCAAGATAACACAGACATACATATACATCCATATTTATTGCTGCACTAATCACAATACACAAGATAAGAAAATGCTAATAAGTAAATAAAGAAAATGTGAATTATATATGTGTGTATGTGTTTTATATGATATAGATATATATTCTTCACTATGATTGAATGAAAGGATGAAATCATAGCATTTCTCAGAAAATAAATGCAACCAGAAATCATTATGGTTAGCAAAATAAGCCAGATTCAAAAAGACAAATGTTGGGGCTGGAGAGGTGGCTCAGGGGTTAAGCCTCCGCCTTGCAGGCGGAAGGTCCTGAGTTCGGATCCCAGATCCCACGTATAGACGCCAGGCGGAAGCAGGGGCAGCCTGCGCTTCTAGTCCTGGTAGGGCGGAGCCTGTGAATCCCGGGGCAGAAGGAGGTGGAGGCGTCCATGGTGGTTCGCGAGTTCGTCCGTGGTTCTACACACACACATATACACACATGCGCACGCACATACATACACACACACGCACAATTGAATAAATAATAATAATAACAAAAAGACAAATGTTGTATGGAACTTCTCATATGAAGAATCTAGATTTAAATATATGTACTGCATTTATTTACATTTTCCACATATATATGTATGTATAAATTAGTAATAAGTCTAAAGGGAGGGGGGAAGAAAAAGGATAATGGGCAGCACGTGACATAAAGGCAGATCCTGGGACTATTTAGGATGACAAAGAAGATCAAGATGATAGAAAAGGAAGATATGGAAGGCAGTGTGAGGGCAGATAAGAGCTCAGTATAGGGATATAAATGTGTAAGCATACCCTAATGAAACTCATTATTTGTATATTAAATTTTACTCAATTTTACTTAAAAATTTTATTTAAAAAATTTATTTAAAAAATTAAAATGAAAAGACAAAACTACAGATTCAAATGCTGCTGCACCTACTGTGATATCTGGAACCCAGTGAGACAGTTCTCTTGAGAACAAGCCCTGAGGAAGTCCAGACTCAAAGCTCACTGCAGCGGTTTTATGTTGTTATGACCAATAAATAAATAAATAAATAAAATAACAAAAATAAAACTGGAAAGTAAAGTTAAAGGAGGAAAGGTCTGTTTGGGCTCATGACTTCAGAGCTCTCACCCAGGGCTTCTTTGTTTTAGGCCCATGGTAAGACTGAGCCGCCTGACAGAGAGGAGCATGGTGGAGGAAAACTGCTCACCTTGTGGTAACCAGAGAACAAGAGCAAGGAAGGATCTAGGGATGGGATAAACCCTTCAAAGTCACACCCCAGCAACCTACTTTCTCAAGCAGACTTCTAGCCACTCACACATGAAATCATCATAGGATTAACCCATTGATAATTGGTGGCATCCTTATGATCCATTCACCTCTCAATAGCATCACCACCTGTAGATCATCCTTCAGTGCATCCAAACCAAAGCATTGTTAACAAAGCTGCCCGTTCCTAGGAAGTTTTCTGAAAGTGCTTGGCCAACATTCACCACTTAGTTCTCATCTTTCAAATCAGGAGGTGAGCTAAGTTCTTGGCTCAGTCAATTCAATAGCCAGCCAAGATAGGTTGATATCCATCTAATATGGAATCAAAGTCATATGCCAACCCAGAAAACTTGGTCTACAGTAAAATTCTTGACCTCAAATTTGCTTCCACCATCTCAAAAACCAAGTGTGCAAAACACTCTCTTATACTCTGTGGTTAGATTCTTCTTGGTAAGAGTAAGGTAACCCATTAAGACTTCAGAATCCAACTTAGGCAGTAGAATTCTGGTCGTCCTAGGGTTTCCCTATTCAGGCAGGGTACATGGAAGCCCAGCTCTTGGGTCCTGGTCATGGTTCTGACCTCTACGTCGCTCTGATCTTTTCCCATGTCTTCACATCTGTGATGAGTGTGTGTTTACACTCAATCGCTTTCCAGATTGGTTTCAGTCCTAGGATTTCACAATCAGGACTTACGGTTACAATCAGTTCCATTTCCACCTCCTCATTGAGGTCTTTGATGACCTTGTCCAAACAAGTCTGGGTCTCATACTCTGTCACTGTACTGTGTGTCCCCTGGGCACCCACCCCAACCGACCATGACTCATTGGCTTGTGTTGCCATCCTCTGCTTCCCACTCAACACCCTCAGCTGTAATGCTAGAAATGATAGATCGCATCTCCCTCTAGAGGCAGTACCTGCGCCACAGGGCAGGTGGGTCCTCACAAGGCTGAGCAAACCACCATTAAACTTCCACATTAAGCCCAAGGCTGTTAGCCTCAAGTTGGGTTTCGCTTCTAACCTTCAGCTCTATGTGCTTTTTGACAATTGTTCAAAGTGAGGCGATGTAATGAATCTTTGGAAGGCAGTTTTGAAACCCTTTCCAATTTAATGTAGAAGGGAGACACCCAGGAGAGCTGGAAGTTGGGAAATACAGGGACTCAAGGGCCAAGAAACTTTCAGAAGCAATGTTGCTAGTGTTTACATGAGACTTGAAAAGGAAATGCTTGAACCATGATTAAGTTTGTTAAATGAGACAACTGATCATGAACATGAAAAATGAAGTTCTCTTTGCTCCTCACCTGGAGAAGAACATGAATATTTGGGCCATATTTATCTTTTAGGGTGGTGAGTCCTGAAGAAACTTATTTTTGTATCAATTATTTAATAAAATTCAGACTTCGCTGTAATTAGTTTACCTACATAGAATCTATCTTTTTCTTCATACTTTGAAATTTTGTGGTAATATATAGGTTTGAAGAACAGAAACTTTGTGGAACTAAGCATAAATTCTACACTTATTAAATGCATACTTTCATATGAGGAGAAGATATCACCCACTCGATGATCTTTAGAAACATTCTCAATGGTAAATGTACTAGTTACTCTTTGGTCGCTGTGAGAGAACACTCAAAGCCAAGCAACTGAATGGAGAAAGGGAGATTTATTCTGTTTATGGTTCCAGAGGAGAGAAACGGTCCTTTCGAGAGAGAAGCAGCAGAGCTGGTGGCAGAAGCTGGAGGAGGCCTAGGTGTCTGCAGACATCTTGGAGGCTGAGAGCTGTTAGACTGCCAGCTGCAAGCACAGCCTTCTCCAGAAAGTTGGTTGGGACCAATCCACCTCAAGACCCACCCCCTGTGATCGTCTTCCTCCAGCAAGGATCCACCTCCTTCCCAAACACATGAGACTGTGGGGGACACATATCAAACCATGGCAGTAACTTACCAGGACATTGCCTTGCTTTAATAAAGAAAAAAAAAAATAGTACCCATAATTAAAAAAAAAAAGTCCCTGGTGGTAAGCTTGAAAATGAAGGAACTGGCCCACTGGGCAGAAGCTCTCTACAGAACAGCACTCCTGTTTCCCACGAGGACAGAAGTGAAGCGGAGGCAGCATTCCTCTCCAGAGCTCTGAGTGTAGAAACAGAGAGCTGAGAAGGAAGGAGGAAGACTGTGCTGTCAATCCCATATTCCAACCACAGTTCCAAGGGAAACAACCACATTCCCAGCAGAGAGCTGGCATGGCCTGGATGTCGCTGGAGCTGCCCATCACTGCATCGCACAAAGCTGGGCAACCTGCACTGCAGCCCTTAGTGTGTGTGGCAGCTACACAAGTGCTGTATGTCACTGGCATATTCGGTTTAATTTATTCGGTTTAATTAGAGGCATATTCCACTGCTCCCTCTTCCTGAACGATCACCTATGGAAACCATGGTGACCCCACAGGACCCATGTATGAAAAGATAAGGACGCATGGACAGGACATCGCCTGCAGGCAGCTTAGACCCTGGCGTCCACACTGCCTTGGAGAACAGTCCTCTGGGAGTGGCCACAAATATCCTCCTCTGGCTCCCAGTCAGCCTTCAACGTCTGTTCCCAATTCAGAGACCAGCCAAGGAAGGAAGTGCTCTTGAGTGGGAAGACCAAGGGTGTGGCCTCTAAGGAGGTCGGGAAGGTCAGCAGGGCTCCAGGGACCACTATGCCACTTGCAAGCTGCATACTGGACGGACCAAGTCACCACCCTCAGTGGTCCCGGAGCACGTCCACCTCACCCAGCAAGCACTGCTTCCTTTGTTCTCGTCATCCCTGGAGGTCCGAACCCCTGGGTCAGCCTGAACACCAGTCCTGACAAATATGAGCTAACCACATATTGACTGCAGAGACATGGGGGAGCCACCCCTGGAAAGAAGGGTGCAATCACAAATGAGTCAGACTGAAGCCCCATCAGCACCCACCACCTGTTTGAAAGCAGGTTATGTTCTCGGGCTTTGGACAGGTCTCTGTGGAAGTTTGTCCATTTATGCAAGTTGGCCTGATCCATCACTGTACTTGTGTTGTGCATATGTACAAACAAACCCCGACTTACAGGAAATACCTTCTATCCACCATGATCAAATCTTCCTCTGAATGCCTACGGACAGAACATGGTTATCACTTCCGATATTTTTGGTTCTGGATCTCAAAGTTATAGAGTTAGCAATGTAGCCTTTCTGGGCACTTCCTGTGAGCAGAGGATATCTAAAAACTGAGCACTTGCCTGACATGTATGAGGTTCAGGGTATAATTCCGCAGACCCCCAGAAAATAAAAAGAAGTGAATAAATTAACGTGAAAATCAGACCATCCACAGGGTCAGGGGTGTGCATGCTCCTTGCCTGTAGTCAGAGGACCTGGGGAGTTTCCTCAGGGGAACCCAACATCTTCCCTATACCAGGACAATAGGAGAAGGTGGGAAATTTTCACCATTTTCACTCTTCAGATGACTTTTCACAGGGAGCTGTGTTGAAGCCTTGATGAAGTCTTAAAAACATACCACTGCTGAAATCCATTGCCGTTCCCAAGAGGCTGCCTGCAACTCTGTGCTCACAGGTGACCAACCTGCTTCCACAGGCACCTTACTAGCATATACAGGTTTGAGTCACTGGCTCTGGGCTTTGAGGCATCCACCTCACCCAGAAGATCACAGAGACCACAGATTTCCAGATTCCATCAAGTCAGCCGAGTCTTGGCTCTGGGTATTTAATGATGGGAGTTACTCAGATGCCCTGTTGACGTTACTCCTTCTTTCTGATGCTGTGAGACAATACTCAGACACAACTTAAGGAGAGAAAAGGAGATTTATTTGACTTATGACTCCAGAAGGGAGAGAGAGCCCATTACGGTGAAGAAGATAGCAGAAACTAGAAGGCAGCTGAGGTCACAACAGTCATTGTGGAGGGAGACAAGCAAGCAGCAAACTTCAAGAACAGACTGCTAGCGGAAGTAGGGGAGGGCTTCCCATCTCAAGACCCAACCTTCGTGATGGGATTTCCCCCAGAGAGGCTCCACTTCATAATGGTGCCATGACCTTCACAAACATTAACATCAACTAAGGTTGCAAATAGATGAGTCTGTGGGAGACAACTCACATTCAAATCATGACATCCCCCCCAGAATTTGAAAGCCAATGGATTGCTCTGTAAAAACCCATGAGGTGAGTAAGTGAAATGATCCCATAAAGGTCAATGACTTCCGGGAAAATGCTTGTCAATTTATGCTGGAGTTACAACCCCATTGTCGGTGAAAAATATCAAATGTGTTTAATATACCAAAAACTACCAAATAGCTTAGCTTAGTTTAGCCTAGACTGCCTAAGGGTGCTAAAAAAGCTTACATCTACCCATGGTTGGTCGGACATCTAATGCAAATTATTATAAAATTTATATAGAGAATGTCAAAGCAAAATTCTAGGATATGATTTGAATATGAAATGTTCCCCCCAAAAGCCCATGTGTTTGTAAACTAGACTCAGCTAGTGGCATTATTTAAGGAGTTTGTGGAAACATTAAGAGGTAGGGCATAGCTGGAGGAAGTAGTGCAAAGTAGGCATGGCAACATGCCATGCCAGCCTCCATGATGGGTGCACAATTATGCCTCCACATGCCTGGTGGGTAAAATATAATACTCAAATCTTTGAGTGTAGCTTATAATGTCCCTTCTTGACGGGCCACCCCCTACTTCCTGTCTGTCCCAGGGTGAACAGATTCTCCTTCCCTGCAAGCATCTGGTACCGTGATACTGTCGCATCCGCATGTGTACTATCAAGCAGTCATTGGCTGAACCATCCATGAAGCAACAGAAATCTTTCCTCCTTCAAGTTGTTTGCATAAGATAGTTCATCAGAGCAGTGAAGGAATAGTATTTGGTTTCAATTAAATGTGTGCCACTTTTACACCATAAAAACAAAAACAGTTGAGCCACTATAAATCAGGACACATCTGTGTGATATTAGGACTCATCCAGAATTACTGGGAAGTCCTGTGGATGGGAACTAAGACAAGTGGCCTTCTCGCCTGCCCCTGCCGGCACACCAGAAATCTATTCTACATGAGCATCTAGGCAGAACTCAGTGACCTCAACCCCGTGGGCCTGGAGCAGTCTTCTAGGTACTGTCTTAGAATGTGGTCCCTGCCTGAGCCGGAGAGATATGTGCTATGAGCTCAACAAAGCCACGTGTCCCAAGTTAGTATCTTCATATGGAAAATCCAACCCCACCCTGATGTGTGGATTCTTCCCCATCGGGACCACTATGCAATCTGGTGTCTGTGAGGAGAAGGGCTCATGGATGGACCTGGAGACCAAGTTATGTCTACAACCTGCCTAGAGTTCCCAGACTGGAAAAGAGACACAGGAGTGACCGAGAAGGCCCGGCATCTCACCAGCTGCCTCCCTAAATCCATCTCCTCTGCTTCAGCTCCTGTTAGGATGAACCCCAGGACAGGGAAGCTACGCTACCAAGCTGCCGGTTCGCCACAGGAGCTGAGGTAAGTTTCTCTCTAGCCCGAATCCCAGGACGGAGTTCGGGATAAGTACGCACACGTTCCCTGTGCCCCTGGAGCCTCTACGAAATGGAGAGAGACACCAACTTTGACTGTTGAGCATAACTTCTTCATTCTGAGGACCTGGGTACAACTCTGGTACAATACTTGAAATATAATTGGGTTGAAGGGAACCTTGGGGCTTACGAAATCGTCCTTCTTAGAAATAGACTCCTAATTTATAGAACTGATACCTGCACAAGAGGAAAGGGCTAGATTTATTGCTGGCAAATTATGAAGGCTGTAACATGATATACCTCTTCAGTTTCCACATGCGTTTTCATGACCCAGGCAGTAATCACCTTGCAATGAGGCCCTGACTGTGGGAGGAGCAACTCTGGGACCCGCCCACCTTTGGGAGGACCAGAGGACACAGCGGAATCCACAGGAAGAAGTCATGGGTGGGTCCACCCAAGACCTAGGGACAAACAATCAAGGAGGCCACAGAGACAGACAGAAAGGGGGGTTGGGGGGGCAGGACAGAAAGGAGCCAGGAACTTGGTCACAGCCAACGCAGGAACCCTGTTTTCATTCCCAGAAGCGTTGCAATCCCTCCAGGCTCTGACTGCTCCTGTCAGGCTTCCTCTGGGTAAATCAGGCACAATGAGCACCCCAGGGTGAGTCACTTTCTCCTTGGCCTGGACTCTTCCCTTGTTGAGCTTTGCCCAGATAGAAAGCAGGAGCCAAATTAGGATTCTCCAAGGATCTAAAAGCACCAGTACTGCTGGCTGTGACATTCAACTTTCTGGGTTTTAAACTGATTTGTGACAAACGTCTGACCTTATCAATGAATTATGTTCATCGGAGACCCCATGACTCCTACAGAGAACCACCCACTCATGCCTATATGATGCTAGTGCATCAGAAAAACTGACATCAGCCCTGTCACCACTCGGGTCAACATAAGGTGACAGCAACAGAGGATGCCAGGGGAGAGAGGCAGTTTCTTTTTTTTTTTTTTTTTTTTTTTTTTTTATTAAAAATTTAATTATACATTTTAAAATTTTTTACCAGTTCCCTCCCTCCCCCCTCCCCTTCCCCCAGTGTCTCCCCCCCAATTCCCAGAGAGTCCTTTATTGTGTGCGCCTAACTCTCCACTGGGTCCTCCTCTCCGATGACATATAAGGACCCAGTGGCATTTCCATAAGCCCTTTCTCTTGTTCCCCTTAATCATAAGATTACTACTATGGCTGTCAATCCCTTGCCTCCAGGGGTCTCGGTGCCCTTAACAGATGCTAGACTTTATGAGGGCAACAGTGCGCTGGACATTGCGCAGGGCATGCAAAGTTCCATTATGATTGCTTTGGCCCCAACTATTGTTGAGAATCTTGCAAATCGTTGCTCCTCCCATCCTTTTGCTCTTACAATCTTACCGCCCCCTCTTCCGCAAATGTCCCTGAGCTCCAGGATGGGGAGAGATTAGGCTGTCCTAGTTCTATGTGATTGATATAGAGTCTCTGAAGTTCTGGATTGTGGTTTGTTGATTTTCTTTTGCAGTTTTTCTGCTCCTGCAATTCCCTTCACTCCATTCTGCTGGGCACTGTATGTCACCCCTTGCAGACCTTGATGGAGGCCTATTTTCTCTGCTGTATCATGGTCTCCTCTCTCCTTGTTTCTGGTGTGGCCCTCCTAACCCATCTCTCTTGTTCATAATCCTTGCAATTACTGTGTTACATAGGTTTACTTTTGAGTGTCCCAATGTGGGCTGGGCGAGTTTGGTACTAGGAGCCACCTATTAGGGAGTACATACGGCGCTTAATTTTCTGGGTTTGGGATACTTCACTTAATATAATTCTTTCTAATGACATCCATTTCCCAGCAAATTCCAGTAATTCATCATTTTTGATGGCTGAGTAGTACTCCATTGTATAGATGTACCACAGTTTCCTTATCCACTCGTCAACTGTTGGACATTTAGGTTGATTCCATGACTTTGCTATTGTAAACAGTGCTGCTATGAACATGGTCGAGCTTGTGCTATCGAGGCGAACCTCTGCTGCTTGGGGGGTTATTCCCAAAAGTGGGATAGCAGGGTCATACGGCATTTCAATCTTTAATTTCTTTAAGAATCTCCAGACGGCTCGCCAGAGTGGCTGTATGAGCCTGCATTCCCACCAACAATGTAGGAGAGTTCCCCGAGAGAGGCAGTTTCTATTAAGCCCACCTGTTGCTCTCCTTCTGGATGCAGGAAAGACTGGACTGAATCTGGAGGGCAAGCTTGGCCCAATGGACCATGACTCCTGGAGGCAGATGGAAGACTCATCTGAATGGATGCTTCAAGAAGGCAGTGTGTTTCAGGGCTGAGAAGAGAGTTCTACACGGGCATTGTATTCTATTCGTCTTCATTATTTATGGTTTTGATCAACACATAATAAGCATATATATATATGTGTGTAAGTATAATATAATGCTTACATCTCCCACCTCAAATTTTATCATTTTTATTATTCATTGCACATAGTCCTGGATGTCATAGTTTATTTCAAGTGTACAATGTACGTTGACAATATTCAGCACTTCATACCTTCCAATTGTTGCCACTCCTTTCCTTCCTTTACTAGTCTCCTTCCTTCCTCCAGTCTCTCCACTTACCTGCTGTATATTCTATATACATGAGTGTGTCTTAATATATCTATACAACATTTAGGACAGACAAGTAAGAGAAAATATATTTATCTTTTTGAGTGACTGATTTCACTTAATATGATGATCTTCCACTGTGTCTGTTTTCCAGCATAAGATATGTTCTTCTTCATGGCTGGAAAAAAATCTCCATTGCATATATGCCACATTCTCTTTATCTGCTCCTCTGTTGCCTGACATCAAGGGTGATGTCACCTAGCCTGGCTATAGTAAATAGTGGTACCATAAACACACATATGCAAGGATCTCTTGAAGTATGTTGACTTCAAGACCTTCAGATACATACACAGAAGTGGTATATTTTGAATTATCTGGTAGTTTTATTTCTAATTTTTGGTGACACCTACTATTGCAGTTTGTCTGCATTGTTGCTGATAAATGACCATCACACAGCTTAAGGGAACAAGGAGTTTACTTTCTTATGATAGTCCGGTTACAGTTCATAGTCAAGCTTGACAGGAGAGCACACAACAACACCAGGGCTGAGGGAACTGGCCACCATAACGGCTGAGAGATGGACAATCCTCACTTGCCAGACCAGCATGTCTGGCCAAGTATACAGAAGGATGCCAACTCTCTCAACCAGCTCTCTCTGATTTATCCAGGGCCTAATCCCACCCACCATGGGCTGGGTCTTCCCCAGCAGCTAGACAATCTCCTTCAGGTTTGCTCTGGGCTTAACTCAACCATCAACTCTCTACAACTGTGCCTAGAGCCCAAACCCTCAAGAGTCAAGTTGACACCTGTGCTTAACTATGACACCTACATGCTAATTTCCATTATGGCTTCACAAATTTGCATTCCCACCAACAAAGATTAAGGGTTTCTTTTGCCCACCATCCTTGCCAGCATTTGCTATCATTTATTTCGTTGATAATAGTCATTCCCAAGGGAGACAGTAGCTTTAATTTTCATGTCCCTGGTGACAATATGATGAACATTTTTCAAATGTTTATTGGCCACTCGTACTTCATCTTCTGAGATGCTGAGAGCTGTCTATTCATTTCATTAACATGTGTTAATTGTGTTGTTTGGTGGGTGTTGATACTTGTTTCTTGAGTTCTTATTCTAGGTAATTTTCCTCAGTCAGGTGTATAGCTAGCAAAGATTTCTTCAGTTCTGCTATAATTTCACTCAGTTGACTTCTTCCTTTTTTGCAGAGAAACTTTCGGATTTCATGTAGCCCCTTAGTATTATTTCTTAAGCTACTAGAGTCCTTTTCAGAAGGTATTTAGCCATACCTGTATGCTTACTCAATGTTCATTGCAACACGTGAAGTGTTTTTTGTTTTCCTCTAATAGTTTCATCATTCCAAGTCCTACATTAAGATCTCTGAAGGCCTTTGATTCTTTTGAATTGATTTTTTTTTAATTTTTATTATTATTTATTCATCTGTGTGTACTGTGCGCACGTGCGTGACTGTGTGTGTGTGTGTGTGTGTGTATATGTGTGTCTGTGTATGTGTAGAACCACGGACGAATTCGGGAACCACCATGGACGCCTCCACCTCCTTCCGCCCTGGGATTCACAGGCTCCGCCCTACCAGGACCGGAAGCGCAGGCCGCCCCCGCTTCCGCCTGGCGTCTATACGTGGGATCTGGAATCCGAACTCGGGACCTTCCGCCTGCAAGGCGGAGGCTTAACCCCTGAGCCACCTCTCCAGCCCTTGAATTGATTTTTATATAGTGAAAAGGATAAAGATTGAGTTTCATTCTTCCACATGTGGAAATCAAGTTTTCTCATCACCATTTACTAAGAGACTATTTTTTCTCCAGTGTATGTCAAACATCAGATGGCGATGACCGCAGGCATGAGTTTAACTTCGGGCCCTCCATTGGTCTTTATCTGTTCTATAGCAATTCCATGCTATTTTATTACATCACCATTTACTAAGAGACTATTTTTTCTCCAGTGTATGTCAAACATCAGATGGCGATGACCGCAGGCATGAGTTTAACTTCGGGCCCTCCATTGGTCTTTATCTGTTCTATAGCAATTCCATGCTATTTTATTACAATGAATCCACAGTATTACTTGAAATCAGATACCATGAAACTTCAAGAATTTTTCTTGTTTCTGTATAAATTCTACTATTTTTTTTTCCTAGCTCTGTAAAGAATGTCATTGGAAATTTTATGGGGATTGCATTGAACAGTTTCAGTAATATCATCATTTTCACCACATTAACTTGGTCAAAATATGAATATGAAAGACCTTTCCACCTTCTAATGTCTTTTTTATTTTATTCAGTATAAAATTTTATTGTAGAGGAAATTAAACCTTCCTTTATTAGGTTTATTCCTGTTTTTCATGGTTTTTCCAAAGCTGTTGTAAATGAGATAGTTTTCCTGATTTTATTATTAGCACATTCACTATTGGAATATAAAAAAGCTTCTGAAATTTTTTTCGTACATCGTTCTTTGTATCTTGATACGTTCCTGAGAGTGCTCATCATATCTCAGGTTTCCTGGTTAAATCTTAACTATACTCTCATCATCTGCCAATGGGAATACTTTGACTTTTTCATTGCCTATTTGAATCCATTTTATTTCTTTTTGGTTTTTTTATTTATTTTATTTTTTTATTTATTCATTTTTTTGAACAACTGATGTTTACTTATTTTTCCCCAATCATATAAACTTAATAGGTATCCCATCCCTTCCCTCCCACCACCCCTCCCCAATCCCCCTTGCACTCTCCCCCCTTTTCCCTTCTTTTTACCCCCCTCCCTCCCTTTCTCCCAGTGCCCCCCTCATCCCTCTCTCCCATTCCCTGGAGCATCTTGTTTTTTTAAAATCTGTTAGGACTCCAACTACTACATTGTGTAATAGTGCAGAAAACGAACAACCATCCTTTATTCCTGATTTTAGTGGAAATACTTTGCTTTTCTCATTTAGTACAATGCTGTCTATAAGTTTACCATATATAACCTTATATATTCTTTTGAGATATGGTCCTTCTATTCTTAGTTTCTTCCAGAACTTTTATCATGAAGGTTTATGAGACCTATCAAAGGCCTTTTCTGATTTATAATGATCATGTTACTTCTGCCATTGTTTGTAATGATATGATATATTGAATCTACTAGTTTGCATATGCTGAGCCATCCTTGTTCCCTGAAATGAAGCCTACTTGGAAATCATGAATAACCTTTTGGATGTGTTGTTTAATTCAGCTTAAAAGAATTTTGTTGAGTATTTTTGCAGCCATATTTATCATCAAGACTCACCTATAATTTTTTCCTTTTTTGTTAAATGTATTTCTGGTTTTGCTATGAGGATAATATTGACTTCACTAAACAAATTTGGTAGCATTCTTTAATTTTCCATTTTATCAAATGCTTTGAGAAAACTCAGTATTAGTTCTATTTTAAAGGTCTGCTATACTTCAGCAGAGAATCAATCTGGTCTGGGCTTTTTGTAGTTACGAGATATTTTACTAGTTTCAATCTCATTGCTTACTATAGATCTATTTACATTGTTTGTATAATCTTGGCTGAATTTTTATCAGCCCTCTATACATCTAGGAACTTAGCCATTTCTTGTAGATTTTTCCGGTTTATTGGACTACACGTTTTCAAAGTGCATCTTAAGGACCCTCTGAATTTCATTGGTATCTATCATGTCTCCTTTACATCTCTAATTTTACTGGTTTCCATGCTCTTTGTGTTGCTAAGGATTTCTCGATCATGTTTTTCTTTTCAAATAATCAGTTTCTGCTTCTTTTTCTTTTTGTTTCCATTTAACTAATTTTTACTGATGTTTAGTATTTCTGTCTATAACTGACTGCTGGTTTGGCTTATTCTTATTTATCTAAGGACTAAAAGTGTATTGTTATTTATTTAAGACTGCTCTAATTTTATCATCTTGGCATTTGTACCTATAAACTTCTGTTAGATCCACATTTATTGCACCCCATAGATATATTGTGCTTTCATCTTTTCAATTCTAGGAATTTTTAATTTCTCTCCAGATTTTTTTTCTGTAATTCATCCATCGTTTCATAGTGTGCTGTTCAGTTTCCGAATCTGTGTATGTTATATAAATTCTTTTTGTTTGTTTCTAGTTTTATTCAATTGTGATCAAATAGAATACAAGAAATTGCTTCAACTTTCTTATATTTGTTAAGATAAATCTTTACCCTAAGATGAATACTATTTTATTGAAGAGTGTATAGGCTGCTAAGAAATAGAATACTATAATGTTTGATAGAATATTCTGTAGATTCTATTTAGCAGTTGTTCTGATTTATGATGTCATATAATGCTGATGTTTCTTAGTTGATTTTTTAGTGCGAGTGGGATATTGAAGTCACCAAATTTTCTGTGTCTATAAGTATTATTTGTTTTATGAAATTTTGTTTAGGGATATTCATTTCTTATACTTTAAAGCTGAAATACGCTGCCAATGGATTGACCTCAAGAAGGGGGCCACATAGTGTGTCAGCAGTCAGCCTCTAAGCTCAGGACCCAGAGTCCAGCTGATGTGCAGGTGCCTGGTGTAGTTTTTCACATATCCTTGGAAGCCTAGATATGCAGG
Source organism: Typhlomys cinereus (assembly GCA_023101885.1). Classification (NCBI taxonomy): domain Eukaryota; kingdom Metazoa; phylum Chordata; class Mammalia; order Rodentia; family Platacanthomyidae; genus Typhlomys; species Typhlomys cinereus. Next base: position 1,036,647 of record JALPQD010000403.1, read on the forward strand.
CTGTATGGATACTGAGGTAACAAAGGCAGAGTTGTGTGTGGTTAGGGACTGTGGGGTGCTTAAGTTGAGGTGTTTGGGGGAGTGTGGCCACAGGTTGCTTGGAAGTGGGCTGAAGTCGCAAGTCTTGGATCTCAGATCTCTCATGGGGCTAGTTGTAATTCACATGGTTCGGAAAGGAGCCTGAGGGTAGGCAGTGGATTGGGGTCATGAGTCAGGGGTCACTTGTCCCACACAGAGACTAGTCAAAGTTCATGTAGATCCCAGTGGGAACTTATGGGTGGGCCCTTATTTTTTCTTCTTAATGACTGCCATTCTGACTGGAATGAGAAGGAATTTCAATGTCATTTTGATTTACACCGCTCTGGTGGATAATGATGTTGCTTATTTTTCCATTTGTACTTCATCTTTTGAGAACAATCTATTCATTTCATTAATCCTCTTATTGATGGATTATTAATATCTTACTATGTAGTTTTTATTTCTTTATATATTCTGAATACCAATTCTCTGTTAAATGTACAACTAACACAGGTTTTCTCCCATTCTAAAAGCTGTCTCTCCATTCAATTAATTGTTTCCTTTGCCAGATTTTTAATTTCATGACATCCAAATTTCAGGTTTTGACACAATTTTCTGGGTGACTTGAGAAATTTTGTATCTATATTTCTGAGGAAAAGTGGCCTATGATTTCTTCTTGTTTGTCTTTCTGTAATTTTGGTATCTGGGTAATTATGGGTTCTTTGAAGAAATTAGACAGCATTCTTTTTCCTTCCATTATTTAAAATAAGTTGAGAGGCACTGGTGTTAGTTCTTCTCTAAGGACCTGGCAGAACTCAGCAGTGAATACATATTGGACATGGATATTTTTAGGTGGAGGACTTATTGCTTCAATCTTATTGTGTGTTTATAGATCTGTTTAAATTATTAAATCTCATCTTGGTTTAATTTTAGTAGCTAATTTAGCATAAAAATCTACTCATTTCTTTTAGGTTTTTCAATTTCATCTAATCCACTTTCATTAAGAGTCACTGTGGAATTATTTTTTTCAGGAAGGGGAGTTGTATTGTTTTGGTGTATCATGTTTCTTATATTTTTACTACATTGAAATTTATGTATCTATGAACAGTTTATTATTTGGAAATTCTATTGCTATATTCTTACAGATGAAGTATTCAATATTTAAGTAGAACTTTTAAAAGTACACAGTTTGGAAGTTAAACTCTCCATGACGAGCTCAGGATACCTGGTACAATTGTTATGTTACTGCCAGAGTAAAATAATTACAGAAGAAACCAGAACTATTGGATAGTACCAATACACAAATGTCACATTAGCTAGCTAAAAATAGTGGTTTCTTAAGCTTCAATAACTCTTAAAGGATCAACAAGCAAAAATGTATAGTGTATGCTAATCTATTAATTACTAAAATTGGGAGTTGAATGGATATGGACTGAGTAAGGATATGAATTGGTGTTAGATTGAGAAAAATTGTATGGAAAAATGTCTGTGAGGAGAAAGGTAAGAACTGCTAATGTTCACAGTGTTTAGAAATTATTGAAGTTTGTGAGTTTGTAGTTAAGAGGTAAAAAGAGGAGATTGGAAAAAGGAAAAAAAAAGGAAAAGAAGTTGGAATGTATGTGAAAAGTATGTGGGCTATATGTGGAAAGAATGTTAGAGGACACACATAGTAGGATAGACGGAGAAGCCTAAAGAAGTAATTCAATCAAACTGAGCTATATACAAAATGGAACAAGACTGTTACAAGATATTTCTATAAGGGGAAGATTAAAATTGAAAACTTAGGGCTGAGCAGTCAGAGTGGCTAAATCCAAAACACAAAAAAATAACAAATGCTGGGAGGATATGGGGAGGAGTGTTCCCTCATTCTTTACTTTTATAGAGGGTCCTAAAAAAGTTAAAATACTATACGACCCAGCTATACCATTCCTGGGAATACTTCCAAAGAACACTACATCTTACTACAGAGACATATGTACATCCCTGTTCACTGCAGCTCTATTCATAATAGCAAAGAAACAGAATCAGCTTAGATTCCCAACAGCAGATGAATGGATAATGAAAATGTGGTACATATGCACAATTGGGATACTGTTCAGCTGTCAAGGAAAGTGAATTAATGAAATTTGCTGGTAAATGAATGAAAGAAATTATACTGAATGAAGCACCTCAGATGCAGAGACAGAAGCCACTTATTCTCCCTTATAAGTGGATCCTAGCAGTGAGCCTTCAGAATGATATAATTATGTAGAACTTCTATAACACCCACAAACTACAAAGGAACATAAGTGGAGGTGGAGGAAGATCCCAAAAGAGTGGAGACAAAAGAACACAGAAAGAATAGCTTTCAGTACTCAACCAAGATGCATCCTATTCTGTCTTCCCTATTCCTATTGATCTATTACCTCCCCTCTACCCCTTTTTTGTTCTTGTTCTAGTTTACAGTAACAGGGATGTGGACCATTATGACAAGAAAGTCTTGAATCCAATCAGAAAGCTATTGGTTGTCTCCTTAGTACTCATGCCACTATTACACTGGTAGGTCACCTATTGCCATGGAGATTATATTGCAACTTATAGATCTCATGCCATTGATGGGGCTTGTGATTATTTCTCTCCCCCAGCAGTTTCTACAGTACTCCTTGGTACTGTGTAAGCTATCCAGCAAGGAGAAAGTTCTCAGACCCATTACAGTTAATATATTTTTCCCATGTTCTGTGGTCCATTTGTGTTGTATCTTCAGTAATAAGGTCTTACTGGAGTTTTTGGAGTGTAACCAAGAGCAATGGCAAAAGCCTGTAATGTTTGCGGCCTTTAAGCCCTCTGACCAACATTTCATCAGGACATGCCACATTCCTGTTACTTCTAGTATAATTTTTTCCCTGGGTTCTAAATAGATCAGCTCAAGGTGTTTTTCCCCATTTTCCTCACTCTATGCTCCTCAGCATAGGGATTGCCCATTCTTGTTCCTTTATTTAAAAGACAGGGGGGGCTGGAGAGGTGGCTCAGGGGTTAAGCCTCTGCCTTGCAGGCGGAAGGTCCTGAGTTCAGATCCCAGATCCCACGTATAGACGCCAGGCGGAAGCGGGGGGCGGCCTGCGCTTCTGGTCCTGATAGGGCGGAGCCTGTGAATCCCGGGGCAGAAGGAGGTGGAGGCGTCCATGGTGGTTCACGAATTCGTCCGTGGTTCTACACACACATACACAGACACACACACACACAGACACACACGCGCGCACACATACACACGCACATGCGCACAGTTGAATAAATAATAATAATTTAAAAAGTTTAAAAAAAAAAAAAGGAAGTTTTAAAAAAAAAAAAAGACATGGGTTTTTTTGACATATTACTAGCATAGGATATTCCTTTGGGATTACTTCCCACAATCTTAGGGTTTTTCTATAAGTCCTTTTGTCCCTCTTATCTCTCATGTCCCTCTTATCTCCCATCCCCTCATTCCCTGCTATGTATTTTTCCCAATTATTCTTTCCCTCACTCTTGTCCTGGAATCCTAAATCTCCCCTTTAAAAGGTTTCACCTTAACCATCCCTTCCCACCTTCCCACTCTTTATTTGAATTTTCTGGCTTACAGTGCTTCCAATCCAAACACATTGATGAGTTCAATCATCCGCATGTAATAAAAGAGATATACAGTACTTAACTTTCTGTGTCTGAGATACTTCACTCAGTATTAAAGTTTTTAGTTCCATCCATTTATCAGAAAATCTGGTAATCTCATCCTTTCTGATGGCTGAGTAATATTCCATTGAATATATGTACATTTTCATAGCCATTCCTCTGTTGGTGGGAATGTTGGTTTATTCCATTTTTTTTGCTATTGTGAATAGAGCTGCAATGAACATAGATGAACAAGTGTCTTTGTAATAAGATGTAGGGTCTTTTGGGAATATTCCAAGTAGTAGTATAGCTGGGTCATATGGCAGTTCCTGAGGAACCTCCACATTGATCTCCATAGAGGCTGTATCAGTTTACACTTCTAAGAGCAGTGAATAAATGTCCCTTTCATTCCACAACCTGGACAGCAATCTCTGTTGTTTGTTTTCTTGATCTTGACTGGGGTAAGATAGTATCTCAAGGTTGTTTTTATTTGCATTTCTCTGATAATCAGGGAAGTTGAACATCTTTTAAGGTATTTGTCTGACATTTCAATTTCTTTTGAGTGAAATCCCTGTTTAGTTCCAGGGCCTATTTTTTTTTCCTAAAAAATAATTTTTATACATTTTTTTATTATTATTTCAGCTCATACAAACTTAATAGGTACACCAGTTCCCTCCCTCCCTCCTCCTCCCCCCGAACCCCCACTCCCTCTCCCCTCACCCTTCCCTCCCGATCCCCCAGTGCCTCCCGCCCCAATTCCCAGATAGTCCTTTCTTGTGCATACCTGACTCTCTTCTGGGCCCTCCTCTCCGATGACGTACAAGGACCCAGTGGCAGTTCAGGGCCCATTTTTTTTAATTGAAATGTTTGCTATCTTGGTACTTAATTTTCTGAGCTCTTTTCATACTCTAGAGACTAATTCATAGCTAGTAAAGATTTTCTCCCATTGTGTGGGTTGTCTTTTTGCACAATTAACATCATGACCCATCAATTCTCTGCCTCCAAGAAACACACCTCACCTTGAAAGATAAACACTTTCTCAGGGTAAAAGGATGGTCAAAAATACTTCAAGCAAATGGAAAAAGGAAGCAAGGAGGAGCTGCAATCTTAATATCAGACAAAATAGACTTCAAACTAAAACAAACCATACTGAGATACAAATGGATCCTACATCTTGGTAGAGGGATAGGGAAGGACCATTCTGGGCCCTAGGTCTTGTTACCAGTCCAGCTTGTTCCTACCCAGCCCATTTGCACACAGGAGCTGAGAGAAGACAGAAATGAAATTTCAGTCCTGACTCTGCTGACTCTCAATCCAAGTTGTTGGCTGCCAGTTCCATAGAGCACTGTGGATATAGTCATCTCAGCTGTCCCTAGAGTCTTAGTTACAAGTTAAACATTCAAACTATTTTCACCTTCAAATTACACAGTGGAAAAACAGATGCATCCTTGGGATGACACTGGACTATTTCAGAGTCAGGCAGACTTTCCAAGAAGAGACAAGACCCTCGATCATGAGTGGGAATGGCAGCTTGGCCCCTGTTGGGCTTTGCTGCCTTTCCTCGCCCTCAGACAATGCAGGGGAAAGTGTTCTGTTCAGGACTTAGGGTCTCCACTGGGCAGAAGGCAGCTGTTTGAACAAGACTTACAGCCGTCGATCCGTGTCACACACTGAACAGCCCATGAGCTAGGAACTCCCTTCAACCCAGCGCTGGCTGATGTCCAGGCCTTCAGTTTTTTAGAGCAGAAACAATGACAGTTTTGACCCTTGTCATTTCCTAAGAACACTTATGGGACAAAGTCGGTGTTTCAGTAAACAGCCTGGGAGCCAAAGGTCTTCGGCTCCAGTTAACACGTAAGGCATGATTCATCTGGTGAAAATTCTCTTTCTAAGGAGGGAAAGCCAGGTTCAACCAAGCCCTGTGCACAGTGACCTTCCTGTGACAACAAATCCCAGGACAATCCAACCCTGCAGGCCAGGCGGGACACCATGGCCACAGGTGACTTGAGTGACCACAAACTCAGGCTCAAGGATGATGATGATGATAATGATGATGATGACATTTCTCTTCCAGAAATGCCAGAGATGCCCTGGTGCAGAACCATTTCTAGGAGCCAACAGTGCTGCAGAAAATAATGAATCAATGGCCTCTAAGGCTCTTCAGGGCCCGGGCCAAGATGGGAGGCACCTTCAAGGGACAGGAGAAGCATGCTGGACCCCCAGGGGTCCTACCACAAAAATCATGGCCTAAAGAACAACCTGGATTTGGGCACCACACCTGCCTAGACAGAGCAAAAGAGCAGAGCAGGGTAGGTGCAGACTTTGAGCATCCAAGGAGCTTTGCCTGACTGGTTGATCTTACAAGCTCAGTAGTTACAGTTTTTCTTTAGTATCCACTGATAATCCAGGACCCATCACCATAGATGCCCAAACCCTAGAATTATAGTGTTCATAGGTGTCTCCTGAAAGCCCATGTCCTAAAGCCTAGTCACCCATCTGTTATCTATTAGCTATTGTGAGGAAGTAGAACTTTTACAGGGTGGGCCTCAGTAGAAGTCATTGTGACCACACCCTAGGTTACTAGGCCCTGAGTATAAATGTCTTCTCTCTCTTCTCTCTCCTCTCTTCTCTCTCTCTCCCCTGTCCTCCTCTTTCTCTTCTGTTTCTCCGTTCTTTCTCCTTTCCTCTCTTTCCTTTTCTCTTTCTCTCCTTTCCTCTCTCTCATCTTTATCTGTCTTTCCTCTCTCTCGTCTTTATGTCTGTCTCTGTCTCTCCTCCTCCTTTCTCTTCTCTCTCCTCTCTTTCTCCTCCTCATCCTTCTCCTCCCTCTGTCTCCCTCTTCTCTCTCTCCTCCCTCCCCCTGGTTGCAGGCCTGGTCTACCTGCTGCAGTTGTCCCACCCAGCATCGCATCCACATCCTACCCACCGCATACCACCCCTCATCTGCGCTGCGCTTTGCCATGGTTTGTATCACTTTCCGACTCACTCTGTAATTCGTGGATTATGTCAGTTACTCGCTGGCTGCCCGCCCGCCCTTGCATCCCCGCACCCTCAGCCTGGAATAAGCTGAACCTCCTGGAGAGTAGAGATCGCTGCCTGGGTCCCCCATCTGTGCCGGGGCCTCACCTGGCACGTAGTAGGCGTTCACCACATTCGCTGTGAAACTTGACCTGAGTGGGCCCACCTGGTGGGCTGCACTCCCGCCCCCTCTTCACCCAGTAATTGTTCAGCTGCAGCTCTCTAGACAGCTTTTTCCCTGCGCAGACCCAGGCCTCGGCCCTCTGTCCAGACATGGAACTCCCTGCACCGGTGATTGGAACCAGATGGAGTCGCGGCTGCAACACGACTGAGCACCGACTTCAGTAAAGTAAGTGAATTACCAAAATGTAGTCATTATAATCCATCTTCCTCTGAGTGACACACTTGGCGAGCTGTAATGAACCAGGGCTTAGAAAGTGAATGTGAATTCACAGACTGCTCGGCTCTGCCCACAGACCCCGAGTCTGGCAAAGTTGTCATCTCTATTCAGTCATGACAACGGGATGATGAGCACTTCTACCCACAGCTTAGTCTTAATATGCCCTCGCCCGGGAGAGAAGCTCTGTGATCATTCACCCTAGGACACCAGGCTTGGGCAGACCCTGAAGGTCATGTAAACAAATTCCATCTGCTTGAAACCCACACCAGTCAATCACAGCTACCACGCTTCCGGGCTGTGCCAGAGCCTGTTTTTCCCACACACAGAGAGGATCTCACTCCTCGGAGCTGAGTCATTCTGAAAGGCAACCCGGGCCTGGGCATGGCAAGTAACACCCAGAGCCCACATCTCGGACTCCCTCCCTATTCTCCTGGCCGTTGGGCTCTGTGTCTTGGGGAAATGACCAAGAGAACGTGCAAGGGATCCTGAGTCCACCGTCCCCTCCCTCCCTCATCATCAATCTTCTGCGCATTAAGAATAACTCAGCCAGACACTGCTCTTCCCAACCTAATGTAACAGTGTAACAGGAAGTACAGAGCGGTGGCATAGCATGCTCTGGCCAAAAAAGGAACCTGAATGTAATTAAGGCTTAGAGATAACCACCAGTTTTGAGGAAGCGTGGATGATAAAAACACTTCTTCAACGGGACATCAGCCAGCTAAATGGAGATACCTACAAGACTAGACCCTGTGACCCAGTTTACTACATGCATGAAAAAAGACCTTGTGGGCAGCCTGGCTTTCACCTACAGAAGAGTAGGGATGAGAAGTTTTGCACAAATAATCGGTATTAGTGGTTGCTGTTACTACATGTGCAAATAAAATGGTTGGTTTTTTTTTTTAAACTCCTCTCCTGTAGATCATATGTGTTGGATGTAGGAGTACGATGCGGTCTGTAGAATTTGGTTCAAAATGCTAAAAAAGAATGAGTAGGTTGAGCTGGGAGACCAGCAGAAGATTCACTGTGCCATTCACTCCATTCGGCATGTGAGCACCACCTTTCCGTAACAAAGGGTGATTTTATAAGAAGGAACGATCTAAAAGCAGCATCTAACTTGACTTGGACATGATCAAACGCTTCCTTTGGAATCTTTTCCATTGCAAGAGATAAGATTCTAACTTAGGAGTTTTATACATAGGAGCAGGATTTGGAATACCCCGCGGAGACCGAAAGGAAAAAGGCCAAGAGATAAAACAAGGTACAGCTTAAGAATAGATGTGTGTTTTAAAATGTGAGACACTTAAATGTACATCATGAATGGGGAAATACTTATATCTAAAAACACTAACACTGTCATGAAATTGATTTTAAATTGACATAGAAAGAGAATGCTCCGGGCTGGAGAGATGGTTCAGGGGTTAAGACTCTGCCTAGCAAGCAGAAGGTCCTGAGATCGGGTTTCAGGTCCCATGTAAAAATACCAGGCAGAAATGGCAGTGGCCTGCACTTGCGGCCCTGGTAGGTGGAGCCTGGGAAATCCCAGAGCAAAACAAGGAGATAGAAGAATCCAGGATGATTCCCGAAGTTACCCTTGGTCCTCCACAGAGACACACAGTATATACTCTGATACACACACACACACACACACACGTGCATATTCACACACACACTAAATAAATAGATTAAATATTTAAAAAAAAAAAAAAGAAAAAAAGAACACTCCTCACCCCAAACACACAAAGCATATGAGCACAAAGTTCAGGAAAAAAGAAAGGAAAGGTACCCAGGTGATCAGTAAACAAAAATGAAGAAATTTAAGCAAAAATTCACTGCAACAAATTCAACACAAATAAGCACCTTGGGCTGGGTCAGGACACTACGGAATATCCCCAGGCTCCCTGAGAATGACCGCTCAGGAAGACCATCCCACTTGGATCTGCGTCCCTTGGTTCTCACTTCCTGTGAATCTGCCGCAAATGCTGCAACATTACGCTTGGTCTCCACAATGCCTGCTGCAGGTATATCAAAGGTAAAAGTAAGATAGAATTATCTGATTTATAGTACGAAGACAGTTGAATCTCCTCAGAAACTATGTGAAAATGATTGGCATGTGACTGAGAAGAAGGCAAGAATCCTCGTGCTGATCCCACGCTTTGGTTTGGTTTTCTTCTTATCCTAGAGACTGGAAACCTGTTCTTGAGTCTGTGACTTCTGGAAATTTGAAAGATATCTAAAAGATCTTTATTCTGGCTAATATGTATAAGTAATTTATGACAAATATGATTTGCTAGATCTCACTTTGTATACAAAACTAAACTAATTTTAAAAATAATTTTCGTAAGTCGTGTTACTTCTTTAGTCTCCGAATCCTATTCTGTATGAAGAACATCCTGGAAACTTACTATCTGTGCCTAATAGTCGATGGTCCAAACACTCATTATCAGTCTTCAATGGAAGGTGTTCTTTCGTGTGACCCAAGATGTAAAAGGAAAGCCAGATTCACGAAGATGAATCTTAGACGTTTCCATGAAATTGATTTTCCAAGCTGTGGTTTGCTGCTATGATTCACCTCACAGAGTGAACGTTCAGAGCCCTCGAACTGAGGGGTGTGCTTCCCAGGGTACTTCTGTTCACACTAACTGCAGCGCCCTGAGTCTATGCACTTGGAGCTCTTGGAGCAAGGCGGCTGATCAGCGTGTAGGGGGAGCCCAGCATGAAGGGAGGGAAAACCAGTCCTATGACTCCATGCAGACCACAGCCTAGAGACCCGAGGCCCAGTAGATCCACCACACAGAGCCCCAACCTTTGCAGCCCATCTGATAAGCCCACTGGCACACGTGTGAAACCTATTAAGAGCAGTGATGAACAAAATGAGCGAGACTATAAACTAATCCCCATGGTGAACTTTGAGGAAACGCTTTGGCTTTATCCAGATTAAAATCAGGATATGTTACAGTGTTTTGCAGAAACATGAGGTGTGGATTGAGAGCCAGGAGGGGAGACACTGGTACTGACTTCCATAACAGGGACAGAAATCCAACATTAAAATTAAAGGAATGCCAAAGAAGAAGGGAATGAGACAGCTACAGGAGATGTACACTTAAACATGCATCACGAATGGGGAAATATTTATAAGATATCTAAAAACACTAACACTGTTATTAAATTGATTTTTAAATTGACATAGAAAGAGAACGCTCCCAGGGCTGGAGAGATGGCTCAGGGGTTAAGATTCTGCCTAGCTAGCAGAAGGTCCTGAGTTCAGATCTCAGGTCCCACATAAAAATATCAGGCAGAAACAGCAGTGGCCTGTACTTCTCAGCATGTTGGATAGCATTAGCTGTGAGGTTTACTTGAGCATGCCTTCTCAATGCGGACCCCTGGAGCAGCACTGAGCTGTATCAGCAGATCAACCAATGCAAGGTGAAGGAGCCACTGAATCCCAAGAGGCAGACTGTACACAGGATTGTAGGAACGGCAGGTTTGGTAATGGTTGCCACCAAGGTTCCATTCTTCAGGTTACTTACTATATAGCTAACACAACATTGATGATCTTCTAAGTCCTCAATTCAGAGCCCCAAGGTGTTTTGTTGTTTTTTACATATATTCAGTTAGTTCATATTCACAAGCTGTCTTAATGTATATGTGGATTTGTTGATGGGTTCTCAATGAAATAAATCTCATAGCAAAAGCTGAAAACGTTAAATTGATACTAAATCAGCAGGCACAGATACAACAAAAATTCTTTTTCAAATATCGAAACAGGTCAGGGTTTAAAATCGTGCTTCTTCTGGGAGAACAATTTTGTGCAAGAAAGGAATTGCTGGTAAATATTGGAACAGGAGAAAGTAAGTTAGTGAATCAGTGGTCTTAGAACCATGTTGCAGAACCAACTGGTTGATGGTTCTGTAAAAGATTCTAGCATTTTTAAAAATATGGGGCTAAGGAGATGGCTCAGGAGTGAAAGCCTTTGCCTCAAAAGCAAAAGGACCTGAGTTCAGAACCTGAATCCCACGTAAAAATGCCAGGTGGAAATGGCAGTGACCTGTACTTCCAGCCCTGGAAGGTGGCGCCTGGGACAGGAAGAGCAAAGCAATATGGAAGGAGAGTAATCCAGGATGGTTTTTAAAGTCACCCTTGAACTTCCATACAGGCACACATACTCAAGTGCCTTCATGTGTACACACATCACACAAACACACACACATACACAAAATCAGTGCATGGGAAAATGTGTGTGGTGTAAGGGTGTGTATGTGCATGTATGTGTGCACATGCATGTGTGAAAAGAGAAGTGTCTTACAAACGTGGGCCACACGTGAACACATGCTATGTGTATCACCTGATTTTATTCCCGACTCTCCACTTATCACCACAGTGATGCTTTCTGGGTTTTCTGCTCATGGCACAGAAAAGCCCTCAATTATTATATGTATCCAAAACAATGTACAAATTCAATTATTGTCCTTCAAAACAAAAGCCGCATCTCTCCATTTCTGTCAAAGCGATTTTAACGAAAACTTTTCTGTTGCAGTCATCTGCAAAGAATTGAAATGACGATCCCTTTAGCATTTGCTTCCCAAAATCCCTGCTGTTCCGTTTTTCTCTTTGAAATTCCAAGGTACTAATATACCATACTGCAAATGCACAGTGCTTTTCTCCAGAAGGCCCTACTGGCCAAATAGAAATATTTCCCTTCAGATCCAGGAAATGGTATTTCGTGATTAAATTAGTTTGAGCAATACAGCCCTGTATGTTTTATATTGCAGAGCTTGTAGCAGATGGCCTAGGCATTCTTACACTGAAGTAAGCTTCAGTTTGCCAACCTCAGTTAAAAAAAAAGTCTTTCAAATGTTTGCTTTGGACTGAATGGCTACAAAATGGGAGGAGAACCATATGCAATCCTTATCGTTGAGGAAAAATATTCCATAAAAATACTGGATTTCATTATAGCCCGCTTTGTGTGACCAAGATGCAGGTTTGGTTGCTAGAGAAATTACATCGTTAGGATACTGTAAGTCTGCTTTTCGTTAGCCCAGCTGCATGGCCAGCCAGCCTGTGATCCCAGCCCCCTGCATCTGTGTGCCTACCCGCTGTGATTCATTACAATAACAGGAATTTGCTGCTGCTACGATTGAAATAAATCAGCTTTGTGGTCTGGCCAGTCGTTTTGATAACCGTGGCTCCACCTCAAATTTGCTGCCTGGTCTTATGTCATCTTCAATGCAGTCTAGCCAAAGAGGCAAACAAACAGATATATATTTCAGGAATTTATATTTTAAAAGTAGCTATTGTGGGCCAGGAGTCTAACTAGAACCTTCCGCGACATTGACTTGTTTAATCCTTTGAACATCACAACATCGATATTTAATAATTCTCTAATCCTGCTATAATTACACTAAGGGATGGTTCTCCTCAGCTCTGTACCTTGCCCCCATGGGCTTCCAATTGGCACACAGCTTGACCGTACAAAGGGCTCTGACTCTAACAGGTAGAGGGGAAGAAGGGAAAGGGAAAAACTAGGTCTTTCACACCTCTCTGAGACGCACATTTATCTGTGCCTTGTGGGTTATCACGGAGCATGATATACACTGGTCTCTCTACAAAGCTAAGGGAAGACCAACCAACCCAGAGGCTTCTACCTAGTCACCTCCATCCTCCCTTGGTTTGACTCCTCAATTTCTCTTTTTGTTGTATATATGCTTCCACAATATATTAAAAATAGTTTGTCTGAAATTTAAGTGGAGTTTGATCCCCGTATCTCTCTTCGTTCATGTTACTCTAACCTAAGCTGACGTTCCCAGACCCTCCTCATACTCCCTCCCCAAAACTCCTCAGCTGTGTTAAACATTCTACTAGGCTGACTGACTAAAACTTAACAGGTTATGGAGAACAATTTCACTGCTCTTCTGTAACTTGCTTACCTGATGTTTCCACAAGTGTATTTTTTGAAGTACCTCAAATTATGATTGTCTTTGTTCTGTTATTATAAACATTTCATGAAGTATGGTATTTGGGGTAACCTGAATCTGTGTTCCTGGGCCATGGTCACTCGTATTTGATTCCAGAATAAATCCTCTTATTCATTTTGAGGCAGTCAGTGATGGATGCTGGTTTCCTTGAGTGACAGGAGAAGGTTGCGGCAGGAACAGTTCATTCTGCTGCTCTTTCTCTTCCCCCTGGCACCGGGCATCATGCCCCCAGCTCACAGCTTCTGTGTGTGCAGCCTCGAACACAACGAACACCCAGTTTCCACTCTGACGTCCATTCTGATGTCGCCTCTGGGTGAGGGTCTCCCAGCCCACCTTATTGCTAGGATTTGAATGTGCCCGCATGCAACCATACTGAGGGAGTCGTGTAAAGGTGTGCTTTGTTCTGATTGGACTCAAGACCAACTTGTCAGAATGGAACACATTCCCGTTACTGTTAACTGGAACAAGAACCTATAAAAGGGAAGGAAATAAATCACTAGGGAAGAACAGGCTATAAACGTATAGATAGGAAGACTGCACACCAAACTGCTCTGTGAATACCTGTTGTTATACCCGTAGATTGGAAGAGTACTTAGCACTCAGCCTAGAAGTCATCTTCTACAGCAGAGGTAGAGATAGAGGATCGCAACCTCCTGACAGGATGCAGCTAGGGCACTGGAAGAGCAGTGAAGTGGACAAAAAAGGCCAGGTAGAATGCAGATCATCGATGACCCTACAATGCTCACCCAGTATCAGGCCAATCTAATCTCTCCCCATCCTAAGGCTCAGGGAACTTTGTGGAAGGTTCACTGTTGGCAGAATTGCTGCATCCAGGAACTCACTGCAATGAGATTTGTCCTTATCATACCAACCTGCCCCCATAGACTATCGATCTCAGGAGAGACAATTACATGCGGGGGAAACCTTGGGGACTAGGGCTGGATGAGTGAAGGGGAATCAGTGGGGCAGCCCGAGGAGGAGCCACAGAAAAGTCTGAACCCCCACAAGAGTAAACAAAACAGAGGAAACCCTGGAGCCCATAGACGCAGACAGATAATAGGGTGGGAAGGACTGAGATAGGTTTATGAAAGGAGAAGATGGGGGATGAGAAGGAGGGGGGAAGGAGGGAGGCAGGAATAAATACTCATATGCTTGTAAAACTAGGGACAAAATTTAATTTTTTTAAAAAGGTGTGCTTTAGGTTAGGGTTGTGTTTTATGGGTGGTCTAGACTTACCACAGGAGTGGAGTCCTAATAAAAAGATGAACTTACGCCTCCTCCTTGCTTCTCTCAGCATGTTCTCTTGCCTTCTGTCTCCCACCATGGAATTATAGAACCAAAAGCCCTTTGCCAGAGGCAAGCGCTCAACCTTGGAATTCCCAGACTCCCAAACTCTAGAAATTACATAGGCATTCTTTATAAGCTACCTGATCTCAGATGTTCTCTTACAGCAGCACCAAGCTGACCAAAATACTATATTCATATTTAAGTTTCCCAAAGTCTTCTTACAATTAATGTGACTTTAGTTGTGCATGGTCCTACCTGTTTAGAAGTCAAGTATTAGACCACCTTGGGCTTGACAAGGGCACCTGATGCACAGTTGGCCACACAGCAGCTGTACAAGAGAATGACTCCTCCAAGGAATTCTGGGGACTCCCTGATATGCTAATGAAGACTGATGCCCGCTACCCAATAAGGCAGTTGCCAGTGGCCTTACCAGCCATGCCTATCCAATTGCAAAATGTCTGCAGTCACCCCAAGGCTTGGGTCACATGTTGACATTGCTTTTTTTTTTTTTTCTTTCAAATCCAAGGCCAGTTGGCATTGCTTCTCTGTCACTCACCTCACTTATCTTGAGATTCCTTCCTTATCGTCTATGTTATCTTCCAGACTGGGTAAATGTGGAAAGAGCAGAAACCACTTCCTGGCTTCCCCCAGCTGTGTGGAACTAGCATCCATAGTGTTCAGATATATGTCCAAGTGCTCCAGCTGTCAGATTCCCCCGGAATCTGAGTCTCAGCCAGGCTACCTGGCATCAGGTCATGGTAAATGAAAGTTTCAGCAGACACTGAACAGATACAGATGTGGACATAGTCACCCTTGCAAAGGTTAGAGGGTTCCCAAGAGGAGAAGGCTGTCATGGCTACAGCTATAGTTATTCCCCAAGTCATACAACTTGTCACCAGCAAAATAGGCAGAGGCAAAACATGACACTAGGCAGAAAAGTAACCAGAAAAGTAACCCAGTTTACTGCTTGTCAGCCCTTCCAAAGACATCTAGAGGGTGGATTTTAGGCTCGCCGGTCTGCTGAGTCTCTAACAATACAGAACAAGATGCAGCTCTAACTTTGGTTTAACACAGGTCTGTGGTTTTCTTCCGTTCTCCATTCAACCTTAATTCTTTTGAGAACAAGGATGCTCTGTAACCCCTGAAGCCAAGAGATGGGCTTTTATAAGGGACATCCAGGGCTGGGGAGATGCCTCAGGAATTAAAGACTTTGCCTCACGAAAAAAGAACCTGAGTTCTGATTCCTCAGATCTCACATAAAAATACCAGGTGGAAATGGTGGTGGCCTGTTATTCCAGCCCTGGAAAGTGGAGCCTGAGAAATCCCAGCGCAAAGCAATAAGGAGGTGGCGTAATCCAGAATGATGAGAAAAGCCGTCACAAATGCTCACAGAAACACTGCAATACTAGGTATCTTCAGTCCAGGCAAATAGACACATAAAACTAACTACCATAAACACGTCAGACACTAGCAGACAAACCTCTTAACATTTGTCAATTAACTTGCAAAAGCGGGCAGGAGTGTGTATCTCTGTTCTTTCTAGGAGATCACAGCCTTCACTCGTTGATATGTAGTGGGAAGACATCCTCACTATTGAGTCTTCCTTCTACTAACATGGCATGTCGCCCTTCTCTTGTCATCTGTCATTTATGTGTGGGGCTCCATTGCCTCGTAAATCCATATTCAGCCAAGCAAAAAATCCACAGGAGGACAAAGGAACTAGAACTTCTTCCTTCCACAGCCCCTTTCCCCTAGGAAACGAATTTGTCACATTGCTGATTCATGGTCACATTCCATCCAGTGACACAGGTGTTTGCCAACGACATGTTCTTCCAGGCATAATAAAATTGAATCTTATCTCTACAACTAGAGCTAAGTAAGAGAATTACCTTAATTAAATACCAATGAATTCAGGTTCATGGCTCTAGGACCGACCCCTGGAAACACTAGAAAATCACTTTCCTCTGTCGTTTGGGCACATGTTCACCTGTGGCATTCTGATGCGTGTACTCAAGGAGAAGAGATCTGATATTTCATTTTCAAAGTGGTAAAGTGACCTACAACTCAGTGATAAAAAAAAAGCACAGGACTAACATGACCACTGAATACAAGGTCAAATGCTGTGGATGCACGTGACCTTCTGAACTAGAATATTTCTCCACCCACTACCCCCACTGGACTCGTAGATGATATTGTTTGTTCTAAATATATTAAGTTGTGCTCTGGCATCCTGTAGGCTGTTTCAGTTCCAGGGACTGAAAACTGTTGAGTGTGGGAAAGCTATTTGAAAAATAGAGTAACAGATCCACACACATAAAACTGAAGCCTGAGAAGTGGATTGTTTTTCCCAGCAAACAGGTTGAATCCAGAAAGGAGGAAACGCACAGGGCACCGGAACAGGGTGAATGGCCCAATTGTGTGACAAGCCATTCAGCAAAGAGGCAATGAGGCTCGCTGTTGAGCCCGCCGCTCATGTTTTGGATCAGAATTCCCTCTGAGCCATTTACTTTCAACACAATAAACTGCTGGAATTCTCATCGCACATGAGTTAGAATATTCTTCGGAGATGAAGAGGTACTTCAAGGTTGCAGGAAATACTTTGTTCTCACCTTGATCTTGGCAAGGTTTTTCTTCCTTGGCATGTTAACTTGAGTTGTTTTCAGTTTCTGTTGCCACCTGAACCATCCCTCATACAGTGACCCAGCCTTAGAGAATTCAAGGCCCTGGAAGCCCTTTCCAGAGCTTACCCCCATTCCTACTTGCCTACTGGGCATCTCTGGCGAGGATCCACAAACACTTCAAATTGTTCGTGCCCCCGATTTAGTCCAGTATCTTTTCCCCTAAGTGGGCCCCTCTTCCTTTCTGTCCTAAATTACTTCTGCGATCTCAGACAGCACTGAGCCGTAAGACTGATCTCTACAGCTGCAAAAATTATGATCCTCGCTGCACTGTCCACTGTCCTGTGGTGTCCCTGGGTCTCGGGTCCCCTATGTCTGCTTTCCCCTGGTCCAGGGAACACCACAGTCTCAGGTGGGCTCTTCTGCAGCTTCTGGTGGGCTTATCTTGTCCTATCTCCTTTCCCATCCTGCACTAAGCTCTAAGAATGAATTCAATGTCAGGGGGTCTCCGCCCAAGACCCCCTGAAAACTCACTACTAGCAACCATCAGCCTGTGTGTGTAGGAGTAGCGTCACCCATCCACTGTTCTGGCCTCTGAGGGACACACTCGTATTGGCCCCAAGTAGCCAGTGTCTGGAGCCCAGGACTGAATCCGGCCTTCCCCTCTTATGCCACACCTCAGCACTGGGTGCTTGATTCCAGTCCCACCACTGCTGTCCTGAAAGCTTCATATGAGTCTGTTGCCTGTTCAATACAGCCCACTTGCTTCTGTTAGCAACAGTCTCACACCCCTGCATCCGCCTGGCTGCTCAGCTGAACCCCAATCCTCATGTGAGTGCAAGGCTCCCCCTGTACTTGGGGACTGCCAAACATACGCACATCCCACAGCTGCCTCATCACTGTCTTACAAACCTGTTCCCACCATCCCAGCATCCCCCACAATCCTAGCTCACACACTGGCCATGGAAGATGGTCTTCGGAGTGGACAGAAATGACTTTGTTTAGTATGGAAAGAGAACTTCCTCTTGAGTTTGTATGAGTGGACTCCTGCAAGGCCGCCACAAGATGTTTCACATCTCATTCACCTTTTCCTTTCTTTTCTTTTCTGAGCTGAAATGTCCCATCCAGGAAAAGAGGGAGGAGGCTAATGAGACTTAAGGCAAACAACTCCAAAGTCGCAAGTTCCTAAAACTAAGAAGATTCACAAGGCCCCTCCCCAAAGTGACATAAGCAATAACAACTTCAACCTATCCAGTTGTCTGCAAGTCATGAAGGGAGCTGCAAAGATAAATTTCTTGAGTTTCCTCCAAATTGGGATGGCCTTTTTGGTGATGTAGCCACCTTTCAGTCATCCATTCTCCTGTAACTGCAATAAGCCATGGTTCACCATGTTGGACTCTAATGGCATTTGCAAAATGACAAAGTTATTGCAACTGCTGTTGACTGCCTGCCAGAACAAGACAGTAAGACTCTATTGAAGACTCTACTACTTGATTTGGTGGCAGAACATGGAGACATTACGTGGGGATTGAGCTGGATGTGTCCTCTCCCTGCTGACTAGTTTTCATAATGTCACAGGACACTATACAGGCTGCCCAGGAGATAATTATGGCCAATGATCCTTCTCAGCTGTGGACTCTATGTATTACATTATGTGTCAGGCAAGATGTGCCAGCTAATGCAATAATAGTACAGACTATAGATCCAGCCAACTTTCTGAATAGATTGAAAAAACCTTCTCCCTTGGGAGGGAATTCACATTTAATACAGTAATCTGTGGCTATGGAGGCCATACTGTGAAAGCAACTGTTATTGTTTAAATGAAAGGGATGTGCCTATCAAATTGCATTTTAAATATTTATGTCTGTGCCTATAGATTACTGTGGCTGTCAACGTTGGCCAGGAAGCTTCTTGAGTGAGCAGTGATTACTGCAGAGAATTATAACCTGTCAAGTCCCTGAGGCTAAGTGTCTGTGATGTAGCACCATGGCCTAGGACTTGGCTAAAGTTGCTGGAGAATAATCAGGCATCTATGTCACCCCCTTTCAAGGCTCAGAGGACACCATAGAAGAGGGGCTAGGAAGAAGGCAAGAGCCAGAAGAAGAGAGGCATGTCGTAAAGCGCTACCCTCTGAACGTGACAGCCATCATCTTCATCAGAGCAGCTGTGACTACAGGCAAAAGATCTTCAAGATCGGCCCTACTGGCTATTGTTATTCCATCACAGACGGAAGGGTGAGAAGGGTCAGTGGACTCTCACTTGAGGGTCCAACTACTCCCTCCTGCATCTCCCAGCCCATTAGTGGCCTTGTGATCACAAGTGTGTGCTAGCATCATGTGGAGGCTTAGCCAAAGGGGGATTCCATCTATGTAGTCATGGTCAGACTTTTGGTGGTATAACTGCTTTACAGTCGCTCATGTTCCTGTAAGTAACTCCTTACCCGTGCCATGTGAGAAGGTCCAATAGCATAGGTTTTCCAAGTCGGCATCCATTGGCTCATTTGTTGGCGCCCTATCTTGAAGGGGAATAGGCCTATGTTCATATCTATTCTGGAAAAGATTTAAAAACCTGAGCAGCAGTTCAATAAAGATATGTGATAAAATATTTCAAATGAAGATTAGACTTGATACAGTGTGGGCAATCACCCCCACACGCCAGAGTGTATAATGCAAGTGAGTTGGGGATCATTAGTTAGCCTGGGGTGCTTTCAGCAGCCAGCTGTGGTGAATGAAAAGGAAAGGACCATGGTACCCGGCTGAACCAAGCATGTGGCTCCAGCAGTCAGCAAGACAGGGTAGAATGAAATACTAGGCCCAAACCAGATGAGCAATGTATCCTACTGCACACATTTCCATGATAAAATCAATTTAAGAGAGAAAAGGTTTATATTGACTTCCTGGGGGAGAGGGGTGTAGTTCACTGAAGTAACAAAGATCTGGTAGCAGGCAGGAAAGGTATGATGGCAGGAAGTAGGATCAGACTACACGACCCCAAGACCTGTCCCCAGAGTTGTTCTCCCTCTATCAAGGCTCCACCTCCTCAAAGTTCCATAGTCTCCCCAGAAAGTACCACCAGCTGAGAGCTGGGGACAAAGTATTTCCACTTTGGGGAACATTTTTCACACTCAAACCACATCCTGTCCCTGAATCCCATTGGCAAAACGATGCAAAATGCCCTTCAAAAGT
Organism: Typhlomys cinereus; assembly: GCA_023101885.1. Taxonomy (NCBI): domain Eukaryota; kingdom Metazoa; phylum Chordata; class Mammalia; order Rodentia; family Platacanthomyidae; genus Typhlomys; species Typhlomys cinereus. The sequence goes on from JALPQD010000403.1 coordinate 1,056,766, forward strand.
TCAAAGTCTCTTCTGAGGTGCAGGACTGCCTCTTAACTGACCCTTTGTAAAATCAGAAAACATACATACTTCCAGCATACATGGCACAGGGTATGCATTTCCATTCTAAAAGGGTGTAATGGGAGCAAAACAAGGAAATATTGGACCAAGGCAAGATTGAAACCCAGCAAGGCAAATAATCACATCCCATCCAACAGCATGATGAAACTGGCTGGGAACCAACAGGCTTAGGGTAGCACCACCACCTCCATGGTCCACAACCCACATAGAGCAGCTCTGTCACATGCCTTTAGCATTTCTAGGTAGACATCCCATGATGCTGGCATCTCCAACATCCTGGGTTATCAATCACAAACTAGAGTTCATCTCAACTTTATAAAACACCATCTCATGGACTCCACAGAGTCAAGCCCTGAATCAGGCTAATTCCAAAAATACATTCTATAAATGTATGAAATTTTCAAAGAATAAATTTAAAATATTATTAAAAACAAATATTTGAAAATAGTTTCATCTCTATTGAAAATATGCAAACTGTTTTTCCTATCTCAACAATGTAATATAACAACTATTTACATAGCTTTTATGTTGTTCAGATATCATAATCTACAGATGACTTGGAGTATAATGGGAGATCTATGTATATTATATGCACATAATATATGTTGTATATAAGAATCTTGGGCATCATCAGATCAAAGGAGCCTACAACCAACCCATTAGGGATACCAGTAGATGACGGTGCACAAAGCAACATGTGCTATTTGTATGTATATTATTATAGCCTGATATAATGTGTCTTTGGAGCAAATAATGAAAAGTTTTATGTTTGGGGCTTAAAATTTTTAATGTAATCTTAAGATTGAAATATTTCATAACATTTTCTTCTATCACAATATATTTGTAACCTAAAGTTAATAAGGGAAAAGAAAATAACTCCAATAGTCCAACATTTAATAAATGTGGAGCTAAACACAAAGCAAAGCTAAAATTGAATTATGGCTAAGAGGTTCCAGAAACCTCTAGAGCTTGGTCAGTTTTGTCCACAGAGAAAATTCTTATAGAACTAATTGCTTTTTAAAAATAAAAATAATGAAGTAAATGTGCTCTCAAACACAGGCAGGAGTGCAACAAAATTAAATGTTCCAAAATGAACAGGAATATATGTAAACATATATTTAAAAATATAGGAGGAAATTACTTAATGGAGAAGTAAAATAAGCAGCTGGTTACTTAAAAAAACAGACAAACATCTTTAAATAGGGCCAAGAAAAGTAAAGGAAATCAAGTACAGTGTAAATAATAAACAAGGATGCGTGACCACAGACACAATGGAGACCAAATAATTTTAAGGAAGCACTGCATTCAACTCCTCACAATGCATATGATCATTTAAAATATCTTAAGAAAGCAAATAGAGACAAAATGAGAGCATTTAAATAGAGTACGGGGACCCTCAACCCTGGCCACTGGCCACTGCCCTGGAGCTTCTGTCCCTGAACCCTCTTGCCCCCACGTTCAGTCCTCTAAGGAGACCCCCAGCACAGGGCTGAATATCACTGCTGGCTGGTGAGCTCAGACAGGGCATCGAGTCATAGAGCCGTCACCATCAGTGGAAGGTGCCTACAAAGTCAAGACAAAGGATTCTGCTTCCGCTCGGGGAGTTCAGAGAACAACTGACCACAGAGTAAAATGATCGCCAAAACAAATTCTTTTGGAAAGTAGAGCAGTTTTAATTGGCGTCAGAATAATCTCGTCTCTGTGCCCTGTGAAGCAGCAGATTATTCTAAATCTCTCTCAAGATCACTGCTGCCCAGGTAGGATTTACTTTAAACTTTATAGCTTACCCCCCGTGTCATTCATCACACTTCACTGAGATGTAATGCTATTGATTACCTACATATCTCCACCACGACAAATCCATGTATACCAAAGTCATTAAGCTCCCAAAATGATCTGACTTGCTTTTCCTCCTCTGTAAAGTAGGAACAATACCAAGAACACCCACCCACACGAGATCAACAGGTTTAGATGAGCCCATGTTGGGAACATGGCTGTGGGCCAGCATTAGCCCTCTTTACAATGGTCCTTTCTCGTATTGTGGTTTGCATGTAAGGTATCCTACCATCGAAGGTTCCTATGTTGACTGTCTGGTCCCTAGCTGGTAGCATTTTGGGGAAGCAATTGAATCCTGAGGGCTCTGATTTCACCATGTATTAATCCACTGGTGGATCATAAATGAATGAACTATCAGGAAACAATGGGAAACTGGGGATGTGCTGAAGAAATGGCTGACTAGGAACATGACTTTGAAGGATTTGTTTTTTCTTGGCCTTTTACCCTGTCTCTTGCTATTTGCTTTCCTCCACCAAATTTTTTTTAATATTTTAGTGTGTGTGTGTGTGTGTGTGCGTGTGTGTGTGTGTGTGTCAGAAGGCACTGTATGTCCCTGTGGAGGACCAAGGGTGACTTTGGGAATCATCCTGGATTTCTTCTACTCTGGGATTTTCCAGGCTCTTCCCACCAGGGCTGGAAGTGAAGGCCGCCACGATTTCCATCTGACATTTTTTACATGGGACCTAGGATCCTAACTCAGGACCTTCTGCTTGGGAGACAGAGTCTTTTTTTTTTTTAATTTCCACTCATACAAACTTAACAGGTACACCCATCCCCTCCCTCCCTCCAACCTCCCACCGCCCTGTGCCCCCCCTCCCCTCCCCCCTCCCTCTCCATCCCCCAGTGCTTCCCCTCCCATCCCCGGAGCCTCCTTTAATGTGCATGCCAGACTCTCCTCTGGGTCTTTCTCGCCGATGAGGTGCAAGGACCCAGTGGCATTTCCCTGAACCCTTTCCTGTGTTCCCTTAAGCATAGGAACACTACTGTGGCTGTCAATCCCTTGCGGCGAAGGATCTTAGCGCCTTTAGCAAATGCTAGACTTTGTGGGGTCAATAGTGTGTTGGACATTGCACAGGGCATGCAAAGTCCAATTATGATTGCTTTGGCCCTAACTTGTGTGGAGTATCTTGCATATCATTGCTCCTCCCATCCTTGTGCTCTTACAATCTTACCGCCCCCTCTTCCACAAATTTCCCTGAGCTTCTGGATGGGGAGAGATTAGGCTGGCCTAGTTCTAGGTGGTTGATATAGAGTCTCTGAAATTCTGGATTATGGTTTGTTGATTTTTTTTCTAGTTTTGCTGCTCCTGCAATGCCCTTCACTCCATCCTAATGGGTATTGGATGTCACCCCCTGGCCAGAGATAAAAAGCTGTTAAACTAGAGTCTTGTTATAAGAGTATATTCAAAGGTAGATGTAATAAAAGTAGGAAACCGCAATGAGGGAGGGGTCAATCACCCATTTGCAAAATGGTTACTTTCTATCTGCCAGACTATACACCCTCCCCTTCTGGTGAGATCATACCCCATCAGCTGTAAATGATCAGGAACGAAAGTCTGTGAACTTAACCAGATGGGGAGACAAAGTCTTAACCCCTCAACCATCTCTCCAGTTCTCCACCATAATTTTTTGCATGATGTTTCTGCCTTGCCACAGCCCTAACAGCCACCAATCTTGCTGACTAAGAACTGAACTCTCTGAAACTGAGAGAAAAAAAATCATCTTTTTCTCCCTTAAGTTGCCTTAAGTATTTTGTCATAGCAATGAAAAACAAATTAATGCTTAATTCCCACTTATGGCTCCTATATTTTCTCACCTCATTATACACATGGATACTAAATTCCCTTAGGCTCTCCTTTCATGCCATTTCTCCTTGTTCCCAAAGCTCTGTCTACACTATCCTTTGTTCTTTGAACACCTCTAGAACATTCAAGAATCAGGATCTTAGCCTAGTACAGGTACGTCTGCCTTAAATGTTCTCCTCCAGAGCCATAGCTGGTTAGACCTATTCATCCTTCATGGAATCATTCCATTCACAGTATCCTCCAAAAGAACTCATGGCTAAAGCGCAGCTCCCTTCACGCTATGCATTTCACCCTTCTCGCCTTCTTCCCATCTTGTTTTCTTTGTCTAATTTTTCCTTCTACAATGCAAGCTTGTTGACCTAAGAGCTCATAGCTCCAGAACTTCTACAAATACTGAAACATGTAAATGAGCAGAGAGTGGGTAGTGGCTGAGTGGCTGTTTGGATGGATGAAAGGATGGGTGATGGATAGATGGTAGACAGATGGATAGGTTTATAAGTTAATAGACACGCCTGTGGTATCATGTTAATTACCACCTTCTTTGTGTTTGTTTATTAATATAATATAATATAATATAATATAATATAATATAATATAATATAATATTAAAATATAGAGATGGAGTTCTCCTGGTCCCAGAATCCTTAATGCCTCAAACTAAAACATAGTGATAGTTAAGACTGGGTGTCAACTTGACACACCCAGTACTAAGATGAGCTGAGACCACCTCTGGAAAGGATCATCTGAGACCATTTGATAGGATTGTATCCACCCTAGATCCTATCAGAACCTCTAAAGCTCTCATAGGATCCTCCCAGTATTGCATCATATAAAAAGGAGCCACCAAAGAGAACAGATGCCTTTTTGCAGCTGTGCTAGGAATCGTTCTTCCTTCTGGCCGCCCTCTAGCCTTCCAACCCCTTCAGGTCGTCGGCTAGACTGAAGACTCTAGGAATTCTTCAACCTTCAGCCATCACCCACTTGACTACTGAACTGAGTAGCTAGCTACTAGCAGCCATCGTTGGACTACCTTCGGCTACTGGCAGCTGTCGTTGGACTACCTCGGCCATATCTGTAAGCCAATTCAATACATTCCCTATATTATATTCATTGTGTTGATTCTGCATCTCTAGAGAACCTGACTAATACAATGAGCCTTTTGCCAACTTAGTTCAACTTACTTATGAGTTGCTCTGTACGCTTCCTGCAAAGTCTTTCATACTGAGTTGGTTCCATGTAATCTCTGCTTACTCTACTGTCTCTTCTTTTCCTGTGGCAGACCCCAGATGGCCACAATTCCTTTGGCACACTTCCCAATAAGAAGTGGAGTCTGATGTTCTTACCCTTGAATCTGAGCTGGTCAGTAGATCCACAGAACACAGCAGAAGATTCCACTGTGACTTCCACATTTAAGTCATAAAGGAGCCTGCAGCTTTGGTGTGGCCTTAGGAACTCTTGCTCTTGGAACCCTGTTGCTATGGTATGAGGCATACAGGCCACATAAAGAGTCTAGGAGAGGCCCATGCATAAGTTTTAATGTTACCTTACAGTCCAGTGAGTAAACCATCATAGATGCCCGTCCAAGTGACAGACACTTCAGTTAAACACATCCCCAACACAGAACAATGGGAAAATCAGGTGCTAGTTTTAACTGCTAAGGATCTGGATAGTTTTTGACTATAGCTAACAGTGTTGTCTAATCATAGTAGAATTAAGAGGTGGTAGTTATGCAAGGAAAGTGGGCGCCATGGAACATGTGAAATAGGATAGACAGTTGGGCAAAATTAAGGGGACATGAGAAAGGAAAAAGTCTAGCTGAAGTCTCATGAGCTGTGAGTGGAGAATCTCAGCACAGCTAATATTTGTACAAGACTATCTACATAGATAACTGATCCTTTTTTATAGAGACATTTCAAATATCAATGTTAAAACGGCAATGAACCATGTTTAGGCCTCAGCATCTATGACTTGCGAGTTTAACCTTATTCCCAGATGTAAACCTGGTGTTCTTGAGAATCTCACAAGCAAGCCTGTGAACTTAAGTTTACAGTCAAAACATGTCTTAAACCTCTCGTGACCTGAAATAGTAAGTGTTCCTTTGACCCCGTGGCCAATGACTTTAAGCCCATCAGCCTGCACTCTTATCCAATGCACCGCAAAAACCACCATCATTGGATCGTTTCCAGAAAAAAAGAGAGAGACAGAGACAAAGAGACAACAGAGAGACAGAGAGAGAAAGGATAAAGTTTCTTACGAAGTCTTTGAACTAAGTAACTTGGGAAGCAAACACTCATATACATGGCTACTACTAAGACGCTGGAAGCATAATTCTCAAAAACCCACACCCATAATTGTGAGGCAAGCAAGCACAGGCAATAGCTTAGCAACCTGAGATACCACTGAGCCATACGCAGCCCCTCTTCTAATAATGATGGCCCTAGAAACCTGACTCTTGCCAGCATGTATGAGACACGCACCCCCACTCTAAACAACACTCCTAGCAACTGTTAGGCACATAAAACCCCTCACCTGCATAGAGCTACTTACATGCTCCTCTCTGAGCAGGGACTAAGCATTTCCTCCCCTAACAACAACCAAATTTAGATAATATTCTATCATATCTCTACTCATGCACCAGGCAAATAGTGGAAAGGTTGGCCTAATCTGAACTAGTGTTTGGTATATGTGTGATAAAAATATGTCCTCAAATAAACGTGAAAGGATGCATCAGGGTGTGTGTCGATGGCACAGTGAACCTCCAAGTTCGTTCCTGGAGACAGGCAAAGAATTGCTAGCCAAAGCTCCCATTGTGGGGGAGGGGTTCAGAAATTGAGGCATCATTGAGATGTGAGAGCATCTTGCTTTTATCCTTTCTGGGGGGCCATTTCCCCGTCATGGTTGTATTTTGTATCTATGAAGGCAGCTGAGCTGCAAGAGGCTACGGAGCTTGGGCAAAGTCAGTCCTTAGCAACTGACCATGGAAGTGTTAAAGCCAAAAGGGAAACAGGACTGACCACAGCACGAACAGAAGGAAAAATAAAAAATAAGAGGACGCCCAGACCTGAGATCAGGCTTTGCTCCAGACCTGCCGCCCTCCCTAAACTGTCCAGTGTACCCTCTATCTACCCCTCAGGAGACTCTCCCCTCTACTTTCCTATGCCTATGTGCCTGCATATGATTAAAATCAGATGCATTATAAAGACGTGTGCGGTGAGCCAAGTCCTATTCTATCTAGACCTATCGATCAAAACACAAAACCATCTAAACTATACATACCCCTAGTAACCCAGATCCTCATCTCTGGAATCTTGTAAAAAAAAAAAAAAAAAAAAGACCCCAGAAATAACCAGACGCCCTGGAGTGTCTTTTGCTCAAAGGGCCCGCTGTTCCCTCCAAGTGTATTCCGACCTTTCTTTCTACCACTTCACTCTGAATAAAGCTTCCTCGCTACTTTCACAAACTGTGTGGGATTTCATTTCAATTCCTTGGGCTGGAGAAGATGGCTCAGGGGTTAAAATTCTGCCTCACATAGCAGAAGGTCCTGAGTTGGGATCCCAGGGCCTGTGTAAAAATGCCAGGTGTAACAGGCACCAGTGGCCTGTACTTTTGGCCCTGGTGGGTAAAGCCTGGGAAATTCCAGAGTGAAGCAAAAAAGGAAGTAGAAGCAAAATTCAGGATGATTCCTGAAGTCACCCTTGGGCTTCCACAGGGACACAGAGTGCCCTCTAATACACACACACACACACACACACACACACACACATACACTAAATAAATGATAGGTAGATGATAGATAGACAGACAGACACATAGATACTAGATGGATAAAAAGTTTATTACTTGAATGAGGGGCCAAGAAGCTGGAAACCCCAGACTGACTTACCAGTACTTAGACACGCATTACCCTCTTTCTAAGTGTCTTTCTCACTAGCAACGCCTTTGCTTAAATCTGCATTCAAATCTCTTCTCAATAGACTCAAAACTTTGCACTGCAATTCTTTTCCATGGTGAGGATCCGTGCCACCTGAACAGAGGTCTCTGAAAAGCACACCTCGGGCTGCAGCCCACAACAGCCCAGTCTCTCTCAGTATCCCTAGGTCCTGCTTCTGCCCACAGAAGGACCCAGATGGCCAATCCTAGCTCTGCAGCCCGCTAGGTGTGGGAGTCAGGAAACGTGTCACCCCTTGGGGTCTTTTGTGGGACAGAGCTTTAGTTCAAGACATTAGACCAGTTGGGTCACTTTGATTTCTTTCATGGTATGTACACATTTATAATTTGATTTCAGTACATGTTCTTTTACCTGTATAACTAACAGTATATAACTCAGATTGCCTTGGGACTAAATAACAAATGTTTTACCTAGGGGTGGGTCTAATGTAAGGGACAAAGGTAACAATGAGACAGCAGGGTGCCATTCCAGAAGGTTCTGCAGTATAAAGACTGGGGCCTGCATAGAGACTATCATGAGACTGGGCTGCTGATAATAGAAGTGTGTCTTTTAGAAATCCCTGGTGACCCGGGGCAGGAACAGGAAGCATTTGGAGGTGACATTGTTTGGCTTTGTTTTGTTTCTGCTTTGAAGGGAAGAGTTCGATGATGTCATCCAGCGCTTACCACCCAGGGAGAAGATGGGATTCAACAAGGCCAATACCTCCTCCGGTGCTGACGCCCTCATTTGAGAACTTCAAACGGTCCTGATTTCTAAAGCAGAAATCTGGTCACAGCATCCTGCTGAATGTCTGTCAAGCTCCCATTGTGTAGAGGGAAAACAAATCCCTCACACTGGAGGCCAAGCTAGCACGGGCCTCCTGCCCGACCTCCCAGGACCCCTCTGCTCACCTTGACTCACACAGTCTTCTCCTGGGGATGCTCAACCCCCTACAGGAGAACTTACCTGACTAGTAGTTCCTCAGCACTCCTGATGAACCTGTGGAACCTCCCTGTCTAAGAGAGAGAGAGACACAGAGACAGGAGAGAGAATACACGCATCCACTTCCCTTCTCCAACCATGTGGGCTTTCTGGAATCGAACTCAGGTCTCCAGGTTTACCAGCAGGCGCCTTACCCACTGAGCTATCTCCTTGGCCCCCACCCCCTCCATCCATTTTTTTAAATTATAGAAGTAACTCTGGAATAAGTTATAGAGACACATGATACAAAGTCAAAAAGATATTTTTTGGCAAAGAGGCACATAACTCTTAAGTCTCTGTCTGCGTATGTATTTTAATCGAGCATATTAGCATTTGGCATTGAGCAGCACTCAATCCCAAGTGATTTCAGAAAATACTACAGGAAACTTTACTTTCTTTTGACTTTACTCAATAAATTCAACATGTCTTTCTTTTGGCATGATGAATAATATAGTCTCAACTCATACATGAATATAAGACAATCAGAATCTCTTCATACTATGGATGCGGATGTTATGTTTAACTGGAAAATATTCTGATTTCAGATGTCAACACACGTGCATTGAAAGTTTTAGAAACTGGTTAAAAAGTCTGACTCCATCTCTGTCCCTAGACCACCAAACACCTCTACCACGAGGTGGTGTTTAAAATGCTTTTACTATTTTGCTGTTGATAAATTATACTCTCTGCAGAGTTCATTATTACTTCCTTTATCCACTGCTGTACAAATGCTTCCATTTGGGGAACAAAGACAATTCAGTTCTGTTACTACATTGGTCTCCTGCACTGGACAGCAACAGTTTCAACCTCAGTATCTGGGTCTCATTTATCTCCTTGCTGTTCGCATGGCTCCTGTGTAGTGGCCTAAGGCATCAAAAATGTTTCTGGAACTGTGTTGATGGGTTTGTCCAAGCACGGAAACAAGTAATGAAGAGGATAAATTAACTACATGCACCTGTGGAGGTTGGGGGTCAGCATCAATCATGTCCACCTCTCTTCCTGTTTCCAAGGTAGTAACCAAGGCTCCTCCAGAGCCTTATCACTTTTGGACACATCCTTCAATCTTCCCTGTGAATCAGGCTTTCCAAGCTCTGGGACCACTTCCTGTCTGAGCCGGAAGTGCCTGAAAAGAGAGGCCTAGAGATCAGAACATTAGATGCTAAGATGGAGGAAAGCTTGTTTCTTGGGATCCTGAAGGCTCCTGACAACTTGTTGAGATCCAGTTCCCTGTCTCTGGGGACTTCTCTGTTTCTCACCAGTTCTCCTCATCCTTCTTGGTTCTCCAGACGTATCACTTCAGATCTGACCCCAGATCCTTCTAACAGCAGTAGTGACTGACAGGACTATAAGCCCTCCCCACAGTCCTGCTGTATATGACACTAAGATCCATTCTGGCCATTTGGCTTCTTCACCTTGTACTTGTCCTAATAATGATAAAGCTGATGCTCATGATGGGGAAACTGAGTCAAAGTGTAAATGATCCATCAGGCCAGGAAACAGCTAGTGCTTGGATTTCTGGAAAACTCCCAGCCCCAAGTTTTAGGTCTCTGATCTCACTCTTATCAACTCTAAGACTCAAGTATATTAAGTTCTTTTTTTTTGTTAAGGAACGAGGAGTATAATTTTCTCTTACAATTCCTGGCTACAGTTCTTAGTTCCACTTGCAGGAGAGTCCACACCAACAGCACGAGCTGAGGGAACTGACCACACCATATTCACAAAGCAGCAGACAGAGCGGCAGTTCTCACTCGCCAGGCCAGCATGTCTGGGCAAGTATACCAGAGAACGACTTTCTCAACCAGTTACCCCCATTCTATTCATCTGCTCAGGGACTAGTTCCATGCACCATAGTGCCGGGTCTTCTCCATCACCCAAAAAACCTCCTGAAGGTTTGTTATGAGCTTAACTCAACTACTAATTCTCTACAGATGTACCGAGAGCTTGAACCCTCGACCCGTCAAGTCCACACCTGTATCTAACTATGATACCTTATAATTCAATCATGCTAGATATCTTTATCCTGCTGGGGACCAGAGCTCTAACATTTGAATAGGAAAATATAGTAAATGGGCAACAACGATTCCCACGACTGGAGAGACTATGGTGCAAGTCATGTCCATCCAAGTGTGCTGAGTTCTATGTAGCAAAGTGAGGTATTATTTCATGCCAAGGAGGTGGGGAGTGGACAACAGATCCTGGTTTTAAAATCAATAGCATGAGCAGTAACAAGGAGTATGCAAGTCCTGCCCAAGTCACGGTCACCATTCCATGAAGTCCCTCGAGGAGATGAGCATGTCTGAAGAACAACTAAGTTGGTTGAAAGAGCAGTGCTGGATGCCAGCTCTTTTGCACACCCTCATCAGAACACTTGTTAGCGCTGGGTGAGAAAGCCAGACCTAAAATCCAACAGACCTCCCCACTTCCTTACTCCCCGTCCTTCCCAACCCTAGGCCACCCAGGAAAACAAACATCCAGAAAGCCAGATCAGAGGAAGTAGCCAAGTCAGCCAGTCATCCTGCCCCATCCTGTGATTGGTCACCATGCCAGCCACCAAAGCAGAAGGCTCCAGAGAATTAAAAGGCTACTTCCCGCCTCTCAAATGCTTCACCATAAAGAA